>OY992531.1:254652127-255875092 GCA_963921185.1 Dasysyrphus tricinctus | reverse complement strand
TGCTATCATAAATGACCAAAAAGTCTACAAACTATTAAAACTCCATACATTTTCGCACAGCTGCACAGTGGTATGTTTGTCAAATTTTGGCGACAAAAATAATTTCCCACGCCAATTGTGGATAACAAATTATCTCAAACAGATGCTTCACACTTAACATCGGTCAGAACGTGGTCCAAAATTTCAAATCCTCAAATCATAAAGTGTACCAAATTTCATTAATTTATATCTAAAATTTTCGTAGGAAATGATTTTTGTTTCTAAAATTCAACAAATGGACTACTGTGTGTGGCTTTGATTTGACTTAAAAGCTATCGAGAAAAAGAAGCTTAAGTCCACTTGTACGTCAGTTTTTTTAACAGCAGTTATTATTACATAATTAATTTTCAAACTAAAAAGTGTATATCTCTAAGCAAACTTACGGACAAGCTAAGAGAGGTTTAGCCAAAATTTTTGTTTTTGTAAAATAAATTGTAAGTTTTTAACAGAGCCATTGTAAGGAAACACAAATTTTCCTTAAAACTGAATTAAAACATTTAAATGAACTTCATATTTCTTGAAACAAGAATTAAGTCCCTAAAAACTAATAAATCAAATGGTATTATGAAATTTCACTTAGATACTGGTGAAATTTTCTAAGCAGAAAATGTACCACAGACATTAAAAATTTAAAGAAAAAATAAAGAGAAAAAAAATCTATTTATTAGGACAAATTCAGCAGCAATTACACAAAAGTCCTTTTCAACGACGACCAACGTCTCTATACGTGCTTGTTTCTTAATTAATTCCTGCAGTCACTCAGGCTTCTCTATACACATATACAGCCCCTTTGCATCACACTATGTTCAAGGCAAGACTTTGCCTTGCATTATAGAAGTGCCCTTTCCACACAAGGTGAACGTTAATTTTTTTTGCGTGATCTGCACTTGACCTTTCTCCACTCTTCCAATGCTTGTTGGTGCTAAATCATTCCTTTGAAATACTTCCGATTGGAATAGATTCCCACGAAAGCAATTCAAGATTTTGGATTATCCCTGCAACAAAAAGGAAGCACGAAGTACAAAAGCGGTTCAACTTGAACGTACCTACAACTGCGGTAGCCACAAGAAGCGGCGATTAAAAAAAATCGTACCTCGTCAAGTGTTTTCCTCTCCTTAAGTGGGACATTGAGAGAAAAATGAAGAAAATAAAAAAGAGAAAAAAAACTGGTGAGCTATGGGAAGTGGTAAAATGGAAAAATTAAACATAAAGGAAAAGAAGCTTAATGAGAACTTGGATGTGGTTACAGGAAGTTCAAATATAGTAAAACGAACTTTGAAGGACATCTTGGTCTCAGCTATCACCACATTGCAGCATCTGTATAGATTTTGGTCAAGTGGCACAAATCTAACATCATGAAAGGAGGACTCTTTTTTTTGTTGTTATGGTTGAGTTGGTGTCCTGCATTCTTTGTGCAGTCGTTGTTGGTTATGCAATGCCTTGTGAAATTAAACTTCTTTATTTCTCTTCTTGTTTTTGTCCATCAGAAGCGATGGTCTTGTCACCAAAGGCGGGTACACTATTTGTATTCCTCATGTAATCAGAGATGGAATTACTTTTCTTCTTTGTTTTATTCATTATTTTATTTTTATAGAAACCAATTAGGAAACATGAACAAAATGATGTAACGTGTGCTCATTAATTATTGAAAATAAAAGAGTTTTCAAATTAAAAGAGAAAATAATGTTTATTGTTTTTTGTCGAAGATTAATGGCTTAAGCAATATCGTTCTACGAACAAAGAGAAATTATTTCCTGGATTCTGTGCGGCACCAAGTGGGTTAATGGTTAAGAAGCCCCTATTTTATTTATTAAAAATATCAACCCTTTGAGGAAATTTTTGGCTCATTAATATTGGATGACTTAGCAAGCAGGCATAAAGCAATTTTTCAGCAAGTCATATTCACCAAGAACGTTTAATCTCTTTTTAATAACATTGATAAATATTAAGACTTTAATCTGGAGATTTTACGGAAATGGCTTTTGGAAATATTAAATGAAATGCTGTTAATTTCAGGATTTTTTTTTAGCTTTTATCAGGAAAGAATATTGTTTTAAGTTGAAATTTATTACTTCAAAGAGATTTTGTTTTGACATTTTCAATCACGTTTGATTGATAGGGTTTTCTCTTCATTAGTTAGGTTGGTATAAAGTAACAATTGCTTAATCCAATTCCTATTAATAAAGATTATAGTCAGAGAGGGTGGCTGTTTAGTTTCTACTGATTGATGCAAAAAAAAAAAATATAAAATACAAATGAAACGTAAATGCTCAAAGAATGTATGAACATGCAAAACTAAACAAAAGCAGTCCTATGGAGATTTTGCAGATGAGCTTGAGGCAAATGTAGATGAAGATAATATTCACAAATAAGTCTGCACCAACTCTAATACGAAATAAACGGCACAAAAAAATGCATTTCTTTTAAAACTTGATATGCAATATTTTGTCAAGTTATTTTTTATAAAAAAATAGTTAAAATCCTACTGCTAAGTATACAAAAAATTTTAATTTTCTCTGGCAAAAAATTTGACCAACATCGAAGAAAAAATTGAGAAAAAAAAGATTCAGCTTAAAAATTTTAAACACTTTTTTTTATAGAAGGAACGTTATTTTTTCCTTAAATTAAAATAATTATTTACAATATTCTAAAGATTGTCAAAAAAGGTAAAGTTTCTAGTTTAATAAAAATCGACCCTGTAGTTCTCGAAATATGCCTGAGAGGTACCAAAATATGAACGAAGATAGCGCTGGTTGCAGCAACGTTAAAAAAACAACTACATTACCGATCGAAGAATAAGTGAAGACACCAACCTCATCGATGGAGCAATAGCAGCATCCGTTCTGCCATGAAAATCAAGAATCTTTAGTTTTAAAAATTATTATATCGTCCCCTGATTGCAAGAACTAGGTTACTCAATTTTTTATTTTTATAATATATCGCCAAAAACGGTATTATTTTGTACAGTTCTAAAGATTTTTTGTTCAATCTTTTTATACCATTGACAAATATAGGATATTTGTGAAGTTTCAGGAACATACAAATTAAACTTTCCCATCTTCCTCCAGTAGCTAGGCTTCTATAAAGGTTGCTATCTCCAAAATTAACAAAACTGAGTTACATAGTTCTTGCAATCAGGTGACGATAGGCAAAATTTTTTTAACTTTGTTATGAAATTATTTGTCTTTTTGAAACCCATATTATTAGTAAACGATTTTCAGAATTTGAAAAGTATTTTCCAAAACATAAATGTGAATAGATATTGCGTGCAGAAATCAAACAAGAGGCAGGGCCAGTGGTGGATTTTTGATAAGACACAAGAAGACAACACCAAAAAACTTCTGTAAAATTTTCTGGAGTGAAAATACACCAATTATTGAAATCACAGTTCAAAAAAACTCACTATATATTATTCCCCAATACATAAACTAAAGGACTATGCAATTCTCTTCGATGTTTTACTGAATAGGAGCTTTGCAAGTATAATGGAGCTAGGAGATCTGAATGCACGAATTGGAACGAAAGACACTGCCATCAAATACCGATTTGAACCCAGAAACTCAAAAGATGTTGTGTGCAACCAGGAAGAAAAGAAACTACTAGAGCTGAGCAATGCATTTGCTTATCAGTATCAAATGGAAAAACACCGAGTGACAGATTGGATAGCTTTACTTTTGCTGGAGGACAAGGTAACTCTGTTTTAGACTAGTGTCTTGTCAGGGGAGACTGGATATCAGCCGTTGAAGACTTTTCTGTTCTTAATGAGATATATTCGGATAATTTCCCAATTGAGATAAAGATTGCCATGTACAATAAACCAAATTGAAAAACTCAGATGGAATCAGAACTTAGCCAACAAATTCAGAAGCCGTATCGTCACAACTCTTAGTACCAAACCTGCTCCACAGTTTATACCATTCCTCGATCTGGAAGGTATTTTACTTTCTGCTGCAGGAATTATGCAAACCCAACACGTATCAAACATTATTTATAAAAATTATTGGTGCTACCATGATTGCCGATTGCCAAAAATTAAGAAGCAGGTCTTTAGCTTGGCTTAAACTGTTCAGAGCCAACAACGCGAGTAGCTGTCTAAAAGATCAATACCTAAAGTCAACAAAAGATTTCAGTTAAAAAATATGTAAAGAAAAAAAAGAGAATTGAAATGAGAAACTTTTTCAAGGAAAGCGCAACACAAGAAAATGTCCGTACAACCTGGATATACGCTAACCCCTAATTGAAGATAGCATTTTTGATAGATCTATAAAGTTTGAAGACGTTTGTGATGCTCTTGCCAAAGTTTCTTCAAATAAAGCACCCGGATCGTAAGGAGTACCAATTGAGTTTTATAAAAACTGTCCAGATGATTTTAAAAAACACTTCGCAACCTGCTTAAACACAATATACCAGTTTGGTATTGTTCCGGACTATTTTATGACGCTCTTTTAAGACCCATATACAAAAAAGGCAACCCTCCTACCTCAGAAAATTATAAAGGCATATCGCTTTTGAACTCTGCCTTAAAAATTTGTTCATCGGTATTACTCAAGCACCTCTCGAATTGGGTCGATCACAACAGCAAACTAAGCGAGTTCCAAGCCGGCTTCAGGTCCGGATATAGTACGGCAGGTAATGTGTTTATATTGGCAAATTAAGCACAAATGAAACTCAGTAGAAAGCAAAAAATGTACGCTTTCTTTGTAGACTTCAGAGCAGCCTTTGACTCTATTGATCGACAATGTTTGTTTTATAAGCCAAGGCGGGGCCCGAATTACCGCTTCCGTGACCGAGTGAGTGAGTGCCATCAGTGATCAAATGAACGAGTAACCACATCAAATTTTGGTATATTAGATTGCTCGAAACGTGAGCGTTAGTGCCAAACTCACATAATTCAGTAACGTATTACTCGATAACTGATGCGGTAATTCGGCCCCTGTATTGGGGTGTCTTACAAGTTTATAAAAGCGCTAGAAAAATTATGCGAATCTACAACCGCTACCGTATACGATGGTGACATCACAAACGCATTACCAGGGGGAGTATCGTTAGCGGAGATGAAAATTAAAGTGATTCTCTAGGCTGACGACATAGTCTTAATAGCATAAGATCCTAAGAAGCTTCAGTTAATGATAAATAAATTAGAAACTTACTGTCAAATGTGGAATTCAAAAGTCAACACCAATAAATAAAAGATAGTAGTTTTAAAAAATGGAACAGGAGTTTTGAGTCAAGATGAAAAATGGACGTTTGGAAGAGAAAGACTGGATGTAGTGAGGTAATTCCAATATCTCGGCATTAATTTAACGTACAATCTTAATAGAGAACCTCACTTAAGTCCCGAACTGGAAAAAGCAAAAGCAGCTATTTGTATCAACTGGAAAAGTGTTTTTAATTGTTCCTATATCTCAGCGAAAGCCAAATTCAAGGTATTTGAGTCCACAGCACGGGCTATAATGTTCTATGGTGCATAGTATTGGGGCTTCAAAAGCTATGAAACGGTAGAGTGCTTACTTCGATTCTTCATCAAAAAAATGTTTTGGCTGCCATTTTCCTGTCCCAACTACTCTATATACATAGAAACTGGATTATCTTCGTTGTTTTTATCAACATTGAAACTTCATTTTGAGTACCTTTTAAAAGTGTTGAAAATAGACGACCAACGACTTCCTAAAAAGATCGCTTTGTATGCACTGAGAAAAAGGATACTATGGTTTAATGAGTGCGAAAGACTGGCTTTTGAGTGCGGGTGTCCATTAATGCTTGATGAAAATAGGTTGGATTATTTAAAAACACAATTATACGGGCTGCTTCAAAAATTCGATGAAGAACAGAGGAAAATATTTTTGGAAGAAGCAAAAGCATCGAATCAACGCTTGGTATATCAAAATCTTAACCATAATTTAAAACTAGCAAATTATTTCAACTCATCATACAGTATTCCAATGATAGCAACCATATTTAAAGCAAGACTGGAAATGATTCACTTAAACTTCATGCCCCACAGAAGTGACCTACCACAGTTTTGCTCTATGTGTAATCTAAACGAAGTGGAAAACATAATACACTTTATTGGACGATGTACGGTATTGAGGGAACTTTGAAGAATATACTGGAATAAAAACGTTTTAGGTGACTAAGAAATCCACAATATTTTGAATTCTGTAAGGAAACATTAATTTATAAGAACAGAAAAATTTCTGAATCTTTTTAAAACTAAATAAATAAATTAGACCAGGAAAAATAGCACAAATCGTATGGGGAACCTTGAAAAAATTAATTCATGAAATATTAAAATTGGAATCGACGCAGAATTTCAACCTCTATAACATATCCAAAGTCCCCCAAAATCCCCGCATTGGCTTTTTGTGTAGATGCATTTGAAGACGTGCAGACGTGGAGAATTTGGAGGTTTATCAAACTAAAATATTTGTTTTGGTACAACCTTATCATATGATACATGATTTAGGGGCAGTTTTTAACGCTGGATCTAATGAAACCAAATTCAAAATGATACAACTACCCAAACAAAAGCTATAGTCCATTTTATTTAATGATGACTTTTTTTCAGGTACAACAGGTAAAATATTACCGAAAACCCTTTGAAAATGAAGGTATGTTAATGAAACTTGGAATAAATGTACCATTTGTCATACGTACTAGGAATCAAGAAAGTCCCTAAAAATATCCATGGCGGAAGGGTGTTTTTTTAAGGGGGAGGGGCAGGTGTGGAATGTTGAGCATAACACCCACGAAAAAACTCTTAGACTCATTAAACTCGCCAAAAATATTAAATTTGTCATGGCAACCAAGAATCAAAACAGTCCAAATAAAAATATTTGTTCTGGGGGGTTTTTTATTAAAGAGAGGGAAAATCTGGGAAGAAGTTGGAAGATTTGAGCCAAAATCCCGATTCGGTCTAATTGAGGTATATACACAAAGTGTGGCATATGATTTAAGGGAATTTTTAACGCTGAATTTAATAAAAGCAAAACTAAAATGATACAAGCTCCCTTAACAAAGTTATGGTCCTTTTCAAACAAAACTCAATTTTTGAAATCGTATTTTCCGTAGAACAGGTCAAAATGAAACCGTCTCAAAAACACTATTAGACCAAAGATATTTGAACGGACTATTTATATTCTTGGTTGCCATGACAAATTTAATATTTTTGGCGAGTTTCATGAGTGTAAGAGTTTTTCCGTAGGTGTTATGGTTAACATTATACACTTGCACCTCCCCCTTAAAAAAACACCCTTCGACCATGGATATTTTTAGGGACTTTCTTGATTCCTAGTACGTATGACAAATGGTACATTTATTCCAAGTTTCATTAACATACCTTCATTTTCAAAGGGTTTTCGGTAATATTTTACCTGTTGTACCTGAAAAAAATTCATCATTAAATAAAAAGGACTATAACTTTTGTTTGGGTAGTTGTATCATTTTGAATTTGGTTTCATTAGATTCAGCGTTAAGTACTGCCCTTAAATCATGTATCATATGATAAGGTTGTACCAAAACAAATATTTTAGTTTGATAAACCTCCAAGTTCTCCACGTCTGCACGTCTTCAAATGCATCTACACAAAAAGCCAATGCGGGGATTTCAGGGGACTTTGGATATGTTATAGAGGTTGCAATTCTGCGTCGATTCCAATTTTAATTTTTCATGAATTAATTTTTTCAACCTCGGAACCTATTTTTCCTGGCCTAAATACAAAATTATGATTTGCTTCTTCACCAAGATTTATATAAATTATTTAAAATACTATTAATAGACAAAAATAATGAGGAAAGTGAAATTAAAACACATTAGAAAATTAACTTACTTTACTTACTTAAGGTGGCGCTACAATCCGGGGTGGACCAGGGCCTCAACCAACAAGCTTCTTCCAGCCGGCTCGCTTTCTAGCTAGCTGTCTCCAGTTTCGCACGCCAAGTTGGTTGAGGTCCTCTTCCACTTGCGTGCGCCACCTTTTATGCTATCCACCTCTACTGAGCTGTCCCATGGGGTTGGATTCAAAGACTTTCCGGGCCGGAGCATTGGTGTCCATTCGCTCTAGGTGACCCAGCCATCTCAGTCGTTGGCTTTTCACTTTTGTGGCTAGGTCGATGTCGCTGTACAGCCCATACAGTTCGTGGTTGTATCTTCTTCTCCATTCCCCATCTATGCAGACGGGACCAAAAATCACCCGGAGAATTTTTCTCTCAAAGCAGCCTAACGCGTTCTCATCCACCGATAGCAGTGTCCATGCCTCTGCACCATACATCAGGACCGGGATGATAAGCGTCTTATACAAGGACAGTTTAGTTGCTCGAGAGAGGGCTTTGCTTCTCAATTGCCTTCTTAGCCCAAAGAAACAGTGATTGGCAAGAGTTATTCTTCGTTTGATCTCAGCACTGGTATCGTTCGCTGAGTTAATAGCGGATCATAGGTAGACAAAGTCTCTGACCACCTCAAAATTATAGCTGTCTATAGTGACGTTCTGTCCGAGATGTCGGTATTGGGTGTCCTTTCTTGTTGACAGCATAGATTTTGTTTTGCTTTCATTCACCGTTAGACCTATCTTCTTGGCTTCCTTCTCAATGCTCACAAAAGCACCACTGACATCACGCTTTGTTCGTCCGATTATGTCAATGTCGTCAGCGAAAGCGAGTAATTGGACGGACTTTTGAAAGATTGTGCCTCTAGTGTTGACGTGAGAGTTTTGCACTATTCTTTCAAGAACGATGTTGAAGAAGTCGCATGACAGCACGTCGCCTTGCCTAAAACCTTTTTTGTCGGTGAGGTCTTTGCCGACCTTGATGGAGCAGCGTGCATTCTACATCGTCATCCTGCACAAACGGACGAGATTAGCAGGGATGCCAAAACTAGACATTGCTCTATATAGAGCTCTATAGATGCTGTCATACGCGGCCTTGAAATCGATTAAAAGGTGGTGGGTATCGATTTGAAACTCCTGGGTTTTTTCCAAGATCTGCTGTAGTGCGAATATTTGGTCGATGGTGGACTTCCCTGGCCTAAAGCCACACTGATATGGACCTATCAGGTTGTTGACGAATGGCTTCAGGCATTCACAAAAGTATGGCAGAGAAGATCTTGTAGGCGATATTAAGAGGATCGCCTTTCTTGAGGATCGGGCAAACAATGCTGAGGTTCCATTC
Organism: Dasysyrphus tricinctus; assembly: GCA_963921185.1. NCBI lineage: Eukaryota > Metazoa > Arthropoda > Insecta > Diptera > Syrphidae > Dasysyrphus > Dasysyrphus tricinctus. The sequence goes on along the minus strand of OY992531.1, from coordinate 255,865,889 downwards.
ATCGGGCATGCTTTCCTCCGACCATATTTTACAGATGAGCTGGTGCATACTCCCAACCAATTCATCTGCCGCTGCTTCAATAGCTCAGCCGCAAGGCCATCAGCTCCAGCAGCTTTATTGGACTTAAGTTTAGATATGGCTATCCTCACTTCGTCAAGATCGGGTGGACGGAATTGTTGGCCTACGTCGTCCAATTTGAATGGTGCAATTTGCATGTTAGCGGAATTCGGTTCGTCATCCCCGTTATACAATTTGCAGAAATGATTTTTCCATATCCTCAACACCGACTGCGATTCCACCACGATGTTCCCCTGATCGTCTTTGCAGGCTTCGGTTCGGGTCTTGTAACCTTGGGAGGTTCTTTTTACTTTTTGGTAAAACTTCCGAACTCCATTCCTGCAGTGGCATCCCTCTAATTCCTCGATCGCATGCTTCTCATGCTCTTTCTTTTTCCTTCTAAGAAGCTTGTGTTCCTCTCTCCTCTTCTGCTCGTAGAGCTCGCGAGTAGCTCTTGTCCTTCTATGCAGCGCCGCTTTATATGCCTGTTGTTTGGCTGCACGTACTTGCCGACATTCTTCGTCGAACCAGGGGCTTAGCTGTGGTGGTCGTGCGAAGCCCAGCACGTCAGAGGCGGCATCTCTGATGGCTACCTGGCAGTTTTTCCACTGGTTCTCGATGTTTGCAGTTGGCGCAAAGGACTAGTTAAGAGGGCGCGAGAGACTCGAGCGGAGAAGGACCTGGCGATTTCCTGCGACTGCAGCCGTCCGACGTCGAACTTCCTCACAGTATTTCCCTGTTTTGGCTTTGGTCTGGATATTCGTAGTATTACCTTTGCTACAACGAGGTAGTGGTCCGAGTCAACGTTGGCTTCTCGGAACGTTCGGACATTCTTGATACTGGAGGAGTGCCTTGCATCGATCGCAATGTGGTCAATTTGGTTGGCGGTTGATTGACCAGGAATTCGCCATGTCCCCTTATGTATATCGAGATGCGGGAACTGCGTACTAGCTACCACAACGTTTCGCCCCGCAGCAAAGTCGATTAGCCTGAGTCCGTTATCGGAGGTGGTGTCGTGCAGGTTGTATCTTCCGATTGTGCCACCAAAGACGTCTTCTCTTCCTAGTTTGGCATTAAAATCACCCAAGACAATTTTAATGTCATAGCTAGGGCATTGCTCATATGTCTTGTCCAGGAGCTCGTAGAACTCGTCCTGGGTGTCCTCATCTTTCTCCTCTGTGGGGGCATGCGCGCATATGAGGCTGATGTTGGCGAATTTAGCCTTGATGCGAATTGTCGTGAGGCGTTCGTTCACACAATTGAAACTCAAGACCTCTTGCCTAAGTCTGCCTCTAACAACAAATCCACATCCAAAAAGACGCTGCCCTTGTGGTCGGTAACAGTCACCGTAGTATATATCGCAGTCTTTCAGTTTTCTTTTGCCCGGCCCATCCCATCACACTTCTTGGATGGCGGTGATGTCTGCTTTGTTGCAGTCTAGGGCCTCCGCTAAATGTTCGGCTGCACGTGGTCTATAGAGAGACAGAACATTCCGCGTGCAGATCCGAAGTTCGTTGTCCTTATTTCGTTTGCTAGGTTCGTCAACAGTAAATCCGTCCGTATCCGAGGCTTGTTATTGCTTCGCAACTAAAATAGCTTTACGTGGCCGGGAAGTCACCCCGACGGCACGACCCCCAACCTGGAGGACCAGACCCTATATATATAACTCCAAGGGCGGGGAGCCGGATTAACCGCTCCTTATAGGCCTGAGCTCCGAATATGTCGTAGTAGCCCGTATAAGGTGTTCACTAAGTAGTTCTGCCTAACTGGAACTGTAGACGCCACCGTTGATTCCATCTTGAGAATTCTTCCGCTGCCACCTGGATGAAGGAGAAGTGCCTTAGTGGGAACACTCCTCCCCCCCTCTCTCGTTTGTTGCCCCCTAAAACCGTCCACAGGGATTGGAACCCCATCTTCAGTTAAAGGTACTAGGCACCCGATGTTCACCACTTGGAGGTGCGAGTAGGAGTTGATAGACAGAGGTTCACTTTGAAAAAAAGCTTGTGGACGCTTGTGTCCTCTTGAATGCACCGTGTCTACCCTTTGAGAATTGCCATAAGGTTGAGCAATGTTAGTGGCACAGCTGGATTCTTAACCATAATTTGAAACTAGCAAATTATTTCAACTCATCATACAGTATTCCAATATGATAGCAACCATATTTAAAGCAAGACTGGAAATGATTCACTTAAACTTCATGCCCCACAGAAGTGACCTATCACAATTTTGCTCTATGTGTAATCTAAACGAAGTGGAAAACATAATACACTTTATTAGACGATGTCCGGTATTGAGAGAACTTTGAAGAATATATTGGAATAAAAACGTTTTAGGTGACTTAGAAATCCACAATATTTTGAATGGTGAAAATTGGAGAATACTTTTTGAATTCTGTGAGGAAGCATTAATTTATATAGGAACAGAATAATTTCTGAATATTTTTAAAACTAAATAAATAAATACAAAATTATAATTTGCTTCTACACCAAGATTTATATAAATTATTTAAAATACTATTAATAGACAAAAATAATGAGGAAAGTGAAATTAAAACACATTAGAAAATTAACACTGAATTGCCAATTTGGCAGAAGACAAATTTCATGTCATGCCTATATTTTATTTATAAGAAACAGAGTGTATACTTCTTATTCAAGTTTTTATAAATATCTATTTATCTATCTGTAAGTGTTGCCGTTGTTTAAAATATCTTTTTTCCATTTTAATTATTTATCTTTTTTATTAAACTGCCCCATCTGTCGGGCAATATAACTCCATTCCGTATGATTTTTTCTTTTCTACTAAAACAGGGTAAACAAAGCAATTAAATTAACCCCTAACTGTAGGGGATGAAAATAAAAATCTCAAAAAATGAGAGATTTTTTTTATCTTCATTTGGAGCTGATTTAGGCCCATCCAAATATAAAAACTCAAAATATTCATATAACGACCACCCTAATGTATGTACATGAAAATTCATATTAAAATTCACACCAAGTAATTACAGTTTCTTAAAACTCTATGTGAAATCCAAATCATACCCAGGCAGCCTCTATATTAAGTTTCACTATGATGCAATTTGAAGAAAACTTTCTCATCAAATTTCAACTGCATTTATATAAATTTGCCTTAAAATGATAAACATACAACTTTAACACAAATATACATGTATACATCTACCTATACATTGAAACATCAAAATTCAAGGGGAAAATCCTTGTTGTCACTGACACTGATACGACTTGTGAAGACAGAAATGAAGAGGATTATTATTTTTTGTGTGTTGTATTATGTGTATCTTGCTCTTAGTCTGACATCAAAATATCCCCCTTAAGCATGGTTGGAGTTATTTAATCTTATTTTATGGTTCTTTTATACGATGTTAAGTTTTTCGTTTGTTTAGTTTATTTTTTTAGTGGAAATAGTGCAATTTACATTTGGGGTTTTTTGAAATGCTTAAGAAAAACTATAGTGGCAAAGGAATGTAGTGAAAATAACAAAATTTCCCAAATTGAAGGTTCTTACATAAAACTAAATAAATACGAAATGGAAAATAAATGAAGGTTTTATATTAAAGTAATTTGTTTGCATAGGAATCATTAGAGAAGTCAGCAGGAAAATTATTGCTAAGGTTTTTTTTTTTAAATAAGGAATCCTTGTTTCATCATATCGTCATCAATTTTTGAAAGCAGTTTTTGAACTTTATGTCAAGTTGATGTTCAAGATCTGAGAAATTTGTCTTAATTTCCTAATTTCTCTGCCCTGTTTGTTCAGAAAGAAAGATAGATGACTATAGATTTTTCTATTTGACACAATCAATTCTTGGTCAATTTAGGTTTTGGCATTAGAAGAAAAGTGTTTTCATGCATGGAAGAAGCCTCAGCATCAATAATATACTTAGTGTATTATTTTTTTTATTTTTTCGATCTACCATAACTGGTCATATTTCCGAACAAATGCTTACCAAATGCTTTTATGACATATTTTGATCCTTTGGCCTAGCTAGACCAAGTTTGAGACAAATTTTGTTACCTACACTGTACACTGTTAGAAGAAATATACGAGTATATAATTTGGCACTCCAGCTATGAAATTTCGTAATAATCTAATCCTCCATTGAACACATCAGTAATCATAGAAAAGAAGTAAGAACTATTAAATGAACATTCCTATATAAAGAAATAGGGTTGAAATGATGATTTTGATGGTTTTCAATTTGCGATTGAACGAAATGTAATCGAAAAAGTTTTTTCTTCTTTTTTTCAACACAACATTTTTTTTTGGAGATGAAAGTTTCAGCTAACATGTGTGCTGCATACAAAGCACGTTCTGGTTCTCCAGTATATAGTACATAGAACTCCAGCAACTAGATGTGGATGGTAGGTACATTTGATTTAAGGATACGTTTAGGGTTGCTTAAAAGTATTTGTTTTTAATTTTTTTTTTCTTCACATTACCGATTTACTGGTTGTGGGATATTGAATTTGCTGTCAGTAAAGTTTTTTTTAGATTTTAAATTTAGATTAGATTAGATTAGATTTTATTCATTTTTTAATGATATTTTTACACATTTAGATACAAAAATCTTATAAGCATGGCTTTGCCGTCTGCCATTTAACTTTTTCGAGATTAATGTTTAATAGCATGAAATTAATTTCATTATTAGATTTCCAAAACAACTCCCTCAATAATTTCAGTTAAAAAATAAAATACTGTCTGATTTCTTGAAAAAAAAGAATAAATAAATTAAGGCAAACATTAATTTAAAAATAAGTTAACCATTTTCTTTAAACAATTTCTTATACGGTTATAAAGTTTTTAAACTATCCTTAAAGACAAATCTTGGTAAACTTAAGATTTTTACATTTTATAATGACTTTATTTACCATAATTTCTTAGTTCTGAATTCTAACAATTCATAAATGAGCATGGCCGTGTGCCAGACGTTTGTATATCAATAGTATATACTTATACATATATCAATAGGGTTAGTTGGAAATTAATAACGTGGTTCAATGGTTTCAAGTGTGTTCCAACGAGAGTTTTCGCGTAATCGTCAGATATTTTGTTCCCGATTAGTATAATGTATTAGTACATATACTTCTATACGGGGCTTTCACCTGGTAAATGACAACCTTACTCTCTTTTACTCGTGTACCAGATGCGTTTAGTTTCAACTGCTATAACTTCTTAACGGTTAATGTTGCGAAGAGACTTGTTGTGATCTTTCTATGGCAAATTGCCTCAGTTATCCGTATCTAAAACAATTTTTTTTTTTTTTTTTCAAAAATTACCGTCTTCAAGATGTGTGGCAAAACCCTTTATTTTGACCTTTGGCCCCTTATAACTCACCTAGCGGTAGTCGGATCGTTGAGGATTTTTTTTCAAATTATAGGTAACTTCAATCCTAACGTACATAACAAAAATCAGCCCGTTAGTAATTTTTTCCTTGAAACAAATCTATTCTTACACAGCATCAGTAATTCATGAATATCTTGACTCCCTTTCGTCGTGAGGGACTTTTTTTTTCAATTAATAGAAAATAATTAATAGGATTAAAGGGAAAGTTTAAAACTAGAAAAAAGTTCGGTTAAATATAGTTTTTTTTCTCAATAGTTATGAAAAAGGGTAAAAGCAAGACAAAAAAACGTATAAACAAATAGCAATTTTTTATATTTGTTTTAACAAAATGAATTTAACAAAAATTGATAGAAAATATTATTGTAAACAATTAAATATTTCAATTTTTACTTTGCGTCATACTGAGGCTGAGATATAAATTAAAACCTAAAATCATTAGATTGCGTGCGCCGACTTACCTATGTTCACTAATTTATAACTCGGCTTCCGTCGGTAGCTAAGGGCTGATTTATTTTTAATTGTAGAAAATTACAAGGACTCTAAAAATAAAAATAGAAATTCATCGTTAAATTAGTTTTTATCTAAATAATCAGGAAAAAATGGTTTTTTAACAACAAAAACTTACTTTAACTATCTATAACTTTTTTTTTATTTGTTTAAACAAATAAGTTTTTTCTATAATATAGTAGTCAATGTAATTATGAATAGAAGCAAATTTTATTTTTTTGCTGTCGGATAAAGTGGAGCCGAGATATTCACAACAAAAAATGGCAAAAAACACATTTTTACCAATAACTTTGGTAAAAAAAGTAGCTAGGTGGTGCAAATTTGGGTTTAAGCCTTTCACATAAGCCTCTATCGATCCATGAAAAAAACAGACCATGCATCTGTGTGCAAGGTCAGGCCCTTTTTCACGACACTTTGACTGGACTACAGGGCAAGTTTTGGATTGGTGCAAACAAAAAAAGTTCGAGATAACAATCAAACATGACATTACGATGATCGAAAAGACGAAAAAAGTGGTTGGCACAATTCTGTCTATCTGTCTGCCTGTCCATCTGCCCTGTCTGTCTGTACCTGAACCTACAGCCTAAACCACTGAAGCGATTTTCTTCAAATTTTGAACTTGAGTTTTTTTTCGTAATTCTCCAGAGGAAAAATTGAAATTTTTATTTGGCTCTAAAAACAACTGCACTTGCCATAAAACCGTTAAGGAAAAGCTTATCTATCTCATAAATGGCTCTAACGATTTTGTTATGATTTTGAAGAAAATTAAAAATAATATTCTTCTGTTTTAGTGGAGCGAATGAATTAAGTTCAAATAAAGAATTTTAAGTAGGCTCTACTCGTTTCTACGTTTCTACGCGTTTCGCCCAGGTACAACAGTTGGGCTCATCAGTTATAGATGCTGTTGTACCCTTCTTAAACGCAAATTTTGGTCGATGTGATTTCTATATGAGTCCGTCAACATCGACTAAAATTTGCGTCTTAGAAGGGTACAAAAGCATCTAACTGATGAGCCTAACTGTTGTACCTGGGCGAAACGCAATATATGGAGTAGAGCCCACTTAAAATTCTTTATTCTAACGATTTTGATTAAGAAAATTAGTGTAGATATGTATTATTGTATTTATAATGTATACATTTAGCTATATAATGGTTTTTATGAAGTTCGAGTTTCTCATCAACGGCTCAACCGATTTCAGTCAAAATTTTTATGAAAAAGGTCCGTTAGCTAGTTTATGAGTTTTTTGAGCAGTTGAAAGAACGATGTAAACCGCTTCAACGATTTTTGATTTTTGTTTGCATAAATCTGTTATGTTTAAGAATTCAGATGGCAGAACAGATTTCATGCATTTTAAAATTGTTCTCTTATTATGTACAATTTCTAAATTCTAAGCCCTTTGGCACATAAGAGCAATTATCCTACCATGCCATGCAATTTATATTTCCTACATAAGTAACCATACATAAGTTGTACCCCTTCTGGGTGTCCACAAATATTTACTTTCAATAAAAAGTTACAAACGTATGTAAAGTTTACCTTCAGGTTAGAATCGATGCGTAAACAAAAACATAAATTCTAAATTTTTCTTATTTTGCTATCCCTTCTCCAACAACAAATGTGATAAAATATTCCATAAATACAATGCAAGCCCATTATTATTCTCGATGGATGGATTCAAACAATTATTTTTGTAGTTTTTTGAAATAACATGCGAATATCTTGTGCAGTAAATATTGTTATGATTGATGAATAAAATTAAGTGCTTTCCTACTTTTAAGCGATCTAAGAACACATTATTGGAATTTGTTTATCTCTAAAGCCTAGTATGCTGCTGAGTTGAAACGAAAATTTTCTAGAGTCTCCAACTCGAGAACGAAATCAGAAACGGAAGTGATTGCGAAAAAAATATGGAGAGTTTTTTTCAGAAAGATGTCAAAATAAATTAAAACAAAAAAAAACAACTCAAAATCTTAAGTCAATTTCTTTTTTGTCACATGTGATTTTTTTTGTTTTCGTGTCGTCTGTTGTGGTGCATACGGTTCCAAATAATTGTGTTCTTCAGTTCGTTTCGACGGTATTTTCTTCGATTTTCATTTCAAATAAAATTCAACAGCAAAATAAAACAAACTGTCAAATTTTCGTCTGAAATAATGGTACGGTCAGTTAATTGTGCGTGAAAAATAAGTGGAGACTTGGTTCTTATATCGACTACAATTTTCTGTTTTATCAAAGGGCACGGTAGTGCCCAGCCAAGTTCGCGGCACTACACCCTTTTTACAGGAACAAACTCAGGCGATTTTCAACCCCCCTCTAACTTCAGTACCAATAAAGTCAGAAACTTCAAATTCGGAGTATTTGCTGAGCTGATCAAACACAGGTGGCTCACCAAATTTCATTTCTTTAGCATTAGTAGTTCCCAAAATATAGGACTCAAAAATCGCAAAAACCGTAACTGACTGACTCACTGACTCACTGACAGATCATCAAAATTATGGAGCACTTCCCGACATCGCAGAAGCTTGAAATTTCGCACAATGGTAGGCCTTGTGGTGCATACAAGGGAAAAAATCGAAAATCTGCAATTTTTTATTCAGGGGGCGTGGCATCCACCCACTTTCTTAAATATTTTATAAATTATATGGAGCCTTTCCGATTGTTCTAGAACAATGAAAATTGGTAAGTCGGTAGGGTTTGAGGTACTTAGAAAGAAAAATATTGAAAAATTGGAATTTTCCATACAGGGGGCGTGGCATCCACCCACATTCTTAAGAATTCTTATAAATTATATGAAGCACTTCCGATTGTTGTAGAACGATGAAAATTGGTAGGTCGGTATGCCTTGAATTACTTAGAAGAAAAAAAAAAAGAAAAAAAGAAAAAAAAAAAAAAAAAAAAAAAGAAAAAAAAAAAAAAAAAAAAAAAAAAAAGAAAAAAAAAAAAAAAAAAAAGAATAAAAAAAGTAGAAAAAAAAAAAAAAAAAAATAAAAAGAAAAAAAAAAAAAACCACAGTCCCACCAACAGAATTTTGCATTCAAGGGGCGTGGCATCCACCCACATTTTCAAAAATTCTTATAAATTATAAATTGGTAGGTCGGTAGGACTTGAAGTATTGAGAAAGGAAAAAAATCGAAAATTTGGAATTGTCTATTCAGGGGGGGGGGGGGTGCCATCCACCCACTTTATCAGAATTGCTATTATTTGTATGGAGCACTTTCGGTTGTTGTAGAATTATGAAGCTTTGTAGAGCGGTAGGGCTTGACTTTCACCTGGCAAAATAAATCCTTGCAAAAAGGAGTGAAATCACAACAAAAACATAAATGTTAAAAAAAGAGCAAAGTTCTTATTTGTTCAAGAAACCTGTGCGTAAAAAGTCAGCCAAAAAAAGCAATGAGATCTAAAATATATGCCAAGTTTTAAGTTCATGAAGCTTAATATCAAATATCTTTAGTAGAGTAATATCGAAACAATTCCAAATCATGACAGAAATTTGGTATTTAATGATTACTGATTAAAATTTGGTGGATTTACTTGGCAAGTTTTCTCATAAATACTTACTTAATCACAAATTTAAAATGTATGAAAACTTGACCAGTGAACCCACCAAATTTTAATCGGTAATCATTAATTACCAAATCTCTGTCATGATTTGGAATTGTTTCGATATTACTCTACTCAAGATATTTGATATTAAACTTCATGAACTTAAAACTTGGCATATATTTTAGATCTCATTACTTTTTTTGGCTGACTTTTTACGCACAGGGTTCTTGTACACATACGAATTTGGCTCCCTTTTTAACATTTATGTTTTTGTTGTGATTTACATTTTACTGTCGAGCTGCGTAGGTACTACATAACAAAAATCACTACAAAATTTTTCGTTTACGATTTCGTAGTGTCCTTAGAGTTGTGTACCGTGATATATTTGTATGTTTTCTTGAAAACTTAATTCCTCTCTAGACTCTAGAGTCAATCTATTCCATTCAGTAAAAATGTTTTAGAAATATTTAAAATTAACGGACTAAGAACTTCCTTCTAAGATAAAATTCTGGTGAAATCATTAAAAGTAATGGATTCATTAATTAAAATAATAATAAAACATAAAAATCTAATTAGAAAATTTAAATTCCGCAATATTTTGTTAATTTTTAAAGAATTTTATTCAAATTAATTCTAATTTTTGATTTCCTTTGACAAATCCTGTGACAAAATATATAATCTATGTACCTTCAAAAATTCCATTTAACAAAATTCTTAATGAATTATTTTATAAGAAATCTTAATTCTCTTTGACAATCTACCTTTTCATTAAATTTTCGGATTCTCATAACTACCTTCACTATTCTTGAATATTCCAAGGGGTTTATCTATAACTGTTATCATCCTCTACGTGAATATAGTCTTTTCACTTTCAAAAGAAACCTGACTATTGAAAATGCCTCCCAAAACGGAAATATTCAACCTAAATTCTTAACAACCGTTCTATCAAAAGAATTTAATGACCAACATCCAAAAGCACCCACACAAATACCTTATTATTTCCATTCCAAACCACTACCTTTTTCATTGCCTAGGTATAATTTGAACTTCAATTGAACTCCCTTATTTCAACCATCACCCACACAACAATCGAAACCATTATCCACAAAAAGACAAGGCCAAATTCACATTCACATCCTCACGCAGTTACATCATATAAGATCCTTACAAATTACATACACGATTTGAATCCTACTTTCTTATTCCACTTTGTGAAAAACCCAATGAAATATTCCCATTATCCTGTGCGGCAGACAATTCTACGTTGTTCCTTCGGCAACACACTATGATGATATATAATGGCATAAAAGTGGTATCATTACTTACAGGGATGCTCTTCTATCAGCTCCATGCCAGACTTAAGCTCCCACTGGAAAAGTATGTGCAAATTCGAAAAGCATCCGATGAATTTGAAATAAATCTTCGATCAGTTTGGGCGTTTGGTTCGATGATGATGACGATGACGATGATGATGATGATGACGGTGTGGTTGAATGGATGGCATTAATGGAATTCGCGTTATTCGAGTTTTTTTTTTTTCCATTTGAAGGATGCGTCAAACCAAATGACTTGGAAAATCCTTGAAACTGAAAAAGTATAAAAATGCCACTAGGGAAAATGTCATTTGCTTTCATTTTCGAAGTGGTAATAATTATTCCCTTTTTTTTTGTTGTTGCCAAAATCATAACAAAAATGTGTCCTTATCCCGGTCGACCAAAGTCTTGTATCCTTTAAAAGTATGACATTAACAAGGGGTAAAACCCATTTCGGCGAGTGTCTTCTAAAATAATATAAATAACTTTGTTAAACGGCTTAGAATTTTAGGGATTCTTAAGTGCTCTTCAGGTTAGGATCACTCAAATTATTTCTTATTTAAAAGGGTATTCCAGGTTAAGACTTGTTTATGCATCAATGCCCATTTTAAAATTATTCCATAAAAGTGCGTATCCATTTGAGAGTAAAACTATTCAAGAGTAAGTCTCGAGAATATTGTGATGGAAGTACTCTCAAATAAAAACGCACCTTTAAAGGTGCACGTCCATTTGAGAGTAAAAATGATGCAAGCAGCCTTCTAATAGCTTCCGAGAGTATACTTGCTAGTGTAAACAGTTTTGAGAGTAGCTCACGGGGAGCTTACTTTATAGTCTCAGCATTTGAAGATTTTAAAGGTGCGTTTCTATTTGAGAGTAAAAAGATGGCCAGCAGCTCTGAAGCAGTTCTCGAGAGTAAAACTCACAAGTGGACACAGTCATGAAATAAGATCACCTGAGGGGAAGAGAGTTATCTGAGAGTCACTCTCGAGAGTTTTCTTGCAAAAGTACTTTCAACTGGAAAAGCACTTAAAAAGTTACTTGCAAGTGGATACATGTTTTGATCACTATCTGAGACAAACTAACAAAATTCCAACAAAATTCGTATTTTGCGAGTATAGCTGTCGAAAGTCAAAATACCTTGAAAAAAAGTATCGATTTATAGAACAAATATGAGTCATTTGAAGCTTTATAGAAAACTACTGATAAATCATTTTGTGATAGAAATAAAAATTTAATACTGAGCTTTCAGTTTGCCCTCGAATATAGGAAATAAATAATGTTCTGTATACATAAAATTCCTTACCGGATGCTAGAAATGCAAGTGATGTTACCAATATCCGCTCACGTACTGGTATGGTTTCTCTTAATATTTTATCATTTTTGAAAATATTGAGTCCAGCGGATATTTGAGAGTAGACCCGCATCGAATTTGCAATGGCAATGATAGTCTATCAATGGCTTAATCCATTATGTGTTTGTTTTTTACTTTTTTAAGTCTTTTTACTCTCAAACGGCAACGCACTTTTATATAAGTACTACCAGGAAATTAAGTCTCCAAGTTCTAACAGGCAGCTATCGATATCAAAATCTCAAAAATATTACTCTCAAATGGACATTTACCCGAGAGTAACTCTTGATAGTTTACTAGCGAAAGTACTCTCAAATGGACATTCACCATAATATTTCCTTACAACTAGCGTTAAGGTACGTTCCCATTCCAAAAGTCTCGAGAGCGACTCTCGTAAAGCTGTCTTCCCTGTGAGTTAATTTGATCACTCTGTCCAGTTGCAAGTTCTACTCTCAAAAGCAAGCAAGCAATGGATACGCACCTAAAAGGAGAAATACAAATTTTTATTTTAGCTCATGAGGCTGTGTGTCCATTTGAGAGTAATTTCATGAGAAAATTCTCGAGACTGACTCTCGGGTAGCTAAGATCATGATTATGTTCACTTGCGAGTTAAATTCTCGGGACCAGCTTGAGAGTTGCTCACAGTCTTTTTACTCTCAAACGAATACGCATCTAAAGAACGGGTGTCTGCCGCACAGAAATTATGTTGGCTTTTAAATTTTCTCAAAAACAGCTTTAACGATTTTGATCAACTCTTTTTTTGGAGAAAAATGCACAAAATGAAAGTAGAATTTAGACATTCTTTTGTCTTATTTCAGGATTACTCCCAATATTGGCTCAAGCAGTTGCATACCAATTTCAAAGAGAAGTTGAATAAAAAAATAAAAATGAACTCGTGAGTCAATTAAATTAATGAACACCCTATACTCCATTTCCACCAACTATTCTTGCTTCAAAAAGTCCTTCAAATGGATAAGATATTCTAAAGTTGATGGACCTAACTTCTATGCTTGGCGTTTAACGACATGAATTAAGCATTTCGAGTGAGCATATGATTAGGTACACACTATAATACCAAACGATTTATATATAAGAAAATTCATCGTCAGGAAGTAGTGCAAAAAGTTACATAAATTCCGAAGCCTTCCATAAAGGGACCATCTATATACTAACTACACCACAAGCCTTTCTGAGTTTTATAACATAAAAAGGCAGAATAAGTAATGAGGTGTTAATTTAATGGCTTCCGTTGCCTTTTTTGTACTTGGCAAGAAGTCTCCTTCCTACAAAAAAAATTAAATTGAGAAGCAAAAGAGAGAGATTATATTTTTCTTAAGGGAAAACATTTATCCTTAATCCTGGTAAAAGCGTTTGGCGGCAACTTTCTGTCTGCACCTTTTAAAAGGGTTGCATTCTTTTTTATTCGACTTGGTATTTAATTTGCGTAGCGAAGGAAAAAATTACTTTTCAACAAGAATTCTTGGTATTTCTTCTTGTCGTTTTTTTTGTTGTTATTTTTAGGATATATGCGTTCAAGGATACACGTCGAGTGTGTGTCTTTAAAATGTAATTTTAAATTAAATGAGATCAAGGATATTTCATGTGCCTTTTTATGGTTCTAGAAGAGGAAAGGCGGCCATGCTGAGGTGAGATGGAGAGGCTAGAGTTAATGGCACGTTTCTTGTTGAGCTAGTATAAGGCAGTAGAAGAGGAGGGTGATAAGAGACTGTGAGATATGTGGGTGGGTGGGGCACACATTTAACGTCTTGAAGAAAATTAAATAATTCAAATTGCCTTTTCTATTTTATGAGGGGTGGCGTTGCGCTAGCTGCTGCTGCTGCTGCTTCTGCAAGTGGTAAAATTTATAAGTGTTGCCATAAAATCACATAAATAATATCTTCAAGCTGCTGCGTCATGGTTCTATATGGAAAATAGGTGATGTTTTGTTCAACCACTAGACATAATAAATCTTAAGGATATAAAGGTGAAGCGCAGGTTGAACGCTTAAATTAGAATTTTACTTCTTTTTTTTTTGTTTTTAACTTTGGAATGCTTCCAACATCTGTTCAATCTCAAGGTTTATTTTTGGATACGAATAAGAAATGATGATAGGGGTAGTTTTCTTTTTTGTATAAAAGATGCATAGCTTTATGAGGACGAAAGAAAAATGGAAGATGCTTTGGTTTGATGAATGTTTAACATAAGTCCTTGTTTTTCGTGTATTTTTAAAAGAATAATGTGACTTGAATGATTTGAATTATTTAAGAATTTCTTCTTCTATTTTTTTGTCTTGACTTTGGTAAATTCAGAACATTTTTTTGCAAAATGTTTAAAAATGTAAATTCTTTCAATTAAATATATTAAAGTAACCCAAACATTTTCTTAAGACAGATAACTATAAGGGCTGCAATTATTGCAGAGGAATATGGTATATTTTAACCAACCACGCCTCACTAAGCTCAAAAGTAAGCAGCTTTAGATCCTATGATGACCACCAGTAACAACCGCGATGCTGAACTGATGTCGTTCATTTGCCACCATTGATGTGCTGGGCCCCGGAAGCTGGGTTTGAAATTGAGTAGACGATCGATACCTTGAATAAAACCATTAAAATGTCCAAGTTCCTAAAATAATTGCACCAATTATTTTTTAAATTACCTTAACTTTATCATAGTTTTGTCTAAAATTCTTTAAATTTTAGTAATTCAAAAACAAAACAAGTAAAAAGGAACTCGTACACTGTCATTAACTAACTATAGAATAAGTCAATGTACACTACACATAAATGTAGGTACTTTTCAGATAAGCACTTAACATTTGCATGAAATAAAAAAAAGTTAAAAAACAAAATAAAACAAAGAACTCTCATCAACTAACCAATTTAACATTAAAACTTCTAATCCTTTGCAATATTCAAAATGTGGTCGCCTCATTTGCTTTCCAAAGTAATCCTTTAAATCTTTTCTGTCGTCAAGTTGTATTTGTCACTGTCGTCATCCTTCAGTCTGTTAATTCCAATTTTGGACCAAAATTCTCTGTAATTTTCCTCTTCTCTTTTATGTTAATGTTAAGCTGACAATGAATGCGTTAAGTCCTCTTATGCTGATTGATTCCATCAAGCAGCATTATACAAATTGGATTATTTTTAATTCGGATTTGAGTATAGTGAAAGTAAAAATGCCTGACTACACTTTAAGCCAAATGAGAGAAAACTAAAAGTTTTTTTTTTAATATAAATGAAAGCAAAGCTACAAAAGAGATAAATAAAAGTCGGATGAAAATAAAGAATTCTTTTATTAAACGTCTTTATTGCTATGTGCAACTAAAAGTTACTGCTTTGGATATACAAATACATACCTGTTTATGTACAGCTGATTTTTTTTCTACGGAGTGTTAATACGAAATCTTTTTGCGCTTATTAGCTATTTGATGATATGACCGATGTTGTAGTTTAGAGAAATTTTTATTTGTGTGTTAATCACCGACTTTGACTTTATATTCTATTTTTCTTCTCTTATCTCAAAATTCGAGCTTCCAGATGATCAAGGCTGTAAAATTGACGAACACTGCCCGTCACTTGAATAGAAAAACTGTTTTCGTTACGATAAAAGAGCATTGCGCTTTGGCAAGTTGACGAAACAATTTTCTTTGAAATAGATATTCCGAAAACTTTAAATATATAGAAAATAATGTATTGCCAGGAATAATGGAAAAAAACTGTCATTTTCAGATGGTTTTTGCTTTCCTTCAAGGAGAGCACTAGGTTTTTTTTTTTAAATCTAGTCAATTTGTGCTCAAAAAGTGCCTTAGCAAGTAAACTGTGGGATAGTTTTGATTTTATTCCTGCTTTATGTTTTCGGGGGTGCTAAATCCGAATCTGTGGTTTGCGACTAAAATTGCTTGACTCAACATGGAAAAAATGCAAAAAATTATGAAAAAATGATTTTTTTGTGAGTTTTTCACTCATGCACAGTGGTTCAGTGGTTCAGGCGGTCATAAATCTATAAAATCTGAATCAGTTTGAACGAAATTTTCAGACATGGTTTAAGATAGCATAAGGTATCGTCAGAGTTAATTTCCACCCACTGACACGCCTTCTTTTTAAAAAATGTCTTCTAATTTTTAAATTTGACTCAATTGAGGGATGTGTATATAACGTTATATTATAAATTTTTCCATATACAACATTCTACTACGCCCATTTTTGGGGGCGTTTTTTTAAATCTTGATTTTGAAACAATTTCATAGAAAACGAACCGTCTTAAAAAAAACATGCAAATAAAAATATATATGCAAGGTATTTATCACACCCACTTTGAGGGTGTTTTGGCAAAAATCTTACAAAATATGTAGAAAGTGCTTTTTTGATCCATACATAGTTTTTTCCCAGACCCACATTTTGAGGGGAAAAGTTGTTGAAATGTAGGTATCTTTGGAAGTGTTCTTTTTGTATAATTAAAAACTATATTCAATTTATTATTTTAGTTTCATTTGTTTGCTTAATTGAATAAAATATTAAATTAAACATTGTTTTTATTATTTTTATTTGTTTTAAATTACAAAAGAAAATGTAAAAAAATTCATAAGAAATATAATGCACAACTGGGTCGCACGTACTTGCTCTTATGTTTAAGACACTGCGGGTTTAAGAAAATTATATATAAAAACATGGAAATTATGAGAGAAAAATGTAGAGAAGCTTGAAATACGACATTTAAATTGGCTAAAACTACTTTTTGACAGTTTAAGGTGAAAAAAGGAATTCCATGGGAAGAATGCATATGGGAAAAAATTTAAAATCGTTAGAGCGGTTTTTTTAAAAAAATAATTTTTTATATATAAAACTCTTAAAATATTATTAAGAACAAATTTTGGTATGCAAATCTAAAGTTTATTTGTATGTGTATTTAAAAAAAAAAAATTGAAAAAAATGTCAACCCGTTTTTGAGATATCGAATTTTCAAAAAATAAATTTGAAACTTTTTTTAAAAATCCAAAAACTTTATTTTTGAAAATTTTAATATGCAATATTATTTAATCTTATCTAAAATTTGTTTATTAAAAAAACATCTAAGTCCGATAACGAGGAAATTCTAAATACAAAAATACGTTCTATGAGAGGTACTATTAATAGTTGCTAAGTGTAAAATTTTATAATTTTTGATAGTAGATCGTACTTATTTAAGCATAAGAAAAAAGTTGAATCAAAATCGTAGTGGTCGTTTTTGACAACAAAAATATTTTCCTAAGCGGTTTTTTAATGTATGGAAGGTATCGTTATTTTTTCATAAATCTAAAATGTTTTCAAAAATTTTTTAAGAAAGTACATAAAAACTCAAGAAGAATATCGAGTTTCAAGAAAATCAATGATGTCGTTCTCGAAATATTTGATTTTCCAAAAAAGAAATTGAAACAGTTTTTTAAAAATATTTTTTTATTTTTCTCTCATTTTTTGGAAATTTCTGTATAGAAAAATAATTGAAATCGGTCATACTGTTTTGAAGAAAATCTTAAATTAAAAAAAATGGTTCTTTGGGAGGTACCATTAATAACCATTTTTGAAAAATGGTTTTCCACCCAAAGGAAGCCTTTACTAAAACAAATTTATTGAATTTTCTTAAGAACAGTTGTCGAGCCGTTTTTGACAAAAATGCGATTATGTAAAATTGCTATTTTTATTTCTAAAAAAAGTATGAACAAAAATCAATTGAGCCGTTTAGGCTGTAGACGAATAGACAGACAGACAGACAGAATTGTTCCACTCATTTTTTTCGTGTTCTCGATCATCGTAATGTCTTATTTGACTGTTATCTCAAAAAATTTTTTGCACGAATCCAAAACATGCCCTATAAGTAGAAATTCAATAAATTACTTTTAGTAGGCTTTTTTTTGGATGGGAAACCATTTTTCAAAAGGGTTTAAAAAAATATTGTTCAGATTCTTAAAAAATGTTTCAATTTTTTTTTTTTAATAAAATATTTCGAAAATGACATGATCCATTTTTTTAAACTCGATATTTAAGAGTTTTTTAGTACTCTCTAAAATATTTTTTGAAAAAAATTACATTTATGAAAAATTAACGGTACCTTCCATACAACGGTTAAAAAATCGCAAAGGAAAAAACGACCACTACGATTTTGATTAAACTTTTTTCATATGCTTAAACTTGTACGATCTACTACCAAAAATTATAAAATTTTACACTTAGCAACTATGTATTAATAGTACCTTTCATAGGTTTTTTTTATTTTGAATTTTGTCATTATTGGCTAAACGGATTTAGATTAACTTTTTATACACAAATTTAAAATAAGACTAAATAATATTTCATAACAAAATTTTCAATAAAAAAAGTTTTTTTTTTTGAAAATTCGATATCTCAAAAACGGGTTGACATTCTATTTTTTAAATTTTGTTTTTATTTGCACTTAAATATAATGTACATGTATGTATAAGTAATTGAGCTTTAAGAATTTTATATATACATATGTGTATTGTATATTGTATTAAGAAATTATTTTTAAATAACCGCTCCAAATATGTTAACCTTTTTTTTCAATACACATCACAATGAATCATAGGAGTGGAGGTAAAAGCGAACCAGTCGTGCATTAGTTTCTTCATTTTATCCGTCAAAAATGTTTGCAAAATTTCTATAGCAACCCTCAAAAATAAACAAACGAAAACAACAATTTGAGAGAAAAATCAGAGTAAGCAAAATAATACAAATGCTGAATTTTCTTTCAAAGTACATAATTCCAAAATTTAAAAAAAAATTAAATTACATTGAAAGTACAAACAGATTAGATGATTTTTAATAGCATATTATTATCACAAGCATAACAGAGATCCTTTTCTTTAATTACTTCATAGTCATATTTGGAGTTCCACAGGAAAGTTACCTTGGTACTATTCTTTTTATGTTATCCATCAAAGGTATACATACCCGTAAACTATACCGTAATGTCAAGCTTCTTTTGGAGGTGAGCTTTTTTGAAATTGTAAACTGTTGGGGAAGCACATTCATAGATTATTTTTTGGCAATTAATTGGCTTTGCATTTTAATCCAATTAAATATTTTCGGATTAATTTACGAGATTCGGTCTTAACCCACATCAACCCCACCTCAATTTCAAGTCTATTTTCGTATAAACGTTCTTTAATAGCATTGGCTGATAGTTAATTGAATTAATTCCCAACCGAAAATCTCTGAAGTACACAACCTCTCGTTAACTCAATGTCACTTAACTCACAGGATTTTCCAAACTCCGTATAAAGGTTGATTAAGTGACATCCTTTGGCAACTCTTCAGGGAAATGTGTCAGCATCCTCCTGATGTCCTGACAAATGCAGTTGTTGCAGGTTATTCACTTTGCAGCACATCTTCTTACAAGCCCTTGAAATATTTGACTCAATTAGATACGAATCCAACCGGATGTGTTGGGTGAAATGTGCGGCCATGAACATGAACATCGATTTTGTAGCTTATGTAATTGAATTTGACATGGCAATGGCGCAAGGAATGGAACCATCATCATGTCGGTCGTCCCATATTCGTTCACGTTTCCGCCCTTTTAGTTGCTAAAATGAAAATTTTCTAGTTGTTTTAATGCAGTTAGACTTTGCCATTGTATAATCGCAGCATCCTTTCCTTCGTCGTCGTTGTCATTTCATTTTTTCCAGTTCTTTTATTTTGACAGTTTTCACACGGAAACCGGAAAAGGAAATGAAAACTCGTCTTTAGGACTTCGTGGTTGAAAAGCTGAGCAAGTGCACAGATAAAGGACATTCGACACACACATCCACTTCAATATTAGTCCTAATCACCGACAGCGTGAAATTTTGAGATAAAAATAATATGTCCGATGGCAGAATAAAGAAGAACACACCATGTCGATGACACATCATGACGATGCTGACACGACAAGGTCGTTTCAGTAAGGATCATCCATTTTATTGTTTCAACACATACTCATAGTCACTCCTGTGATGTGATGATGTGCATTGGTTTTTCACTTTTCTCGTCTCAAGCACTTTCAATGGCTGCGTTTTCAATGAGGAAAGAGCACATCCTGTTTGTGCCACCCACTTCCCTGAGAATTTCCTTTTGCAACCAATTTATCAAATTGCGGTAAGCGATTCAGTTTGTTTTTTTTTTTTTTCTGAGTGGGTTTTCTTTCAATTTTCTTTTTTTTTGCCCGTCATAGGTACCAACTGAGCTATGAGTATGTAGGTATTCTGTTAGTGTGTGCTAGGGTATATGAAGGATACGAATACGCAGGATAAGGGAATACTCATGTACATAGTCGCCGTATTCAACCGGAAAGTAATATTGTATCTGTAAACATGAGGATGATAATTTATTCCTATTCTTCAGCCAACGTGCATTTTTAAGCGGTGAGTGAAACAAGCATAGTTCTCACGCTATACGTATACACAGACGTCTCGTCATCGTCAAAAAAGATGAAAAAGGATACGATGGTGGCAGAACGGTGGCGTTTAATTTATAACGTGTATGCATTTAATTTCTTTTTGTATTTTAATGTTTTTCATTTGCATATTTTTATTTTGCATATATTGATGCGCAGTTTTCACATCGTTCTTGGTGCGGAAAATCAATTGTTTCAGAAGGGAACTGGCAATTGTTCAGAAAATTGTTGAAATTGTTTTGAATTGTTGACATAAACCTGCCTATAAAATAGAAAGACGAAAATACAATTCTTAGCAACAAAAATATTTTAAATTTTTAACCGAAAAGAAGTTACCAATTTTTATTTTAAGTAAACGCCTTTTTTCAGTTTTAACGAAATTTACAATTTATTCTTAATATTGAAGAATATGTTCATTTTCTGTGAGCTGGTTCTGGGCTGCAACCAATATTTTGGTTCCAATAAATAACCAACTGAAATTCGGGTACTTAGTTAGGTCTGACTTAAGTTTCACTATCTGCGGAGTTTACTTGAATCAAGATAACTCACACCATGTTCGCCTGCTTTAAATTGGCACCACATGTTGTGCATGATTCCTCCCTCCCTGCATGGATGTTTCTTAGCCTACAAAATCTTTTAATATTCAAAAGATATCTTGAAATTCCAAAAACACATGCGTTGAATCACTCATAATATTTGTAAGTGTTATAAATCGTTTTCATTTCAAACAAAAAAGCAAATCTATGCGTCAACCAGTCATTGTTAACTCTTCAATAGGTCCTTTGTGGCTTTTGTGGTTATAAAAAAAATATGAATTCAAATACTTGCTCAAAGAAAAGCTATATCATGGCGCATTGCTTAAAATGACATAATAAAAAAAAATATTATTTTGAAAGCCAACCAACCATCTGCTCACATAGGTAAGTGATATAAGTGTCTGCTCTTAGGCTCACCACAGCTGGAAGTTATATCACTATTGTGACTCTTAAATAAAAATTTCAGAAAATACTAAACCAAGAATATTGACGCCCTGTTTTGCCTAAAGCGTTTTTTTTTTTATTAAAAAAATCAGAGTTCATACATATGTGGATGGTTATATGTATTGAAAAAATCCTTTCAATATTGAAATGATTTGTGCACGTGTTTGGGGTGGAGATAATGGCACCTTAGGAAATCTATTCATTCCTCTAGTCTAGGAAATGAAACAATCATATGTGTTTTAAATATAAAAAATGACTGTGGCAAATCAAGATTATTTAAAGTGTTACCAGGAGCCTATTTTAGCCTTTTTTTTTACGGAAATAGTAGATAATAGATTCTAACTTATATTTTTACTCAAAACTTACTCTAACCCATCTGTATGAATTGCATAGTTATACGTATGTGAAGTTAGCAGGGCAACTTTCAGCCTAGCAAGTGGGACCTTGACAGGAATTTGCAATTTTTTTTTGCATTTCTGTACGACTCTGAACTTTACAAACAATTTGAATATTACGTTTTGGATCGGCGTGAAAATAGTTCTATTTTAAAAAAATGTAAAGGCAATCGATTGTCACGACAAAATCTCGATACGCCATGTTTTATTTTTTTTTATTTTCCATAATAAGAAAGTTAGAAAAAGTAGGAAGTACCGAAAAAAAACTTTGAACTTTTTTGGAGTGTCACCAGCGCGCACCGTAAAAATGCATCGATTTTAAAAATTGTAGCGGCAGTCAATTTTTCACTACAAACTCTCGATAAGCCTTTTTAATTTATCGTAGTAAGAAAGTTATGATGAAAAAAAGTAAGAAGTGCCGACAAAAAGTGAGAACCATGTATGAACATAAGTTGTCTAACAAAATATCACCAGGGTACGATCTAATAGCTGCTTAGGTATTGTGTTAAATGCCTTTAAGAGCCTTCAAAAAACTCCTAATAAAAGCATGCCTTTAAACTAATTGTAAGGCGCCAGTTATAGCTATCATTGAAACTCGTCATTGAAAATTTTAATGATTGATTTTGAGACGTTTAAGAAGTAAAATCAGTTATTATTTTGATGGACAGATAAAGCTTAAGACTTAGTTAATATTTTTAGCCAAAAAAAAAACTCAAATAGGCCCAACTTTACACATAAAAACACTTTTCTTATTTCAATGATTGAACTACCTTACCAATGATCATTGAAAAATTAAAAGTCAATTTTTGTGAAAATTTGGGCCTATTTGAAATTTTTTTTGACTAGAAATATTAACTAAGTCTTGAGCATTAATCGTCCATCAAAATAATAGATGATTTTGCTTTCTAAACGCCGCAAAATCGATCATTAAAAATTTCAATGATGAGTTTCAATGATAGCTATAACTGGCACCTAAGATATGTGATGTATCATTGGAAAATCGAAGAAGTCATTGTTATACCTACACAATGTAAGCCAAAGCCACCATCAGAAGAAACAAGCTACAGACCAGCATATATAGATTATACCAATAATGGCAAAAGTTTTCGAAAAACTGCTCCTGGAAAGGCTTAGCAAAATAAAAGAAGAAAGAAGACTAATTTCGAGCCATCAGATTGGTTTTAAAAATAAACATTCCACGATAGACCAAGTGCGTCGAGTTTCGGATATTGTGGAGAAGGCCTTTGAAGAAAAATAAGTATGCTCGGCTATATACTTAGAAGTTGCTCAAGCCTTTAACAAGGTTTGGCACTGCATAGGGAAGGGACCTTCCCGGCAGTATTATGAAATACTGAAATCCTACGTTACGAACCGACTCTTAAGAGTACGGTACAATCTACTCAAAAGGTAAGAAAATAGAAGCCAGTGCACCACAGGTAGAGCTGGCCACGATACCAGAAAAGTCTCGGTATTGTTTGGTATCGGAAGCCCAAACGATACCATCCGAAACGATACCGAGATGATACCGAACCGATACCGTACTTTTGGGAACGAAATATGCCGATACTCTCAATAGTATTGTTTGGTATCGGCAGAACAAAATGGATTTTTATTATTACAAGTAAACAATCCTGGAAACGGCTTTTACCATTTGCATGAAAGTTTCAGAATTTGTTTTTTTTTTTTAAGCAAAGAGGTCTAGAAAATGATTATGGTGAAAACCACCTAGTGGCACGCCTATTTTTATGATGCTTTATTTTTCGGATAAAATTTCAAAACATTTATCTGGGTGAAGTAACTTTAGTAAAAGCCATTTTTTAGTTACCAGTACCAGCAATAGAACGTTTTTTTCTCAATTTGTTCATTAATTGCTCAACTGATATGAATCAAACTTTTTAAACGGCTAACGCTTTGTAAATTGTGTCTGAACATAGTTCTGATTAGTTATCTAACATATTGTATACATTTTAAGGTAGTTAAGTCAAAAAAAAAAAAAAAAAAATACTTTTGGAATATATAACCCATTCAAATGGGCCGTAAAACAGTTTGTGAATTATTTTCCTGTTAACTTATGGCCCTACATCAATATTTATTGTGTGGGATCATATTCGCGACTCTACTTAGTGAAATAATCCTTCAAAAATTATTAAGTCATACAAAAAATTTAGTTAAATAACAAATGTCTTCCATTCACTATGCATAATTTCTAATAGTGAATTGTTTATTAAATCTTAAAAATACCAAGCATTTTAAACTACAAGACCATGGACATGTAACCAAGTCGTGCATTTTTTTTTTCGACTGACACCAGACCGAAACCAGACGAGACCGATACCGAGACGAGACCTTGTTATACGAGACCGATACCGAGACGATACTGAAATTTTTAGATTTTAACGATACCGAGACGATACTTATAAAAAAATCGTTTGGTTTGGTATCGTGACTAGCCCTAACCACAAGGAAGTGTTCTAGGACCAACCCTGTATCTTTTATATACAAGTAAACATCAAAGCTATCATGGCCACCTTTGCTGCTGATACTGAAATATTGGTGCCAGATAAATCAGTTACGAAGGCTACACAAAAATTGCATAATGCAGTTGATAAAGTTAGTGATTGGACGCAAAAATGGCGTATCAAATTAAACAAAACAAAATCGACGCATATGAACATTACAAATAAAGACAGTAAAGCAGTGTACGTTACTCCAATTCAAATTGGAATTTAATTCAAATTGGAATGGTTACAAAAGGTGTTAAAAATACGTTGTATCACAAAATCAGCGATTGCAAACTCATACCAACTCTGAAATGGAGAACGTCTTACATGTACGAGACAATGGAGATTAAGTAGAACTTAGTCTGATGAACTAATGTTCTAAGGCTATGGGAAAGTGTTATAACTTTTAACTTCCCCCAATGTGATTTTATAGACTAACAAGAAAAATCATTTGTCGATCTTTTATAGATTGGTCCTGATTCACCAGTGGTTTTAGTGTTTCTGTGATTTTTGGTCCAAACTTCTGTTAAATTTTTTTTGTTGTATATGAGCTCTGACAGAACTTTGGACTAAAATGCGCAGAAATGCACAGAAATTCAAAGTAAAGGGAATAGCGCGATCTTTAGCGGTCTTGTTTAGATAAAACAATTTTTTAAGAATCCGTTGGAATTTGGGAATAATAGAGCTAATTAAAATAAAATGCACGACTGGGGCGCACGTACTTGCTCTTATGTTCAAGACACTGCGAGTTTAAGAAAATTGTATATACCAACATGGAAATTATGAGAGAAAAATGTAGAGAAGCATGAAATACGACATTTAAATTAGCTAAAACAACTCTTTTGACAGTTTGAGGTGATGGAATATGATTGTATGGGAAAAAAATTTAAAATCGTTGGAGCGGTTTTTTTTTAAATTAATTTTTTATATTTAAAATTCTTAAAACATTTTTAAGAACAAATTTTGGTATGCAGATTTAAACTATATATTTATGTGTATATAAAAACAAAATTTTTAAAAAAATTGTCAACCCGTTTTTGAGATATCGAATTTTCAAAAAAAAGTTTGAAACTTTTTTTAAAAATCCAAAAACTTTTTTTTTGAAAATTTTGATATGCAGTATTATTAAACTTATTTGAAATTTGTATATACAAAATTTATTTAAATCCGTTAAGCTGATAACGAGAAAACTCAAAATAAAAAAATACGTTCTATGACAGGTACTACTAATAGTTGCTATGTGTAAAATTTTATAATTTTTGATGGTAGATCGTACTAATTTTAGTATATGAAAACATTTTAATCAAAATCGTAGTAGTCGTTTTCAAGCAAAAAAATATTTTCCTTTGCGGTTTTTTCACTTTTGTATGGAAGGTACCGTTATTTTTTCATAAATGTAAAATTTTTTTTAAAAATATTTTAGAGAGTACTAAAAAAGTCTTAAATATCGAGTTCCAAAAAAATCTATGATGCCGTTTTCGAAATATTTGATTTTCCAAAAAAAATTTTGAAATATTTTTTAAAAATCCAAAAAATATTTTTTTTAAAAATGTTGGCACAAAAAACTATTAACATTTTTTGGAAGCTTCTGTATAAAAAAAATAATTGAAATCGGTCATACCCTTTTGAAGAAAATCAAAAAATAAAAAAATGGTTCCTTGGGAGGTACCATTAATAACCATTTTTGAAAAATGGTTTTCCACCCAAAGAAAGCCTTTACTAAAATAAATTTATTGAATTTTTTTTAAGAAAAGTTGTCGAGCCGTTTTTGAGAAAAATACGATTATGTAAATTTGCCAAAAAAAATGTATGCCAGGTACCGTTATTTTTGGTTTAAAAAAAAAAATGAAAAAATGTGTCGGCAGAATCACCAAAAACCACTAAGTACCAAGTTTGAAGAAAATCGATCGAACCGTTTAGGCTGTAGACGAACAGACAGACAGACAGACAGACAGACAGACAGAATTGTGCCACCCACTTTTTTGGTGTTCTCTATCATCGTAATATCATGTTTGATTGTTATCTCAAAATTTTTTTTTGCACGAATCCAAAACTTGGTACTATAAGATCCATAATCGCAAGTAAAAACGTACTATAAAATCATAAAAACCGTTATAATTTCTAAACAAAGCGAAAACCAGACAGTTACCTCTTAAGTTTTTTTTACCCAAAATTGCTTCAGGAATTCATAGTTTTTCTGTGCAGTGGTGACTGTGGGATATCCTGTAATTATGATGCGTTTTTTGTGAAATTTTCCACAGTTTTTTTTGAAATTGTATTCAGTAAGGAATCAATTTTAAGATTTTTAAAATTCATCGCTTAACTTGCTGTGATGAATACAGTTTTTTATTTAAATGGTGGGTTTCAAATATTTATGTAATCATTACATATATCACTCTTTCTAGTCCACAAATATGTATTTACTACATATTGTTTTTTTACTACACATTTCAGTACGCAAGGCTCCATTTTGTATGTCCTGACGAAATATTTTGCCCAATTTAATTCGGGAAATAAATTTAAATGCAACCGGTACTCAATTGTCAATTGTACCCAGTACATAAATGTCCCGTTGCAGTCCCATGCAAACTTTAGAGTAAACTTTTTATTAAAGTCTGTTTTTGACT
The DNA here is from genome assembly GCA_963921185.1 of Dasysyrphus tricinctus. Lineage (NCBI taxonomy): Eukaryota > Metazoa > Arthropoda > Insecta > Diptera > Syrphidae > Dasysyrphus > Dasysyrphus tricinctus. The sequence continues at coordinate 255,838,830 of OY992531.1, read as the reverse complement.
ATATGCATTTTTCACTCAAAGTGCGAATGCGAATCACCTTATTTAACTCAATTTTAACTTAAAAAAGTCAAAAATTGGGAACTGATGGTTTTTAAATGTATTCTCTTAGACTGGTCACACTAGTGAACTTCTATAGAGAAAAAAATTTACAGATTTCACTCCTTGAGTAACGATGGGGACATTGAAAATGACTTGCTAATGCTAGATAAATCCTTAATCTTTATAATTTATACAATCTTTTTTCTCTTTTAAATTTTATCTTTACCAATTTATACATACATATCAATTTAGTTCATCTTTTTTATGAAGACCAATCCAAACATTATATTGAACTAAGAAAACTAAAAATTTGTTAAACAAACTTTATTCGCACTTCCATCTTTACTTGCGCTTAGTTACACCAAATTGTTTTTTTTTCTTCAGCTTTAAAAATAATTAAGGAAGGATAATTTTTAAGCCGTTAATCCAACAAAAATCGGAGCTCTTAATTGCTTAATACATACATTTAATTTTCCCTCCGTTTTATCTTCAACCAAATTTTGATTCTTCCCTAAGCGCAAAATGATGTTAGCATATGTATAACTACTTTTTTTTCCTATTTCGTCCTGTATTCGTTTTTCGTTTTCCAAAATCACGTTTTTTGTAACACTAAATAAAATTATATTTTCCAAAAAAACAAATATTTAATGTTGGTAGTTGTTACCTCTCCCCAAAATTTGTCTTCTCTTATTCCCACTGTAGTTTTTTTTATTTTGTTTCATTTTCAAATATACAAAAGAGGTGTTTTCTTTTTGTTATTTTATTGACCCACATAAATTATTTTCCCGCTTGTCTTCTAATCTTATATTTTTCATTTACTTCGTGCGGTACCTTACTTTTTTCTTTTTGATTTAGCTTTGTGGTAGGTAGCACCAAACAAAAATTAAAAATTTCTACACCTATTGCTTGTTTATTTCGGTCTGTATTTGAATAGATTTTTCCTAACTCGTGTAACTGTTTAATTGTGGTAGGCAACGCTAACTTATATTTGATTTTCCCTCAAATATATGCCTACAAACGAATTTTCAACGCTGCTGTTTGGTACGTGTCAGAAAAATTCTATTTTTCTTATGCCCTTTGTAGTTTTTTTTTTTTAATTTTGGGGTTTATTACGAGTCTTTTCGAAAAAATTCGGCAAGACAAAAGTCAACCAAAAATTCTTGATGGACTTAAAATTTCTATCAAATAGGAAAATATTTACTAATACAAATTAGCAATAACGATAAATCGACTTTTAGTCTAATCAACCAGTCTGTTTTGAAGAGACTCTTGCAATACGGTCCTTTATTGCATTTTCAAAAAGAGGCTGGTTGTGACCCACACTAGTAACTTCCAATTTGTGGTGCCCCGGAAGCTAGAGGTCCAATGTTATTTTTTTGTGTTCAACAATTTTTGGTATAGTTTTTGTATTTTTTTTTTTGCATTAAAAAAAAAAACAGTTTGTTCAATTATTATACAAAACCTACCGATTGTCAATTATAATCTAGTACATACATATATAGAAGCCCGAAACCAATATGATTATTTGTTCCTAACATATTCGAGACTAAAAACAATTCAACATTTTTTGGTAAGGTTTTTTGTAGTTTTTTTGCTTAAAAAACTGGTTATGGGATATTTTTACAAATCCTTATTTATAGAAAAAAAAATACCCAAAAGCTAATATCATTGTTTGTTCTCAAGATATTTGGGACGAACAAAAATTTACTACAATTTTGTAAAGTTTCTTGTAGTTTTTTCGATAAAAATAATTATTTGTTGAATATTTTTACAAATTTTATCAATCATTTATTATAAACTCATTTAAAGAATAAAATTAGCCTGAAGTCAATATCATTGTTTGTTCTCAAAATATTTGAGATGAAAAAATATTTTCCACAATTTTTGGTGAAGTACCTGTCTTGTAGTTCTTTTTCACTTAAAAAAAAAGCTTTTTGTTGAATTTTTTTATAAATCCTATCAATTATCAATTCTAAGCTAGTGTGTGGACTTAAATTAACCCGATGTCATGTCATTATCTGTTCTCAAGATTTTTGAGGCAAAAACCTGCTTGCAGTTTTTCGCTTAAAAAAAAAAACTATTAATTCAATATTTTTTAAAATTTTATCAATTTGTATCTATAAACTAGCGTATAAAATAAAATAACCTCGAAGCCAATATCATTGTTTGTTGTCAAGATATTCGAGCCAAACAACTTTTTTCAACAATTTTCATCTACATTTTTTTATTAAAAAAAAAAATATAAGTTGATATACTTCTATATTTTAATCAATTCCTTATTACGTCAATTTGCGTAGAATAAAATTAACCTGAAGTCGATTTGTTCTCGAGATATCTGAGACTAAGGAAATTTGAACTGCTTCTTGAATTTATTGAAAGGTCCTTTCTGCTTGTAATGAAACTACTGTGTATACAATAAAATCCATCCGAAGTCGATATCTTAATTCGTCCTTGAGATACGGTGAACAAATAAAGCGAAGGAACGTACGAACACACACAGACATCTCTCTACAAAAATGGAATCCGATTCTAGGGAGCGAAACGTGAAGATATGTTAAAATTTTTATTTTGACAAATCGGACCATTTACAATTACTTCCAATGGGAAGTTAAAAAATTATAACTTTTTTATGTTTTAGTTTTGTGATTTTATTGACCTATATTTGTATTCCCACTTGTAGGTATTCTTATTTCATATTTTTCATTTTCTTCGTTCATCCATCTAATCATAGCTAAACAAAACACAACAGTAAAATAATAAACAAACAAAAAAACCCCAACAAATATCCTAACGAACCTACCTGAAAACTAAACATCCCACATGCATTCTATCCTACTTACCTTTCACGCACATCGCATTCTATACTATTAATAAAAAAAATATTGCAAGCAGCGCAAACAAACCTCCTAACTCCAAGGCATCTTTGCAACTGAAGACAGACTGAACACTGAACACTGAAATGAACAGTCTCTTATAATAAACTACTAGACAGATATCAGGGATGAAATCGTGTTTCAGCAATGTATCAAAATATAAAAGGAAAGTGTATCGAATTGTACTTTTTGATTTGATTTGATAATATTTTGTCCACATTTGCTGTTGTATGAACGTATGTAATATTTCTATATCCAAATAATTAAAAAACAACTTAGCTGTTTATGTTAATTAACATATAAGGTACATACATACTTACATATGCGAAACTTTTATAACAAAACTGTAGGAATTTGTTGCAATACCCTTCGATTTTGCGAGATTTAAATTTTATAAATTTAATGTTTTCGATTTTTAATTGCGAGATTGTTGAAACCGGTATTTTGTAGATGCCATTTTCTCGAACAAACTGTATTAATCATTTCTATTTCTTCTGTTATATCGATGTCAGCCTCGGTTCACAGTATACATTTTGTGAGGTCAGATGATTTTCTTTTTAATTTACTTTATCTTTTTCGTTGAATGCAAAAGTGGAGTACTTTAGCAAAGTGGAGTGTATCGAAAAAAGTACAATCTTATCGACTTTTGCAACCCTGGCAGAGATAGAAAGAAATCTTCAATGAACTATGGGACTATATTTTTGTGCTCTGTTTATTTGGGCTGTTTGTCCGCACAAAAACTTGCAAATCGACGACGATGAATTTTAGGAATATTGATTAAAGATTTAGTACCACTTTTTAATTAATTGTATTTTCGATTTGTGAAGCTTATATAGAACGTACAGCAACGTATGATATATCAAAATAATTGTCAATTATTCAAGCTGCTAATAAAACAAAAACTAATTGTCTAGGTGCACAGATTAAAGAGTTAGTAGGTGATATGTTAATGAACAGAAATATGTTATTATCTCGGCTTAGGTACGATTAAAAAAATCAAATTTTACATGTTATATGTGAATCTATATAATCTATCTCCGGTATGAATTTGAGATTTTTAAATGCAACCATTTAAAAGATAAAAAATAATAACTGCGAAAAATCGATCAACAAAAATTATATAAAATATATAAAATATTAAAAAATACTAGGTATCACAATTTCCTGAAACGAAACAATTTGTTATTTATTATCTTTCTTAAACTATACAATTTAGTACAATCAGCCTTAACTCTGATGTGTAGCATTTGTGAGCCATCTTTCTTAGAACTTTGAACTTACAACCAATAATATCTCACTTTGTAGATTTTTTGGAATTGCAAAATATATGTACAAAATTGTTATATTAAACTTAACCATCGATAAACAAAAAAAAATATTACTCTCATTTGTTTTCTTTTTTTGTTCGACCATTTCACATAAAACCATATTTCAAAAAACGTCATATTGCACCTCTACATTATTTTCCTATCATAAACATTTTCAAAAAATTTCCATCGCTTAGATTTAGTTTTAGAAGCACAATGCACTGCTGAGTGCTGACTGCACTAGCTCTTGCATTTTATAATTATAGTAATATGTATAGTTAAAACTTATATTGTTCATTTTAGAAACACCAACCAAAAATTCAACCGTACCCTCCCTATCCGCCTGCAATCATCTTCTATACATATTTGTTCATTCCAAAATGAATGGTAACACCACCAAAAATTCGATCTTATCCCCCATATACGCCAGCGTTCATCTCATATTACCATTGTTCAATTTATTCATTTTAGTAACACCATAATTTACTCAAAACGACCCTATAAACATTTTCAATGTTAAAACCTTCGTTTGCAATATTTCAATTTCTCTTTGTAAATATTAGGTTTTTGAAAAAGAAAAAAAAAATATACCAAAAAAGTAAAACCATTTTTCTTCGTGTTCTTCTCACAAACTCATCGATCAATTATGAAAATCAACTGTAGCACTTTGTACTGATTGGAAAGGATGCATAACAAGGAACTGGACACAGATGAAGCGATGAAGATATGGCGATGGCGAGGCAGCACAGTAGCACGAACACAAGCATCAGTACCAAAGTACCAGTAGCAATAATGGCAATGCAGATGCAAAATTTGCACTCGGGGAATCATGTTCCCCAGTTTACTGTGTCGATTGAATTGAAACTGAAGTGGATTGATGGGGCACTGGTACTGATGGCAGTGGCGGTGGTGGTGGCGGCGGGGGCAGTGGTAGCTTACAGAGAAAGATGTGAATGACATGTACAAAAGTCTGTCATTGAGTTAAGTGCACACGAGATGATGGATGGATTATTTTAGTTTTGAGTTTCATTATTTTTTTGTTGCTATTTTGGATGCGAATTGATTCAATTATGTGATGCAAAAATGATGTTTGAGGTTGGAATATGGGATTTCATATTTTGTAGTTTCAATATTATGTCTGTTTTCGTACCTCCCAAAAGTATGAACTTCTACGAATTTAGCCCAAAGTTCTATCAAAGCTCATATAAAAAAAAATTAAATTCGTAGAAATTCGTAGTTTTGAGAAGTACATGAACAGACATACGAGTAGTTTTCCGTGAATCGCAAAACACAAAATGAACGATATCCTTAAAGAGGATTATGTTCATATATTACTATTTTTTTTTTTCATTTTCCGTCGAATAACTATCTACTTATAGTGTTGGTTAAAAGCTCTTCTACATACTTCCTTCAAAAATACAAAAATTAACAGTTCACAGACTATATGTATTCTCATTTCAATTTGATGATAAAATCTTCTAGCTTTGTACCTCTTTGTATAATATTAAATAAAAGCTTTATGCAGTCCTTCTACTTCTTGAACGTGACTTTGAAACAACAGCCTCCAAATCGACATGACAAGTATTTATAGGCAATCAAAAATATAAATATTGTGTCAATAAGGATTTATGTATTTCTTAAAATTCTTTTTTATCAATTTTCTTAAAAAAAGAAATACATAAATCTTCGCTATATAACACCTCCAGACTCCCTTATTTAAAATTTCAGATTTGTATACTTTTAAAGAACGTGAAAGAAAATTTATAACAATTATCGAGTGTGCAAAGTTTTTGAAATATTCGAATATAAAAGGAAATGTTTTGGTGAATGTTTTTTTTATTGTTATGTGTTTCAATAAAAATCCTTTTTTTTTCTCTGCCAAATACAAATAAGACACACTTTTTTTTTTGCTATAGAACGTGATAAATTTTTAAATGTAAAAAAGAATAAACCCAAAAGCTTATGATGCATTTCAGATATTTTGTTGAAATGACAAAAAAAAAGTTCAATGGAAATTTGTCAGTACAGGATATTTTTTGAATGAATATTTTAAATCCTGTAGTTGTCAGATTAATATTTAAAAAGGACTTGATTCACAAAGAGTCCGTGATGTGTTTTTTGTATTTTTAAGAATATTCAATTTGATATTCAACAACATTTCTGGGAATGTTTGTATTTTAACAGGACCAGCTGTCACATGTGTAAGAAGTATAGATATACTGGATGCTAAGCTTGAATGAGTTACTAGGGAACCCTTTCTTCATGGCTTTTGGCATTGGGCTTTTTCTTTCTCTACTGTCGGAGTCAGTTGCTTGGACTAGGCTACGCAAATAGATAACACAGAATAACTTAAAGAATGATTTGAGAATTCTATATCATTAATTTGATTCTTATTTAAAAATGATAAGATCCTTTAAGGTAGAGAAAAAATATAAGGGTGCTCATAGTAGAAAGAATAAGGAAGCTACATAAATAATAGCTTCTAACAATCTTTTTAAATTGGAATTACATTCTTCTTAAATGCTTCCTTAATTCTTCTTAAATTAATGTAAGATTTTCTTTTTCCTTCAAGAAGTCTACTTTAATATTTCTTAACTCTTTCTTTTGTTGTACACAGTCAAATCGTTGCTGTTTTTTTAATTTTAATTTTTATTTTTATCTTTATTTTTTATTTATTATTTACTACTCACTTTTATTTATTAATTATTTTGGTCTTTTTATCTACGTGTTTGGTTTCAGGAGATGTACCTCAGCTCTCTAATTGTTCCTCATTTGTGCTGGATTCCTCTTCGACCGTTCTTCGCTAAGTACTTCTAAGTCGGCCTGCCTCACTACGTGAGAGGGTTCCATTTTATCGTTGAACTCGAAAAGTACGCACGTTATGTGCCTTTTCAAAGCGCATGTCCAATCGCCTGTCACTAACGTTTCGAATGATAGAGTGGATGGTTTTCTGACCTGTTATAGCATTAAGTTAATTTTTTTGGAGATACAATTAGGCCTGAAAATCCTTGAAATGTTTCGCAATCGCAAGCACCTATTCAGGAACGTTTGCGGCATTCTAGTGACAGTGGGTGCTACTTTTCAAGTTAATTCGCTGGTGCCTATTCAGGAACGATTGCAGCTTTCTTGTGACAGTGGGTGTTACTTTGATTTCATATCTGACTACCGCACCCATATCGACATAACGACCGCTAGATTTTACGCACTTATATTTGAATGTTGCTCTCAATCAATCCCAATGATTTCACAAAAAAATATAACATCCTGTCTACCCTGGTACAACAAACAATTTCGCTCTCTTCGCAACAAACGAAACAAACTTTGGCAAAAATTCCTTAAGTCCAAGTCCGGCTCTGATTTGTTAAACTATACATTAGTTTATAATAGTTTTTCCGATTTATGTGAGTCCTTATACTCTGGTTACCTTGATCAAATGCAGATTGATCTTATATCTAACCCAAAATTGTTTTTCCAGTTTATAAATAGCAAAATAAAGTCCAATGGTTACCCTTCAGTATTAAAATTGTTTGATTCTTCGTCTGCTGACTCAACAGTTATCTCGAATCTTTTTGCAGAATTTTTCGGTACGGCTTTTTCGTGTGATAATACTGAGTTGATCCTTGCTATTTTAATTACATGAATGGTTGTGCTCAGACCTCTTTGACAGCCATTAATATTGACATGGATTCAGTTATCGATCAGATGAAACTACTCAAAGATGATTTTTCCTCTGGTCCTGACGGTCTTCCTTCTATTGTTTAAAAAAAAATGTTTCGAAAACTTAGCCCAGCCACTCACTTACCTTTTCTAACTATTCGTTTCTATTGAAGTATTTCCTAGGCTTTGGAAAGATTCTTTAATAATACCTGTTCACAAGAAGGGACCAACAAATAATATAACTAATTACAGACCGATTGCAAAACTGTCATGTATACCTAAACTCTTTGAGAGCATTATCTATGATACCCTGTTCTTTCATTGTAAACCAATTTTTTTCCCCTAAGCAACACGGATTCCTTAAGGGCAGGTCAACAACCACTAAACTTATTGAGTTCGTGTCTACTACAATGTGTGCTCTAGAAGAAGGTAAAGAAGTTGATGCCGTCGCTACCGATTTTAGCAAAGCCTTTGACAAATATCACATAATTTAATCTCATTTAAGCTCAAAAAACTCGGCTTTCCACATCTGGTAATTTTATGGATTCATGCTTACTTAGTAAATCGTCAATATAGAGTTTTATTCAGATCATGCGTATCTACAGCAATCAGTGCAACTTCTGGTGTCCCTCAAGGAAGCCATCTAGGTCCGCTTATTTTTTCTTGACAACAAATGACGTTACACTTATTTTTTCTGATTCCGGTCGACTAATCTACGCTGATGATATAAGAATATATAAACCAATCTCATGCACCGAAGATGCTAAATCACTTCAAAGAAACTGACCTAGACAAATTTTATACTTGGTGCCAAAAAACTTTCTGGAGCTCAATATTAAAAAATGTCAAGCTATTACCTACTCCCGCAAGCGCCCGCCATTATTACAGAGAAACTATATTGTAAAAAACGAACCCATTCCTATTGTCACTTCAATCCGTGCTTTAGGTTTAATATGTGACTCTCAACTTTATTTTCGCTCCCATGTTGATAATATCACTAACGATGCTAACTCTACTCTTGGATTTATTAAACGCTGGTCAAAAGAATTCTCCGATCCCTACGTGACAAAGGCTTTATATACCACCTTTGTCAGACCACTCCTCGAATATTCATCTCAGGTCTGGTTCCCGTACTACCAAGTGCATATCAACCGAATTGAAGCTGTCCAGCGCAGATTCATTCGTTTCGCCTTACGTGGTCTTGGTTGGGACGATCTTTAAATCCTTTCTCCTTATGAAGATCGCTTAAGGCTGTTGACCTTGCAAACATTACATACTCGCCGTAACAATGCTGACATTATGTTTATTCATCAGTTATTAAATGGTAATATTGACTGTGTGTCGACCATATCAACACCCTGCGTATCGTCCTCGAGCAGTCGATGGAATATCAATCACCGCTTTACCTCATGTTCGTGGATTTTGAAAAGGCCTTTGATCGAGTTAACCGAGAATGTATATGGAGATCGTTGCTTGGTAGAGGAATTCCACCAAAAATTGTTGCCATTATTAAAGAGTCCTACAACAACGCGAGGTGTTTTGTTTTGCACAATGGGCAGCTATCCGACTCCTTTGTAGTGCAACAGGGTGTGAGACAAGGGGATGTTCTATCGCCAATTCTCTTCCTGCTGGCGATGGACGACGTATTGACGGCTAGTGTAGGTACAGCTGAGCGACAGGGCATTCAATGGAGACCGTTCGAAAGGCTCAGTCATTTAGACTATGCCGATGACATATGTCTACTGGCAAATAACATCAGTGGGCTGAACGGGATGTGCCAAACACTGCAAGTGAAGGGAGAGTCGAGTGGTCTAAGAATAAACAGCAAAAAGACAAAAATAATGCTCACAGGCCGCTCCACACAGCAGCGTATTATTCTACAGGAGACGCCAGTTGAAGTAGTCGAACAGTTCAACTACCTTGGCAGTATTGTCTCTGCAAACGGTGGTACGGATCTGGACGTTAAAAGTAGAATAAATAAAGCTCGTGCTGCCTTCGGTACTCTGTCCCCAATCTGGAAATCAAGTCAAATCTCCTTACGCACTAAGTTGAGATTCTTCGAATCCAATGTCAAATCCGTGCTGTTATATGCTTGTGAAACCTGGAAAGTCACGTCTATCATTTCGAAGAAATTGCAGGCTTTTGTGAATCGCTGTCTTCGCCACATCCTAAAGATTCGATGGCCACAAATAATATCAAATGAGGAATTGTGGCGCAGGACAAGTCAAGAGCGGCTGGATGTCGACATAAGAAAGCGTAAATGGCGTTGGGTTGGTCACACACTGAGGAAACCAAACGATGAAATTGCAAAGCAGTCCGTTGAATGGAATCCTCAGGGTGCACGGCGGGTTGGAAGACCAAGAACAACATGGACATCAACTGTCTTAGCGGAAGCAGAATCCCAGAGAAAGACGTGGCCACAGCTAAAGTACCTTGCAGCAGACCGTGAAGGATGGAGACGTTTTGTTTTGATGAATATTGACTGTCCTTGCCTGCTCCAAAAGGTCTCTCTTAATACCAACCAGCACCCTGTCAGATCTGTAACGTTCTTTCGTCCTCAATACCATCGAAACGAATACAGCCAAAATGAACCCTTGACTACGTTGCTGGGAAAAGTTAATAATTCTAACATATTTGACCTTAACCTAAATAAAACTACCTTAAAACGTGCCCCCCTAAGTATGCCCTCTTGATACCTATATCTATGTAATTTAGGTTAAAATCATTGTTAGACTTAAGTATTTTAAAATATACTCAATGTTTAGACTTAAGATATACATATAAATATATACTCTAGTCAACTTATAGTTTTAAGACATATTTGTAATAGTTTAAGCGGCTTGTATTAAGCTTTATAATAATAATAATAATGTTTTTTTTTAGTGTTTATTTATTGACTTAGATGTATTACAATTTTTCTTAATGATAGCCTAAATAAACTTAAATACTAATACATATTTTCTTTTATAATTTGAGAAAATGACCTTTACGGTTCTCACTACATGATTTTTATTTTTTTTTTTTAAATAGTAATTTTACAGAAGTTTTTGTTTGTTTCAATTTTTATTTTAAAGTATTTTTGTTTTATTTGTATATTTTGATTATAGGAAAATGTGAAATAAAACCTATTATACAGCCGTAACAATTTTAATTTGTATTTTGACTAAAAACTAAAACTTAAATACTAATTAAATACTAACTAAACCTATCTTAATCTAGGGCCAGGCCCTGTCATGTGATCGCTAGTCCGCCGATCAGCAGAGAGAAGAGAACATAAGCCTTCTCCTATCACCCATCGTCAGACCATCGATCACATGCCATGGCCTAGTTTTACTTAACCTAATATTTTGTTCTTCTAGTAATGAAACAAATCAGCGAGCGTGACATTAACCGCCTTATGAATCAACTGCCCAAAAACTCAGTTTGTATTTATTATAATTATTGAATAACCATAAATAACACAAAAACATAGTCAGAGTTATGATTAAGAAAAATACTCACCAGTTCTCAATGGAGAAACAATTCAGTTATTCAATATATGGTTTCGAGTTTCTGGAAGCAAAAAAACTACTTTTGGAGCTTAATTCTGCTTAGTGGATCCAACTGCGAAATAAGTGACGCTAAATTAAATAATTGATTATTTCACTTTTAAAATGAAACATCGACGCTTTTAAAATTTTCCAACGGTATTTTTTTCTCAATATTTTGTGTTTTATAAAGGGTCGTTTTATATGGAATCACTCATTACCTTGGCTGCTGCAGGCAGCACGCAAATTTCCCTCTAGTTTTTGCACTGCCCAAGGTCTAATTTCTTAAAGAGCTTAACAAAAATTCTGTTTTTCCAGGAGTGCAGGAGCTCACTTGATATTGTTGATACTTCTACTCTTAAAAGCTCTGCGGGAATACCATCAAGTCTAACAGCTTTGTTGTTTTTCAGTGGGGGATACAGAGTGAATTTGGCAATTCGTTACTGTGATGGGGTGTTGAGTTCACTTCACTGGTAAAACGCGGCTTTAAACCCACAGAAAAGTGCTCATTCTACCTTTTGAGCTGGTTCTCACCCGAAACTAGCTGATATCCGTCTATGTCTTTTCTCAGGTGTTGTTTACAGCTTTTCCTGTTATGAAATTATTATTTCTCATTTTATTTGAAACTCAATTTTTGTATTTACCTGTGCTTCCACCGGCATTTAAGATCGAATTCTTTCACATGCCATTCATGGCCGCTATTTACTCAGCAAATCTTAATCTATAATATTATTTTAAGAAGGCTTAAAGAAGCATTAAAGAATAACAAAAAAAAACTTATTTAATGGATTTTTAAGCATACATTTAGAAGGATTAAAGTAGTATTAAAGAAACAATAAAACAAGGATTAAGAAATTCCAATTAAAAGAGCATTTATGAATGCACTTAGTAAAAGTCAACATTTTAGTTAATATTCTTGAAGAAAATCCCTAATAAAGAAGAAATAAAATTATTGAATTAAATATTGAAAAAAATATGAATTTAGAAATGGAATACCGAAGTAATACTATTTTGTGCTACTTGTGTAAGATCGTACTGACAGTGGCTTATCAGTTTGTTTATCTGTGAATATTTAAAGCCTTGACACAGTATATCCAACAAGATTTTATATCTTGCGTTTAAGAAACTTTTCCCCCTTAAGTTGAAACCCTTATAAACAACAAACTGTCGATCAAGATATTGCCAATCCACTTAATTTTCACTTATCAAAGAATTTTGCTTCAAATTACCCTAAATATAAAAGCGGAAATTATTCATCCCTTCTTTTCCCTTATTTCTGTTTGGCATATCGATTTTTAATAAATCTGTCTACCTTAATTCGATATCCGAAAATAAAGTGGCAACTTAATAAACGCGACTCCCTTACTCTAGGTACCTACTACCACCCAGCACCCACTGACAATATTATAAATTACCATTCTTCTTTTTTAGAGGGAAAAAGCAAATTCTCTAAAAATATCAGCTTACTTTGGTTGATGGTTAATTTAAAGGGAAAACATTTAATTTAATTTTCTTGTTTTATTGTATATTTATATCGGGTTTAACCTTTGTTTTATGAAGTTTATAGCTCATCTGACGATTTGGCATTTTAAATTGATTCATAAACTGTAATGGGGATGAGTTGAACAGTTTGAAGTAACACGCTGGTGATTGTTTTATAAATCAGACAAGATTTATTGTAATAGGAAATTTTAAAACCAAAGATTTTCCTTGTTGAATAAAAAATATTTAAAAACAATAAAAATCCTTTAAAGAGATTATTAATTTGGAGAAAGTTAAATAGAACGAAAAGAAAAATTATGATTTAATAATAATTCAGAGAAAAACTCATTAAAATTTACAAATCAAGCTTAAGTTCATTATATTGGCACAAGAAATTCCTTAAAACTATATACATATCCTTGAACACAATCATTTTACCTACTTAAAATGCAAAATTCATCCGCAAAATGAAAGGAAATTCGATTTATTGACATGAATAAGGACGGTGGCGGCCTAGATACCTATATATGCTTATGCTTGCGGCATTAATGCATCTTTTATTGCTCTCTTCCTAGATTGACATTAAGTACACACACACACACATTATACCTACACACAAGAACGTCATCATCCAATTTTCCTTATAAATATTTAAAATGCAATCAGAGGCTCTCTTCATGCTTGTCCCACAAATGTATGCAAATTTACTCAGTTCTTTCCGTTTTCCCATAACCATCCACCCACATTTCCATACCAACCCAAAGCTTACCAATAAGGAGCAAACGAAAAAAAGGAGAGGGGTGGTTTTCCAACTTAATGACATTAGCAAACGTTTTAACATTCGCATTCGTATTCCACTTTTTCAATCTTGTTTTTTTTTTTCTTCTCAGGAGATGGCAAAATAAAAATTATTCACTTAAGGCTCGTAGGTACCTATACGTGTATTTTATGTTTGTATTTCGAATCCAGGATATGGCATCATAATTCCTTACCTACCACGTGCAATAAAAATCTCCGCTCTCTTTAATGATTTTTTCTGCAGAAAAGTATCAGTTTGTTTATGTTTTTTTCCTGTTTTTTATCTTCATCAGGATTCAGGATAATACAAACAACATTTTTTGCCACAAAAATAGATTTCCTATATACAGTTATGACAGGTAACACACTTATACCAATCAATCAGAGATGGACGACATTTATAAGAATCGTTTTTTTTTTGGTTTTACAAAACAAAAGATAAAGCAAACAGGAAACGTTTCGACGAACACAGGATATAGGTAAGCAACTAACGCTAACAAGGAAGAACAAAAAAAATAAAGAAATGTAATTCGAAGCTCCAGATATCCGTTATACTACACGGAAATATTCATTGCTCAGTCTTCCAGAACGCTGACCATTTTTAGCTTGGAAAAATGAAAATCTGTCTCCAGGACATGGATCTGCTTACTGTGTTTGTGCTGATGCTGGTATTGGTTTAGGAACGTAAATTCATTCTTTTGGGGGTTTGGTCCTTGTTCACTTCATCGTTTATGTTATGTTTTTTTTTTGTTATTGTTGTGAGTTGTTCAACTGCACGTGAAATGTGTAAAAGAGCTTGTTAATCTCTTCTTGTGCGAGTGGTTGTCATATAACTTTACGAACTCTGTTAAAATTAATCGGACCATGAAGAATTTTCCTGTGTATCAAGTGAAGTGAAGTGTAAGTTATAGGTAGTAGATATGAAGAGTACAAGGACACGATGAGAAAATGTAGGTTGGTATGCATTAGTCAGCTTAACACATCATTTAAGACTTTAAGAAAACATTTATTTTTAATTGGAATTAGAATTGATTAAATTGAAAGGACTTAAGCTTGTGTCATCTTTTATTCAGCATCCTGACTGCTCTTCAAAATCAACCTTTTTTTGGACTTGTCTAAGACCTTTTGTGACCCATTTTTCTGTTGCTGGGGACATCGCCATGTGACGTCGATCAGTGATTGTCCGGTATGTACACATAAAAGACTCAACTTCTTACAAATAAAATAACAACATTGATAAGACTTAGGATCAAAGCAATAAAAAATCTAATTTAAAATTTTGAATTACATTTTGGTATGACTCGAACCATTTAAAAAATGTGCTACCCGACAAAAAATTCAATTTCGCTGTTAACGGCTTGACGACGATAGTCCTTTTTTTCAGCAACAAGTCATGTCCATTTGGTAATAAATTAGTTCATCTGCTTGCCTTTTTCTTCGTAGGCGTTTTGATTATTGTTTGAAAATTTGACATTTTACCCACCTCTGCTTGCCAAATACATATTTCCATGCCTCCAATAAAAGTCCGACAAAAAAAAAATTCAATAAATTGTCAGAACATTTGTGAGTTATGCCCATTTCGCTTCGTCCGTCAGTCCGTTGTTGTCACTCGTCTCATAATCAATTTGCCAAAATTCATTTAAATGCCCTCGCATCCCTACCCCATTGTTCGTTCTTTATTCCCCAAAGACTTTCTCTATACACTTCCCATCGTAATGAATGAGTTCCGAAAACCGTTTTGGGTGATTCACCACCATTGTGGTTCTTCTGAGGAAATTTTTGTTGGGTGTTTGGGTGGTTATGACAAAAGGGGGTAGAGTAGTGCACTGAGTTGATATGGTGTCGATGGTGGTGCCGGTCGTTTGAAGAACAAGGTCATCATATTCTATTCTCGTCATTTTATTTTTATGAGAATTTAAGCGATTTCGTTCAAAAATGTTCTTCCTCATCGTTGGTGGAGCACGCAGACAATGAAAGATCTGGAATGGCAGGGGGTGAGGATGATTGTGGACAAAAAAAATTCACTTCGTGCTTCGATGGTATGAAGTGGCATTCACTCTCAACTCAAGTGCTCTATAGCATTTTTGGAATACTCAAAACGGCAGAGCTCTGGCTGACTGAGCCTTTTGTCACGCATCGCACCCCGGTGACACAGTTTTGTTCCTCCCTCACAATATTTATAGAAGAGTTTTTACGAGCTCACGCAAAGACACACAAAAAAAAGGTTGCATTTTTTTGTAAGAACGAAATAAAAGCTAAAGCAGGTTGATATGGTAGGAAGTAGGTACTACCTTTTAGGGTTGTCATTGCTCTCTGTAAGGAAAAACAAAACAAACAAAAATAAAATTGTGCAATTCAGTAATACATATATGTACCTACATACGTCGAAAAGTATTTTTTCTTTTTTTA
This sequence comes from Dasysyrphus tricinctus, assembly GCA_963921185.1. Lineage (NCBI taxonomy): Eukaryota > Metazoa > Arthropoda > Insecta > Diptera > Syrphidae > Dasysyrphus > Dasysyrphus tricinctus. The sequence goes on along the minus strand of OY992531.1, from coordinate 255,822,738 downwards.
GGATAAGTCTTGGAATTTATTGTCAAAGAGGGATGTAAGGTGTATAAGAGAGGTTGGCATTACAAAGGAGGTGTGTATAATATATTTTATCTGAATATGAGATTAAAATTAAATAAGGGTAATTTTGGGGGAAGAATGTTTTTATGAAAGAAATTCATTGCTTTAGAATTTTTTTTTTGTTTTGTCACAAAAAGTCTTAAATAATGCAAATTTCAGTATCCACTTATTTACGCCTAAAAAATATTAAGATATTTTATTAAACTGAAAATTGGTGGTAAAATGTCAAGAAAAATACAAAAAAGAAGGTAGAAACATAGCTTTATCAGAAATATTAAAATTTCTTTGTATAATGATGATAACGGTGACACACAAAACCTATTCAATGACCTTTTAAGATTTTTTTTTATGTTTTAAGTCCTTTAGAATTTAGAGGACACTTTTCTGCTCAATTAACTTTTTTTCGTGAATTATTATTTTGTGATGTGTTTCAAATTTATACTTTTGATTGTAGATTTTTACCTACCCGTGAACTTTTTTTACTACAATAATAGCTTTGAAAATCAAATGGAACGAATAATTGAGGCACGTGTACCTTAAGGTTTTTTTTTCTCAGCTGTTAACGAAACAATATAAAATTTTTAAGGAATCGTTAAATGTCTTCTTGGCAAAAAATATATTTTTCATTGCTATGGTTATTAAAATAACTTGATTTGTTTTCAATAAAATTTTATTTTGTGGAGGTAGGTACCTGGTCAACTGCAAAAAAGATTGATAAAGAGCCATTTATGTATGTACTCTGCAATCAATAACAAACAACTTTTTAGACTGCTTATGGCAAAAATTTTAGTAAGTTAAACTAACTTTTTATTTTTTACAGGTCATGCTTAATTGATTTGAAAAATTGTTTAAAAGTATAAAAGGAAGAAAGGTCAGCTAATGAAATTTTAACGAACCATATTCGAAAGCTTACCGAGACAACAAGGGTGGTACAAATTTATTTATTTATTAATGAAAAAAACAGCCATTAATGAAAAAAAAAAACAACTTTTTGCTCCAAAACATCTAGCTCCAAGCTAATAATTTCGTCTTCAATGTAGTCTCTCAAGGCTTTCAAGGTTAATGGTTTACTGTGGCAAACGCGAGACTTTCAAATTACCTCAAAAGATAGATTCTGGAAAGCTGGTCAACCAGTTCAGATAGTCAATACAGATGATGGTCACACAGCACGAACAATTTCCCCGTTTAAATGGAGTGAATGAATTAAGTTCGAATAACAGTTCAACCTAGGCGAAACACATTATGGAGAGCTCACTTAAATTTTTATTTGAAATAATTTAAGCAAAAAAAGTTAATTTTTTAAAGAGTGTGAAAAAACAATAAAGTTCTAAGTTTAAACCAAATTAATACTGATTTTTGAAAAAAAAAATGTTGGAAAAAAATTAGTTTGGAATATTTAGGTATACAATACTTTTTTAAAGGCCTGGAATTTTCTTTATAAAGAAAATTGAAGACCAAAAAAAGGTAAAACCATTCTTCGAAAAAGATTTTTCCTCCAAATGAAGCCTTTACTAAAAAATTTTTAGAACAATGGTCAGCAATTTTTGAGAAAAAAAAATGTTTTGTTGTGTGGCAGGTATGTACCGCTATTTTTGATGAAGCAACTAAATTGTAAGAAAAAAATCATGGGATGAGACATTTTTTTTTAAGCAAATCGATCAATACGTTTAGTCTGAAGCCGAACAGACAGACAGAATTCTCAGACCCACTTTTTTCGTCTTCCTTTTCATCGTAATGGCAAGTTGGATCAAATTACCGTTTTTCTTTGCCAAATTTACAAAGTCTTATACACCAATTGAAGGCAAAAATTGTTTTGTTCCTTAATTGCGAAAGTCGGTATGAAAATGGAAATAAAAACAACAATTCCCGTCGATTTTAACATTAGAAATGTTTAAACGGAGGCATACCTACTAACAATGTGAAAAAATCAACAGAATTCCAAAAATGTGAAACCCCGAGTAGACAAAGAGGGCGAAACGTCAGGGGTATAGACAAAATTATTGTGTTCAAGCTTCACTTTGTTCATGCTGCTCTGCCGAAACAAAATACGAAGAAGATGATAAAACAGACACCAAAAAAAGGAGAAGTGTTCGTAGACTACCTAGATTTGCATGTGGAGAAAAGAAAATATAAAAATGAATACCGAATATGGAATATAAGCATAACGATTTAGGAAAAAAACGCAAAAAGTACCACACAGGGAAAAGTGAGGGGATAGATAATATTGGGTTCGATTTCACATTTGCTTTTGTGGTTATTTATTACTGTCTGCCTTTAGTCTGTTGGCGCATTGTTTGTTGAATGTGTTGAATAGGGGGGTTTACATGGAACAACAATGTTGGACAACATTGCTTGATGGAATCGGAACAGTTTTCAAAATATTTTGAAAGTCATACAACAAAGCTAACAAAGTTGGACAACATGGTTGGTTATGCGTTTAAATGATCAAACATCGATGGTTGTCAAGCAATGTTGGACAACATGTTGGTTCATGTGAACCCCCATAATGAATAAATAACTATTTAAAAATAATAAATTTTACAAGAAATTAAAGGGACGATTAATTCGCTCAAACTTGCTGTTGTGCTTATGAAGGATGAGTAATAATAAGCTAGATAAAATGATAATTTCCACTTACTTGTTAAAAGCTTTACCGAATTTCATTAAAATGTTCTTAATGAGTAAGTGGAAAATAATTAAGTATAGTTAATTGTAGTTTTTATTATTTTTTTTTTATCGAAATGCAGACTAGGTATACACACAAATATTTGTATATCTACCTACTAATATTTAGGGAAAAGTAGCCTTTTTCGAAATGGAAATGCAAGGTGCCGTTTTATTTTGGAGCTACAAATATAAATTTCGTCTCTATTGAATAAACAAAAAACCTAAGGTTCAAAATTTTAGAGAAGATGAAGATGTAGGTACCTAAAGCAAAAAAATAAAAAACAAATTGATACCGATTGGTAATATTTATATTTACTATGCATACCTACCAAAACAATAAAATTGGCTTCAGTCAAAGTTTTAAAATACATAAATGCTTTCTTTATTTCTAATGTACCTCAACTATGCTAGAATGGCAAATGGGGTAAATTTTTTTCACAGTTTTGCTTTGCATTACTATTACTTTTTTTACTTATTATTGAAGTCATATGTATGTATTGTATTAATTGTACCACTTATCAACCACATATTATATTTACACATGGTATTAAACAGAAGCTTTCACTATTTTTATAAGATATTGTATCTTACAGTGTTAAGACTATTACAGAAATAAATAAATTACAGTGTTAAGACTATTACAGAAATAAATATACTAAAATTGAAAATTAAATAGGTGCTAGTTATAGCTATCATTGAAAACTTAAGTGATCGATTTTAAGACGTTTAAGAAGTAAAATTTCTTATTATTTTGATGGAGAAACAAAGTTCAAGACTTAATTAATACTTCTAGCCAAAAAAAATTTCAAATTGCCCAAAATTTCCACTTAAAAAGACTTTTCTCATTTCAATGATTGAACTACCTTACCAATGATCATATTGAAGAATAAAAAGTAATTTTTTGTGGAAAGTTGAGCCTATTTGAATTTTTTTTGACTAAAAATGCTAATTAAGTCTTAAGATTTGTTTTTTCATCTAAAAAAGAAATGATATCGGCTACTAAACGTCTCAAAATCAATCATTAAAATTTTCAATGATAGCTATAACTGGCACCTTAAAATTAAATAAAAAGTATATTTTCCAAAATGTTTCAAAAAGAATTTCAAAGGACTTTTATACAAACAAACTTAGGTAATTTTTTTCTGAATTTTTTTTGGAAAAATTTACTTTTTATTTCATTTTAAGTTAAAAGAAGTATCTAACCAAGGCAAAACTGTGAAGAAATCAATGGGAATTGTGGTTTTTATATTCATTTTGATGACGACGCAATGTTTAGGAAGAACACAATTCGTTCCTTTAACTTGTGTGTAGGACTTTGAAAATTTGGTGAGGCAAAACGGTTCAGTTAATCAATTTGAAAATTTTCAAGAATGTTGATGTTATAAAAGTCTACAAATCTGCATACCAATACAAGTTATGCAATCAAAATTTGCAAAGAAACATAAGATTTACAGAAACACGTTTTTTGTACTTTTTTAAAAACTAACAGTGAATGGTCAAAAAATAGTTTCTACAAAACCTAAGCAAATATTGTAAGACGCTTACTCGAATTTCCTAAACTGTCATTGCATTTTTCATTTTCTATGACGTAATTATTTGCTGAGATGTTGGTAATCAAAGCTAAAAGTATCTTCTTTCATTCAATGTCAGATAAGCCGTGCAAACAAAATTGTTCGAAAGCAAAACACAATTGAATTGAAGCTGAAATAACAATTGATTGACTCACAAAATTATCCATCTGCACATCTTCAAAAAAATTAAAAAAATTTGTGTCTCGTGTCATTTCTTACAATAACGGAATGAAAGTACTTCAACAAAAAATTGAAAACAATAATCTCGAAAGAAAATACATAAAACTGTAGAATGCTTTCTGTTTCAACTCGCACTACGACCACTCATCACGAAGATACACTTCAAAAAACACCAACAAAAGTTGAACAAAATTTTGTTCCTTTAATTTGTTTGACTAGTGTATCTATAAAAATCGAACTTGGATGAAACCATGTGAAGTTGGATTTTTATTTGTCCCCAGATAAAATATGGGCCCTAAAATCTCAGTTCGTCATATATGGGATCAAACTGATAGCGTATTGTAGCAAAAAAAAGTAAATAAATAAATAAATTGGAGGGCGCAACAGCTCGTGGAGAACCAGGGCCTTGTGACTTACAGCTCTCAACCATTCCTCAACCTGCCTGTTGCTGGCAGGACTGGAGTGGACCTACAGTTTTTCGCCGAGTACGAACGGCTAGATAAGGTGCATTTATTAATGACAAGTATATACTCTTGGATTTAACAGTTTTCGCAAGAGGCAGTACCTCAGATAAAACATTTCTGTAAAAAAGTATGCCATCTCAAAGATCATTAAATTGTCAAAACAAAAAAATTAAGCTAGTTTAAGAAATTTGCAAGTCAGAGAAAATCTTTGATCTATGATTGAAACTTTCTTATGTTGAGAGCAATTTTTAGCACTTCATTTGTGAATTTTTTGCAGGACAGTAGTAGATGATAACACTAGTTTACAAAATTTTGGGTCATGGAAGGGTCCTTACAAAAAATATATTTTCTAGATAAATTTTGGATCACTGAACACGAAAATCAAAATTATTTTTTTTTTCTAAAGAAGTGTTTTCGAGATATGCGCAAAAATCATTTTTTCAGCAATTTTTTCAGATATTCCCATAAATCTTGCTAACGGCATAGCTAATTTACTTAAAATGTGTATTTTCTGAATGATGTGACCTGTCTCTTTCCGACGATGTACTGCTTGTATAAGTCGGACTGAAATTTTATAAGTTACAGGCATTCAAAGTTTCAAAAACGAGTATTTTTGAAAAATTTTCTAGTTTTTGGTTGCTCCATATGGATAGAAAAAAAATACTAAAAATAATTTTAAGGGCTCAAGTGAAAAACAATCTTTTTAACAAAGATTTGAGCAAAAGTTTTTCAAAATCGGACGATAAATGTAGAAGTTATTAAATAATTAGTGAAAAAATGCAATATAATTTTTTTCAATAAAAGTCATATAAATGTATATTAGGGTGTCTGTTATTTCCCAAAATCATTTTTTAAAATCAAAAACCCCTAAAATCGAAATTCTATGTCCTTAAATAAAGTTTTTGACCAAAAATTTTTTGTCTTAGGTGATAAATCGTTGCCTCTTAGGCCATTCTCTTTTCCAAATAAAAGGGAATTGAACACACCAAACTCCAAGACCAATAATGACGTGATATATATCGTTGGAAAGGTATTGTTATAAACTACAATAGTTACTAAAAGAGTTCATCTCAAATCTCTACGTGAGAAAAGTTATTCGCTAGTTAAGGCCAGTTTTGTTCACACAAAAATGCGCTGAAACACAATTTTGGTCAGCGAATAACTTTTTTCACATAGAAATTTAAAATGAACTCTTTTAGCAACTATTGTAGTTAATAAAAATACCTTTCCAACGATATATATAACGTCATTAATGGTCTTGGAGCTTAGTGTGTTCAATTCCCTTATGTTTGGAAAAGAGAATGGCCTAAGAGGCAACGATTTATCACCTAAGACAAAAATTTTTTGGTCAAAAACTTTATTTAAGGACATAGAATTTCGATTTTAGGGGTTTCTGATTTTAAAAAATGATTTTGGGAAATAACAGACACCCTTATATACATTTATATGACTTTTATTGCAAAAAATTAAATTGCCTTTTTTCACTTATTATTTAATAACTTCTACATTTATCGTCCGATTTTGAAAAACTTTGGATCAAATCTTTGTTAAAAAGATTGTTTTTCACTTGAGTTCTTAAAATAATTTTAAATATTTTTTTTCTATCCATATGGAGCAACCAAAAACTAGACATTTTTCAAAAATACTCGTTTTTGAAACTTTGAATGCCTGTAACTTATAAAGTTTCAGTCCGACTTATACAAGCAGTACATCGTCGGAAAGAGACAGATCACATCATTCAGAAAATACACATTTTAAGTAAATTAGCTATGCCGTTAGCGAGATTTATGGGAATATCTGAAAAAATTGCTGAGAAAATGATTTTTGCGCATATCTCGAAAACGCTTCTTTGGAAAAAAAAATAATTTTGATTTTCGTGTTCAGTGGCCCAAAATTAATCTAGAAAATATATTTTTTCTAAGGACCCTACCATGACCCAAAATTTTGTAAACTAGTGTAATCTACTACTAAACAAAATTTGTATCAAAAGATCAGCGACGATTTTTTTTTTTAAAGAATTTTAAAGGTATGTCATAACTCGAAGTGCTTCCAATCTATAGGTACTGAGAAATATAGTAAAAATTTCAAAAATTAGCTACACAGAATTACAAATAGGTATATCGTTTAATTTTTGGACACAAGAAGATGAGAATGCTTCATAGCATACATTTGGACGCTGAAATCAAATCTGTAATCCATTTCCACAATCAGCTCAGGCTTTTGCAAAAATATGAAAACTTAAGTTTTTTTCACTATTTTCGTAATTACATAGACTAAGGAAGTAGTTTCGTTGAAAAGATTGACAAGGATTCCTGAAAGTAATAGTTTTCTTCTTCACGGAAAGAATTGAAAAATCACCAATTGAAAAATTTGCAGTTGCAATCTGCGAATCATGTTTTATTCGTAAATCAAGGCATTTTGATCCCAAATTCATTTAACATTCAAAACGTAGCAATTTACAAAACTTGATTCTTCGAGATTTACAATTAAAATCCATGATTCAAGCTTGTACTTTTCATAGCAAGATACAACTTTTTTGGCGTAATTTACTTTCCAAGAGAATAATTTCACAAACAGCATTTAAAAATATTGATTTGCAATAAATATTTAGTAATTTACATTGCACAATCACTGATTTACGTTTTTTTTGTCGCAGTTTGCAACTCCATGAGAAAAGTAGCAAATCACCAACAACAAATTCCTAAATCACGACTTTGCTGTCGCAATTTACTTATCGAAGACATAAACGACCACAACATGGCATGTATCTAATCATTAATGTGTGGCACCACCAATCTGTAATGCTAATAATTGGCCTAGTGGTTGCATGCTCGCTCCGCAACTGGAGGATTGCGAGTTCAAATTCAAGTAGAGTTAAGCGTAAAGTATTTATTTCAAATAAATTAAATTTATGCGTACACCTGCAAAATGAAGGGTAAGACGTAAGAGCAAGATTGATCTTTCAAGTGGCAATAATATCACAAAATAAAAGTGATGATCACAAATCTTCTTTGCAAATTTACAAATTGTGAAAACGAGGAATATTTGGATCAAAATGCGATTTGTTGTTCGCAATTTTTGTTTTTTCTCGATAGAATAATTGATACCAAAAAAGTGTTGATTTACGATTTTTATCAATAGTATCAATATTTTCATTTTTCTCAGTTTTGCAAATTGCAAACAAATAGTCATAAATCCCGAACCAAGGTATAAATTGGGATTGATTTTTCGTAATTTGCAGCTCATTTTTCGCAATCTGATCCAAGAATTCTTTCCGTGTTTCAAATTTAAGCTTAATCTTCTCAATATCTCCTTTATTCTCTGAGATTTCTTTAGCTCTGTGTGTGTCTTCACCGTTTTCTCGTTTATTTTTGGTTGCTACATAACCCCAAATTTAACAAAACGACGTTTTTTTGTAATTTTTTAACGGAAATATCTCAAAAACTAGAGTTGATGGAAAACGAATGATGGATTTAGATTTAGCACTAACAATTTCCTTAAAAATTACTTCTCCTTTTTCTTGTCCATATGGGTGCGTATACCTACCTGTTATATAGAAAAATCTATGGCTTAGCAATCTCTTAAGCTAGCTGACCTTTCTTGACTATTTAGAATCCTTTCAAATAGCATACTTTCTTATGAATATTCTGGGTTGGAATCCCGGAGCCTAATACATGTAAATTGCGTTGTTAAGTAAAAAACTACATAATTGTCTTGTGAAGGTTTTTTACCGGACCACCAATATGTTCAAAAATATATTTCAAGAAACTTTTAGGTATCTACCTTCATTATGCTGTCTAAAACTTTGTTTCTTTTTATTTCAGATAAGGATATTTTAAAATAAATCAACACATTTATATGAAAAGGTAAGTTTTTGACATGATAAATATTTAAAACTCTTCTCTATAAGAATCGACATCGCAATTTCCTTAATATCCTCGATATACATAACTACACAAAGCAATATCCTTTAAGTAAGATTTAAGTTTTCCATCAGTTAAAGACAAAACAGAAGCTCGGTACCACCACATCATCATTTAATGTCTCAATTATTTTCAATTGAAACCATTAAAATTCGCTATCGCATCCGAGGCAGAAGTCAAAATGTTCCTTTAATTATCCATTAACTTTGCGCGACAGCACAAAATGTTCCAAAAAAACAGATTGAAATTCTTTTCTCGAAATCATAATTTCCTTTTGGTGAACGAACAATATGGCAAGAAGCAGACAGTCGGAGGAGAATGAGGATGTTGATGGTTTTAAAGGTTTTGACTGTCAGACAACAAAAGTAAGATAGAGAGATTGTACCATTAAAATTCCACTTGAAATGACAGTGAAGAGAAAGAGAGATATGTTTATGTATGGTAGAAAGCAGAGAATTTCAAAAGCATCTCGTCTTTGGATATAAAAATCCGGAAGTGAATAAGACATATACAGAGTTGAATGTTGCACAATAAAGTTTTGTCATTTTAACGGATCAACTGAAAAGACTTCCTGCTGACAATAAATGTATGTAGGTATATGAATATAATACGATTGTCCTTGAGTATATTTTTTTAATGAGTCTTATAAGAACTGTACGAAAAGTTACGACTGTGATTGTTAAAAAAAGGAAAGATTATATTTTTATTTGATTAGGTACTTCCATTTTTCGTGTTTGTGTTTTATTTTTTATACAATTTAATTTTAATTTAATTCGTCTTTAACGACTGTATACAGATTCAGCATTACCTACGAATATTTCCTCCAGTCAGTGAAGGTCCCTATATCTGTTCCAGAAGCCGAGTGTCTTTTCTTGATTAATTCCTTATTTAGATAACTGATCAATGTCCATGATAATTTTGTTTACAATATCTCTAAGGATGCCAGATTTATTGGAACCAGTATATCTTCCACCCATTTGTCGAACTTACAATATAAAAAGAAGGCAGACATTTTGAATTCTACTTAAATGTTTGCCATTCGTTTTTCTAAAGTCTAAACGAAGTGTGATTTAACTGTGTCTCCTCTCATACTATTTTTTTTTTTCAATTTTATTGCAAAAATTCATAGCCCATGAATATACAAATCACAAAATCGATTTTCCAGATTCATTCGTCGGCGTCGTTTCGTTTATTTAATGAGCCAATCAATTCCCCGAAATCCCAAATGGCCTATTAAACACATTATTTTATTTATTACACTCGGACAGGGAAAATCAGTCCAAAGACTTTCGAGTAAGTTTATTATCTTCAATGACAAGGACACGCGGGAATCTTTTAAAATAAAAAAATATAGTTTTCCGAATAATAGAAGTATTTTCAGGATCCAGGACGTTTCATAAATATCCATGAACATAACCACCTTCCATCCATTAATGTGATTTTTTCAAACAAAAGAACAACAAAACTTTTTATCGAGTCCTTTGGTTATGGGTATACCTTTCAGATAAGCCATTCATTTCATTCATTTACAATGAATAATAACTTCTTCGACTCTGATAAGTTTCCCAATCCTATAAATTTTATATAAAAACTTCCTTCTTGACCGTGAGATCTATAACCAGAATGAAATTATAAGAATTATATCCTTCAGCCGTTATGATGATGATGATGATGTTGACGATAATAAATTGAATAGCTATATCTAATCGTCAGAGAAAATATAGCTACCTTATACTTCTTTGGTAGTCATGTCCTATAAGTGTCCTTAAATTACATCTCTAAACTCTTCTTTTTATGCAAAACTTTTTGACTGCAATTTCTGATTAATCTCTCTCTCCTTTTTTTTGCTGCCATCCGTGTCTCATCAGGGGTTTCCTAATTAAAGTCAGTTTGAATTAACATTTTAATTGAAGGCAAAACTTACGACTATGGGTGGTCTTGAAAGATACTATTAGGTGAGATATGGAAACGTATAAAAAAAAAGAAAAAAGATAGGATTTAAATAGAAAAACTTCTCTTCGCTTTCACTTTGAAAAACTTTCACCTTACAAAAAGTGAGAATAGGAGTCAACAGCAACGACCGACGACGTGGACCCGAAGAGCCAATGCAAAATGGAATCCTTGGCATCCTATAATGTGTGAATAATTCATGAGGATAATGATGACGCCGACAAACGATTAGGACGGCGTGAAATTTAATCGACAAATTTAAGTGTGTAAGTCTGAGTTGGGATCAAATATCACATAGAGCCAGCAGCGTCTTGGGGGTTGAAAAAAAAGGTTAGCCCAGAGCAGAATGAAACTTGTAATTCTCATCAAGTATCGAAAGAAATTAGCATTGTTCCTTTTCAACTAAATATAGAGTGTTGGTTGGTATTTGAAATATCAAATGAAACATTTGAAAAGAGAACAGAAAGCAAATCACGTCCCTTTTTAACAGATTCGAGTTTGAGAAGGAATAGAGGATTTTGTTTCCAATGAAATATACCGAAGGACAAAAAAAAAGTAAATGGGGTAATTTTTGCAATTAACCCAAAAAACAGCTCATACTACAAGGAAATGATGTGGTTTTGTGCATTAATAATAATTGACAATTAACATTATAGAAAGTTATGAGAAATTTTGTCTTCCTACTTAGGCTTCACTAAAAGGACAAACACCAAAACCAATGCCGTGATTTTGTGTATTTTTGCTCCGCTATAAGTCAAGGATAATAACTTGTCAATCACTGTTTCTTCAGGTGAGAAAGGCCATTAAGTATACCAAGGACAACTCTCGGGAAGCCAAAGTGTTTCTTAATATCTTGGTTCCGCTATGAGGTGCAGAGGCATGGACTTTGTCAAACATGGATAATAACGTTGGGCCCTCGTGGAAGAAATATTGAATTCGCATAATTTTTTCATAGGAGAGTGGATTAGATACAACAACTGACTGTACTGACTTTAAAGTAAAAGTGACCTAACCAACAGAGTAAAGTGCACATGAGCCACAACCTGCGAATACGAAGATACTTTTTTAAGCAATTCCAAACGAAAATTCCAACGAATTTTTGTTAGCTTTTCGACAAAGTAAATAAGCGTTCTCATCTGAAATTTTAAAATGAAAACACGTCCTAAAATTAGTTCACATTGTAAAATTTAACATTTTATATTTTCTATTTGGCCAACAAAATCTTTTATGCGAACTGCCAAACACTTTTTCGCATTCCATAACATCATGCTGCATTCCACAAAGCTGCGAATGAAAATATCACTCAAATTTAACCTCAAATTATTTTCTTGGGGCCCATTTTACTGGTTTATTTTTAGAACAATTTGCGTCTGTCGATTAACAAATAAATTACTCATGTGAAAAAAATGTCAAAATCCGTAATCATTCACAGTTTGCACTTCGCTATTAGCAGCTCATACAAGGAACTTAAAAGTTCAACAACTTTCTTCTCTGAGTTCACCCCTGAAAGACGAAGCAGTATAGAAAGACTGTGACTGTGAAGGCGATGTAAGGACGTTTGCGAAATTATCATAACAATTTTCACCTGGGGTTTGCATAAACATATTTCAACTTAAGAAATTTGCAGTTCATCAAAAAGTATGTGTAATCGCGTGTACTGCTATCTTTACTGTGAAGTAAGCTTAAGATGCCTTTTACTTAGTGACCAGACTATAAGCAATGAATCTGTAACAAAGTTCCAAGTTCGCAGTTTTATTTCTATTTAAAAGAAGTGTACTGTAATTACTCCTGAATTCAGTTTGAGACAGCCCTTTTCTCAGATAATGGGTCTTGTGAATAAACAAAAAGTTTAAGCTAAAACTTGGATTTTAAAGTTAAAGCTAGTTTTTATGTGATTAAAAACAAGCTTAAGCTAGAAAGTAAAAGAAGTCTTCTAGTAATAGCTTATTTTAAAATAGCCAAGGCCGACTTCATGTAGTTATAGATTGTTTTTTCCAGCTTAAGCTTCAATTTGTGAGATTGAAAAATAGCTTTAGCTATAATATTATTGCAAAAGCTACCGAAATATCAAGATTCCTGGACCCTGGAAAATAATATACTTGCCATTTAGAGCAAGGAAATAGTTTCGATAAATCAACATCCAAATTCTCCTTGCGTTGCTTTTTGGTACCAAAAATAACAGCTTTAGGTTAAGCTTCTAAGACGAAACATGTGAATAATCAAAAGAATGCTAAAAAATACTAAGCTTAAGCTAAAATTGTCTACCTAAAGCTGTTCAGCGTAATTTTTTTTATTCACATAAAACAAAGCTTAGAACTGTCTAGCCTTAGCTACTAGTAATGATAGCTTTGACTAGCTAGCTTTAGTTTCTTGTAAAAGTAGCTTTATCTTTGTTTTATTCAAAAGGCCCATTGTTTAAGCTTTTGCTATTCAAAACATTCTTGTTGTGTGGCTAAAGAAAGAATCTCTGAACTTGACAGTACTTCCGAAGTACGGCTCAAGGGTAACGGTCGAATTGTTTAAGGGGAATTTGCAACTTGCTAGCGATAAAATAATGAGAAACTCAAAAAACTGCGACGGTGTTTCAGAGATATTATTGATTGCGTTATTGTTATATCACCTATCATTTTTGAGACTCTATTTTGGACTACATTGAAGAGATAAAGTCTTTATAGATTGTAGCCAGCAGATCAGAAGGGGAGACAAATTTCTTTCATCGTTGAAGGAATCCCAAATAACTGGCACTGTTTTTAGGTACGTCGAATATGTGGTCACTCCACAGAATGTGATCTGTAAAGACTGAAAGCTGTTCGGTTTTTTCGATGCAAATGCTGTCCCTGGATATTAGAATAGGGGGTGGGTTCTCCATTAAGACAGGAGGCAGCATTGAGTTTTTGATGCATTAAATTCTACGCAATATTTGATTCCCCATTGTACAATGTTGTCGAGATCAGAATTTAATGAGGTAATCATACGCTGCCGTTGTATTTCGACATCCGAAAGATACGAATGCGAATCTGAAATTGAATATGAAAAGCTGAGGATACTGTCAATAGTGAAATAATTTAATGGATTAACAGATTCTGATAAGAAATCGTTGATGAAAATAAGAATATGAGTTTGAGACAAAACGGAGGCCTGGGGCATACCAGCATTTATTTTATGAACATCAGACTTGAAACCAGCTCAATACAAATTGTAGCGAAGAAGAGATTCATCGATATTAAATGCACACATTTTCGAGAAGAGAGCACCTTGATGCCAAATTGTATCAAACGCTTAAAAATACCATCAAGTCCAATAAACTTACCTTCTCCAAAACGATGTAAAGATTTGTTCCACTGCTGGGTGAGACCATCAGATCACCAGTGAACCTATTGCTACGAAATCCATTCTGCCGGTCATTAAGAAGCTTCCATTCTTCGAGAAATTTCTTAAGCTGATAATTTATCAGCGTTTCCACGATCATTGCCATTGGACGATAAATTATTGGGTGAAGAAGATTCATTTTTTTTGGGACAGGCTGGACGAATGCTGTTTTCCATCCACTCGGAAAGAGACATATTGAGTAGGAATGATGGAAAAACTAACGCAGTGCTTTTGCCAGCGTAGAGGGACACCTCTTCAGAACAGTAAAAGGGACACCGGTCCAACGGATCTTATAAGGCTCTTGCAACTGCACGAGTAGGAAAGAAGATGTGTTCCATGAAATCGTTAGCGCTCTCAAATACAGGAGGAGTCATAGCACTTTCTGGCAGCGTCAAATTAACAGCAAACTGCGCTGAAAGCAAGCAAATTGGCTTTTTCTAGTGCGCTGACGAAGAGAGTTATATTGAAGACGAGCGTTGGAACCGAAGACGAAGTAGAATTTCTTTTTTTTTTCAAATGACCAAACATTTTTACTATCTTTGGGACATTATAGTATTTACTGCCATAAGTTGTGGTCATCAAAAATTTGGTTCTTTGAATATAGCCGCCGCCCGCTGGTCTTTCCTAGCTCGTTTAAACTTATTCCAATTTTCATCAGTGGGGTTGGCCATATAACAACGGAAACTTCTTCTCTGAACCTGATAACCTCTTTACAGCTCGAATCAAACGATGACTTTTCTAGCGGTTTGAAAGATTTATCCTATGCGTTTGAGGTCAAAAAGAGAGGTGAGGTGAAGTGTGCGCAGTAATGGCCAAATTGTTTTTATTTCAAAAATTTAATAAAATAATATTTCTGCATAAATTTTTTTTGAATTGAAGCGTTATTGCCTTAGTTACAGTCCTTTTTTAGAGGCCAACCACAAAAAAATAGAACTTCAAAACTACAAGCATTTGAAAGTAATCAGATTCTTACTTTAGCTCTACTGAAAATAATGAAAAAATAAAGTTAGGCCACTATTGCGCTCACGGGCTGATATTTGATTGCATAGAAAGAAAAATTAAATCTTTGATTGATTTAAGAAAAAATAATTTTTATTACATAATATCAAATTCTTAAGACATTTAAAAATAAAATGCACGACTGGGTCGCACGTACTTGCTCTTATGTTCAAGACACTGCGGCTTTAAGAAAATTGTATATAAAAACATGGAAGTTATGAGAGAAAAATGTAGAGAAGCATGAAATACGATATTTAAATTAGCTATAACAACTCTTTTGACAGTTTGAGATGAAAAAGGAATGCCATCTTAATTCTTGATTGAGTATGAATATGAATGTATGGACAAAAAATTTAAAATAACAAATAAAAAAAAATGGAAGTTTTTTTAAAAATTAGTTAGTTATATACAAAATTATTAGAACATTGTTAAGGACAAATTTTGGAATGCAAATCTGAAGTATATATTTATGTGCAGATAAAAAAATTTTTCACCCGTTTTTGAGGTATCGAATTTTCAAAAAATAACTAAATTTGAAACTGAAAACTGATTGAAAATAAAATAAACGTTCAATGACAGGTACTATTAATAGTTGATAAGTGCAAAATTTTATAATTTTTGGTCGTAAGCCGTACTAATTTTAGTATAGGAAAAAAGTTTAATCAAAATCGTAGGAGTAATTTTTGAGAAAAAATATTTTCCTTTGCGGTTTTTTAACTTTTGTATGGAAGGTACCGTTATTTTTTCATAAATAAAATTTTTTTTCCAAAAATATTTTAGTGTTTTAAAAAACTCTTTTAAGTATTGACTTTCAAAAAAATCGATTATATTGTTTTCGAAATATTTGATTTCCAAAAAAAATTTTGAAGCATTTTTAAAAAATCCAAAAAATTGTTTTTCAAAAATTTTGGTACACAAAACTATTTAAATATTTTGGAAGCTTCCGTATAAAATAAATTATTGAAATCAGTCATACTGTTTTGAAGAAAATCGAAAATAAAAAAAAGGTTCTTTGGGAGGTACCATTAATAACCATTTTTTGAAAAATGTGTTTCCATCCAAAGGAAGCCTTTACTAAAAGTAATTTACTGAATTTTTGTTAAGAAAAGTTGTCGAGCCGTTTTTGAGAAAAATACGATTATGTAAAATTGCTAAAATTGTATGGAAGGTACCATTATTTTTGGTTCTAAAAAAAAACAATGAAAAAAAAGTGTTGGCATAATCACCAAAAACCACCATGTTCCAAGTTTTAAGAAAATAGATTCAGTCGTTAAGGCTGTATTCAAACAGATGGGTAGAACTGTTTTGCCTATCATCGTAGTGACGAATTTGATTAAAATCTAGAACTCAATTTTGTTTACGAGTCCAAGTTATGAAATAGTAGCTATGTATAATATCGCAAGTAAGAACGATAGGATCTGCTTGTACTCATATGAACTATACTTCCTAATTCTGAATGCACATTTCATTAGACTTGTTAAAACTGAGAAGTTGACCAAAAATTCATGGGCTTTACTTGTGGAGATACCCAAAAATCCAAAATTTTAATCAATCACAATCTACAATAATAATATTATAAAATTGCACCAAGTAATCTCTGGCTTAAAACTCAATCAAAATCTAAAACTATCTAATAAACCTATACATACTGTACAACATCCCTAAGTTAACATCAAGGATTTCTTTCCATATGCTTGCAAGGCCTTTTTATGTATGTAATTCCTTCGGTCCCCTTGGATGTAAGAAATTTATGAAAATATTAAATCGAAGTTTAAATCGATTTTCGTAAGTATTTTAATGTTATTAACTTCTCGCCTCAACTCCATACCATCAGCATGACATCCTGTGGTGTCCTGAAAATTCCATTAAAAAACTTTTCCCATCATATAAACTTGTTCAACTACATAGATTTATGTGTTTACTCTTCATCCCTTCGTTAAATTTAAGCGAAGGTGAAAATTACATTTATGAATGTTGTATAAGAAAGAACGTCTTAATTTTAAGTGAAATATTCAACTTACTTTGTTCTTAGCTGGGGAATAGATTGCGGATATTATTTATTAAAACAGTTTAAGTAAAGGTTCGTTTTTATTGCTATGCCCACAGCAGTTTGTATTCATGAGGTTCTTTCCTCTCTAGACTGGAGTAGCCGCTCCGCTACCACAATTTATCCAAGTTTACATACCAAAAACGAAACCATAAATCCCGGTTTATCCGTCTCATCTACAATAACCGCATTTAATTTGTGCCTAACGTTTTGTAACCACGATTCTCCAATGGCAGTTTAGGTATATGGTTGTATATGGGAATAGCAAAAAATACATAACCACTTGCAACATCCTTTCAATGTTATAAGTACAAAATGTATCCCCACGGCCATTGCTGAGCTCGGTGGACCATTCATTTGTCATATTGCAAACCACAAGTGTGTAGTGTAACTCTTTGCCTCAGAGATGCAGTCTGCAAACTTTGGTAAGAGCAATCAAAACTTTGTTTCTGAAAAAAAAAACAACAAAATACATTGTTTACATTGGTAAGAGTTTGCGTTGGAAAAATGTTTGGTTAGAATGAGGCTATAGGCTCTTTTTGTTTCGTGGTTAAATTGAAACGGATAAAGTGTTATTTATATCTGCCTTGGGGAGCGGTATCAAATCCAATTGGTTCGAATAGGAGCATATTGTTCACAAGATTCAAAATTAATAAACAAGAATTTATTGAAATCCCAATCAGACTTGTTGACTTTACTGGTAAAAAATTATTAGAAAATCGTAACACATAGTTGGTATAGCTATACAAAAATTTAACTTTCAGGAACAGATATTAATCTACCTATCAATTTAAAGAAGGCATGCTTAAAAAAGATATTTTTATTTTTATACATTTTTTGTTTACATTTCATCATAATATTCAAAAAATTACTTAAGTGTCAGATGTGGGATCGTACTGTTTTTCTTTGTTCTTATATTTTCTTAATTTTCACAAGTATGTAAATTTTTGACTTATTCTTAAGAATTCCATAAACTTTCATAAATAATTCAATGAGCTAACTAATTGCTATAATTTTCTTGGAATTTTTAGTATGTTTAATTAATACATGTAATGTAAATGGCTTAACTTAACAAACATAAATTCTTGATTCCACATCCTTACAAACAATGGACCACTAATTTCCATCAAGCTCATGAATAACCATCATCAGTGGTGTGTCATTATTATATTTGCCATATAACGCACATAAGATTTAAATAAATAAACAAAACACACACTTCCTCACAAAAGAGCTTCCCTTATTTCAAAATTGAATAATTAACTGTAATAAATGTCATGTCAAGGGACCAAGGGAGGTTAAGGATGTGAAAGGAAATTAATGTGTGTGTATTATGTGTATGGGTTTGTCTTGCGGGTGCTAATACTTGTAATAATTTAATTCAACTTTTTTTTTCAAAGAGCAAAAGTGAAGCAAAAAAAAAACAAAGTTATAAGCATCAGTTTCGGTAAATCATGTTTTTTAGGTGAGATCTATGATATCGATTGTAATAAAATCCTTTATCTATTTCATAGAAAAGCATAAGCCATAAATGCTATTGTTTTTATGAGCTATAAATTATTTTTTATAGTTTTCCGGTTGTGTGTAGGAATTGAAAGGATGGAATTTATAAAAAAAAAAATATTTTTATCTATGATTGCTGGATTATTTTGTGTACAAGACTAAAAATAAAGTCGCTGGTGTAATAAAAAAAAAAAAAAAAAACAAATTGGCAGAAGTCAAAATTTATAGTTTTATTTCTGTTTTTAAGCCATAAAGTTTTTGTTTCAATAAGAAAATGTTAGCACCCCATCTGCAGTTATTAGAACATTATATGAGGTGTTAACATCTTCTAATGTTATTGAAAGAACTCAAAAATTAATTGAATTACAGTTTACGCTTTAAGGGGTGATTAATTACTGAGACTACATATTTGAATCTAACGATGATTTAAATTTGAATTCCACAAAAAATATAGAAATTAAAACAAAAAGTGTACATATAGGTACATATCGGACTATAGGTACTACCTGACTTTTTGGGTCAATTTATTGGAATCATGACACTATCTCGAATAAAAAAATAAAAGTCTGCGAAATATCAACTTTTTTGTGTTTTTTCCTTTATAGGTTATAGATAACATTTACTGACCTTTAAGATATTTTTTTTTTTTAAGTGTCCAACATTTGAGAAGCTAGATTCTTACATCTAAGAAAACTAAGAAAAATATAGACATTAGGTTGGTCGTTAAAAGAAGCTCATCCTGAATGGTCCTAAATCGACTCTATAATTGAAGAATAAAAAAAAACTCCAATTTTTTTTTTCAGATTTTTATTTTCATCCCCTACAGTCGCTGTGAATTAAATTTAATTTAATTAAATTTTCAAATAAAATTCTTTAAGTAAAAAAAAGGCTTAATTTTCTTCAACATGTTGTGTTTGAAACATTTTTTTATCAAAACAAATTAATTTGAAAATAAGCTATAAGAATGGACTTCTGGATTTTCAAACAGCTAAAAAACTATACGGAAAGTGTTGCCGTTGTTATTTAATTAATTTTCATCTGTTTTACACGATTTTTGTTTATAAAATTGCCCCTACCATCTTAACGTAGGGTAATATTACCCACTCTTATAGAATTTTGTTTCTTGTCTACCTTCAACCTTCTCCTTCATGCTCTGAAGACAATTTAGTTTAGAGGAATGATAACTTCAAATCAAAACAAAAATTAAAGACATTTTGTTTTCCTTCATTTGGAGCTGATTTAGGCCCACTCAAAAATATGAACTCAAAAAAAAAACTTTCAAAAATTAAAACACAGTGAAAACAATTTTTACTTCTTGCGATATACATGGTAAATAATACATACATACAATACATAGGTGGCAAGTTCTGCACTCGTAAATAAACTGAACTCGATATTTTGATTAGATTCGTCATTACAATGATAAGAAAGACGACAAAAGTTGGTCTCACAATTCTGTCTGCCTATCTGTTTGGTTTAAGCTTAAACGACTGGATTGATTTTCTTCAAACTTGGTGCATAGTAGTTTTTGATTAGTGCCCCCCATCTTTTATTTTTCAAAAATGGCTCTGCTACTTTTCTAAACAAATTTCAATAAATTACTTTAGGTGAAAACAACTTCTGGATGGAAAGCCTCTTTCAAAAACTGGATAATTATTGATATTCAATTATCTTGAAAACGGTGTGACCAATTTTTTTTTTAATTTGGTACGTTTCGGCTTTCAAACACTTTTAAGAATATTAAAAAAAACTAGTTTTATTCTTAACTAAAGGTGGGGGGGGGGGGTCTATCTCCCCCGTTTGGGTGGGAGAGGCAATTTCATAAAAAAAATACTAAAAATGGAAAGAAAATATTTAAAACTAACGGCGACACTTAAAATTAAGTATTATAATTTTTTTTAAAGCCAATACTCTCTTCTATTAGCTAGTATTTAAATCAAGTGAAATCTATGCATAGTTTTTGAAAAAAAAAAAACGTGTTTTAAACTCAAAATTTGGGGAAAATCATAAAAAAAAGGATTTAAAGTGTAATTTTCCATATCTTTAAGATTTTATATAATTGTTTTCTGAAATTCATTGCTTTAATTAATTCTCAATCAAAAACTAAAATTTAGATGATTTTATGTTTTTGTTTTTGAGTTTTTGAGAAAATTGAAAAATTACTTAAACTACTACGGTACAAAACTCGAATGTTCGTTTTTTATGATATACATAAGTAGAGGTATACTTTGAACATTACAATTTCATTATATCGGTATGTAGGACACAAACATACATCTTAAGAAACTATGTAGTACCTAAGTAATGTGAACTTTTCATAATGCGTTTGATATATAGAAAACAGCTATTGACATTGGATATATAGGATAAGTTCAAAGTTTCTATAAAAACAGATTATTTAAATGCACAAGAAACCATGCATACACCTAACCTCGCACCTACTCCAAAACCTATAATGTAGCCAAGCACTGCTTTTGCGTCGTAGTGCTGGGTGCTAGCACTGAATTTATGTATGTTTATAAGTCACCAAAAAAAAAACTATTGACTTAAATAATTTAATTCATTTTAAGTGCTGCAGTTGTTTTTTTAATATTTTTGTTTTCGTTTTAAGTAATTTTTTTCTAAAATAGCCCCTACCTCCTAAACGGGGCGAGATAGACCCCATCTCATAGTTAAAAATGCTTATTTTTGACCTCTCTCCAAAAATCGTTAAGAATTTTTGGCGCAAAAGTGCCAAATACTCTATTTCTTTTGTTTTTTTTTTCAAAAATGTACTTTTTTTCGTTTTTGAAGTCTGTTCCTCAAGATGGCAACCCATTTCATTGTGCTGGATTGGTTTTAGCTTTTGCACGGACTTATTTTGTTTACTTTGTTTCTAAGTACCTATGTATCATTCGTAACTGTCAAATTATCAGAAAATATTATTCAAAGGTATAATTTAATTAAAATTCAATAAGAACTTAAAAGACCACGGTACTGATGTCCACGGTACTGATGTCCACGGTACTGATGTCCACGGTACTAATGTCGACGGTATTGACATTAAGACTTTTTAATTAGCCTCATTTCTTTTTGTTTATGAGAAAAATAATTTCCAATGAAAATTTAACTAAATTCTAAATGGAATTCAAAATTTTAATAATCAATCAAAAATATATTGTAATGATCCCTGCAATTGTATCCGTCTTTAGATATGATCCCTTGAAATATATCTGTCTTTAATAATACACAATACGTATTAAGTATATATTTATATTTATTTAGTGTTCCTTCGAGTATAAATTTAGAATGAAAATTTATATTAAGTAAATATGATAACAGGAAAAGCTAGGTTACTCTGATGATGATTAGTGTATATAGTAATAAGTGTAATGTATTTCACAGAGGAACAGATCTCTACATATATCATAACACGCGTGAAATACACTACCACGGTACTGACAGATAAATTTGGAAAACATTTTCTTCAAAGAAAATTAACAACAACGAAGTTGCAGTACGTTGACACATTTTTGGAACACCTTGTTTTGAAAATATATTTTCTTTTTAATGCTCCCTGGAAACTTTTTTTTTTCAAAACTTTGTCCTAAGGTACTTTATTTTGCGAAAGGCTTGTTTCAAACATCAAGTTTTCTGGTCAAGTTTTCTTACATTTTAAATTTGTGATTAAGTAAGTATTTAAAGAAAACTTGTCAAGTAAATCCACCAAATTTTTATCAGTAATCATTAAATATCAAATTTTTGTCATAATTTGGAATTGTTTCGATATTACTCTACTTAAGATATTTGATATTAAACTTGATGAACTTAAAAATTGGCATATATTTTAGATCTCATTACTTTTTTTGGCTGACTTTTTACGCACAGGTTTCTTGTACATATAAGAACTTGGCTCTTTTTTTTAACATTTATGTTTTTCTTGAGATTTCACTCCTTTTTGCAAAGATTTATTTTGCCACGTGAAAATCAAGCCCAACTGCTCTACAAAGTTTCATAATTCTACGACAGCTGAAAGTGCTGCATGTAAATAATAGAAATTCTGATAAAGTGGGTCGATGGCACGCCTCTTGAATGGAAAATTCCAAATTTTCGATTCTTTCTAAGTACTTCAAGAAGTGTTTCATATAAAGAATTTTTGAGAATTTGGGTAGATGCAACGCCCCCTGAACTGAAACTTTCAATTTTTCGATTTTTTTGTTTCTAAGTACTTCAAGCCTTACCGACCTATCAATTTTCATCGTTCTAAGACAATCGGAAGTGCTCCATATTATTTATAATAATATTTAAGAAAGTGGGTGGTAAGTGGCCCCTGAATAGAAAATTGCAGATTTTCGATTTTTTGTATGCACCCCAAGGCCTACCATTGTGCGAAATTTCAAGTTTCTGCGATGTCGGGAAGTGCTCCATAATTTTGATGATCTGTCAGTGAGTCAGTCAGTTACGGTTTTTGTGATTTTTGAAGTCCTATATCTCGGGAATTACAACACCTGTGTTTGATCAGCTCAGCAAATACTGCAAATTTGAAGTTTCTGTCTTTATTATGGTACTGAAGTTAGAGGAGGGTTGAAAATCACCTGAGTTTGTTCCTGTAAAAAGGGTGCAGTGCCGCGAACTTGGCTGGGCACTACCGTGCTCTTTGATATAGGCACTAATTTCACTTTTTTGTTTGCAATGATTTTTTTTTATTTAACTAACTAATTTTTTTTTAATTTTTTTTGAGAATCCATTTCGATGGAAAATTTTATTTCTTACAAAAAAGATTTGCAGTGTTTTCTCGAAATGTTGCTTCGTGTTCGAGTTATATGCAAAAAAACAAAAAGCATGTTTTTGCACTCCCCTGCAAAACACACCCTCCAATTTCATATATCACTATGGGGTTTCTCATCTTAAATGAACCATTTAATGATTTTGAGAATAAAAAGCAAGGAACCCTTTACAAAGTTCATTAAAAGCTATATTGAAAATGATATGCAATTACGAAATTTTTTAGGCTTTTTCATTAAAACATTGAAGTTTTTTGTACACCAATTTTTGCTCTATAAGAGAATTAATTAAAGTGCCTTCAAATTGTATTTCTACAACACTCACCCATTTTCAACCTGAACCATGTAAATACTAAATTAAAGCTTAAAATTATAATGACGACCACAACTTTACGGACATTGAAAAATCCTTTTCCCATAATAAGATTTACCAAAAAAAAATAAAAAACAAAACAAGTCCCTCTGCCAATAAAATACGGACAAATAAACAAGAGATCAAGCAATCATTCTCTCCTTCTTCAACTCAAACGAAGGGCTCGACCCTTTTCAAAAGAAAATTAACATAACAAACGAAAAGTTCAATATTAAACCCGTTAAAGGACGAAGTAACACGAAACAAAAAAAAAAAAAAAACCAAAGCAAACAACTTTTCTCGGGTAATGAAAATAACTTTATTTTTTGAAAAGTAAGACTTCATTAAGAAAATACATTTATAATGTTATTTTCTTTTGGATTGTATTTGTTTTTTTTTTTTTCTAATTTTGTACGCAAACAAAATATAAATAGGTACCTGCCTTCAAAGGTAAAAATATTGAAACATTTTTCTTACCAAGACTCATCTTTCGTTATGCAAGGGGTATTTGCTAATGGAAATCAAAAATATCCTAAGAAAAAAAAAACTGTGCAAACTATGATATTATTTTGCTTTCCCCATGGGATAGGTATAATAAACAAAACGAAAAAAAAAATTGAAACTTAAATAACTTCTTAAGTGTTTCTTCCCTCAATCTTTTCTACAAGGACAAGACGAAATGATAAGGTAAGAAAGTTCAGCAAAAATTCTTGTAAAATGCATCAAAATCTGCTAAGTTCCGTCATGCTGTGCCATTTTTATTGGACGATACATTATATATTTACTTAACTTTCTCCGAGATGGAAGAAGTATTTTAAAATTAAATTATTAATTTTATTCAACGCCGCCGGATGCAGGGAAATGAGTATTGCTTATGTCCTTGCACTGTGGTTCATGAGCTATGCGTATCAGAAATCAATCTTGTGCTTAGAATAAGGGCACTATCTTTGCTTTGACCACCATAATGTAAACATGTTTAAATAATAGGTCCGTTCGTTTACTTCCTATTAAAATCTCATGAGCTTTGATATAATTTTTGATTTAAATTGGTATAGAAATTGGCATTTTTATGAAGTAATAAAAAAAAGTTTTTCTAAAATGAGTTCCTAGTGTTCTTATTTTGTACTGCTTTGTAAAGTTGTTCTTATTTTTGACTATAAAGCTGCAGATTGTTTAAAAGAAACTGTTAGTTAACTTTATTCAAGTGTTCATAGTTCTCTTTAAACAAAAACTAAGTGAGCCTTTAATAGAGACAAAACCCAAAAACAAAAATGATATAAAAGCTTATAATTATGGGACTTTCTTTAGTATACTTAACGAGTAGAAACTTTGTGTCATTAGAAGAGTCACTTACACAGCTCAGTTGTATGTTTTGTTTTTCTTCCGTAACCAAGCATAGAAATCTTCTTTGAGTTGGATCCTTTATACTTATATTACTTGAATTAAAACCTCTTACATAGTTACCATCCTTATTTCTTATATAGTCTCTTGTGTATAGTCCGAAATAAAAATAAACCCTATACTTCCTCTCTATCTCAAGAGGGTTAATTTGATTTCAATGATAAAACTTGATGTTCTCAAGAAAAAGAGCAAATTGGCCTGTTCAATGTTCAATGTTCAATGTCCACCCACCTCATCCTGCATATACCCACTTAGATAAATGTTATCTTTATACATATCCTTAAATAGATTTCTGGACACTATGGACAACAGTTAAAGACAGCTTTTACGGGTGTCTTATCACAATGTTGTCAACACCCAGGGTTACAGTCACAATAGTCGATGAAGTGTCAGACATCATAGGGAGGACATACATTTTCTATATATACATCAGTACCAATTAAAATGTAATGAAACACAGGAATAAGGAAGGACAAATTGGGGTCAAGAGTTTTACTATATTCAAATAGAAAAAAGGACAATGAACGTATGTTCGACGAGTAGTGTCTATAGATAGACTAGCAGTAATTGTTCATGTCCGTGCAAGAAATAACAAGGGCACTTTTTAGAAGCAAGTTGTGGTGTATAATTTATTCAACAAAATCTAATGATGTTGTGTTTAGCTTGTTTTACATTCAATTATTGATGTTATAGTCAGTAACTACAATACCAGCAAGATAAACCAAGTTTCAAATTTTTATTTTTTTCTTCCATGAAGAGTGCTGACTTAGTTAATACACATAAGGAACAGTTACGTTCAAGAGTTTTTATTTTTGAATATGTTTGTTTGGGTTATAAGCATGCTATAAGAAACCAAAAATGCTACTGAATTCTCCCTTTCGTTTCTGGGAGATGGTCACACTGCACTGGCCAATTTTCAATATGTTTGCTATATCTCGGAACTAAGCTGAATTTGACAATTTCACTCTTAAGACTTTGTGTTCAAAATTAAATTTCCTATCGAGTGGATGGCTTAAGAAATTTACCAGGAAAAGTTAACAAAACCTGAAAAAACCTTTGGTTTTTCAATAAATTACGTTTCTTTTTTGAACAAAAATAGAAACAAATACATGCTTTTAAATGAAATAAAGTAGAAGTTCAAGACTGTTTTTTGTTCAAAGCTGATAGAAATATATCTACCCATTCACATTTGTTATCATTTCTTACAGTTTTTGCTGGAAGCCTATTTTAACTTTTGATATTGACATAAGGAACTATAGGTATGGCAAGCTAGGTATGTATTCGTACGAAAATTGGACTCGAGATTTTGATCAGATTTGTCATTACGATGATAAAAAAGACAAAAAAAGTGGATCCCACAATTATATCCGTCTTTCTTCTTGGATACAGCATAAACCACTGGATCGATTTTTTTTATTTCCCCGACATAATTTTTATATTTTTGTAGAACCAAAAATAACGGTACCTGCCATACAATTTTCTTAGCAATTTCTTCTTCTTTTTTCTCAAAAACCGCTCAACAAATTTTCTTAAAGCTCCCTTTGGATAGGAAACCATTTTTCAAAAAAAGTTTTTAACGGTACTTCCCAAGGAACAATTTTCTTATTTTCGATTTTCTTCTTAAACGATATTTCGATTTCAATAATTTTTTCATACAGAAGCTTCTAAGAAATATGAATAGTTCTTTCATAAGAATTTTCAAACAAATATTTTTTGGATTTTAAAAAAATGTTCAAAAATATTTTTTCGAAAATTAAAAATTTTGAAAACTATAAAGTTGAATTTTTGAAGGTTGAAGGTAAGAGTTTTTCAACATTTTCTAGAATATTTAAAGAAAAAAATATACTTTTATTAAAAAATAATGATACCTTCCATATACAAATGTAAAAAAACCGTTAGGGAAAGTAATTTTTTCTCTTAAAAATGCCTCCAACGATATTTATAAAACTTTTTCTACATGCTTATATACATATAACGGGTGATTTTTTAAGAGGTTTAGAACTTAAAAAAAAAAAAAACACAAAAAATTCGAAAAAATGAATGAAATATTTATTTGAATCGATAGTTTGAACCTTGCAATTTAATGTTTAAAGATAATTTCATGCAAATGTTGACCGCGGCTGCGTCTCAGGTAGCCCATCCGCTGAGTCCAATTTTGGCATACTCTTTCACACATATCGGCCGGTATCTCACGAATGAATGCATGGATGTTGGCTTCCAGTGCGTCAATCGAAGCGGGCTTGTCCCTATAGACATTAGCCTTGACATACTCCCACAAAAAATAATCTAATGGTGTCAAATCGCACGATCTAGGCGGCCAATTGACCGGCCCGAAACGTGAAATTAACTGTTCACCAAACTCGCCTCGCAATTGCGCCATTGTTTCGCGTGCTGTGTGGCATGTGGCACCGTCTTGTTGAAACCACATATCATGCAAGTCAAGAACTTCCATTTCGGGCAAAAAAAAGTTTGTTATCATCGCTCGGTAGCGTTCACCATTGACAGTAACGCTGCGATTCGCATCATCTTTGAAGAAATATGGCCCAATAATGCCGCCGGCCCATAAACCGCACCAAACAGTGGCTTTTTCGGGATGCATTGGTAGCTGTTGCAATGCTTCTGGCTGATCTTCACTCCAAATGCGGCAATTATGCTTATTTACGTACCCATTCAACCAAAAATGAGCCTCATCGCTGAACACAATTTTTCGATAAAAAAGCGGATCCTCGGCCAGCTTTCCAAGAGCCCATTCACCAAAAATTCGGCGTTGTGGTAGGTCGGCTGGCTTTAGTTCTTGCACCAGCTGTATCTTAAAAGGCTTTACGCCCAAATCCTTCCGCAAAATTTTCCACGTAGTGCTGTAACAAAGGCCTAACTGCTGGGAACGGCGCCGAATCGACATTTCGCGGTCTTCTGTCACACTAGCTGATACGGCCGCAATATTTTCTTCACTACGCACAGTACGTAAACGTGTTGGTGGTTTAATGTCCAACAAAGTAAATTTGGTGCGAAATTTGGTCACAATCTTCCGAATAGACTGCTCAGAAGGTCGAGAATGCCGACCATAAAATGGAAGCAGCGCGCGATGAACATTTCGAACCGAGCACGAATTTTGATAGTAAAATTCAATAATTTGCAAGCGTTGTTCATTTGTAAGACGATCCATGGTTAAATTGCAAACCAAACTGAAGCTGTTTGACAGTGACACAAGGTACTAAACACACGTCAGCTGTCAAAACCAGTGTTGCCAAAACCAAACCAGCTAAAAAATCACATATATAAGTGGGATGTACTACTAAAAATTACAAATATTTAAACTCATAAACTTACTACCTCTCATAGAATGTTTATTTTTATTTTGAATTTTCTTACTATGGGATGATTATTATATCATTTTCTTTATACAAAATTCAAATAAGATTGAATAATATTGCATATCAAAATGTTCTAACAAGAATTTTTTAATTTTTTAAAAAGTTTGAATTTTATTTTCGAAAATTCATTATTTCAAAAACTATTTGAAACATTTAATGAAATTTTATCTTTATATTCACATAAATAAATACTTATAATTTGCATGTCAAAATTTTTTCTGAAAAGTGTTTTAAGAATTTGAAATATAAAAAAAATATTTTTTTTTAAGAACCGCTGCAACAATTTTAGTTTTTTTTTCTTCAATAACAATTGATCAAAAATTCAGATGGTAATCTCTTTTCTTACCTCAAAGTATTTCATGCTTTATAAATATTTTTCTCTCATAATTTCCATGTCTTAAAATACCATTTTAAAACCCTCAGTCCCTTGAACATTAGGGCAAGTACGTGCGACCCATTCATACTTTTTATTTAGTATTACATTCATGACAAACTTATAATTCGTAGCACCTAGTACTAAGTTAATTGACTAAGCGCTTGTAGATCTGGGAGCATTTAAAAACAGTCGGAAAATAGGGGATAGCCTACATTTCAAGTGCCATCTATAATCGTAATTTTATAAATATTTGATCAAATTTAAAGCTCGAATATATTTGAAAATAATAGACTTGCCATTAAGAAGTATAAAAAAAGGGGTGTATTTGATAGCATGTTTTGAAAATATTATTTTGTGTTTTGAATACAGTCGAAATATACCTTACTTACTTAGTTACTTACTTAAGGTGGCGCTACAGTCCGGGATGGACCAGGGCCTCAACCAACAAGCTTCTTCCAGCCGGCTTGGTTTCTAGCTAGCTGTCTCCAGTTTCACACGCCAAGTTGGTTGAGGTCCTCTTCCACTTGCGTGCGTCCACCTCTACTGCGTTGTGCCACGGGGTTGAATTCAAAGACTCTCCGGGCCGGAGCATTGGTGTCCATTCGCTCTAGGTGACCTAGCCATCTTAGTCGTTGGCTTTTCACTTTTGTGGCTAGGTCGGTGTAGCTGTACAGCCCCTGCAGTTCGTTGTTGTATCTTCTTCTCCATTCCCCATCTATGCAGATGGGACCAAAAATCACCCGGAGAATTTTCCTCTCAAAACAGCATAACGCGTTCTCATCCACCGGTAGCAGTGTCCATGTAGACAAAGTCTCTGACCACCTGAAAATTACAGCTGTCTATAGTGACGTTCTGTCCTAGACGTCGGTGTTGGGTGTCCTTTCTTTTTGACAACATATATTTCGTTTTGCTTTCATTCACCGTTAAACCCATCTTCTTGACTTCCTTCTCAATAGTCACAATAGCACCACTGACACGCTTTGTTCGTCCGATTATGTCAACTGTCAATGTCGTCAGCGTAACCGAGTAATTGGACAGACTTTTGAAAGATTGTGCCTCTAATGTTGACGTGAGAGTTTTGCACTATTCTTTCAAGAACGATGTTGAAGAAGTCGCATGACAGCACGTCGTCACCTTGCCTAAGACCTTTATTGACATCAAAGGTGTCGGTGTGGTCTTTGCCGACCTTGAAAGAGCAGCGTGCATTCTCAATCGTCATCCTGGACAAACAGACGAGTTTGGCAGGGATGCCCAAACTAGACATTGCTCTATACAGCTCGTCTCTATAGATGCTGTCATACGTGGCCTTGAAATCGATGAAAAGGTGGTGGGTATCGATTTGAAACTCCTGGGTTTTCTTCAAGATCTGCTGTATTTGTTCGATGGTGGACTTCCCTGGCCTTAAGCCACATTGATATGGACCTATCAGGTTGTTGACGAATGGCTTCAGGCGTTCACAAAGTACGGCAGAGAAGATCTTGTAGGCGATATTAAGAAGACTGATGCCTCTGTAATTGTTGCAGTCTAGAGGATCGGGCAAACAATACTGAGGTTCCATTCATCGGGCATGCTTTCTTCCGACCATATTTTACAGATGAGCTGGTGCATGCTCTTAACCAATTCATCGCCAGCCGCTTTGAATAGCTCAGCCGCAAGGCCATCA
The DNA here is from genome assembly GCA_963921185.1 of Dasysyrphus tricinctus. Taxonomy (NCBI): domain Eukaryota; kingdom Metazoa; phylum Arthropoda; class Insecta; order Diptera; family Syrphidae; genus Dasysyrphus; species Dasysyrphus tricinctus. The sequence continues at coordinate 255,792,079 of OY992531.1, read as the reverse complement.
CCTCCAGCAGCTATATTGGACTTAGGTTTGGATATAGCTATCTTTACTTCGTCGAGATCGGGTGAACGGAATTGTTGGCCTACGTCGTCGTCCAGGTTGAATGTTGCAATTTGCATGGTAGCGGAATTCGTTTCGTCATCGCCGCTGTACAATTTGCAGAAATGATTTTTCCATATCCTCAGCACCGACTGCGAAATATACCTACTCAATACAAAACTATGGACCAGCTACAGTCCAATACTAAGTGCATAAATATTCAAAAAGTATTATATGTATATGACTCTCAGACGTATTCACTCAATTCATAAGTATGTAGTGAGTGCCAGTGAATGAAACGGTTACAAAAAGATGTAGTGAGCACATAGATACAAAATATTTACATGTTCATATTAATTAAGGCATAGAATCTGTACTCACAATGATGTTGGTACTCATCACAACTAACCAAAATGAAATTATGTAACGGGTACATAGAATATTTATATTTACATAATATTCAATTTACTCATTACATAATATTATTTAATGGATTAATTAAAGTTATACACATCACAGATAACTCACAAGAATTTATTTAATGAGTACACAGACTATTTATATTTATGTAGTAAGTACATAGAAACTGTATTTATCACAGAGTAAGAAATTTAATGTTTTTTAAAAGTTATGCGTGCAGAAATGTATTGGATGAGTGAATAAATTTATGTGGTGTAGGTATAGTAGGAAGAAGCATCACAAATTTGTTGGAAATACATGAATGTGAGATTTTAAAGACTCACAGGATCGGAAAACGAAACTGAATATTGCTTATCATGACTCAAAGTAGTACTACTTGTGTCGCTGCAAAAGTATTTGCGAGTTTTCTGCTAAAATTAGAATTAAAATTATTTTGTTTTGAGTTTTAAGTAGAAATAAACTGCGATTGAAATAATCAATTTTGTAACTACATACACACGTTTGAAATAATCTAAATACATACTCTTTCGCACAATAAAATGTATTGGAGGTTGGTTAAAATAACTGACTGTTTAAAAAAAAAAAATCAGAGGAAAGAAATTCATTGTTTAACATTTTAAGATTATTATTTTTGAATAAGCAACATGAAAAGTCGGGAATAAATCTGGACATTTTGTAAATTGGACAGCTATTAGGATAGGGTTTAACTATCGCCAAAATTGGGACGTTTAGCAGACCTAAGTAGGAATTGAATAAGCGGCTAAGGCAAAACTGAACAGACAACCAGAAATTCTTGATTCTGTTTCTATCATCGTCAATATTAAGTTTGTTTATGATCTGATTCATAAGTCTTTTATTGACAATACTGTATTTCTTTGACATGACTGTATTTTCCATAATTCTTTTTTATAGCAAAAAAGTTCTATTTTATGGTTAAAAAGAGAAATTTTCTTGATGAAAGCTTACACAAGCTTCATGATTCGCAAAACTTTTTATCTAAGAGAAATTAATTTCTCTTATTCACCACATCACTCAGCACTCACTGTCAGCTTTTTGCTCATCTTGTTATCAGAGTTTTACCTTATCACAACAAGTTTGCCAAGTTACTGAGTGTATAGTTTTGCTATATATGCTACTTTGCATAATATGTACGTACACAGTAATGTACTTCAAGGGTTAAGGTTAAGTGCTGACTGTTGTTCGTCCTTTTATTATACTCACCACACCTATTTTTAGAATTCTAAACTTGTCACATTGGTATATTATCATATACTCTCACGCAATAAAACCACCCAGACGCAAGGGTTATCTTTGATGCATATATAATAATCTTCAAGATGGAAAGGCTTTTAATGATGTTTGTAATAAAGCCTCTTTTAAGCCCCCCGCGGCATATGTCCTTATTTGTGATGTATTTGAATTATTAATTTTCAAGAATGTTTATTTTTAAACAAAATAAAAATGACTTGACATTGTAACTGACAACGACCACGGAAAAGAGCTTTCCCCACACTTACAAGAGAGCAAGAGCAGCTTAATTTTTTTTTGTCAGAGCCAAAAACTTCGTCGTCCTTATTTTTAAACTGTTTTCCTTTTTGCATGTTTCCAAGTTCTAACATCAGTCAACCCAGCAGTGGCAGACACCAAGGCCTCTTCCGCGTGTGATTGAGTTTATACTCCTTGCCTTGTACAGAGATACCTATACAACCTCTATATACACATGTGTGTCCCTCGAGCTAGCCAGAGATAGAGTCTGGGGCGATTCTCACGGTTTAGTTCTTTTGCCAGGATCAAAGAGTCTTGGTCGGTGTGATATAGTGTCAGTGTCTTTTGGGTTGTTTTTGTGCCAAAACGCGCTGTGTGTGCCGGGAGACACAGATTTATTTCTTGGCGTACCTTTTTGTGCAAAGCTAATTAACCTGTGTTTCGTTTTTTTTTTCTTTTTATGTTTTGTGTATCCTTACTTGTAGTTTTGGCTCCTTTCGAGACCCTTTAAAAAAGACCTTCCTTCTCCGGTGCGAGGAGTGAGTGAGTGAGTGAGTGATTAAAGAGGAATAAATAAAATTATACATATAATTAGTGTAAATCAAATGAAAGAGAGTGAAATACGTGAAGTGTCGTTACTATTTGTCACGCTGAGTTACGCCACAGCATGAATCCTGATGGTATACCTATACATATACAAACATAAGCTAATAAATATTCTGCTTTTGTTCATTTTAATAAACATTTAAATCGTTAGAATCGTTCATTACAGTCGTTATGTTTCGCGAGTTTCTTTTTATTTTGTTCTTAAATTTATTTGGGAAATTGCCATTGGGTAAGCTTTATACCTGTTGCTAAAAAACTGGTCATGAATCAACTGAATTGGTGGAAAAAGAGAAGTATCTTTCTAATAGCAGCGTAGAGTTTTCAAAGATTTATGAGTTTCCTAAATTACCAAAGCGAAGATGTCTTAACTAAACTTTTAATCCTTTTTCCTCGACTCAATAGCATCTAAAAATAATTTTTGCTGAGTAACGAAAAATTATTTATCTTACTTGGTAATGAAGGAGATGCTTTCTTAGTTTTATCCTCCGTTCAATCATCATCATCATCAGCATCATTGCCATTACCCCTCTCAGTGAATATACGTTAATTTAAGAACTTAGCCTTAAAAGAAGACAAAGTAAAAGCCAAGTTAATATAATACAAACTTGGAAGTATACGAAAACGAATAAACGAAAGAAAAAAAAATTCGTAGCATCAAGGAGGCTGTGGTGGATAATCCTGTGATTGATAAACGGTCTGAAGAACTAAGCACGATTCTTTGTCTTAAACTATCTAGCTTTTGGTGCGTTGTACGGTACCACAAAAGGGGGAGATAACGTGGAGGTATAGTAGTGCGATGGTATTATATAGAGTGAAATGAAAATGAAAATGAAAAAATGTTGCACAGATAAATTTTTATGATTCGAAAAATGAATGAAATACTTTGTCATGCTGACAGGATTTTTATGATCCTGACGACATTAAAGCTTACAATTGTTGAGAATTTTTTTGTATTGTCTCAAAGAATTGCATTTTCTTTTTCAACTCTTTTCCTTCGAGTTTCGTTCCACGCAAATAAATTCCAGCAGCAAAATGTAGAATGTACGTACCTACGCTATATTTTGTGCTTGGTCGGATAAGAAAAGCGAACATTTTATGGTTTGTGGTTTTGTATTTGAGACAAATTTTCTGTGGCCTTTGGAAATTTTTAGAACTTTTTTATCAAAAGAAAACAATTATTTTTACTTTTAACTTTATTTATTACAATTTTATATTTGGTTTTGGTAAGATAAATGCGAGTTAACTGGAAAATTAAACTGACTGATGACAACTTTAAGTAGTGAAGTCAAGTTTAATTTAAAAACTAGAATAATCATGCCCTTAAAACTGCCTTAGATTTTACTTCAATATATTGAGAGTTTTAGATTCATAAGAAAAACTTATACTAGAGATGTTAAACAAACTTATCGGGATTCAAAAAAGAAGGACCTGCATTTCTATGGGTCGGTTTCTGTGCATAATCTCTACCTGCTGCCTTATAAACTGACCTCTATAGAGGAACACTTGAATTTTCGTACATGTTTGTATCTCAGAAATGGTTCCAAGCATTTTTAATACAAGTTTTTCTGTGTGAGATACAGGTGGCACCTTTCAACAGTATTGTATTATTGTATACCTCAAACAATTTGTCTGGAGACTTTTTAGATTTGAGGGGCTCCTAAAAGTCAATTTAAATCACTGACACTTTCATCTTTGACAACCTGCGCAATATATTTCATTGGATTAGTGTACTGTGGCGTATACTTACTTTTTTTGAACGGGAACCGCTTCGAATTTTTAAAATTTTTGTCACTTCAGTGATTAGGTATCATTGTATTAAAACTTGGTGTGATAGTTTGGGTGATAACCCTCTTGGCTTTATGGTTAGTGCGTTGGACTATCATTCCGAAGGTCTGATGGATTCGATTCTCCTCCGGTACCACCTAAACACAAAAAATGTTATTTTCCGAGGCACTGCCTCTTGCGAGGAACTAAAAAATCATCCAAGAGTACCTGGTCATGAATAAGTTCTTCTCATCTAGCCATTCGGACTTGGCATAAAATTGTAGGTCCCCTTCATTCCTGCCAACAACACGCACACAGGAATGGTTGAGAGTTGTAAGTCACTAGGCCCTGGTTCTCCATGAAACCACCACCATCAAATTTATTTATTTTTCTTAATGGTTGATAACCGCCATTGTGAGGTGACTGTAGAATTGTTAGTTGCTCTGCTTATATTCCACCATCCAAACAATGTTATGAAAGACAGTTAATAGCCTATTGAATAGACCGGAAAATGAGGGATATAAGGGAACAATTACGTGCAAGGGTTTTTATTTTTGAATATGTTTGTTTGGCCCATAAGCATGCTTAAAACCAAAAATGCTACAAAATTTACCCATGCATTGAGAATGATCACACTGGCCACTTTTCAATATTTTTGGTACAGCTCGAAAACTAAGCCGAATTTGGCAGATTTACATTTAAAATTTTTTGTTCAGAATTAAATTTTCTATTGAAATAAATAAATAAAAAAAATTTATAAAAAGATTTAAGCATAAAAGTAAACAAAAACCAAGCTAAAAAAAAACAAAAAATTACAAGGCCAGATTTGAAATCATCGCTGTATTTATGGTCGTTCTGCTTGAGTATGGATATTTAACTTTAAAATTCGTTTTGAATCTTTCAAATACAAAGTCTCAGTGCATCAAAGACCATCGGAAAAGTATATTTTGATTCATGTTAAAGACAAAAACTCAAATTTTGTCAGACTAAATACTAAATTAGAGTTTTCACGTGGATTTTCGGAAACAGTAAAAATACGTCAATTAACAACAAGCACTCGAGCCCAAATGATTTTTCAATTTTCAATTCTTTTGCAAAATTCGGCTTTCAAAATTCTGTTTTTCAAAATTCTGCTTTTCAAAATTCTGATTTTTAAAATTCTGTCTTACAAAATTCTGCCAATAACATTTTCCAAACCTTTTTTTTATTATTGACAGAATGTTGTAAGGCAATTTTCTCATACTTGTCTCATCATAAAATAGAGAATTTTTTTTGTATTTGGTTTTAAGGCTGGTCTTTTGCCTCAGACAAAAATGTAGGTTTACAGTTCCGTTCGCAAAAAAAACTTTTTAAACAATTATGCACCTATTCTGTGCAAATTTTGTATAATATTCTAGACGAAAGATGTTTGCCTCAGCCACCTCATTGAGTCAAAATGGAATACAATTATTTTTGGAAGCAAATATCATTTACATGCAAAAAATGCTGTGAGTGTAAGTGTGTAAACCAACCATACAAAAATCTTATTATTCATCACACTATTTTTCGCACGAAAAACAATTGCCGGCCAATTGTTTTGCATGAAATTCCATGACAGCAATGGTTTTATTTTGCATGAAACTGTTAACCAACAACCAATATAGTTTTGTGTTTCACCTGAATCAAACTGAAAGCTAGGCTTTACTCAACTTTTGCACTTACAGTTACAGCTTCATTAACCCGTTAAAGTATAATATAAAGTGAAATATAAGTTGTGCGTGGATAATTCGTTGTAGAAAAATATGAGTAGCAATCAAATGATATAAATAAATGACGAACAAAACCAAAATTTCTTCCAGATTGCAAGTAAGTGTTGCACATTGTCTAACAATAAAGTTGAAAAATCACTTTTTTCTTTTCCGCCTTTGAGAACAACCAGAATTAGCAGTATTTTACTGCCTAAAATTTTATAATACAGAATTCTGAAAAACAGAATTTTGAAAAGCAGAATTTTCGTGCAAAAAACAGAATTTTGAAATGTAGAAATCAGTTTTTTTCAAAAACCACTCAAGTCACATTTTTTTCCAAATGTGCTTTTTTAGCTGTAAGAGCTTATTTAACTTTCCTATACCAACGGATTTTTCAGTTAGACCGTCAAATTACTTTTTCGCTTACATTTTAATAACTGTGCAATCAAGCGCAATTACGGTAGCTTTGTGATTCCAATTCAATGTTTTTAAAATTACCGATTCAATTATTTAACAAAGTTTGGTCTTGAATATCTTGAAAGAAATGAATTTTGATTCTCCACTTGATTGCATATTAAAAACATCATTAAGTTCTCGAAGATATTGAATAGGCAATTTATTAATAATAAGATAACATTGGGTGGGAAGTTACCAGTGAGTTCGTCGCACCCAGCCCCTTTTTATTTTATAAAAATATTCAAGTGCAATATTCCTTCCCCAGCAACTCTCCCTATAGCCTATTGAATAGACCGGAAAATGAAGGGTATAAAGGAACAATTACGTGCAAGGGTTTTTCTTATTGAATATGTTTGTTTGGCCCATAAGCATGCTTAAAACCGAAAATGCTACTAAATTCACCCATGCGTTTCTGAGAGAATGGTCACACTGGCCACTTTTCAATATTTTTGGTGTAACTTGAAAACTAAGCCGAATTTGACAATTTTACTCATAATATTTTTTGTTCAAAATTAAATTTTCTATTGAAATGGATAGTTCAAAAAATTTTAAGAAAAAATTTAAGCAGGAAAAGTTAGCAAAAACCAACCTAAAAAAAATCAAAAAATCAAGAATATCTAAATTTTTTAATAAATTGTGCATAACTTTTTTTGAAGCAAAGATAGGGTCAAGACATGCAGAGACAAAATAAAGTAGAGACTTAAACCCTTAATATGGCATGTTCAAAAATTAATATTTGTTCAAAATTGACAGAGATATTCCCATTCAAACCTTATCATTTCTTATAATTTTTCGCAGTTTTGGCCCAAAAGTCCCTTTTTCGGTACAATATGGCAAATTTCACTTTTGTAAAAATGTTGGAAATCAAATTTTTGTTATAATATGACATTAGAACTATAAACAAATTATAAAAAGGTTGTAAGTTCGCAATTTCGTTTTTCGGCTGTTTTTAAATGCTTTCAGACCTACAGACCGAACGGCTAGTCCGATTAACATAAGATTTTGTACTAGGTGCTAGGAACGTTAAATTTGTCGTAAAGTACCAAAAAATAGGCTTTCGGGCAAAAATTGCGAAAAATGATAAGAAATGGTAAAGTTTGAACGGCTATATCTCTGTCAATTTTCGAATAATATGGCTTTTTTAACATGTCATATTAAGGCCTTTAAACTCCAGTTTACTTTGTTTGTGCATGTCTTGAGCGTATCTTTGCTCCGAAAAAAATTATGCGCAATCTAGAAAAAAATTAAAAAATCTTTAATTTTTCGATTCTTTTCATGTTGGTTTTTGCTTACTTTTCCTGCTTAAATTTTTTTAAGAAATTTTCCAAACTATCGATTTCGATAAAAAATTTAATTTTGAACAAAAAGTATTAAATGTAAAATTGTCAAATTCGGCTTAGTTTTGGAGTTATACCAAAAATACTAAAAAGTGGCCAGTGTGACCATTCTCTCAGAAACGCATGGGTGAATTTAGTAGCATTTTCGGTTTTAAGCATGCTTATGGGCCAAACAAACATATTCAATAATAAAAACCCTTGCACGTAATTGTTCCATTTTAAAAGGTCTAATCAATAGGCTACTATTGTTACTTGTACTTGTTTATGAGAATAATATCTTAAAGCTTATTTAATTTAAAAAATAATTTAAGCCTCTTTTTGTCGAGACTATTGTTCTCAAGGTTGCTTGTTAAGGTAATCTGTTGCAAATTGGTCTAACTTACCCTTCATTGGGATGATAAATATACTTTGCACTATGAAACATACGTTTTATTCTATATTTTTTAAGATATCTAAAGTTCTAACAATATTGAAATAAAAATCTACATAGAACATATTGCTTTGAAAAATGATTTGTTGGATTCGTTGGAAAAAAAATATTCTCAAAAGTCCTTCCTTATGTTCTATCCTTCATCTATTTTTCTATCAAAGCTTTCTGTTAGCCTTTAATTCAAACATTTGAATAATGTACATACAATTTTCTTTCAATTTCGACGGCTTCCGATGGTATGTACATACATATATGAATACTTAAATGTACTGATCCGATTTTGATTTATTTTATTGCATTTTCTCTACCTAAAGTCTACATTTTGTTCGTTGTTGTTGCAAACCATGAGGGATACACTCTTAACCAATGTTACTATTTTATTTTCTATATAGGTTGTAGGTACATATGTATGTTTATTCATTCTATTTAGGTTGTATGTATATTCAGCTAAGCCCAAAATACCAACTTAGATCATGGAAACATTTCATTTAATCTAAGCGCCTCCTTAGGGAGTCATTAAATGGAGGGCGAGGGTCGTTTTATTTTTATTACCAAATCGAATCATCATTATTATAGTGAAAGAGATTTCGTCTATAATAAAGTTTCTGATTATTTGGTTAAGCTTTAGAGGCTAAACCCAAGGTCATTGGATTGGAAAAAAAGTGATTAACTTTAATTATAGCAATTTATACAATATGCCGATTTTAAATCAAATTGATATACAAAATACTTATACAAAATCAAAATGTTGCCCTTAGACAACTACAAACCCAAACAAATTATGTTGGCATTTTATTTATGTATTGAACAAATATTTTAGGATTGGAAATATCTTTAAAGGTCAACATTTGGAAAAGATAAAAACTTTTTTCAGTTCTTTTCTTCCTCCATAGGCCAGGAACTGGTTTCATATAAGACAAATCTGAAGCTTATACCATCAAGCTTAACATTAGTATGAGGGAGAAATACAAAACACGGTGATCCTAAACACAATTTTTTATAGAATATGTTTCTAGATATTCTTCACTGCATGGAGTTAGTAGCAAATAGGGAAAAATTGATTTGTAAACCAAGTTTTACACCATTGCATAACTTTTGCCTTTAAATAACTTTTTTAAAGAAAAACCTAAAAGAACAACCATATTCATTTTACAAAAGTCCAATTAAAATGTTTCAAATACCTTTCTATTGAAATGCGTTCAAGCTCTTCTCAGAAAAAATAACTCATACTCCAATATTCATCCTCTTATTAGCTATTCAAGTGGTATTTTTAAAAATACCCATTCCTACCTATCTCCTTTATTTTCAACATTCCTAATTGTCGGCTTTCTCTTTCGATTTCCCTCATTGACTTTAACGCTGAATTTAAAATTATATGATCCTACCTCATACGCGTATAACAGAGTTGAAGAAATTGTGTTGTAATCTGATAAGGGATTACAGTATGATACGTATGTACATAGGACCTACGAACATTTAAATCGAACCTAAGTACCTATACTTACTTATGGTTAAGGGCGTAGGATAGGATGATGTCTGTCTATAACCTCTTCACCATCTGAATAGCATTTTGTCATTTTCAGAGTTTTCACTTACGTATAGGTTCAACGAGTAAAATACTCGAAGGCGTGCCATTATTCTTCAGCAGGTGTGTTTGTTTTTCAACAAGTGGGTGCGAAAAGTTTGCTTCCCTTTTTGCAGATGCTGATATGGCAAATTAACTTAAATTGTATGCGGAATCAATGTACCAACGCTAATAGAATCGAAGAGCTTTTATTTGGTTTGTTTACTTTTCTCAATCGATTTGTGTTTCTAATAATAATCAATTCTAATATACAGGGATATAAATATAACGCGGAATTATTTCAAATAATATGTGTCATAAAGTTTGATAGATTGATATTGATATGGATTATTTTACAAGAGGTTAAATACAGTAGGATTACTGTCGCTTGAATGATATTTTTGGCATTACATTATTACCATGTCAACCCTTTTATAGTTAAAGTAGTTTCGAAGTTTAATGAGAAATAAATAAAATGCACAACTGGGTCGCATGTAATTGCGCTTAGGTACAGGATAAGTTGCTTGAAACTTGAGAACTTTTTCAAATATGAAATAATAATATAAAATTGTAAAGAAGCATTAAACTCATTCTTTCAAGGGCATAAATAACCAGTCAAACTGAATTACAGTGGACTCTCGCTAACATGAACACATACGAAACCACGTCTGTTTCAGTTAATGGATTGTTCAAGTTACTGAATTATTCCAACAAATGATTCTGTTTCTTGCATTTTTTTTTACCAAACTTGACACTTTTCCTTTAATATTAGCTTTTGTTTTGCATTCAATAAATAAATAAGTTCAACTTAAGAGAATTAAATAAGCTTTTCCCTTTTTTAATGTGCTCAATATTTATTCCTGTCCTTAGATTGAGTGTAAAAATTCTAATTTAATTTATTTTTTAAGCCTATTTTGTGCTTTATAACTCATTTAAAAACCACGCACTTCCTTTTATAAAATTCACTTGAAAATGGAAGAAGATCTAAAGCACAAAAAAACAGGAGAAACTTCAAGGGGTACCTCTTATGCGAAAACCGTTTATGAACGTAGTGAGCTACAAAAAGGAAATTCAAATTAATCAAAAAATTTTTTTTTTAATTTCTTTTCAAGTTACAGAGATTGCAAATATCTTAACTGATCAATTTATAGAGTTTTTAGTAAAAAAATACAAGTTACCGAGCCTTGAAAATTGCCTGTTCAATTTATAGAATACCTACAAGGGAAAAATAGCATGTTCAAGTTATTGGATTGTTCAAGTTATCGTATGTTCAAGTTAGCGAGAGTCCACTGTAAATAAAAAAAAACTTTTTTTTTTAAATAATGATTTTTCAGTGCAGATTTAGTGTTTTTTTTTTTTTATCTTAAATTACTTTTTTAATATATATGTATTATAAAGAAGCTTTTGCATACAAAAGTTATATTTGGCAGATACCGTTAGAAATAGTTTTTGGTATTTTTTTACCAATGAGTTTATATACCATGCCCACAATAATTCACTGTTGTTTTTTATAAATATCTTTGCAAAAATTCTACTTAATTAACCCTTGGCTTTCTGAGAAAATGGTCACACTGGCCAATTTTCAATATGTGTGCTTAAATTTTGAAACGAAGTCGAATTTGACAGTAATACACTGCTTAAAACTTTTGATCAAAATTGAGTTTCCTATCGAAATTGAAGTTTTAAAAAACTGTATAAGGAGATTTTAGCTGGAAAAGTTAACACAAACCAATCTAAATAAAATGCACGACTGGGTCGCACGTACTTGCTCTTATGTTCAAGACACTGCGAGTTTAAGAAAATTGTATATACAAACATGGAAATTATGAGAGAAAAATGTAGAGAAGCATGAAATACAAAAAAAAAAAACAAAAAAACAAATTTTAAAATCGTTGGAGCGGTTTTTTTTAAATTAATTTTTTATATATAAAATTCTTAAAACATTTTTAAGAACAAATTTTGGTATGCAGCTTTAAATTATATATTTATGTGTATATGAAAACAAAATTTGAAAAAAAATTGTCAACCCGTTTTTGAGATATCGAATTTTCAAAAAAAAATTTGAAACTTTTTTTAAAAATCCAAAAACTTTTTTTTTTAAATTTTGATATGCAATATTATTTAATCTTCTCTGAAATTTGTATATAAAAAAATTCATTTAAATCCGTTAAACTGATAACGAGAAAACTCAAAATAAAAAAATACGTTCTATGACAGGTACTACTAATAGTTGCTATGTGTAAAATTTTATAATTTTTGATGGTAGATCGTACTAATTTTAGTATATGAAAAAGTTCAATCAAAATCGTAGGAGTCGTTTTCAAGCAAAAAAATATTTTCCTTTGCGGTTTTTTCACTTTTGTATGGAAGGTACCGTTATTTTTTCATAAATGTAAAAATTTTTCTAAAAATATTTTAGAGAGTACTAAAAAAGTCTGAAATATCGAGTTTCAAAAAAATCTATGAGGCCGTTTTCGAAATATTTGATTTTCCAAAAAAAATTTTGAAATATTTTTTATAAAATCCAAAAAATATTTTTTCAAAAATGTTGGTACACAAAACTATTAACATTTCTTGGAAGCTTTTGTATAAAAAAAATAATTGAAATCGGTCATACAATTTTGAAGAAAATCAAAAATCAAAAAAATGGTTCCTTGGGAGGTACCATTAATAACCATTTTTGACAAATGGTTTTCCACCCAAAGAAAGCCTTTACTAAAATAAATTTATTGAATTTTTTTTAAGAAAAGTTGTCGAGCCGTTTTTGAGCAAAATACGATTATGTAAATTTGCCAGAAAAAAATGTATGACAGGTACCGTTATTTTTGGTTCTAAGAAAAAAATGAAAAAAATGTGTCGGCAGAATTACCAAAAACCACTAAGTACCAAGTTTGAAGAAAATCGATCGAGCCGTTTAGGCTGTAGATGAACAGACAGACAGACAGACAGACAGACAGAATTTTGCCACCCACTTTTTTGGTGTTCTCTATCATCGTAATATCATGTTTGCTTGTTATCTCAAAATTTTTTTTTTGCACGAATCCAAAACTTGCCTTATAGTACCTATAATCGCAAGTAAAAATAATCATAATTTTTTTGGAGAAAAGATACGCTAAGGACTTTAAAATGACATGTTCGAAAATCCATTTTAATTAAAAGCTTTTAGAGATATATCCTTCTCTACCCGCGAACTACATATGATTATTTCTGGAACGGCACAAAATTTTGATTTTGGTACTCCTCTAGTTTTTAACGGGAGAATAACATTTTTAATGAATTTTCACTAGATATTACCTATGCAGCAACTATTAACAACACACACACACCTTCAATTTTTAAGTTCCATTAATTTTTCCAGATATTTCAAGAGGAGGCCCGATCCCAAAAATATTGGAGCCGAAAATAGACCCAAATCTAAAATGTTTCAGAAAAATGATTAAAAAAAATATTCTTCTATTTTATTTTTTTTTTTATTTTATTTTATTTTATTTTATTTTATTTTATTTTCTAAAATAGGAGGTTTAATTTTTTTTTGTAATGGTGAAATGGTAGAAAAAATGCTTAAGGCCGATTGGAAAATACAAATTAAAACTCCATTGCCACATTTTTTTTTCATTTCACTGATTTTATTTCATTTCATTTCATTTCATTTCATTTCATTTCATTTCATTTCATTTCGTTTCGTTTCATTTCATTTCATTTAATTTCGTTTAATTTCATGTCAATTCATTTAATTTCATTTAATTTAATTTAATTTAATTTAATTTAATTTAATTTAATTTAATTTAATTTAATTTAATTTAATTTAATTTAATTTAATTTAATTTAATTTAATTTAATTTAATTTAATTTAATTTAATTTAATTTAATTTAATTTAATTTACTTTCATTTCATTTCATTTCAATTTCATTTAGTTTCATTTTATTTCATTTAATTTCATTTAATTAAATTTAATTTCATTTAATTTAATTTACTTTCATTTCATTTCAATTTCATTTAATTTTTCATCTCATTTCATTTCATTTCATTTCAATTTCATTTCATTTTTCATTTCATTTCGTTTCATTTCATTTCATTTCATTTCATTTTCATTTCATTTCAAGTCATTTTATTTGTTTTATTTAATTTCATTTAATTTCATTTCATTACATTTCTTTTCATTGTCAGAAATATCAATATTTTAGACACACTTTACTTGTTTAAGGAAGCCTTAACTATAGCACTTAGATTCACAACTTCTAATTTTATTGGAGTTCTTAATGAGATAAACTGGGTTGGCAACTCTACATTGTTGACTATACTAAAGAAATTAATAAAAAGTGATTATACAGGGTGTCCATCTGTCATCGCGTCACAGACCAAAGCCATGAGTTTCTTCTGTTGTAACGTGTTTACTGGTTTGTTTTCATCTGTTTGTCTCTTTCTAAGCCACAACAGATCTGACTTAGTTTTTCATTCAATTTTCTTTGTTTTTAATACAAAATTCAAAACAAATTGCACTTTCACGATAGTAAAAAGAAGAAAGTATTATTTTGAATAAATTGATTTCAAAGTTAAGAAAACAGCTCAAACAGCTGGGAATGAATTACGGAAAAACCGTTTTCCACAAAAAAAGTATATAAATCAGATTTGAGCGGCTAAACATTTTTGTTTGAAAGCCAAAAAGAATTTGCAGCATTCCATGGTCATGTACGGTTAAATTCAACTACTTTTATGTTATAATTTAACCTATAGTTTTTGATGCGTTACTTAGACATGTCATATATTAATTTTATTTAACAGGTTCGACATGAGTCTTTAATTATATGCAAACATTCTGAATTCCTTTAAATATCTAAGAGAAAAAAAAAGAAGAGCTTTCACGTAGGGCCGATTCTACCAATGTTCTAGGTTGCTATCTTAATGTTCAAATTTCAGCGAAACTATAGATCATCGATCACAAAAATGTGTTAGAACCAAATTATGAGAACAAATCAAAAACGATAATAACGAGAAAAAAAATTCAAAAATGCACATCGTTATATTTCAAATCATTTTTTAATGTTCTGTCACGTACGGACAAATCACGTCACGTGTCGGACAGAGTTCAATTTGGTAGTAATTTTTAGTAGTTTTTTAGTAGCAAAGCACCTGGCTGGGTTTTGACAGGCTATAAATTCGGTACTCTATCCTATTTTTGTTAGTTTGAATGCAGTGAGAATTCGAAAGTCCAAGTAAGGGTCTGGCGATTTCACATGGCAACACAGTCTATTTTAGTGAGGCATTTTAGAGACTGGAAGATAAATCACTCGCGTTTTGGACGTTTTAGGGGAGCTTAAATAAAATTTTAAGTTTTCCGTGTAGAATATTACATATTAATGCACTGTACCCAGTTTGAAGCAAATCAGTTCACCGGTTTTGCTATATCCGTACATTGAAACTGAAAATTAAAATATTTGTAAATTATCTGAAAGTTCCTCTTTTTCATGGAATGCTCCATATTAGAATCCGTTATAGATTTGCAAAGAGCTTACTAGAGACCCAAAATCATTAAAACAGTTATAACTCTTAAGAAAAGCAAAACCTAAAACCTACTTCATAAGTTTTCCACTTTAATTGGCCTTGGCAACCCATGATTTTCGTCATGGCGAAGTATTGGAAATTAAGTTTAAATTGATTTCTATTTTTCTGAAAAAAAATGTGATGTGCATCCAACAACATTGCTGCTGCACTAATTTCTGATTTCTTACTAAAATTTTGCTTGTGTCAGTCCATTATGCTTAAGAATTATTTTTGCAGCATTACTAAACGTTCTAAGTGCAGTCCTAGGAAAATAGTAACATTTCATAAAATGGTCTAATAGGAGAATCAAGAAACACAATTTAGACGGCAGACAATTTTTAATTTAATTTGTCCTTATAAAAATCACCTGAAGATGGAAATTTAAATTTGTGTTAATAAAACAAACAAATTACATATTCATAAAAATTCTTTTATTTTGTATTCTTTTCATATTGGCAGAAAATTGTTCTGTCAATTTGGACCCATTCCATTTAAACTTTAGGAATAGGGTCCTCCTACCTCCATAATCGGTTTGTCTGGAACACTAATGGACTCCTTGACATGAACACAGTCTTTATTGGCATCGAAGGTGGTAATCATTGTGTGGAAAAATTGATGTCAAGGCTTGGTAGGGAATGTCCTAGAGTCCCATATTTCCACATTCGCACAAAATAACCCAGTCCACTTCTTGTTAAATTATATTCGGAAAGGGCTTATTATAAAATGTTCATCTCAATTCTCAAATACAAAGTTTTTTTTTTGTTGTAAAACATATCGACCACAAAGAACCCACAATGTGTGAAACTTTTTCCATAATTTCTCTGGTATTTGACAGTTGGTCTTGTATGGTACCTTTTTTTGAAAATAAAAAATATTTGTTTCCTTTGTGTTTGGAAAAAAGGTCCATCATATAGATACGAGTAGGGTTAAAAAGATTTTTCTTTATAACCACAGTCCATTAGTTGGACTTTTGAACTTTTAACCATAATTGCTTTTTTAAATTTAAAGAACATTCAATTTCAATATTGCATCTGGTCTTTTAAAGAATCCATTTTAATTATCCTGAAAGTCTTCTTTCATTAATTGAATTATATAATTTATTAAAATTAATCAAATGACACAACAACAAATCGGAATGATACAAAATAAACCTCTTCTTTTCATGTATAAATCCAATTTATCAAATGAAAAATGTTTCATAAACAATGTTTTTGGTATATGGCTAAGAGAATAATGCTTTATATTATACGGATATACCATATACATAGCACTTCCAAGCCTTTTTCAATTTATCATTTCAAATCAAATGAATTACACAACAATTCATTTATTCGTTGTTGCTCACATAGCAACACCTAAAAAGTCCTTTGCCAGAATGTAATGATATATGTCTCTGCTTTATGTGAATATTTATACCATTCAACTTAAAGGAGCAACAGTTGGCTCTTCTTCAATAGTAGTTTATCATTTTATCTAAATGGAAAAGGATTGCTTGTGCTTTTTTTTTGGTTTTGGTATCTGAATACTGTGTCAGACAATAAAGATTTAGATATGTATACAAAAACGATAAACCAATTTGTAACGAGTACAAATTTCTATCGCCAGACTTAACACATAAAAAGGGACTTTTTTAACCCGTCAAAAGTCCGTAAACTCATTTGTTAACATGCAATTTATAAATTTAAAGTTAGTCAAGACATAAAGGGTTAGGACTGCGCTTGTAGGTCTTATAGGGTCATAAAAAAATCTAATCGCTAATGAACTGTTTTGATTTGAAAAATCAGTAAAAGGATAAATCATAATTTCACTGGAATTTTTTGGGTCATAGTAATCAAAATATAATTATCCTTTCTATGCTCATGCCCAACGACCTTTAATTTCGATGTTAATATTATTTCTAAGGATTTAGATTCATGACCCACACCCACACACACACATCATGTCAGTTTGCGGCCAAGTATAAAATATATGAAAAACGATAAAGGAAATTAAATTTGCCTCGTAAAGCTTTCATTTTGAAATATCCTTTTCATAATAATATTTTAAGCGGTTATACAGGAAAATATGTATTGTGAAGGTCCATAAACTACGCATCACGGTTTATATTTAAATCCTTTGGATTACCCTGAATTTTTATTGTTGTTTCTATTTTGAGAAAAAAAAAAAACATTCAAAAGGAATAAATAAACCATTTTGTTGTTATGAGTACCTAAGTAGGTATGTATATGTTTTAAAGGAGGTTTACGACGATTGTATTTTTGTTCATCTTTCTTACTTCGTTTTGTGTTTTGCATGCGCCCATTCAGGCAAAAGATATAAATAAAATAATAATTTTTATTCAGCAGAGTACCTTGGTTACAACTCCATTCAGATGGTGGATTAGCACAGGTTTTAATAATGGTTCCCTAAATACTCGTCATGGATTTGCTTTGTTTAAAATCATTTAGCTTTGTTTTGTTTGGGAATGAAGTGGATGGTAAATATAACGTCACGATGAACAATTTTAGAGAATGGGATTTGGATTTTGTGTTGAAAATTAAAATTAAAAAGAAAAGCTTAATTCAATTTAATGAGATTTTGAATTTATACACAAAATAGAAAAAAACAAAAAACAAAAGCTGTGCAGAGAGAAACGATTGGGGCTTGAGAGCTCTATACCAAAATGAGCGCATAATACTAAAGGCTTGAAGAGGTTCAGGTAAAACAGAAGAGGAAAAATGACAATTCAGTATTTTAAATGACATTTACAGGGATTTAAGTACTGTCAGTAAAATCATGGACTCGTTGTATAAAACGATGGAATTCTTTGCTGGTGGTAAACGTAAATTAAGATATTTTCAAGTCTCTTAGGCCTGGTAAGGTTAAGTTGAAGTTAATTCCAGCCAAATAGGCTCTCAAACTAATATTCTTTTTGTAGTTACATGAATCTAACAAACAATTTCAGTCTTTGAAAAAGTAGGACCACCTGCAGTGGCGTAGCGAGGGTTCGAGCCGTGGGGGGGTGACTTTCATTAAAATGCCGACTTATTTTAGGAATTTGCCGACTTATTTTAAAAATTTGCCGACTGTATAGATTTAGCATTATCGTAAAAACTTGCAAAACCGTTCTAAATCTTTTCGATAAAATGTTTGGAAATCGAAGTCGAAAGCTGTTTCTGGATTTTCATCGATTCTTCTTGGTACACGGCGTGTTCTATGATGTTTCAGAAAATCATTCTCTGGATTTATTTTTAATTTCTCAGCGAATGAAGATGAACTTTTTATTAATTCATTTGTTGAAATGATATTGATGTGCTTCGAATCAACAATACAGCATCAATGACAATCAACTCTTCAGCTTCTAAATTTTCTGTCAAATGACGTTTTTACAAAAATATAACGAGCTTATAAAATCAAAATCCAAGATTTTTTCCAGCAGACCAGAAGCGGAGATACGAGTATTATTATCAAAAGAACTTACATCAGTTTTTATTTTTTCGAAACCATGTACAATGCCTTCGAAAGATATCCAAACAGCCTTTACTGTCTCAGCTCTAGCTGTCCATCGAGTTTTTGACAATTTTTTCAGTTGCAATGAATTTTCAATGCCTTTGAATTCCTCACGCATACATTGAAAACGTTTTGTGCTGCCGTAGAAGAAAACATATGTATAATGCTTCCAAAACATTGAAAAACTCTTTAATCAACACACTCGAATTACATGCTGTTTTAACGAATATATTGATACGACGCGCTTGGCATGGAATGTAAGGGATTATCTTACCGCATTTTTCCGATAGTTTTTGCTGCGTACCGTTGTACTTTCCGGACATGTTTTTGGCGAAGTCATAAGATTGAAAAGCAATGTTTTTAATGGAAATTCCTACTGACTGAAGGGTCACTATTAGTTTTTGGGCCAATGGACGACGTCCATTTTCAGAAGACGTTCAATAGGAATATGTCTCTCGTTTGCTTTCACTACGTATCGAACATTAATAGCAAGTCGATCTTTATGTGATGAGTCTGGAGTTGTGTCAACCATTACAGAAAAAATACCAGCTTTATTGATTTCATTTACAATGGCTTTTCGAGTTCTAGTTCCCAAGAGATCAATGAATTCATTTTGGGCATCCGGACTAAGGTACGTCACATGACGTGGTCTTTTTGATGATTCATCCAACCATTTTTTCACTAACGGGCAATGTCGTGAAATCAAATGAACAATTTGTCAAAAATTGCCATCGCTGTGCTCTAGTGATTCGTCGTGACCACGAAAAGCTAATCCCTGCCTCCCCAAAGTTCTCGCGACATCATTTATAACTTGCAAGACTCTCAAATGGTAAGCTTTTTCTTGTTCTTCTTGAATGATTTGTTCCCTTTCAGACTTGTCCAGCAAAACATTGATATGATTTCCTCCATTAACGAAATTACAGTAATCACGCAGAGCTGCTCGATGAGATTCAGAAGTAAAATGTATGATCAGTTTTCCTTCTTTTTTTTACCTCCACTCTTCATTTTATGCCACTGACGAACACCTACTAATACCCCTTCCGGATAAGCGAAATGTCTATCAATTCCTTCTGAAAATAAAATATGCAAACAAAGCAAAATGCTGCATCTTTAGAAGGACTGTATTCCAAAAATGAATACTCGGAATACCATGCTGGGTTGAATCGGGATTGCTTGTAAGACGGTATGTCTGGGTCTGCATTGGTTGGATAAATGTCAAGTTTCGGCTGGTATGGCCCAAGACGTTCGTTGGCAGTCGATATTTTTTTCCGTTTTCCAGGGTCATGGTCTATCAAAACTTCACTACCAACGTGCAGATAGATAGATTCGTTGATTTGCCGACTCTTGAATTAGTCGGCATATTTGCGAAATTCGCAACCAGCAAAAATGGTCGTTTTATAAATCTTTTTTTAAATTAAGCTTCGTTGATTTGCCGACTCTTGAATTAGTCGGCATATTTGCGAAATTCGCAATCGGCAAAAATGCTCGTTTTATTAATTTTTTTTTAAATTAAGCTTCATTGATTTGCCGACTCTTAAATTAGTCGGCATATTTGCGAAATTCGCAATCGGCAAAAATGCTCTTTTTTTATTATTTTTTTAATTAAGCTTCGTTGATTTGCCGACTCTGGAATAAGTCGGCATATTTACGAAATTCGCAATCGGCAAAAATGCTCGCTTTATTAATTTTTTTTCAAATTAAGCTTCGTTGATTTGCCAACTCTTGAATTAGTCGGAAAATTTCCGACATTCGCAATCGGCAAAAATGCTTAGGCTCGTTTTTTTCATATGTAATTGTTTGCAAATGAAGCTTCGTTGATTTGCCAACTCTTTAATTATTCGGCATATTTCCAAAATCTGCAATCGGCTTCCTGAATTTGCCGACTCTTGAAAATCATGGGGGGGTGGTACACCCCCCCACACCCCCCCCTCGCTACGCCCCTGCACCTGATGCATATCTATCATTTTTAATTTAAAAATTGATCTTTTTTATTTAAAGGCAATACTTGCCTTAACTTTGTACAAAAAACAGTACACAAATCAAGGACAGAAATATAAAAAAAAAAAATTGTTTTTAAATACAACCATTTTATGACTTCAACAAAAGACCAGCATGCCCATAAACGCATAATAGACGGCAAATGGTGAATATAAAAAAAAAAATAGACGAATGTGCCTTCGCCTCCACAATATAAACGTTTTCCATTAACATTACTACCAAAGTAAATGGACCAATTATTCGTCAAATAATTACACACACTTATAGCAGCTGATGAATGAAAGTAAATAATTACACAAACATTAAACACTTCTCACAAAGTAGGTAATTTTCCTACATAATAAAAAATAAGATGGTATAAAACGGACTTTTAGTTTAATTGTATATAAAAAAAAAAAAAAAATACATGCTTCATGTGAGCATTCAAAATAATGTGATTAGGTATTTTGATTTTAAGTTATTTTCTTAAATTCTCAGTTTCAATGCTTGAAGTTGAAAACAAAACTAATCATAACTGTGCTGAAAG
Source organism: Dasysyrphus tricinctus (assembly GCA_963921185.1). NCBI lineage: Eukaryota > Metazoa > Arthropoda > Insecta > Diptera > Syrphidae > Dasysyrphus > Dasysyrphus tricinctus. The sequence continues at coordinate 255,770,699 of OY992531.1, read as the reverse complement.
ACATGATAAAACAATAATTATAAGCCGTTGAAGTGGAACTTTAAATTTGTATTTAAATAAAAATAATTTTAAATGAGATATACTTTATATTATTACGTTTCGCCTAGGTACAACAGTTGGGTTTATCAGTTAAATGCTGTTGTACCCTTCTAAATCGCAGATTTTTATCGGTGCCTTACCGACTTTTATAGAAATTCACAGTATGAAAACACTGTGAATTCTATCAGCCCTATCAATAAAAACTGCTCAGATATCTTCTAGTTCACAAATTAACTAAAACGTCAATCAGAAGTTAGTTCACGAATTAAAATTTATAGGAGGCCAGCCAAATAAAAGATGAACAACGTATTTGGTTCAACGATGGACAAGAACTGCCTGTTTATTTAATAATTAGCATATTAGTACATAAGATAAGATTAACAATTTACTGTTGCATGTGCATGATCATCCGATTGTTTAAATAAATAGTAAGGTATACATATTACATAGAAAGATCATACGATAAGCGATAGGTACCTACTCTTAGTTGGTATGATTAGGTAAGTACATTATGTGTTTTAGTAAATAGAATAACATTGTATGATAATAGATCTATACGATAAGTCATGATAAAATAATACATAGTATTGAGTTGTGTATGTCTTAGTTAAATTAAAGCCTACATTTCGGCCATTCCTGACATAAAATCGACTCGATTTTCTATAATATCTTTTCTTTGGTATTTTCAAAGCAAAATAATTTTTCTTCGAACTTTAAGCTTAGAATATGATTTGATTACAAATTATTTGCCTTAAACGATACGGCAGATAAATACGAATGTATCTAGTCTGAAAAGGAAACAGAACAAGTCGATCAAAATTGTGTTTAGTTAAATATTTTTTTTTTTTTTTTGTTTAATTTTAATTGTTCACCACATACGGCTTCATGTTTTCGGGACTAGATATTCCTTCATATCGAATCCGAGAAACCTGAAGATTTTCAAGATCTTTAATGCGATACCTATCGTTAGGCAAAACTTCGTGGACTTCGTAGGGGCCTTTGTATTTAGGCAAAAGTTTTTTGTTAACGCCCGCCGTAGTAATTATATTTTTGACTACGACATAGTCGCCTACTTTATAACGATGTGGTTTTTTATGATTTTTATCGTATTGGATTTTATTTCTCTCTTGGTTTCGTGTGATTTTTAAACTTGCATTTTCTCTCTCTTCAGTCATGTTTATATGGTCTTTTTGAAATATGAACGACTCAAGGTACTCGCGGACTTTATCGTAAGCTTCTCCTTTTTGTGGGACGCCAAACAGCAAAACACTTGGACTAGTTCCTGTGCTTCTATTGATAGTGTTATTTATAGAAAATTCTATCTTATTCAAATGTTTCGACCATTCGCCTGGCTCGATTTCTGTTTCTTTTGACAACATAGCGGTCAAAAGCCTATTGATTCTCTCCACCTGACCATTGGATTGGGGAGAATGGGTGGCGACTTTTATATGTGTAACGTCAGAGTCTCGACAAAATAGTGAAAACTCTTCAGAGGTAAAACAGGACCCCCTATCTGAAATTAATCTTTTTGGTCGACTGTAAGTTGAATAATAATTTTGCAAACATTGTATTACTTCCTTAGAGCTTGTGGTCTTAACCGAATATAACTTCGTAAACTTTGTAAATCCATCCACTATGAGGAAAATATGTTTCTTTAAATTTCTAACACCAGCTGGAAGAGGTCCGTAATGGTCGACATGAATTGTGTCAAATGGTTTATTTCCCTTTGGGATACTATGTAATTCACCTTCCTTTTTCCCAGAAGGGACCGCAAAATAGATGCATTTCAAACAAGATTTGATGTAGTCTTTGATTTTATTTTTCATTGAGGGGAACCAGTATGTCTTTCTTAGGTATTCAAATACTTTATCCGCGCCTACATGACAAAGACCATCGTGGTGACTTTGGATGATAACTTTTTCCATCTGTTTTGGAACATAAAACGCAACAGAGTCTTTACATTTTCGGTAAATAAGACCATTTATCATCTCATAAAACGGAAGTTGCTTATGTTCCAAAATTTTAGCTATATTTTGAATGGATGCGTCTTTGTTTTGGGCACTAGCAAGTGCATATTCAAAGGAATCAGGTTGAATCAAAAGAATATTATGACACCTGCTTAATGCATCGACGTGATTCATTCTACATGAATCTCTATGTTCCACTAAATAGTCGTATTCTTGGAGTTCCAAGGCCCACCTGGATATCCGAGGGTTGATCATTTTCTTACTTAAAGTGAGCGTTAAAGACTTACAGTCTGTTATAATTTTGAAGTTTATGCCCATTAAATAAGTCCGAAATCTTCTTAAAGCATATATAATCGCAAGAGTTTCAAGTTCGAAGGAATGATACCTTGACTCTGCGGGTGTACACCTTTTGGAAAAAAAGAAAATGGGATGAAACTTTTTATCCTGCTGCCTCTGCAATAAAACTGCACCAAAGCCTAGTGAACTGGCATCGCAGTGAAGTTCAGTTTCCGCCTGTGGAGAGTAAATGCTCAAAACTGGCGCCTGAAGCAGTATTTGCTTCAAGTTTCCAAAAGTTTTTATCTCTTTTTCACCAAATTGGTATTGAACGTTCTGCTTTAATAGATCATAAAGTGGTTTTGATATAACTGAAAAATTTTGAATGAATTTCCTAAAATAGGAACATAATCCGAGAAATGAGTGAAGCTCTTTAACGTTTTTTGGAGTTGGAAAATTTTGTACTGCGGATAATCCACTTGCATTAGGCTTTATACCATCGGCACTCACTTCATAACCTAGATACGTGATTGTTTCCGCCATAAAAAGACATTTGTCATATCTTAGTTCTAAATTGAATTCGGAAATAATTTTAGAAACTTTTTCCAGAATATCAAAATGCTCCTCTTTAGTTTCAGTGGCCACGAGCAGATCGTCAATATAAATAAGTATTTTACCATCGTCTATTAAACCTTTAAAGATTGAATTAATGTAACGCTGAAACGTAGCTGGCGCGTTTTTAAGCCCAAATGGCATATAAAGGTACTCATACTGTCCTAAAGGCGTAACAAACGAAGTAAGTTTCACGGAATCATCTGCCATTTTTACGTGGTGAAACCCATTTTTCAGATCTAACAATGAAAAGTACTTTTTATTTCTTAACCTGTCTAAATGATCCTCAATCAAGGGAAGAGGGTAATTATCCTTTTGCGTTACACGGTTTAACTGCCTATAATCGATGCACAATCTAAATGCTCCGTTTTTTTTCTTAGTTAGAACGATAGGCGATGCAAATGGTGAATTACTCTCCCGTACTATTTTCCGTTTCAAAAGATCATCCAAAATTTTTCTCAATTCGATAGTATGCATATAAGGTAACCGCCGCGGTGCACAATTAAAATTTACATTTGCATTTGAAAGATTAATCTTCATTTCATAAGAGGCATTTGAATGCAAAATATTTTTATCTAACTTGGTCTGCTTCATAATATCGTATACTCTTTGTTCTTCTTCATAAGTTAAATTACTATTAATTTTTAAATTAAAATCGTTTTTGTCATAGCAAGTATCTATATTTAAAATATCTTTCGCGAAATTATCGTCACTTGGTTCTAAGTTATCATATTTGCTCTTGAAATTACCATTACAATTTGTTTCGTTAAAGTTTTCAAAATCATTTAAATTATTTGTAGCAACATTTTTAGCATAATTTTTAGCATAATTTTTAGAATAAGTAGCATAAGTTTTTAAAATATTTGTTCCGACATTTTTTTCATGATTTATCAATTTAATTTTAGAATTATCATAACTCAATTTAATATTGCTTGCTTGTAAAAAATCTCTGCCAAGAACAACAGAGTAAGTCATTGTTTTATTTTTAACTACATGCAACATGCAACTTAAAGAACTATCACTTACATAAATTATACAGTTAACTCTTCCAAGTATTGTTAGTTTTGCTTCGTTTATTCCAAAATATTGAACGCTGTCATCTTCTAGTGGCAGGATTACAAAAGATGGTATGAATTGTTCCTGAACGAAGCTTATTGGGCTTCCTGTATCTACCATAGTATTTGCTTTAAATTCAAAAACATCATTAGTAAAATTACACAAAAATCTGTACTTAACATAAAGTGTAAAGTCGTCGTTGAATATTTTCTTCATTACTTCGTCTTCTTCAGGTCCTGGTTGATTGTCAGGCTGCTGTACCAATAGAACCGCAGATGGCTTAGCAAATGGATTAGCAGGTAAACTGTTGTTTTTACAAGCTGTTGCCAGATGCCCTTGCTTCCCGCACTTGAAGCAACTTCCTCTCTCACGACGAGGCCTTGGACAGCTGTTGGCAATATGTCCGGACTCGTTGCAATTAAAGCACCTGTCATTAAGAGGTCGCTTCGTGTTAGCTGATGAAGATGCAGTCGGTGTTGGATAAGCAGGTGTATATTCCGTGGTATACGATTTCATTTTCTGATACTTCTTAAGCATTTGTTTGAGGTCATCCATACTTTTTGCAGTAAGAAGGAGTTGTTTGTTACTAAAAGCATCAGGAATCCCTTTTATGATGTAATGCATAAGGTCCTCGTCTTCAATATCCGCATGGTATGCAATCTCTTGCATGGCAAGCGTATATTGGTGAATACTCTCGTCCCTCCTCTTCCTTCGGCTTCTGAGGGTATCGTGAACATCAGCTGACGTCACTGCTCGGTGAAACTCTTGAAGCAGGCTAGATTTAAGCTCCATCCAAGTTGAGCAACGGGAAGAGCGGAGGTACAGTTTGGCGGTTCCTTTGAGACTCCGCCTCGCATAAATAAATGATTGTTGCTCATCCCATCTATGAAATGTTCTAGCCTCTTCAAAACTCCGCACCCATTGCTTAATTGAAAAATGATCGTCTCCAGAGAAATAGGGAACAGTGTCTTCAATATCTTTGTATGACATTGAACACGAGGCAGTATCACTCGGCATACACAGTGCTGCAAGTTTTTCCTTGAGCGCTAAAATCTCCTGTTGTTTTCTTATTTTTTCTTGAAGTGCGTTGATTTCAACTTGTAGATCGTCTTCTTCCTCATTATTGGATGCCACTTCGTCTTGATCATATGGAAAATGAATGATTAACTCAGGTTCGTTTAGCTCGTCCACGTGCTCTTGCAGCCTCATCTTCAACACGGCCTTATTGCCGTCAGTATTGAGACCGAAACTGGTTAGTTTTTCTTTTAAAGATGCTACTGTTGCCTCCTGCACAAATTTCTCAGCTCGTGCCTTTGCCATAATTTTCTTTTTTTTTTTTCCACACACGATAATTATTAGTCTTAAGAATAAAAAAAAAAAATTTATCGACTGTACAAAATAAGAAAAATTTTCGGGTAAACAGATCCACTTCTGATTTATAGGAGGCCAGCCAAATAAAAGATGAACAACGTATTTGGTTCAACGATGGACAAGAACTGCCTGTTTATTTAATAATTAGCATATTAGTACATAAGATAAGATTAACAATTTACTGTTGCATGTGCATGATCATCCGATTGTTTAAATAAATAGTAAGGTATACATATTACATAGAAAGATCATACGATAAGCGATAGGTACCTACTCTTAGTTGGTATGATTAGGTAAGTACATTATGTGTTTTAGTAAATAGAATAACATTGTATGATAATAGATCTATACGATAAGTCATGATAAAATAATACATAGTATTGAGTTGTGTATGTCTTAGTTAAATTAAAGCCTACAAATTTCATATCAATAAAAATATAAACTTATAATCCACGTTAAATTCAAAAACTTTACGAAAATCTACTACAATCAACAAGCACTCTGCTCTTTCCAAAGACTATTTATGGAATTGCACATACACTTTCTCACAAAATGTGAACTTTCGCACATACACTCTCTCATTTGAGGCTTAGATAGCATGTGTGTCACAAGCGTATTTTTCCTTTTATCTCTAGTTTTTGGCAACAATGACAGAAGTATTGTTAACTTAATTACTCGTTTAATATACCTACTTTGGTGAGTTAGTTTAATGCCATGAATTTTGATTTATTGATATGATTTGACACTTAACTCACTGATCAAAGATAATTTGTGTTTCATTTGCGTTTATGAATACCGGTGTATATTTCTAGGGGAATTTCCTTAAGTTCAGACAAAAATATGGAGTAGAGCTCATTTAAAACTCATTTAAAATTTGAACTTAATTCATTCTTTCCGCTCAAACAATGGAATACTATTTTTCAATTTTCCTAAAATTCTGTGTCGCACGTACTTTCTCCTATGGTCATATAAAGAGAGAAAAATGTTTTAAAGCATGAAATACGATATTTAAATAAGCTAAAACAACTTCTTGAATAGTTTGAGGTGAAAAAAGAGAATGCCATCTAAGTTCTTAATCAAATAATATAATTGTATGAAAAAAAATCTAATCGTTGGGGTGGTTTTTTTTTGTTTATATAATTATTTATATATTTTTCAAATTCTTAAAATAGTTTGTATTCAAATCTTAAGTATTTATTTATTAATAGAATTAAATTAAATTAAATTTCGAAAACAGAAAATTAAATTTTTTAAAAATTCATTTTTTTTCAAAATTTTAATATACATATTATTATAACTTGTTTATAAAAAAAATAATCTAAATCCATTCAGTCGATGATAAGAAAATTCAAAATAAAAAAACCTTCCATGAGAGGTACCTACTATTACTAGTTGCAAAGTGTAATTTTTTTTATAATTTTTGGTAGTAGATCCCAATAATTTTATAATACAGAAAAAGTTTTATAAAAATCGTAGGATCCCTTTGAAAAAAAAAATTTTCCTTAACGGTTTTTTTTTAAATTTTTACGTAATTTTTTCTTAAACATAAACAGCCTTATTCATTAGATTCCACTAAACAGATGAATAGTTATACACTGAATAAGGACTTATATAGCCACTATTCAGTGTTACACCAATTCTTATTCATAAAGCATTTTCCTACCCATTATAGTTATACAACGCTTGTGTCAAATAAAGTACCAAAAAGGGAAAATCTGTTACATTTTACTTGCACATCTGTAAGCAAATATCAGCTGTTTGTGAAAAATCAATAAAAGAATAATACTGCCAGTTCGGGTCATTTCAATTTCAGTGTTAATAATTATAATTTTGAAGTTTTCTTGGGTCCTTTTTAGTAATAATTAATTAATATTTCAATAAAACTAAGCTATTTAATATTCCGTTTACTCAGTGAATTTTTATTAAAAGGAAAAACAAATCAACCCCCATTTTTCCTGCTGCGACGTTCGTCGGCGTCGGTGGCTGCCACCGGTTAGATTCTTTTTAGTTTTTTTTTATATAATACAGTTTTCGTTGTTATTGTTTATAGTAGGTATGCATATGTATGCGCATAAAATAAATAAAAATGTTTGAGATAAAAACTGTTTTGTTGTTTTATTTCATTATTCTTTTCGCTCGCAGTTTTTATTGGGAAGAATAGGCTATGCATGTGTGTATAGGTATACATATCTGAATATTTCACTATTGTGAGTATATTAGTGACATTTCGATACTTATATATCCTTATATTGCCACTATTCAACCTCCAATCTCCAAACGCGTTTAGCTTATTATGAGCCTATGTTACGTTGTATAAGTTTTATGAATAAGGTTTTCGTATTCAGAGGCATTATAACGAGTGGATAGCGCTATACACTTGCTATGATGCGTTTATGAATAAGGCTGAAAATGTTTTCTTTAAATATTCTAGGATTGTTAAAAACCCTTAAATACCGACTTTTAAAAATATATACCTCGTAGTTTCCAAATTATTTGACTATCAAAAACAATTTTATTTAATTTTTTAAAAATCCAAAAATAAATTTTTTGATAATTTTGGCAAAACACTACTTAAATTTCTTAAAAGCTTCTGTATAAAGCAAATTATTGAAATTAGAAATAAAGTTTTGAAGAAAAAAATTATAAAATATCTTTGGAAGGTTCTCTTTAATTACCAGTTTTTACTACACATAATGTTCTATATGGGAAGTTCAAGTTACGCATACATAAAAAAGAATTGGACTCGAGATTTTGATCAAACTTGTCATAACGACGATAGGGAAAATGAAAAAATGGGTTACAATTCTGTCTGTTTGTCTGCCTGTATGTCTGTCTGTTCGGCTACAGCCCAAACGGCTGGATCGAATTTCTCAAAACTTCGTACATGGTGGTATTTGGTAATTCTGCCTACACGTTTTTTCATTTTCTTAGAACCAAAAATAACGGTATCTGCCATACAATTTTCTTAAGCAATTTTACAAAATCTCTTTTTTCTCAAACACGGCTCCACAACTTTTCTTAAAAAAAAATAAAATTCAATACAATTTTTTTTAGTAAAGATTACCTTTGGATAGGAAACCATTTTTAAAAAAATGGTTATTAATGGTACCTCCAAAAGAACCATTTTTTTATTTCAGATTTTCTTCAAAATGGTACTTATGATTTCAGTAATTTATTTTACCAATGCTTCTAAAAAATAAATATGTAAACAGTTTTTGTTAACAAAATTTTCAAAAAAATAGATTTGAATTTTTAAAAAATGTTCTAATTTTTTTTTGAAAATCAAATATTTCGAAAACGACATGATTGATTTATATTGAATAATTTTGAATGAACAACAACAACTTGTGTGTGTTACCACCAAGTTTATAGGCTGGATACCCAGACGATACTTACAAAATGATCGATTGTCTTGAAACTTGATGCTTAAGAGTTTTTTAATACTTTTTACAATATTTTGAGAAAAAAAAATTTACTTTAATTCAAAGGTAAGGGTACCTTTCATACGAAAGTTAAAAGACCAGTAAGCAAAATATTTTGTTCTCAAAAATGGCTCCTACGATTTTCATTAAACTTTTTTCGTAGTCCAAAATTAGTGCGATATGCAATACAAAATATAAAATTTGATACTTAGCCACTATTAGTAGTACCTGTCATAGAATTTTTTTTAATTGGAATTTTCTCATTATCAGCTAAATGTATTTATATATAAAAAAATTATACACAAATTTCAAATAAGTTCAAATAATATATTAAAAATTTTCAAAAAAGAAATTTTTAAATTAAAAAAAAATTCAAATGATTTTTTTGAAAATTCGATATTTCAAAAACGGGTTGACATTTTAATTATTTTTTTAAAAAAACCACTCCAACGATTTTAATTGTTTTCTCCATACAATCATATGCCATCAAGGTATTAAATTTTTTTAGAAAAAGTGGCTTAGCCATTTTTGAGAAAAATAAGATTTTGTAAAATAAAAAATAAATGAAGAATTAAGACAGGGAATTATACCAAACGATACTTTTGTAAGTATCGCCTTGGTATCGTTAGAATCGAAAATTTTTGGTATCGTCTCGGCATCAGTCTTGGTTTCGATGCTGAAAAACAAAGTCCCGTCTCGGTATCAATTTCGGTAGATAACGGTAAAATTGTTACAAAAACTGCTGGAGCCGTTTCCGAGAAACAAAGACATAGGCAAAAATGGGAATGGCAGTGGATTGATTTCACTTCCTCTTTCTAGAACAAAGCCTAAAAGTTTCATCCAAATCGTTGGAGTTGTTTCCGGTTTTTTCTAAATCCAATACCTTAACCTTTTCCTACAGTTAGTAACAAGAATTGTTTTCTAGTAATATAATAATTAATAACAAACGAGACCACCACTGCCGCCGTTTCGGTAAATTTTCGTACGAAAATACGGTTTCAGCTTAGTATCGTCTCGATATCGTTTTGGATGCTTTGGAGCTAGTATCGTTTCAGTTTTCGATACCGATAACAAACGAGACAGAGATTTTTCTGGTATCGTGGCCAGCCCTAAGGAGAATAAGGACTGAAATGAGGCAGATTTGAATGTAACCTATACGAGATAAGTTTCTTTGGGGAATTGATCAAAAATAATATATACAAAAGTTTTTCAACGGGTCAATAACAGTGTGGTGGCTATGTTGCTCTGGATGGCGACGCGACGTTTGTCAAATCTTTTGATTATTATTCATTACCTACACGATTGTGTAGTACGTGAAAATGATAAAAACAAATTTATCAAGATTTGGGTTCTGCCAAAGATGTCCACCCATCTGACACACTACGTGCACCTGGATGTCCTTCCCAGTTGACTCTTTAACGTTTGATGCGCAAATTCAAGTCCAATGGCTAAGTGATCAATCAGCTAACAACCTTATACATATGTTCCCAAAAGTCAGAATATGTCGAAAACATTGCCACTTCCCTTTTGAGTGTGCAGTTAATATCGTCAATTTAGTAAAATGGATACCTTTTGAAATTGTACTAAACTTCGTAGAAATTCGTTATTTACGGAGGTAAACGAACAGACTGTGTGTTGTAGGTACTATAGTTATTAATTTTTCAATGGGTTTTGAGATAGAGCTAATATTTAATAAATCATTTTGTAATTGTCACCTTTTGACCCAAAAGAAAACTCACAATGTTAAAAAATTTTACTTTTGTATGTCATCTTTTTTCCCGAAAGTGCTTTTTCAAGCTGAGCTTTCATGGAAGTTTGATATTATTATTGACAAAACTGTTTGGGAATTGATAAAATCCTGGGTTTAGGATACTATTAAAGGAAAAAATACTAAAAGTGCATAAAAAATCACTTCAAGCACTTGAATGAGCTCATGAAACAATCAGTTTCCAGGTTTGCTACTTTCGATATGCCTTGAAATATTTAAATTCAATAACAAAATTGTACGTGTTTAAGCACATCGATCTTACGGCGCGTTGCCGTATCCAATTATTTTTTGCTCTAGAACGTGCTTCGATTCCGCTGATTTTCTCGAAAGCGATGAAAACAGAGATTCAGGTGGGATATGTAAAAAAGCAGAAAAAACATGGTTCAAGTGGAGGATGCAAATTTGAAAGCTTATAACTTTTTCATTTACCATTCGTGATGTTTCGCTCGGGAATTTCGTCAACTGGCTTCGGTGTTTAGATAGTTGTCGTTCTTCACTCATTTGAAAGGCTCGTATATTTTTTAGGAAGCATTATGTTGTACATACTTGTGTTCTCTATGATCGTAATGTCAAGTTTGATTAAAATCTCGGAATTTGTATTTTAACGAATTCAAAACATACTCTTTAGTACCTACCTATGAGTAACGTATGTTAAAAAAAAATTTTGTAAGTACCTAACACAGCTTAATTTTTTCCATTTCAACATTGACGCATCCTAATTGGAAAACACCTTACTATTTCACACTCATTTCTATTATTATTAAAATATTTGCATATCAGTCTTTAAAGATCAATATATTGTATCTTTGAAGGGTACGATATAGCACATTCACGAAACGAAATATGAAGTAGAGCTTTTAATTGAAATGTATCATTGGCTTTACTTTTACAGAAGAAATTTCCTTGGTAAATTTCTTCATATATATCTCTATTTAAAATTATTAAAACAAAACTGTCCTAAGTCTATGACGGTAACCTCTGCTTTATTATATTAAATTTAATATCATCTCTAAGCATTACCAGCAAATTCATACAACTGCCATAATAAGATTTATCCGCATGTTTTATTCAAATAAAAACTTATTCCTCTTCTTCTCATCCATAAGTCAAAGTCACACATAAAATGAAATACGAAATTCATAAATCCGATAAGAATATAACAGAGCTAAAAGTCATCCAATAAAACGCAAAGTCGACCAAGGACCAACACCAGCGACAACAGGTCCTTTCGAATGAAAATTTTCCAATGCTAAGAAAATATCACAGAATCTCTACTGCGTGCTAGATGCTACTTTGTGTAAAATTGTCCATCTGGAAGGAAGAAGAACGAACATCACACACCCATAACTTTTTTCTCGCAATATACGTAGTGATTTTATCGCTTCAGCTATTCGACAAAAAAAGAGAAAAAAATATTTTTTTTACGATTCTGATCATGTTTCTATTGGCCAACAAACTAAACAAACAAAAGAAAAGGATTTTCCAAGAAACTTACTTTTACGTAGCAATGTGGCGATAAAGTTTTGAACAAATGAACTTGTTCGTTTGTTTTTGTTTCAAGGGTTGAATGCGGGGTCTATAAGCTTATTTACTCGCGCACTAAGAATCTAAAGGATCTATCTATACGATACAGTATTATCCTGACAAACTATACATCACTACATCAACAAAGCCGAACAACAGGTGTAAGTTAATTTTGATGTTGCACTGGCAAAATAAATCAATCAGCCATGGAAGGATGCATCATTAAAATAAAGATACTCTGATGTCAGGTCACACGATGCAACTGATGGGATGTCCTGAAGTTGGTGGTATTCATCAACCCAGATTTACCTTGGAGACACAATCGCATCTGTTTTCTAACAACGTATCTCTTAGAAGGCTAATAATATAGATAGGATGATGGGCTGGGCAATGGGGGTTGGGTGAGAGGTACTTCTGAATGTAAAATAGAAAAAGAAAACAGGCAACAACAACTACAAACTATAGAAAATGAAAACTTTTCTTTAATGGAAACATCCTTGTTTTGTGCGACTATAGGACAACGACGATGAATCCTGCACCACTGTACGAGTATTCAACCTCTCTGACACTCACTTGGATTGCACTCAGCTCAGTCAGTCAGAGTCAGAGGTGTGACGCGGCAGATAAAGAGTGTATTCAAGGCAAGAGGTCAGGTGGAAATGTATACTCTTATTTGTGTGTAGAGCTATATTGCAGAAGAGTCGGTCATCCGTCCTCGTTTGTATAAAATATAAAAATGTATAGCCTTGGAAGGTTAAAATTATCGGTGAAACACTTTACCTTGATTATGGTTATGGGTTTCTAGACTCACTCAAAAGCGGCCATATTGTTGGCATATTTTTTTTATGACCCGAATGAGATTGGTTGTGACTTATTTTTATTTTTATATTTATGCATAGCATATCCTTCATTGTGGTTGTATAGAAAAAGTCTGCTATCGTACATACGTTCCTACTTATATTATATGTTTATTCGACGACGACGCACGTATAAAATTTTTATAAAATGGATGATGGAAATGTGATTAAGGAGTTAAATTGAGAACTTAGTTATTTCATTATGTGGTTGATAGCACACAGAAATGATTCAATATAGTTGTTAAACTGATGAAGCTTGTTTTTTCCGTTTTTCCTCAAAACTATATTGCATTTGGACATGTTCTGCAGACATTTTAATGAGACATTTCTCACGTAGATACTTAAAATTAATATGTCCTTTAATGGTTAGCAACGAAAAATATAGTTTAAATTTTTTTTTATTCCACATAGCGACGTGATATGACCATACAAAGTACCTAGTCTCAAAGTTTTATGTCCTCGTTTTAGGAAGCATCATAACGTCGAACCTATAGTAGTAAAGTACTAGGAGCTATCGAACTGTTTAAATTCTTTATGTTTAAAACTTTAAAAATTTTGTTCTCTTAAGAAAAAATATGACATTGCCAAAATTAAGAAAATGCATGAAATAAAGATATAATAGCAGCTAGCGTATGGAGAGGATCTACATATATGCAAACATTTTTGGTAAGCATATGTTATGACTTTGAACACTCAATGCAGTTTAGTTAAGTCGGTGGAAAGGACTTCGAACACCCTAGTGCGAACCATCAAATTCGCTATTCGCCATGTTTCAGTCCACTCATTAACATTAAGAGCATTTATAATTTAATTGTAGCATCCTTAATCGTTTTGCCTACTGCTAGTATTGCAGTGCAGTATCATCAGCAAACGTTGCTACGATAGTGTCTTCTATTTGAGGTATATCACGTTTCACGTAAAAGGTACAGAACTGGACCTAAAACACTTCCTTGTGGTACCCCAGCCACTATTTCTTTGAAATTAGAGTATTAATTTCCGTGTCTTACGCGAAAAAGTCTGTTTTCTAGGTATTCGTTAAGAATTTTATAAAGTCTTTCAGCCAGAACTTGTAATTTGAATTTGAGGCCTCCGTGCCACACCTTGTCTAACACTTGCGACACATCCAAAAAGACCGTCGAACAAATTTTCTTTTCTTCAAGAGCTTTCTAAATTACATAAGTTATTCTATGCACTTGATCAATTGTTGAATGCTTGCTTCTTAGTCCGAACTGATGTTCAGGTATTAATCGTTTCTATTCTATAATCGGCTGCAGGCGCAGGAGTAGTATTCTTTCAAAAACTTTCGAGATATTATAGGAAGAAGCGAAATCGATCTGTAAGACTTCTTTTCATGAGATGGTTTGCCAGATGTCAAAACCATTATGACTTCCGCAACTTTCCATTGGCTTGGAACATATTCTAGCCTTAGAGTGGCATTTATTTTATAAAGGAGGTTAATTAATCATTTATGAGGAAGCATTTTTAATATTTCCGCTGTTATTAAGTCATACCCCGGAGCTTTATTAGACTTTAGCCTCTTTATTTTTCTGTTCAATTCGGCGAGCGTAGCATTTCTAGTTGTGTAGTTCTCACTTGAGCTACTCATATTAATATTTCCATTGAGTGCTTGCCCATCAGAAGGTTTAAATGTTTCTTCCAGATAATTGGCGAATACCACTGCTTTCTTTTTGTCTCTTTTCACCCATTTGTGTTGGTGAGTATGACTGTAGAATGATCTGAGAAGAGATCATGGCCTTCTGAAATTTCAATGCGGTTAGAGGGTATTCCTTTTACCATAAGCAAATCGATTAAGTCAAGTATTTTTGACGGATCAGTTGGCCAGTAAGTTGGCTTTCCAGTCGAATGAAAATCGCAATTATTTTACATTCCTGCCTCATATACATAGCATTCCATCCTTTTGAGATATGCATCTTGAAAAGGTGTGCTTTGCATTAAAGTCACCACCAACAATTAAGTTTGGGCTGAGCGACTTTATCAATGTCGTAAATCAAGATATACAGAATAGAAGGTAATATATTGCGCATGTTGTTATCCCATCTCTTTCTTCACTGTGACGTCACCCGAATTTCAATTGTCGTAATGGTTTTGAATGAAATTGTTGTTGAACAAATCAAAATGTTGTTTTTATACCTTATAAGCAGATACCATTCCAGAGAATATGAGAGAAAACATGTATAAAACAATTTTTAAAACTTATTTTTCCACACGATAATTTAATAAAAGAACTGAGACATGATTTTAAGAACATATTTTATTTAATTTTTTTTTCAACAAATTTGTCTTTTTCCATACATTTTCTGTTAGATTTCGATTTTGAATTCTAATCCTAAAATACATTTTGCAACGAAAAAATGTTTTTATTACTTCTGTATCCAGAGAACTGTCAGTTGACATAGAACACATATTTGTTATGTAGTTGCTACATGGTTTCAATCCATTTTCAACTTGTTCATTGTTGTGATTATTGAATATAGAATCTAACTTTTTTAATTCGGTTATGAACAGTTCATTAGGCTTTTGAAGACCTCCCTCATTAACAACATTTGTCCATGTTAAACCATTAGAATCGTCTCTGTCAGAAAAAGTGTCCACCATGTTTGGCATTTTTGATTTGTAACGCTTTAAAAGATATCCAGCAAGATACTCTAAGGCATCATACTTAATATCTGAAATTTCTTCTTTCTTTGAAACGGCAATGCTGTCATCATCCTCTGAAAATTTTTCGTCGCAATCTGCAAAAGGGGATAAAAGGTCTGAAGTAAGCAGTGTGCTTTCGTCACCCATGTTCACAATAGAAGCCTCAAGGTCGATATCCATTTTTACTTCTCCCTCGACGAATGCCTCGACATTTGCAGATTCCGATATTATACCTTCATTTCGACCAAGTAAATACGAGCGTAATCGATATTTGAATTCAAGTGAACTCGGGTGGTCGTAAAGTCCTCCTTTGGCACGTATCACTCCAAAAAACATTTCTAACAGGTCCTGATTAAGACGATAAGTAAGAATGTACGCAGCCTCAAAAATCATTTTTAGAGCTCTTATGCTCATTAAAATTCCTTTCTGAAATGGTAACAAGCTTGCTTTTTTGGCGAATCGCATCCTAAGCACAATACTTTCCATTTTATCCAGTATTTTTTTATGGCAATCAATTTCAAGTCCATAAGCAGCTTTTCTTGGCCTTGAATCTACTCTTGGAACTCGCGTGTTAAAAACGTCAAACCAAGCATCAACCTGCAGCATCGAGAAAATTATTTCAAATATGATGATTAAGAAGAACATTTTAACTTACGGTATTGATAAGTTCAGCTAATTCTTGCCAATTAGAAGATTTCAAAATGCCTAGCATTCCCATCCGATTTAACGCGCAAGAGTTTGTATGGGAAAACAGTTGTGTTGCGTATTTTACCTGTAAGTAAGTTTTAAATATTCAAATTATAAAAGAAATAAAAACAAAACCTCAATGAATTATCACCTTTTGTCGCTTACTGCGCTTAACAGTTATGTGTTCTGATGTAAGCCGAGGTGCGATTTTTAAATCATTTTTATCAATATCCAGAAGCTCAACCAAGGGAGCTGATGTCAAGTGCTTGTTGTCGATTAAAATTCCTTCGTCAAGGAAATGATTTCTCAGCAATTTGATCATATGAGGAACGTCGGCAAACATAAAGACTTTCTGGTTTGGCTTTGTTGGGTGTTGTATGTATGGCTTATTTTCATCAACTCCGTATTCTTTCAGCAGGCCCCGGTTACCACCACCCATATCCATTGTTATAGCAACCACTTGGTAACCAATTGAGTCTAAATTCCCGATTGTAGCATCCATCAGCTTTTTGGTGAGTTTTGTATCGTAATTGTAATACAGTGGCTGCTTCCAATTGCTGAAAATTCCCCTGGCCATAATTACTTGTACATAATTTGCGGGGGCAAGCAAAGTATCAGCTTTTTTGTCATATTCGTAGCAGGACCGAATTTTCATTTCGTCTGCCATCAACATGCAAACCCTATCACGCGACGAAAGATTTGCATTCCTCATTAAATTGAAAACAGCTCGCAAGAACCCAGGGGCGACATCAATCTTTGATGCCCATTTTTTCAACGTTATTACTGCCGGAAAAGGGTATCCGTTTTGTAGCAGGAACCGGTAAGCTTTTGGGCCGCTGGAATGTATCGCAATGCACTTAGATATATCATCTAAGGTCCATTTCACCCGTACATTTCTATTTCCAAGCTTTTTTTTTTGTGTGAGAGTAAAAATTGAATTTGTTGCGCTGCATTCTTGATCCAGCCTATTATTTTCCTTCGTCAAATCCAGGATTCTCGAGTTCTGGGATAAAATCTCCTCTTGAAGCAAAATATTTTTTTCTTGAAGTCTTGAAATGGTTTCTTCACACTTGCAAGTACTTTTTTCATATCTAATAAATATATAAAATATTTGTAATAATATTGAGCTTTCAATGAAAATAAACTTACACCTGAGGGCTGTTTCCAAAACATTCTTGATTTCCTTCAAGAGGAATGGGATCGTCTAAATTATTTTCTTCTACAACAATATTCTCAAGCAATGCTTCCACTTGCAATTGACGCTGTCTTTTTACCATGCGAGCATTTCGATTGTTATTTTCTTGCGTTTTTAAAGCATTTGGAGTAGGAAGGTTTTCTGATGGTATAGCGTCATTTTTTAATTTTTTGCAACTTTTTGGCGAATATTTAAGTAATTCATGCTGCAAATTGCGTATAAATTGGTCGCGAGTAAAATGTTTTGAGCAAATGTAAGCAGTTTTTGTATTTATTTTGTCTTTTCTGCAACATTTGATCTCCCAAATTTTTGCTTTTTCCAAATCTTTGGGAAAACGAAATAGTTTCACTGGCACACAATTCACTTTTGAGTTTTTTTTTCTTTTCTTATCATTATTTGTATCACAATTAAAAACTGAACAAATTGCCATATTAATAAATAATATTTTTAGCACAACGTTTCAAAGCAAAGCAGAACACACGCGATTGTTTTATGAGAAAAAAATATGAAATACCTACTCTGTTTATAGTAGCTGTCAAATATTTGAAATTCGAGTGACGTGATGCGCAGAACGTGCACGAAAAATTGCGCGAGAGTATATTACCTTTTATTCTGTATATCTTGGTCGTAAATTCACTCTTATAAATTTTGCAGCGCGGAGGGCTGAGGGCAATATATGGAAGAGACATTGAGAAGAATTTTTTTATTTCTAACCTGAACACTATACTCAATTGCATCGATTCTACCTCTATTGTCAGGCCTATCGAGTGTTAAATGCACTCTTTTATATAAAACGATGATCCACCTCTTGCTTTATATTATGGATGAACAGCGGGTAGTCAAGAAACCTGTGGATTTTAAGATTTCATTCATTTTTGGCATGCGCTTCTGATATCAAACATGTGTCGATATCATTTTCCTGCGCACATCCCTAATTCTTCAAGTTTTTGCCATAATCCGTTGAAATTACACGTAAGAATTTTAAACTTTTCCTTCATACATTTTTTGAATGAGATTTGTGTCGAAAACAATTTTCGAGCTTACTTAACCTATCAAAGATAAGTTTATTTGTGTCACATTGTTCCTCAATTATTGAAAAGACCTTTGAAACCGGGCCTGTTTGAGTGTCGTTTTTTAAGGGGTATATTTTTGGCCGCCATTTGGGCATATGTTTCTGCATTTCCTTGCTTTGATACTTTTTCCGAAGGTATTGACACTGTTTTCTTTGTTTACAAATTTTGATCCTAATGCTTCAACTATTACTTAATCAAACTGCAATGTCAAAAATTCTATTATCCTGCTGAAAGGTCCAGTTTATGGGTCTAAAAATATACGAAAATTTAGGAAAATTTCTTTCCAAGATTTTTTTATAAGTAATTGCTGTCATTTTTGAGGTTGGAGTAGATAATCTGCTCCCCATCCCATTGCATCACCTTCTCAAATATTGCTAAAATCGGATTTATAACTACAACTATTACACACAACCACCTTAAGCAAAAGTCGTTTAGTATCAGGGCAGTTGCCGCCTGAAAGCGCAGGGTTTATCATCTCCTTGTGACTATAAGCGGGTTTTACTGTACTGAGTTTTGGACTTTTATTTTAGTAAAATTATGTTAAACGTTTTGATAAACTTTTGGAGTATGTTGCATAAGTTGAATAAAGTGTTCAAAGAAAATAAAGGAACATTTTTTTTGTGGAAAAAAATTTGGTTTTTCAATTTTTTAAACATTTCCAGTTGAGAGCGTCGATTTTTGAATTAAAGACTTTTTTCTAATTTCAACTTTCTACATTTCAAAAAAAAAAAATTATCGAAATTGGAGCAGGTTGCCTGGGTTCCTGAATAATACACTATTTTCGGCTATCGTTCCTCCACTATCTGATCTGAGCATGGAGTAGAGTTCGAGCTATCGGAGTTAACTCTGAGCAGAGTATGATCAGAGCTCTCCGCTAAAATTTTGAAACTTTCAGAAACTCGGAACTGTCATTCAATTGCGAAGTTTTCAACTCACCAAAGTTAAGTAATGATTTTTTAATTTTATAAACTCGAAAAATTCAAATCTTTGAACTGACATTGATGTGTTGAATGCGGCCATTTTAAATGAGTGAAATAAAGAGTGAAGTTAGCTACGCTCTGCTATTTGCTCCAAGCCACTGACTTGATATAGCATTCATTTAAGAAAATGCTGTGCAAAGTGATGTTGGATATCCCCAACCCCTGATTCCTAAAATCGTCACGAAATGGACACACCCACAGTTCTTAGCAACACTCTGGGATACTTTTCATTGGTGATATTTTTATTATTTTATTTTGTGGATTTTCTGTTACTAATTAGTTTTCTGTGTAGCGAAGCATTTCTAAATAATAAAATACTTAATTTATTTTGTTGTACTGTTGAGTTCATTAAGGTTCTTCAAAAAAGACCACTAGTTTTTAATTAATCTTGATTCTTTCATCCTATAGGACGAAAATGATAAGAGTCTAAAACAAGTTACCACAACTATGCGAATTACCTTTATCTTTAATTGAAAATAAACTAAATCGATTTGAAGATACAAACAACGTTTTTTTGAGGAGAATCTATTTATTTTTTAACAAAAGAATTCTAAAATAAAAAGAATGCCAAAGTTGTGTTCACCCTCTCTTATGTTTCAAGGTTTAATACACTTTCATAAATTTGATTTCTTCTGACTAAGGAAGCGCTATTTCGTTGATCATACAAATAAAAGCCGACTTATAAGAGCTCCTTTTATAAATCAGCACAAAATTGTCTCCAATAATATCACCCATATCGCCTTGTCATGGCAACTCGGTCCAAATGGGTAAAGATTCAATAACCTTTCTTAGATTTGCATAAGTGCGTTCCTTAAAAAATTCTAATTTACAAAATAAGTTTCTGTTTTCTGTCATATTCTCGTTTAAAAAATATAACAACTTTGTTCAGAATAAATACAAAAAATTAGCTTTTCTTCTTCCTCTGAATCTGAATTCATTATTGTTTTTCTTTTTAAACTTTAAATCTTATTCATTTGTTTTCTTTTTTCACAAGAAATAAAAAAAAGAAATAAACAACTCTATATCTTTCATTAAGCTACTCTACAAAAAGCTTCCATTTAACGCTTCATTAGCTTCCATTCAAAAACTCATTCCAATACACGTGCACACAATATTAATTCACTACACCAAGCTATACGCACTAAAATTGGCCATATTTTTGTGTTCGTCCTTCTGATAATATCGTACAGCGAGTAAAAAACAAAAGAACAGAAACAACAAAAAAAGAGATGAACAAAAACAACTTTATTTTAGTTGAAATTTTCACGTGAATGCTCTTCATGCACAGAAAATTATCCTCGACAAAGGTCCTTTTCCCATACTACTATCTCCCTGCTTCTCGGCTGTCGGCTCGGCTTGGTTCGATTGTTCGATTTTATTCACTCGCTCTTATAATACCAGTACCTACCATGCCATCATTAGAACCAAGTTAAATCGATGGAAAAACATCGGAGATTGATAACACACTGATGAAAAAGGATGGACTCAGCCATATTTTTTTTTGTCATGAAAAAAAAAGAAAATTCTATAAAATGAAATAAAACATTAGGATGTAACTTTGTTCAGAAGGTATCTATCATCATCATTGGAGGCAATTTTGACCTCCTCCCGAGCGTAGGATATCGATTTTAAAATTCTTCTTTTTTTATTTTGCGATTTGATTTATTTTTGGTTTACTTTGTTGAACTTGTAACTTCTGTGTGGACTGGGGTGTGGGTGTTTGTGGAAAGAGGAAGCAAATTCATCTTATTGATTGTGTTATATCCGCTTATAGGAAACATATACTTGTTGATGATGAATACATCCAACTTTCGTCCTCATCTCGACAGACAACAGAAACAATAACAGCCCAAAGTTATTTTCAAAAATAACATAATAAGATTGTATCCTTAAGGATTTCCTATTACAGCAGAAAATATTTCTTTTTGTCTCCCCCAGAGTTCTATTCATTAATGTAACTACAAGGATTCAATGAAATTGATTTGATTTGAAATTTTTGTTTTGAATTTTTACAATACACAATACAGAGTCCTTGCATTTCCTCGGGGAGATCAATATTGATTTTTTAAATCAAAAGAATAATTGATGTCCTTTTTTGTTCCCAACAATCAGACATAACAAAAAAAAACAAATAAATCTGTTATGAAAATATCTTAAGGATACCCATAAGATGGGCTTTACCTTTTCTAAAAAAACTTTTCTTTTCTCCTTCTCCTGCCACCACCCCGTCAATGTAAGTAATTGTGACCGAACAAAGGGATAATCCTTGCCCTTAAGAATAATTCTCTATAAATCGTTATCCTGATGATGATATTCAATCTAAAGTTTTCCTTAGTTATAAGAAAATTTTGTAATCTTTTTTGGATTAAAATTTTGTTAGTTAATCTCAATTAAATTGAATCAATTGCCTCATGTCCATGGTGTGCAGCATGTGACCGTCTAACGTCCATCAAGCAAAGTCTTCAGAAATAGCTATGAATGTGCTTTGAACTTGCGTTCATTGCATCTAGCACTTCGTATATGTAGAGCTGAACACATGACTATTATACAGAAAATTTATCGATTGATGATGCATTTCCATCATCGAACCATGAAGTATCTATCGGTATGTAGGTCTAGGTACATATAGGGATATATTTTGTTGTTTGGTTTATGGCTTTTTGAAGGATGCAAAAGGACCTTACCCAAATGTGTTTGTCGTTATGCAATTACGTGTTCCGGAGGCAAATATCCATCATCATATTATACAGATTCATATGTATATGAGTGAAGAGTGAAATGTGCCTCGATCTATATATTTCGTTATATGACTATGGTACCTACGCAACAACACAACTTGAGGGTAGAGGAAGTTTACAGTTGAGTACCAATAGGGCATTTTGATTCATTCAAGTGGAGTCATGGAAGTTGGTTTGAAGACAAATAGCTACTGAAGTATGTTGGTAAAGCAAGTGTGGTAGGTAATATGGGTTTAAATTAATTGATATTTTATTTCCTTATTTATGTAGGCCAAGTATGGAAAAAACAGAAACAATGAAAAACAAAATTTATGTATCACAACAAATCATCAAACTTTTGTGGTAGAAGTTCACTCTTCCATCAGATAACCCTTAGATTGAGGGTAAATAGGAATATATTAATAATAATTAAGGTAATGAGGTAAAATAATGGGTTTTTTGTGATGCAATTTGTAATTTTTTACCAGCGTGAGCTAATGTTTATCATTTCAAGCCTCACCTTCCGCATGAAATGTTAAACAAACATTTTTGAATATGTCTTCTGGTTCATGGCTGTAAAATGCCTAACCATTGAAGATGTGAGGAATTGGTTTATTTATGAAAAGGAAGAAAGTGTGAAAAAGTCAAAAGTATACCACGAACAAATGATTTTCTTTTTATGATTTTTACTTAAGACGTACCATCTATAAGGCTGCTTGATTTTCTTGCAAACAAGTTCAAAAGTTTTAGCTAAGTCAAAAAAGAAGATATTTCCAAAACATTTGAGGTATTAATATTAATGAAAGGACTCATAGCAGGTGTCGACTTACCATTTTATTTGTATAGGAAATAGCACCTGTTCATATTTGGAATATTATAACTTAATGATGACAAGTCTCACAATTAGTTGGATAGCATTTTTGTTGTAGAAAACTTTTCGCACTTTATGATTCCAATTTTCGTTCCACTTAGCTTAGATGATGTTAGACATCAAAAATCGATGTTGCGTCCTTAAGAGATTTCTATAATAAGCAGCTTAAATAGGTTTTTCCTTTTTATCTTATTCATTATCAATTAATGGGTTTTCCAATAGGGACATGTCAATGTTGACTGTCTGTGTTGAATATGTTGTTTTGACGGCCGGTGTCTACCAAATTAGTTGTTCATTCTTCAGTCACTGATGGGTGTTCCCTTGATGACCCTGAACTTTGCAGACAGTTTGACAATGTTTTGAACATTGACCAACGCCATACAAATGATTCAATATTAAAAAAATGTAAAGCTGGCCATACACGACAGTGGCCCCGTGCCGATTCAAAATCAGTCGTGGTTGGGGTGGATCAGCCATCGATCCGTTCGGATTTTCAGCCAATCTGAAATCCAACCGAACCAAATAGATCGGATGGCTCAGTCGTGTAGGGCCAGCTTGACGGAAATCAGTTTATCAAGACAGTCTCGAGACAGCATTTTTATTTTTTGTATTTTGTACCATTTTAGAAAAGTTATGATGAAAAAAGTAAGAAATGTCGGTCAAAAAACTTTGATATTTGTTTACTGTCTCCAGCGCCAAGTCGTAACAATGGTCCAATTTTTGAAAATGTAATGGCTGTTGATTTTTCATGAAAAAATCTTGATCCCCTGAGTTCAGGCTTATTTCTGTGGCGCAGGTGCTCTGGGTACAGTCGATATTGAATGCTTTGTGCTCAAATTCAAGTCCACGGGTTCAGTAAACAATTAGCCAAAACATGTGGTTCCAACATAGCTACGTGTCACACAGTTAATACCACAAAGAACAACATTCTACATGAACGATTTGAGAGTAGGCAGTAGGGTTAGATATCTCTTACGGAGGTGAAGTGAATTTTTTATCGTGTGCTTTGACTCCATTAGACTATTTTTTGTGAGATGTTCTGAGGTCGCAGGTCTATGCCAATAAACCACAATCGACGATGCCCTCAAAGTCAATATAGCCCGACCATTACTCAAAACCAGACCAATAAATGCAGCGGGGTTTTTGAAGACTAGAGCTCCCGGAGCTGTGGCGGACATTTGAACGGTGTCATATTTTATACACAATGGTATACATCGAGGCTTTGGGATCTTTGGGTCATATTCGAAAAAAATGGAGGGTTTCGATATCTCACAAGCCAAAACCTTGAATAACGAAATCTGGCGTTTTTTTAAATATTCTCGAATAATGAAATCTCGCAAATTGAAAATCTTGTTTTTCATAATCTCGAAATTACAAAATCTCACTTTTGATAATCTCGCACCGAAAAATCTCGCAAATTTCAACCAGAATCTTGCAATTTAAAATCTCGCAAATCAAAATCTCACAACATCGTATCGTCAGTGATTTTAATTTGAGAGATTTTTATTGAAAAAATGTATTTGTTGCAATGCAATTATATTTTGCGGGGTTTTTATTTGCGAAATTTTAGTTTGCAGTATTTAGTTTTTGCGAGATTATGAAAAGTGGAACTTTGTTATTACGAGATTATGAAAAGCGGGAATCTGTAATTGCGAGATCTTGTTATGTAAGATATCGAATGCGAGATTTTAACTTGCGTACCCAACTCGGAAAAAAGTACACCTTCTAACTGATCAGTGGTCTAAAAAGGTCAACTAGTTTTAGAAATCGTTCAGCCAAAGAATATTTTTAATCAATGGTTAAAGTTTTTTAAGGTCACGAGTGATTTTTTACAACTTATTTGTGGGATATTGGCTAAAAACGTTTAGCATCTGAAAAACCACTAGGGCACTATTACAGTGGGCGTAGCTAGGATTTAGTTCTGGGGGGAGCAAACTTTATTCTAAGATTGATAAAAAAATAAAGTAAAAATTACTATACAGGTTGTCTCCTTATTCATGCTTGATATTTTGGGGTAGATTTCTGGAATAATTTTAAGGCAAAAATGTACCACGGGAAAATTCAATCTACCGCCTCTGAAGCAGGGGGGGAGAAGGTGTGTACTTAAAAAAAAAATTACTTTAAAAGCAAAAAAAACATTTTAATATATCAACGAAAGCACATGCAATGACGTGTTTTACTTGCGATTGTACTATGAGGCAAATTTTGTATTCGTGCAAAAAAAAATATTGAGATAACATTCAAACATGATATTACGATGATATAGAACACCAAAAAAGTGGGTGGCACAAACAATTCTGTCTTTCTGTCTGTCTGTCTGTCTGTTCGTCTACAGCCTAATCGTCTCGATCGATTTTCTTCAAACTTGGTACATAGTGGATTTTGGTGATTATGCCCACACGTTTTTTTCATTTTTTTTAGAATAAAAAATAACGGTACTTGCCATATAATTTTTTTTTAGCAATTTTACATAATCGTATTTTTCTCAAAAACGGCTCGACAACTTTTCTTTAAAAAAAATCAATAAATTTATTTTAGTAAAGGCTTTCCTTGGGTGGAAAACCATTTTCCAAAAATGGTTATTAATATTACATCCCAAAGAACCATTTTTTTTATTTTTGATTTTCTTCAAAACGGTACGACCGATTTCAATTATTTTCGTTACACAGAAGCTTCCAAAAATTATAAATAGTTTTGTATACCAAAATTTTTGAAAAAATATTTTTTGGATTTTTGAAAAATGTTTCAAAACTTTTTTTGGAAAATCGAATATTTCGAAAACAACATGATCGATTTGCTTGAAACTCGATATTTAAGACTTTTTTAGTACTCTCTAAAATATTTTTAGAAAAAATTTTACATTTATGAAAAAATAACGGTACCTTCCATACAAAAGTTAAAAACCGCAAAGGAAAATATTTATTTGCTTAAAAACGACTCCTACGATTTTGATTAAACTTTTTTCGCATACTTAAATTAGTGCGATCTACTACCAAAAATTATAGAATTTTACACTTAGCAACTATTAATTGTACCTGTAATAGAACGTTTTTTTTTTATTCTGAATTTCCTCGTTGTCGGCTAGACGGATTTAGATTAATTTTTTATATACAAATTTCAGATAAGATTAAATAATAATGCATATCAAATTTTTCAAAAAAAAGTTTTTGTTTTTTTTAAAAAGTTCAATTTTTTTTGAAAATTCGATTTTTCAAAAACGGGTTGACAATTTTTTTCAAATCTGGTTTTTATATGCACATAAATGTATGCTTTAAGATTGGATTAACTATATTTGTTCTTAAAAATGTTTTAAGAGTTTTATTAATATGTAAAAAAGATATTTTTTTAAAAAACGGCTCCAACGATTTTAAATTTTTTTCCCATATAATCATATTGAATCAAGAACTAAGATGGCATTCTTTTTTTCACCTCAAACTGTCAAAGGAGTTGTTTAAATATCGTATTTAATGCTTCTCTACATTTTTCTCTCATAATTTCCATGTTTTTATATACAATTTTCTTAAACCCGCAGTGCCTTGAACATAAGAGCAAGTACGTGCGACACAGTTGTACATTTTATTCACAATTCTTTTGTGGAATTTGTATTGACAAAAAAAGTATCGTGAAGTTGTTTGTTTTTATTGGGAGTTACATTCTGCATAGTTTGTCAGTGAAATCAACAAACATTTTTCCTCATCAAGTAATCAAAGGGCACGGTAGTGCCCAGCCAAGTTCGCGGCACTACACCCTTTTTACAGGAACAAACTCAGGCGATTTTCAACCCCCCTCTAACTTCCGTACCAATAAAGTCAGAAACTTCAAATTCGGAGTATTTGCTGAACTGATCAAACACAGGTGGCTCACCAAATTTCAACTCTTCAGCATTAGTAGTTCCCAAGATATAGGACTTCAAAAATCGCAAAAACCGTAACTGACTGACTGATTCACTGACTCACTGACTCACTGATTCACTGACTCACTGACTCACTGACTCACTGACTCACTGACAGATCATCAAAATTATGGAGCACTTCCCGACATCGTAGAAACTTGAAATTTCGCACAACGGTAGGCCTTGTGGTACATACAAAGGAAAAAATCGAAAATCTGCAATTTTCTATTCAGGGGGCGTGGCATCCACCCACATTCTCAAAAATTCTTTTGAATTATATGAAGCATTTCCGATTGTTGTAGAACGATGAAAATTGGTAGGTTAGTATGCCTTGAAGTACTTAGAAGAAAAAAAATCGAAAAATTGGAAGTTTCAGTTCAGGGGGGCGTGGCATCGGCCCACATTCTTAAAAATTCTTATTAACTATATGAAGCACTTCCGATTGTTGTAGAACAATGAAAATTGGTAGGTCGGAAGGGCTCAAAGTACTTAGAAAGAAAAATTGAAAAATTGGAATTTTGCATTTAGGGGGCGTGGCATCCACCCACATTCTTACAAATTCTTATAAATTATATGGAGCACTTCCGATTGTTGTAGAACGATGAAAATTGGTAGGTCGGTAGAACTTGAAGTACTTAGAAAGGAAAAAATCGAAAATTTGGAATTGTCCATTCAGGGAGGGGGGGGGGGGTGCCATCCACCAACTTTATCAGAATTGCTATTATTTGTATGGAGCATTTTCGGTTCGGTTATGAAACTTTGTAGACCGGTAGGGCTTGACTTTCACCTGGCAAAATTAGTCTTTGCAAAAAGGAGTGAAATCACAACAAAAACATAAATGTTAAAAAAGGAGCCAAGTTCTTATTTGCACAAGAAACCTGTGCGTAAAAAGTCAGCCAAAAAAAAGGAGTGAGATCTAAAATATATGCCAAGTCTTAAGTTCATGAAGTTTAACATCAAATATCTTAAGTAGAGTTATATCGAAACAATTCCAAATCATGACAGAAATTTGGTAATTAATGATTACTGATTAAAATTTGGTGGATTTACTTGGCAAGTTTTCTCTTAAATACTTACTTAATCACAAATTTAAAATGTATGAAAACTTGACCAGTGAACCCACCAAATTTTAATCAGTAATCATTAATTACCAAATTTCTGTCATGATTTGGAATTGTTTCGATAATACTCTTCTTAAGATATTTGATATTAAACTTCATGAACTTAAGACTTGGCATATATTTTAGATCTCACTCCTTTTTTTTGGCTGACTTTTTACGCACAGGTTTCTTGTGCAAATAAGAACTTGGCTCCTTTTTTAACATTTATGTTTTTGTTGTGATTAATTTCACAAAAATGAATGTGGTCCCATTTTTGTATCGGTAATTTCTTCAATTTCTCTAATAAACGGCTTTGATAGTTTGGAAAAATTTGGTTTTCATATTTCATAAATCAAAATTTTATATTTAATGTATTTTTAATTTTCCTTTGAATATTTATTTATTTTTAAAAAGATTTTCTTAGAAAAATAATTCAGAAAATGCACCAACATACCATTATTTTATTCTAAAAAATGTTCTCCAATACTGATTTTCCTTCTCCCAAGGACTCGGAAGCGTATAGTATGTGATTTGATTGTATCTTGTGTGCATAGCTCTTTTGACTTTGATACAAATTTTATTGTGAAATGCAACTCACAATAAAATTTATCTTTCAAAGGAAAAGGGATTCACATTTTTTCGTTGGAATAAATAAAAAAAGCACAATATAGAAAGCAAGCAGTAAGAGAGAGGGGAATTGAATGAATATACTAAAATTACTTTTTTTGTAAGAAATTTTGTCTTCGTTTGTTTGCTTGCAATTATCGTTTGAATTTTTAAAATGATGGCAATATATTTTGTATTCGACAGTGTTTTGAAGGTATTTGAATAATAAAATGCTTTCGTAGCATTTGATATTAAAATACGTATTTTCTTTAAAATTGGCTTTAAAATCTGCTTACTCATGGTTATAGAAAAGAAAAAACTGAACTTGCAGACGACTTTGAATACTCTAACCTACAGTTTGTTATTGAAAATTAAATTGAATTCAAAAATCAGAACTAAAAAATGAAAAGCATATTTAAGATAAATTGTTTGGCAATTAATTTAATTGGATTTTTTCTTGAGTGCCAAGTGCAGCATATTTTAGTAAGGATTCTGCTGCGTGAATTCATAAGCAATCAATTTCTTTGAAGTGCGAGTAAATAACAGTTTGATTAATTAACATTATTGGTTACTATTAAGAAGTAGAAGCAGAAATCTGCTGTGCACCATATATTGGCAGCAAATCAACATAACCAGATTGCAAATTGTACTATATAGCAAGACGAAGATGGAAAATGGATAATCTGAAACATTGTTAAAACCTTTTTTTTATGGGCAGTGTGATTTCTCAACGAGAACTTTGAATAGTATTTAACAAGTTATACATCTGGAGATATTTAATGGTCATTCTCATTGGTAATACATTTCCTTGTAAGCCGAGAGAGAGTTCCTCCGACGGCATTTATACATTTTTATTTTTTTACGAACAACAGTTCTATCCTTTCTTAGTTTCGATTCACATTATTACTCACTATTTGCTTTTTTTCCAGTATTTAACATCCGTCTCACCTATTTGGTTCCTATTTTTCGAATCAGAAGTTAGAAATCGGAAAGCTTAAATCCCCTTTTACCGATTCAATAATTACCATTAGGTCAGTTCTAGAAGGGCAGCCAGTAAAATTTGCCTTTTGCAAGTTATGTCGAATAAGTTCTTTGTTAAAGGAA
Source organism: Dasysyrphus tricinctus (assembly GCA_963921185.1). Classification (NCBI taxonomy): domain Eukaryota; kingdom Metazoa; phylum Arthropoda; class Insecta; order Diptera; family Syrphidae; genus Dasysyrphus; species Dasysyrphus tricinctus. The sequence continues at coordinate 255,740,924 of OY992531.1, read as the reverse complement.
ACTTTTTTGCAACAAACTTATATTTGTATTAAACGAAATTTTTAATATTATGTAAAGTTATAGAAATTTAAAGAAATCAAGTACCGCAAAATTAACCAAATTACCAACTTTCTTCCACACCATCTTAGATTTCAGGTGCGTTTTATAATGTGGCATTCCCAACAGTGAGCAAAGAAAATTAATTAAAATTATAAACAACTGTCTGAGAGCTGAGATGAAATTAAATCTTTTTCTAGGCCCCATTGTTTCCTTTTGTGGTGTGGCACGACTTTCAGCAACATTGATCACAAACCAAGGGTAAATACTTTTAAAATAAATTTTGACAACCACAACTACTAGACATGTAATTGTTGTAATTGGCTAAAAAGTTTAACAAAATTTCAGTAATTGCTAAGGCATTTAAATGTTTAATTGAAATGTTAAAGTTTTTCAAGGTCATTCGAGATTTTAAACACCTTATTTGCAACGTATATTTTTGTATATTTAAAATAAAAACCTTTGTTGAATGATTAAAATGAAAACTTTGTAATACCAGATAATGTTCATTCTTTCAACTAAGGGAAAATGAGCCCCATCCATACATTCAATTTTTACTTGCTACTTGCTACTACATAATGTATAATGACATGTTATGCATTCGGAAAAAAAGTGAACTCGAGATTTTGATCACACTTGTCATTACAATGATAAGGAAGACAAAAAAAGTGGGTTTTACAATTATTCTGTCTGTTCAGCTACAGCCTAAACGGCGGCATCGATTTTCTCAAAACTTGGTAAATTGTGGTATTTGGTGATTCTGCCCACATATTTCTTTAATTTTTCTTAGAACCAAAGATAGCGGTACCCACCATACAATTTACGAAATCTCATTTTTCTCAAAAACAGCTCCACAACTTTTCTTTAAAAAAATTCAATAAATTTCTTTCAGTAAAGGCAACCTTATGATAGGAAACTTTTATTTTTTTCAAAAAATGGTTATTAATGGTACTTCCCAAGGAACTTTTTCTTTTACCTTCGATTTTCTTCAAAACAGTACTTATGATTTCAATAATGTTTTTCATACAGAAGCCTCTAAAAAATAAATACAGTTTTTTTTAGGTACCAACATTTTTATAAATATTGTTTTTGGATTTTTAAAAGTGATTCAAATTTTTTTCGGAAAATTTTTGTTCGAGAGCGACACAATTGATTTTAATCAAACTCGGTATTTAACGATTTTCTTACATTTTTTAAAATGTTTTAAGAAAAAAAAATTCTTTATTGAAAGAATAACGATACTTTCCATACAAATGTTAAAAAAACGTTAAGGAAAATATTTTTTTTTTCAAAAACGGCTGTTAAGATTTTTATAAATCTCTTAATATACGCTAAAATTAGTGCGATTTACTTCCAAAAATTATTAACATTTACACTTAGCAACTATTAATACATAGTTTCTCTCATAGAATTTTTTTTTATTTTGAATTTTTTCATTATAGTCCAAGCGGATTTAGATGAACTTTCTTACAAGTTTTAAATAAGAAAAAACTATTTTTGAATTTAAAATAAAGGCTCATTTTTTTCGAAAATTCGATATCTCAAAAAACGGGTTGACAGTTTTTTTTTTTTAATTATTTTTTTATATGCACATGAATTTGAATATATACTTTATGATTTGATAACCAAAAATTGTTCTTAAAAATGTGTTAAGAATTTTATATATACAAAAATAATTTAAACAAAAAAAACCGCTCCAATGATTTAAAACTTTTTTCCATACGAACATATTCAATCAAGAATTAAGATGGTATTATTTTTTCACCTCAAACTGTCAGAGGAGTTGTTTTTAGCTCATCTAAATATCGTAATTCAAATTCATGCTTCCGAACATTTTTCTTTCATAATTTCAATTATATAAAATTTTCTTGAACCCTCAGCGTCTTGAACATAAGAGCAAGTACGTGCGGCTAAGTCTTGCATTTTATTTTATTTTTATTCGGAACCAAAAATGACGGTACCTGGTATACCCAATTATATTTCTTATCAATTTTATATTATCTAATTTTTATCAAAAACGGAACCACGACTGTTCTAAAAAAAAAAATCAATTGGTATATATTTTTTAGTAAAGGCCAATTTCCAGTATAAAACCATTTTTCAAGAACCCTCCAAGGAACCATTTTTTTTAATTTTCGTTTTTGCCGAAAAATCTTCCAAAAACAAATACTTTTCGGATTTAAAAAATAAAATTAGGAATTTTTTGTTTTGATTTTAATATTTCGATAATAACGTGGTCGATTTCCCGGAAACCTGGGGCCGAATTGCCGCATCAGTTTTCAAATAATATACGTAACTGAATTATGTAAGTTTGGCATTACTGCTCACGTTTCGAGCAATTTAGTATACAGGGTGTCCCGCACCTGAGTAGAAGTATCTAAGGGTGGGATTCCTGGGTATATTCTAAAAAAAAATTGTATGGGGGGAAAGTTGTATCTCCCCTCCCTGAGGCAGGGGGGGGGGAGAGTTTCTTAAAAATTGACTTAAAATGCCAAAAAAAAACATTAAAAATCAACGAAAACACATCTAATGATGTGCTATATTTGTTTGGAAAGTCAATACTCCATTCTTGCATTTGGTTTTTAAATCAAGTTGTTTAAGCGAATACTTTTTGAGAAATTGAATTTCAAAATCAAATTTGTTAAAAAAAATGTGATTTTTTTTTTCTTAAGTCGATATTTTTAAAAAAATTACGTAATTAAGTGCTATTATTGTATTCAATATTCATTGCCTTCATTATTTTGTAATCCATCACCGAAAACTAAATGTAAAAATCTTTCTTAGTTTTTGAGAAATTAAGAAAAAACAAAATGTACTTTTCCCAAAAAAGCCCGAGAAAATTAATTTATTCATGAATTATCCATAATTGAACCCTTTTTTCGGGCTTGTTTGGTACAAGTACCTTTCGTTTTTTCTTAATTTCTCAAAAAGTAAGATAGATTTCTACATTTGGTTTTCGGTAACGGACTTAAAATATTTAAAGGCAATGAACATTGAACACAAAAATAGCACTTAATTACGTAAAATTTTGAAAAATATCGACTTAAGAAAAAAAAATCACAATTTTTTTAAACAAATTTGACTTTGAAATTTAATTTCTCAAAAACTATTCGCTTAAACAACTTGATTTAAAAACTAAATATAAAAATGGAGTATTAGCTTTCAAAAAAATTATAGCACATTATTAAATGTCTTTTCGTTGATTTGTAAAGTTTTTTTTTGGCATTTTAAGTCAATTTTTCAGAAACTGCCCCCCCTGCCTCAGGGAGGGGAGATACAACTTTCCCCCATACAATATTTTTCTTAGAATATACCCAGGAACCACACCCTAAGATACTTCCACTCAGGTGCGGGACACCCTGTGGCACTCACTCACTCAGAATCGGAAATTCGATCCCTGGCTCTGAACATGTTTTTAACATTTTTAGATATTTTTCAGAATTTATTTCACTTTTATGAAAAAATAATGGTATCTTTTTGCCATACAAATGTTAAAAAGCCTTTAAAAATAAAATGCACGACTGGGTCGCACGTACTTGCTCTTATGTTCAATAAAATGCGAGTTTAAGAACATTGTATACACAAACATGGAAATTATGAGAGAAAAATGTAGAGAAGCATGAAATACGACACTTAAATTAGCTAAAACAACTCTTTTGACAGTTTGAGGTGAAAAAAAAGTATGCCATCTTAATTCGTGATGGAATATGATTGTATGGGAAAAAAATTTTTAAAATCGTTGGAGCGGTTTTTTTTTTAAATTAATTTTTTATATATAAAATTCTTAAAACATTTTTAAGAACAAATTTTGGTATGCAGATTTAAACTATATATTTATGTGTATATGAAAACAAAATTTAAAAAAAAATTGTCAACCCGTTTTTGAGATATCGAATTTTCAAAAAAAAAATTGAAACTTTTTTTAAAAATCCAAAAACTTTTTTTTTTTAATTTTGATATGCAATATTATTAAATCTTATCTGAAATTTGTATATAAAAAAATGCATTTAAATCCGTTTAGCTGATAACGAGAAAACTCAAAATAAAAAAATACGTTCTATGACAGGTACTACTAATAGTTGCTATGTGTAAAATTTTATAATTTTTGATGGTAGATCGTACTAATTTTAGTATATGAAAAAAGTTTAATCAAAATCGTAGAAGTCGTTTTCAAGCAAAAAAGTATTTTCCTTTGCGGTTTTTTCACTTTTGTATGGAAGGTACCGTTATTTTTTCATAAATGTAAATTTTTTTCTAAAAATATTTTAGAGAGTACTAAAAAAGTCTTAAATATCGAGTTTCAAAAAAATCTATGATGCCGTTTTCGAAATATTTGATTTTCCAAAAATAATTTTGAAATATTTTTTAAAAATTCAAAAAATATTTTTTCAAAAATGTTGGTACACAAAACTAATAACATTTTTTGGAAGCTTCTGTATAAAAAAAATAATTGAAATCGGTCATACCATTTTAAAGAAAATCAAAAATTAAAAAAATGGTTCCTTGGGAGGTACCATTAATAACCATTTTTGAAAAATGGTTTTCCACCCAAAGAAAGCCCTTACTAAAATAAATTTATTGAATTTTTTTTAAGAAAAGTTGTGGAGCCGTTTTTGAGAAAAATACGATTATGTTAATTTGCCAAAAAAAATGTATGACAGGTACCGTTATTTTTGGTTCTAAGAAAAAAATGAAAAAAATGTGTCGGCAGAATCACCAAAAACCACTAGGTACCAAGTTTGAAGAAAATCGATCGAGCCGTTTAGGCTGTAGACGAACAGACAGACAGACAGACAGACAGAATTGTGCCACCCACTATTTTGGTGTTCTCTATCATCGTAATATCATGTTTGATTGTTATCTCAAAATTTTTTTTTGCACGAATCCAAAACTTGCCTTATAGTACCTATAATCGCAAGTAAAAATCTTTTTTTTTTCCTCAAAAACGGCTCTTCATGATGGGCAGAATGGATTGAAATTACTTTTTTTCGTGCCAATTTCAAATACCTAAATGAAAATAATATTGTTTGTATACCAAGATTTCCAAACAAAATAGTTTTTGAATCTTAGAAAAGTTTAATTTTTCTTTTTTGAAAATTCGATCGAAAATTTGTTGACAATTTCTTTTTGAAATTTTATTTTTGTATGCATTTATTATCTACTTAAAAAAATGCACACCAACATTTTTTCTCAATTTTAAAATTTGTTTATATAATTTTTAATTTTACAACCAACCCTACGACTATTAATTTTTTTCCATACATTCATATAAGATCATGAATTCAGATTTTTTTTAAATTTCAAACTATTAAAGGAGTTGGTTAAACGAATATAAAAAATATCGAATTTCATGTTTTTAAATATTTTTCTCTAATAATTTCCATGACTTTTAAACAATTTTCTAAACCAGTCAGTTTTTCACTGCGAGATCATGCTAGTCTCAGGGTTAAATCGGAGCTAACATAATTTCAAGTTAGCTTACCTAATTTGGTCAGTTAATTCATGAACCAAACTGAGAGTAATTTCCGTTTTTGGCGCCATTTTGATTTCGATAGTGTGATATCCATTGAGTCGCACATCGACTTTTATGGATTTTTGACAACTGAAAGATAAAATTAAAGCATTTAAATGAAGAAGGGGCTGAGTGACAGTTGTATAGTTGTATCTCAACACTTGAATTAATCTTCAACTGAAAAACTGCTCCTGACTCGGAGTTAATTTATTTTGAGAATTTTCTTAACTTGATTTAACTCAGAGTTGATTCTATATTTAAAACTAGCCTCAAGCTAGTTCGTGTGACCCAGTCATACATTATATTTCTCTTGCCTCGACCCAACTTAAACGTCTTATAGCTTTTTATCGTAAGCCTTACTATAAACAAATAAAATTTACAAAATTGTCATAATCCAATGTATAAACTTAGCAATTTTATACCTTTTCAATATCATTATCAGTTCATTTAATCCTTCAAAAAAATAAGGAACCAATACTATCTCTTACCATCTTCAAAACTGTAATTGACTTCCCCGGACAAAGACCTTCATTATTGTATTGTTTTTGAATTTAGCCAATTGTTTATTGGTTATTGATTTGAAAATCAGCTTATAGAATAAAAACAGAAGAATAAAATTTTCAAATTTAACAGACCAGAAGAAATTCAGTCAAGTGAATAAATTGTTGGGAAATTCTATATGAATCGTTACCCAAATTTAACCCTTTTTTAGGTGAATCCATTACTATATATCCCAAAAATTGAATGCTTGAATGAACTGAATCGAATTGCTGTTATTGAGTTATCCCTTTATCCATAACATTCAAAAGGTTCAATATTAAAGTAAATACAATACTTGAAAATATAGTAGAAAAAAAAATAATCTAATTTAAAGAAATATATTCTTTTGTCATTTTAAGTGAAAACCTTTTAAACATTTTATTTGTTCAAAACCACTTTTTTTGTAGCAAAAATATTTTCGCTTTATTTTCAGTTCCTTATTTTTAAAGATAAAAGTACAAATTTTAAGAAATTTTGTATCTAACCTTTTTTATTTTAAATTGGTGATTTTTCAAAGAACATTCCCAGCTTAACGACTGTATTGAACGATTTCTCTAAATGTTAATCTTCCATTGATTTTCTTTTAATTTAATATAAAATACAAATTATAACAACTCATCTATTAGATCACAGTACATGCAAGGACGAAAACAACAACGCGACGACTGACGACGATACAAACGCATTAAAATCTACTACAAAATGATTTTGTGATACCTAATCTCACAGACAAACATAAAAAGCAAATAACATCTATTCAGTGAAAAATTGCTAGTTAAAGTTAAGCAAATAAATAAAGAGAGAAAGAAAGAAATAAAGAAAGAAAGTAAAAAAAAGCAATAAAATAAAAATAAATTCAAAAAGAATGTCCAACCCACCTTCAAGGATAACTTCACCCCAATACATTCGACGCAATGGATCGAATACTACATCAGCATCGGCAGGTGGAAGTCCTACTGCTGCTGGCGTTAGCTCAACAGCATCCTGCCCAGGATCACCCATGCGCCGGGTGTCTGCCATCAAAAGTAGTGCCATGGATTTTGCCTCCAAGTTCTTCAACAAATGCAAAGCTGCCACATTTACAGTGGATGGAGCCACATATACTATAGGTAAGGCTAGATATTTAATTTGAAAACATTTTACTACCACTCTCTGTATATATATATCAGCAATGATACCGGTGTGCTATTCCACCGTCAGCCGTAGGGAGGAGGCGAGAAAAGTTAAGGATGTCCCATTAGAAATTCTTCGTCTATACTTTTCAAGGAGACTACTAGGTTAGCTATGAAGAGACGGCTGAAGAGAAGAGACTTGTATTTTAATAATTTAAGGTAACTGTAAATCCAGACTCTCCCGCTGAACCGACACATAGGTTTCTTCGAAATTGCGAAAGTTCGTTTTATAGGTTTAAGATGTTGGTTTCTAGGTCAGAAGGCACAGGGTGTTTTGGGGGAAAATGGCTTAGTGTTAAAATAGAAGCAGAATATTTTAAAGACATTTTCATCCAAAACATTATTATTTATTAGCTGAAATGTTTTTGTCATTATTAAATTTCAAAATAACGCAGGATTTGTGTAAAATTGAGCTTCTTTATATGATTTCTGATGAAGCTTCTCAGGACAAGTTGTATTTATGATGAAATTTTGTAGCCTTTAAGTTTGAGTGGAATTTTATGTTCAAGAACTTTTCAAGGAATGTAGTTTGAAAAAAGTGATTAAGTTTTAAATTTTGCGAAGGTAGGTACTTAAAAGCTGAATGAATGAGAGGATATTTATTTAAAATTTTCTAATTTTAGCTATTGAGAGCCAAATCGAAATTTTGAAAGAAGCGAAATATTGTCTTTTATAATTAGTTTAGGTTTTAATAAATCCAAATCTAGTTTTGAGTTTATTTTGACTTGAAAGATATTTTTATTGAAAAGCTTTTTTCTTCTCTCCTTTCTAGTATCAGTAATTCTTGCAGGTGCTACTACTTTACCCACTTACTTATTCAGCTCTAAATCCATGAAAATTCCTTGCCTGAGAGTCTTAAAAACGGTACCCTTCAATGTCTCAACTTACCTAGACCAAGCTTTCTGGCATCCGCGACGGCTTGGTCTTTAAACTGGAGGCTCCGTCTTTTCATTCTCTCGAACCGTGGGCTTGGATTCAAAGGCTCTCTTGGCTGGAGAATTATCCTCCATCTATTCTCTGGATTTCTTGAAACATTTACATCTTGATACCGCCCATATAAAGTTTGTGGTTATATCTTTTGCCCGCATCCACACATAATATTAGTCGAAGAATTTTCAGTATCGCTCAACACTTGGCACCATAAAGCAAGACGGGCAGTATAACGGAATTATAGATTGTGCCATTCGTTCTTCGCGTGAGGAGTTTCGAACTCATCTGTTCCCCCAAACCGAAGCAACACCGGTTTGCCAGTAGGGTGGGCCGAAAAACCAATATTTTGGATTTTTAAATCACAATAGCGCGGAAAAGTTGCGGGTGGGGCAGACTTAGAAGGGGTACACAAAAAAAATTAAATTGGTTTATATCTTCCGATCGCGCATGAGCCCTTTACTTTGGCGAAATGAGCAAAAAATCACATTTTTTCGATAATTATTTTTCTAGCTTACCTTACTAATTATTGAATTCAAAAGCTTACGTTAGCTTCAATTTGAACCGATAATTAATTAAAAAAAAGAATGGTTCAAATCGATTGAAGTCTTCTGGTAATGCATGTGCCCCAAACTCTGTCAAAATATGGAAAAAATCACATTTTTACGATGATTTTTAATCTTCTATAACACAGGTTTACAAATATCGGTTAACTTTTTCGACACGTGAAAGTAAGAATCGTTCTAAGGGTAATTTTTCACGCTGAACTCAAATCCGTTATCCGTTTTTCGCTATCAGCTCTGGTTTTCGAAATATTACCGTTAGAAAGTGCCGAAAACCCCCTTTTTCGCCATTTTTGGGGTTATGTAACTGTGCAAACCGATTTTTATTTTTTTTAATTGTACAGATTTCTGAAAGTACTAGTTTTAATCTTCAAGTATCAGCTTTAATCGTCCCAATATCTCTTTTACTTTTTGAGAAACCTTCAGTTGCATTTCTCAATATATTGTGAAGAGCAGGGAGAGCGACTTCACCAAGATTTAGAAAGAATAGAAAAAAGTTACAAAGGTTTTAGGGATGATGGTATGTTAAGTGACTATTGTTGGTCTCTTGTACGTGAAACGGACCAAAATTTATATAAACCGTGCAGTTCCGTTACGCTTTGTTTTAATTTGTAAGATTTATGTCAAATTTAAAAAAAACTATTGTCAAAAAGGGTGATTTTTTTAATTTATTTCCAAAAGTTAAGCCGATAGCAAAAAATGGATTTCAGATTTGAAATCTATACTAAAAGCTCTTTTTGGAACATAGTTTACCTGCTCCTGTCGAAAACAACTTAAGGCAAAGAGAAAGCATTTTTTAAATTATATGTAGTCAGATGAGGAATAATAACTAATTTAATATCTCTCAAAAAGTAAAAGAGATATTGGAACGATTAAAGCTGAATTTTGAAGATTAAGATTAGTACTTTTAGAAATCTGTACAATTAAAAAAAATAAAAATCAATTCGCATTAGTTACATAACCCCAAAAATGGCGAAAGAGGGGGTTTTCGGCACTTTCTAATGGTAATAACTCGAAAACCAGAGCTGATAGCGAAAAACGGATAACTCATTTGAGTTTAGCGTGAAAGATTACCCTTAGAACGATTCTTACTTTCACGTGTCGACAAAGTTAACCGATATTTGTAAACCTGTGTTAAAGAAGATTAAAAATCATCGTAAAAATGTGATTTTTTCAATATTTTGACAGAGTTTGGGACACATGCGTTACCAGAAGACTTCAATCGATTTGAACCATTCTTTTTTTTAATTAATTATCGGTTCAAATTGAAGCTAACTTAAGCTTTTGAATTCCATAATTAGTAAGGTAAGCTAGAAAAATAATTATCGAAAAAATGTGATTTTTGCTCATTTCGCCAAAGTAAAGGGCTCATGCGCGATCGGAAGATATAAACCAATTTAATTTTTTTTGTGTACCCCTTCTAAGTCTGCCCCACCCGCAACTTTTCCGCGCTATTGTGATTTAAAAATCGAAAATATTTGTTTTTCGGCCCACCCTATTTGCCAGGGTAGTTCTTCATTGGATCTCCACTAAAATGTCGTTTGTGGGATTTTTGTTCCAATATAAATGAACTTCTTTACTAGTTCGAAGTTGTTGCTATCAACAATGACGTTTTATCCTAGCTGGTTGACAAATCTCTCATTGTTTGTTGATAGCATGTATTTGGTTTGTCCTCGTTTACTTGAAGAGCCGTGAAAGACTCTATAGCGGCCGATTTAGCCGATTATATCGATTTCATCGGCATACCCTAGAAGTGTAACAGATCTGTTGAAAATTGTGCCTTCAGTGTTAACTCCTGCCCTGGGCATTATTTTTTCCAGAACGAGATAGAAGAAATCACATGAAAGCATTAATCTCCTTGCCGAAACTCTGTGCATACTTGGACTAGCTCGTAAGAGCTTTTCCCTAGCTGCATATTGCATCGCGTATTTTCCAATGTCACGGGACACAACGGGATCAGTTTTCCCGAGATCCCAAGTAAGACCATCGCCTCATAAAGCTCTTGATGATGAATGTTATCATATGAATATTTGAAGTCGATGAATAGATGGTGAGTCTCGAGGTACTGGGTCTACATTGACTGAAGGTGGGTTCTCTTCTTGTTCTAATTTCGCTCTACTTGATGCCTATTCAGCAGCTGCTGAACTGAAGGTGCGTTCTCTTCTTTTTTTATTTCTCGCTCTACTTGATGCCTTTTCGGCAGCTGCTGGAAGTGCTGCTTGAAAACATCTACTACTGCTCCCTGTGATTTGTTAACTAAAGGTTGTCTTCGCTATTCCAAAGAACCTGCATTCCGGTTTTATACCCAGCAGTCAGTTGTTTGGATTTTGAATTAAGCTTTCGGGTGTTGTTTCGATCGCAAGACTCTTCGATCTCCTTAAGCTGGGAGGTTGCGTATGCCCTCTTCTTTCTACGCTGCTCTTGTTTTATACTGCAGCATATTTGCATGTCCATTTTTCTAGCTGTACACATTTGTTGGTAGTGGTTGGCAGCCTATTGTGTTTCGACTGTATATTTGATGATATCGCGATATTAGGACGTTTTTGGCGTTTTTGGCAGGTGAATGCACAGCAGAGAGTTTCTCGCTCAGATACTCACTGTAGGCTCTGGTGACTTCAGGTATTTATATGCTAAGCAGACCAACGTCAAATGTCTTCTTTAGGGTGGTTGCAAGTTATTTTTTCATTCGAAAGTCGAGCTATAAATCTTGCTGCAACAAGGAAATGACAACAGTCGACGTATGACCCTGAAAAGTACACACGCCTCAGATGTTTGATGCGGTTCTTCCATCGGTTAGCACATGGTCGATTCGGTTGGCGTATTGACCATTTGGGTGGCAGGTTGCTTTGTGGATTTTTAGCCGTGGAAGCCTAGTGCTACTTATAAACGTATTACGAGCTTTTGAAAAGTCTATTATTCGAAGGCCATTATTATTTGTATCTTCGTGGAGGATTTGCCTACCAGCACCAACTTATCCCCTGATATTATCTTTCTTTCCAATTTGAGTATTGAGGTCACTTAGCAAAATATTTGCATCATACTCTGGGCATTCTTCATAGGTTCTTTCCAGGAAGTCATAAAACTCATCCTTCAAAGACATTTCAACTGCTCATATTAGGCTTATATTTTGGAAAGTGGCTTTGATGCCGATCACAGCCAGGCGATCATGTATCGGTTTGAAGTTGATCAATTTGTTTCTTAACTGATTTACCATGGCGAATCAGCACCCGAACATGTGCGGTCTTTCATAGCAGCTGTAAGAAATGTCGTAAACTTTTCTTTACGTCATACCTGATCCCTCCCATTGCATCTCCTGGATTTCAGTAGTATCTGCCTTATACCGCGTGAGAACAGACTCAAGTTTTTGAGTTGCACCCAGGGGTGTAAAGGGTTCATGCGCTCCAGGTATATACTCTCAAGTCGTTACCCGTTAGCGTGCCGGATCTTGTTGTCATTTGAGGGTTGTCAATATCCGAGGCTCCTCGTGCCACTCTCATAACCGTGGTAGAGAAGTTGAATCGATGACACAATCCCCAAACCCGGAGGACCAGGTACTTCTTTTCCCTTCTTCCGATCCCAGAAGCCCGTTACTAGAATATCTTAGCGCTGCTGTTGGCCTGTAGGGGTCTCATCCGCCACCATTTTTTTTTTAGCACCGTGGCAAGTACTGAAAACCCTTGACTTCATCTCTATGTATGCTACAGTAGCTCATGTATAAAGTCTCTGTCTTTCAGACTGTTGGTGACGTTGTTGATTCTCATTGTTGAATTCATTCGTCGCACATCATCCATTTGATAGGCTTCTTCAAGATTTCAGCGAATTATGCAGCCAGTCATTTCCGACAGAAGATTATTACTGTTGCAATTTTTGTCTTTTGTTCAACACTTGCGCTTTTGAGTTTAGCAAGTCAAGTCTGGGTGGACGAGACTATAGTATTCGATGGTAAACACATGGAGGTTAAGCACAATTGACGTGTAGGATTCAAAACATCCCTGGACATCACCATGCTGACGCCAATCAGTGACTACCCGACTTCCTTCAACGCCCAACTATCTGGCGCTACTTTAAGTGAATCTTTAACCACATTAAAGACAGTTTGAACTAAACCAAATAATTAAATATATGTAAGTCAACAAGAAAACAAAATTAGAGGCTGGTTAATTTCCAAGCATTCCTTTAATGATTGTTTGGAGTGGTTTTCCTATAGTAAGATTGTCAAGGAAAATAAGACTTAATTGATGTATGGTTGTGATGGTAATGGAAAAGGTACAAGGCGCAACTATCCGAATATATATAATGTTTTCTATATACCTACAGAGATTAGACTAGTTTCATTTGTAAAACGTGATATCATTATAAATGAAGTTTCCGAAACAATAGGTAATGGAAAAATACAAAAAGTAATTAATCTACTTAGTCGAAGAACCCTATACGTGACACATTTTCTGCATAGAGCACACAAAAAAGAATTGTGGTGGACCAAATAATAGTGGCTTACTCTTATTTGGCATGAGGAAAGATATTAGAAGAAAACACGTACTTATAATTTTCTCTTATAGGAAAATAAAAATAATTTTTTCCCACAAAAATTTGCTTCTTGAATTAATCATTCAATATTTGACCTGTAAGCTAAAACTTCTGGAAAGTAGTTAACACTTTTCAAGACTTGCAAAGAATATTAAATTGCAATAGCAAATTACACAGATATTAAAAAATGTATAACTTCCTTGAATATGCTATATGTATGCATATAGAAGCTTTATAGAAGCTTTAAATTCATATGGTCTTTTATAAAGCTTCTTATTAACCTTGTTTCAAACCCACTACTGAAACAATTATTTATTAAAATATCGCTTTTTTTGTAAAATTCTTTAATGTCTTATAGAAACATTAAGGAAGCTATTTCTTTTTTAATTACAAACAAAGGGTGTTTTTTTTTTTTGACGTGTGGTTTTCAATCTGGCAATACTTCTTTCGGAGTTGGTCTTTGTGACAGCTGGCACTTGGCTTTATGCTCAGTTTGGTTTGCAATTTCGTAATGAATACACCTACTCCTGAACAACGTTTGCAAATCGTGCAAATTTATTCCCAAAATAAGGGTTCGGTTCGTGCGCTGCGATGAAAAATGATGCAAAATGAAGCCGGTCATAATGTTACAGTCAGTGGCGAACGCTATAGAGCCATGATTAATGACTTTTTCATGCTTGAATTAGAAGATGTTGATGCTGACGACCTTTGGTTCCAAAAAGACGGCGCTACATGCCATACAGCCAACGAAACAATCAACAACGCGTTATTGCTGACATACGGCCCCAATTGCTGCAAAAAGTCGTCAAAAATAATGTCTCTCGACTGGAATTTATTCGCGCCAGCCGCGGTGGCCACTTGCCAAAATCATTTTAAAACTAAATGGCAAACCCTTATCTTTATAACAAAGTTAAATTCTCGGCCATAACATTAAATTATATGCGTTTTATTTCTTCTTGAAAACCACACGTCTAAAAAAAACACCCTTAACTATACCAGGGTTACATATTTATGAGATTTTAACGTCTTTAAAAACTTTTTTTAATTTAAAAATCAACAAAAACAATATTTTAAGCCTTTTGCAGGTTAGTTCTACCTGGATTAGCAATTTACTATAGAAATTTTATTAATTAAATAATTTTAACTTAGTTTTTAAATTCATATTAACAAAAAAAAATGTATCAAAAAAGCTTATTTGGACCGCAGAACAAGATCCAAAGACCTTCACGCTTCTCAGTACAAACAAATGCGGTGTGATTCTTGGGATTAATTTCTTTCTCGTATAGTTTCTGTTTAACCCAACTTAAAGCACTTACCCTTTGAATAAACTTAATCTTAAACTTTAATTTTAATATGTATGTAAGGAAATATCTTTCATCGGTAGACTAGACATACATAAAACAAAACACCTTGCAGTATTTTACCCACTAGGTACACACAGTTAGATTTAGCCATTCAGATAGTTTAGTAAATCAGCAGGAGTATTATATTATTTCAAAAGGATTACCACCTGCTTCTCCATCCGGGAGAAACTTTTTTTTACTTTCATAAAACATGCTTCCTCTCCCTGGAATTCTTGATGTGAGTTTTTTTCTATTTCTCGGTTATGAAAGAAAACACCTCAAATATAGGCTGGAAACTATACATTATGCGGCAAACCCCAGGTGATGTGTTGTAAAACATACGTGTTTGTCCTTTGATACCTCGGCAATAATTTTCCAAGGCAAAAAAAAAAAAGCGTCCAGGCACACAGAAATTGTGATATATGAGGTAGGTATAATGTGAACTTCAATTTTCTTTTACCCTAAGCTCTATATCAAGTTGGCACAGCAGAGATTAAAAAAATTCTTTAGACCCGAAAAAAAAACAGAAAAGCCTTTCACTTTCACACTTAGATGAGAAGAGGACGCGTGCTTTGAAAATATTTGTTCATGCCAAGAAAAAATATTCCTGCTAACAAAAAAAAACCCCAATAAATTACATGGAAGAGAGAAAGAATTTCGAAAAAATTAATTATTCCATTGCATGAAAGTATGTATTTTCTGGTGCTCGAAAGTCAATTTAAGAATTTAACAACTTTTAACAAAGTTTGGATTAGAGGTTTAGGTATAGATGGATATAGGTCGTAGCAAAGATAGTTACATGGTTGCTTTAAAGTTAAGCAAGTTGTTTTGCTTCAAAGCAAAAAGTTTTTCACTTTAACCGTTGGAAAAAATAAAAGAAATTAAATATAAAAAAAACTCTTAAAGGTTAAGTGATTTGCGGAATGTGTATGTGATGGCTGACACAATGAAGAATGAAAGGATTTCTTACTAAATGAAAATGCACACTGAAATAGAAAGGAACAGAGAAAAAAGACAGAGGATATATTATTTCTGGAAGTTCTGCGAGCAATCTTAGTTGCCTTAGGGTCAGTTATCATCAGTGCTTAATTAACTCAGAGTTAAATCAGAGTTGTGCAATCCTGAAAATTTATTAGCCCTGAGTTAACTTAGAAATAGTTTTTCAGTGGAGGTTTCACCTAATGATTCAATAACATAAGTTCAAAGAATTTCAACTCCGAAATGCATTTCGAACTTTTAATATAGAATTATATTTAATCGTCAGGGGTGGATCCAGGTGTTGGGGGGCTATAGGGGCTTAGCCTCTCCCACAGCCAAGTCGTAAAATTAATTTCAAAAATTGTTCCACATTTTTTGGATAGTTATAGACCAAAAAAAAAATTGAATAAAAAATTGCTGAAAAATACAAAAAATCTATCAAATCTTTTCAATTTCACTGAATTTAGCAATAACGATTGTGGAAAAATGTTGTGTGTAATTTTGGTTTTATTCAAATAATGCAAACAGTTTTTTTTAGAAAATTTTTTGTAAAAAATACAAAATAGGTGTTAGCTGTTCTATGCCAACGATATGTTAGTTGTTTTTTAAAGGCCCTTAGGAAATTGTACTTTTAATACAAGGTTGGGGCTAAAAAATTGGCATGGGAGTATGTTTTTTGTCCAGAACCGAACAGAAATGTATTATCCGAGGTACTGCCTCTTGCAAGGAACTGACAAACCCTCCAAGAGTATACTTGTCATGAAAAAGTGCTTTTCATTAAGCCGTTCGGACTGGGCAAAAAACTGTAGGTCCCCTCTATTCCTACCAACAATACGCACACACCAGGAATGTTTGAGAGTTGTAAGTCACTAGGCCCAGGTTCTCCACGAGCTATTGCGCCACCCAATTTATTTATTTTATTTATATTTTTTGTCCATTCGTAGGCTCTATTCATTCCAAGCCCTATAAAAAAGGACGAAAGATCAAAGTTTGGGCTTAAAAATTTACGCCTAAAATGTGTTTTTCCAAGCCCTATAGGGACGGATAAAAAAAATAAGAATGGGACAAGCAAATTTGCATGTTGCATGTGTTTTCTCCCAGGCCCTAAGGAAACTGTGTACTGTGTTTTTTTCAAGCCCCTAGCAAATTTGACAAATAATCAAGGTAAACGGAAAAAATGCTGGGTTTTTGTTTAAGCGCTTTGACCTTTGGGCCAAACAAACAAAGTAATTTCAGCAAACTAAAGGATAACATATGACATTTTTTGTATTTTATAATTTATATCAGAAATTGAAAAACCAAAATTCAGATAGGTGTGTGTTTTGACAATATTCTTTTTCAGGTCAAATTTTCAGTAAAGCATTCTTTTGTGTTTAGCTGAATGAATAAATTCTATCGAAAGCTACACTTACTTACTTAAGGTAACACTTTAGTTCGAGGTGGACCAGGGTCTCAACCAACAGGCTTCTTCTAGCTGGCTCGGTTTAAGTTTCGCAAATGGAAAGCTGTAAGCATATCGATAGAATTGATCACTAATCATCATATTGAATCAAGAGTAAATGTTTCCTTTTTTCCTAAGATTGTCTGTTGATATATTTCAGGCTTAGCTGAGCTAGAGAACTTTTAGAGTTTATAACAATAACTGTTCACATAGGAAACAAAAAATCGATATTTTTAAAACAATTTTCCACCTATTCTGTGCACCATATTTTAATACTCAAGGCGAAGAATGTTTGCCTTGGCCTAAGCCACCCATTGAGTAAGTAACTTACCCTTTATTAATAAGCTATAAGCCTAAAACTGGAAAACAATTATGTATGCAAAAACGATTTGCATGCAAATAATTCCTTGAGGTGAATATATTTTATTTTTTGGGAGTGTAAACCGATCATCCAAAAAAATATATTTTTTCACCACTTAATTTGCAGCAAAATAATTTCCGGGCAATTCTTTTGTATGACATTCCATGACAGTAATTAAGTAGCACGGGTGGAGGGTTGGAAGACCAAAAACAACATGGAAATCAACAGTTCTAGCAGAAGCAGACTCATACAGAAAGACGTGGACAGAGTTAAAATATCTAGCTGCAGACCGTGAACGATTGAAACGATTTGTTGGCGCCCTATACCCCAATCGGGCTTACAGGACTTGATGATGATGATGAATTAAGTAGCAATTGATGAAGTAATTTTGTATTTCACTTCAATAATTTTTGTATGCGAAAATATTTGCAAACATTTTTGCTTGGCATGGGAACTGTAAACTAGTCTTATAACTCAAAAAACTGTGGTTCCGGCGCCAAAAAAAAAAATGTTGGTGTCAAAAGTTTGCATCAAATGTGTTCAAGTAACCGAATCAAACAATTACTGTTCATTACGTTCAGTGTAATCAAAAACGATGCGATTTTTTATCTTATTTTCTATTTCATTTTAGATGAGAAATAAATAAATTGTTAAATTTCTTCTTTTTCTTTTTAGGACAGTGTTGGTTAAACATTTTCAAGTTAAATATGCAAAGTGAAGTAAGGGCCTCAAATTGCTTTTCAAATTAAAATGAAACTAAGCCCCAAAATTAATGTTGAGATCTCATTTCATTGGGTACCTATTTGATCATGGAACTAAGTCCTTAGGGAATAGTGAAATAATGCCCAAAAATGAAATAATACCCCAAAATTTTAGAATCTTCGTTGTTGTTGTCTTCTGTGCATTTTTTTGGGGCCTTATTTCGCTTTTTCTTTAGGGCCTTATTTCCTGAGGCCTAGTTTTGCGGAGCGGTTTTGTGTACGGTGTGACTATTTTGGCATATAAATTTTTGTAAAGTGCGTTATTTAATATGGCCGCTGAAGCACACTAATTGCAGCTGCTACATTTTTTATCGTAAAAAATCTCAATTTCTTATTTTTCTCTGAATCATACCGTTCTACCAATTTTCATCGTTCTACAGCAGAGGTTCCTAAACTTTTTTGTCGTAGACCACTTTCAAAAAATTTCTTGGTTTCGGTAGACCCCCTGCTGCAAAATTTTACCATATTCCCAAAACTCGTCAAAAATTCGAAGATTAGATCTAAAGATGGAAATCTGCGTTGCAGCTGAGTTCCAACCCTAAATTCGGGCGCCACTTTGCAAGTCTCGACAGGCGTTGCACTGAATATCGAATATCGTCAGCTTTCTAATGTCAAAGCCTCGTAAGTCTGTTTTGACAAATTGCTTAGAAGACACAAAAAAACAAGTTTTAAAGGTTATAAAATGGAATTCTTAGATCGTAAAAGGTTTTTAAACTGGTTGATAGCACCAATGAGATATTGATATTTGAATTCTGTGATTTGTTTTGATCTGAAATGCATTGAAATGGCATTTTAAGATTTATGAGGCTTAGACAGAAATCCGATTATATGCAAGTTTTTACAAGTAACAGTCACTTATCTTCTTAAAATATACTTCTTAAAAAAAAAATTAAGGGCAGTTTTAAGAAAAAAGGTAATTAATGCTACATAAACTGGCTATCTGATCTACAGGCCAGCCTAACTGAACAAATTTTTTTCAGGCCCGCGGACCAAAGAAAAAGCAAAAAACTAAAAATATTGTTTTTACAATATTATTGAAAGGACTGCATGAGGAGCTCATACAAAATTTCAGCCAACAATTTTTAAAATTAGAATCTTAATTCTTAAAGTTTCAAAACCGCAATACGACTATTATTCACTGAAATACAGCCTGTCAAAAATCACCGAAAATTTGGAATTTTTGTGTTACCTTAATTTTTTTGGATAGGTGTAGGTAATATCTGCCTTCATTAACAGATAAGGCCAAGCCTACATTTTTGTTCTTTACTATCGAAGCCAGATACCCTAAAAATTTCAAGCTTCCACGGTGTCGGGAAGTTCTCCATTATTTTGATGATCTGTCAGTGAGTCAGTCCGTCAGTTACGGGTTTTGTGATTTTTGAAGTCTTAAATCTCGGGAATTACTAATGCTAATAAGTTGAAATTTGGTGAAACAACTGTGTTTCAGCTCAGCAAATACTACAAATTTGAAGTTTCTGACTTTATTAGTACAGAAGTAAGAGGTGGGTTGAAAATCGCCAGAGTTTATTGCTGTAAAAAGAGTGTAGTGCCGTGAACTTGGTTGGGCACTACCGTGCCCTTTGATAACTAGCTAGCTTTAACTTCTTCCAAAAAGAGCTGTTTTTTTTCATAAGGCCCAATATGTTTAACTTTATCTTTTAGGAGTCAAAAATCTAAATATCGAGGTACGACACTTGTACAAAACACCCTTTCACAACTTTCAATATCGAAATCAAGATGATGAGTGCCACTTTGAAAATTGCGTTTTCTAAATATTTTAATAGCTTTCTTACACCCATGTGCCGGAAAAATGTTTTCAGTTTAGTCGCTCAGTTGTTGTCATATTGGGTGAGCTAACTCGCCATTTCGGAATGAAGTAAAGATTTAAATTGACTTAAAAATATGTTTTTGTAGTTAAGCCAGGCTTAACCACAAGACTAGGATGATCTCACACTGAAAAACCAGACCCTAATTTTTTATATTTTATTTTTTCCAACTGCAGTGGTATACATGTAATATAAGAGGAGAATCCGAAACAAAACTTGAAAAGTAACAGTCTAAAAAATTCAATACAGGCACTTTTTCGTAATATGTACCTTCCAACTGCATCACATTTCATATTTGTATCTTCTTCAATTACTATATTTGTGGGTCACATACAAAAAAAATTCCTATAAAAATATTTCAAGACAAGTAGGTAAGGTATCTACTTACTCATTCGTATACATGTTTTTTTTTTGTTTCTTAGTAAAATATCAAGTGTTCGAAACATAGTTGGATAGAGGGTATGTCCTTCTATGCATGGCAATACACATATATACAAAATACTCCACTTATGTATACCTATGGTAAATTGTAGACTAGCTGCTTTATTTTCTTTTCAATTATGCACTCAACGTTAAAAGCAGTTTTAATGCGAATTATAATCTCGTAAATTTAATTAAAACTGCATCACACTTGCTTCCAATGCCACTTAACTGTGAAATGTAATAAACTTTTGCTGCATTTCACTGAATATGTTGATGTGTTTCTTTTTAATCTATTTATCAAATGAAGGTAATTTTGTTTAAGCCTTTTGCTTTTTATCCAGCTTAAAATCGCTGCAAACTACTTCTACGATTATTTTGATTTCAATGAAAATTCACCTGTTTTGTAGCAAAAATAAAGTTGCAGCAGAGTGAAAAACTCACACAATCCCAGCCGTTAGCACACATACATATACGAAACAGATTTCCTCTCCTTGTCGGTAGTGGGTCTTTTTCCTTCCTGTGATAACTTTTTTTTTCAAAATTAATGCCCCGCGGAGCAAATTTCTCACACCACACTAACCACATGCCCTGGCCATGAATCCTATATAACCTGCAGCAGTCCTAGATGTTCGTATATTCAGGGTCATATTCAGAGCTAATAATCGTTGGTACACGTCACACAGTTCGTCCAAAATTGAATTTGCAACTTAATACGTAATGAAATTTACATTTTAATAACATCACTAATAGTCCTGTGGAATGTTTAAGTGTGTGTGAGTGTGAGGTGAGAGAGTATTAGTGAAATACTAAGGGTTTGCTGTTCACGAAAAGGTTCTCCTTAGAAAAACCACATGTATGGAGGAAATGGGGTGACAAAAGACCGAAACTACTTGGTTTTGATATTCGGCATAAGACACATTGTGGTAAAAAGGTTATGGTTAGATGCATGCAAATTTAAACTTCTGCGCCAGCGATTCAGATCCGAATGAGTGTCTTTTAGAGACGAAAGCCACACACACAAATAATGCGGAATGTTGCTGACAGAACAAAAAGATGCAAATTCTAATTTATATGCAGATAAAGTGAATACAGAGCATCTGCTTCTTATTACTGTACTTTTTGAGATATTTTGTAAGGAATAATTTTTAAGAAAAACCCTTTCTCTGCTATTCGTGAATGAATATAATAGTCTAAGAGCTACCACTTTGACTAACTTACTAGACACAAGACTACAACTTTGTGTGTGCTTGATTTGGGACTAGTTAAGTACGAAAATCACAGTCTGGAAGGGTTGCCGTGGTCGAAACGTTACCATCTATTTTTTTCAAAACGCAAGAAAAGAGTCAAAACTAACCTACTTTCACATGGCTGAAATTTATTTATAATTTTTTGTATACATTCTAATGCATGAAAAAAATTATGCCAGACTGGTCTGGCGGTCGAAAGTGCTTGCCAGACGAGTCTTAAGTTTTTAAAGCTTAATAAAAGATATTGGCTAACCTGAGAAAAGTGTTTATTTATATTTTCTCAAATCGATAGTGAAGCGCATTAGGGCTAAAGTTGCCCAAGGGTCGAAGCTTGGGCCACTTTTATACAACATCATGACCTCTGACCATCCAATTTCAAGAGAATGCGAGAACCTTCTCTTTGCTGATGACTAACTTACATATTGCTCATCATTCTCTCCATTGATAGCTGTCCAAGAAGTCGAGGCACACATCCGCAAACTATTCCAATTTGGTTGCTCAGCTGGAAGCTCCAAAAGTATCACCCTAACACTCCCAGATGGAACATTACCAGCCAAACGCAGCGCCAGGTACCTAGTCATCAACTTCAACGAGCTGCTGAGATTCAGCCCACGCATTCACAGACTGTCCTCACAAAATCCAATTTTGCTTTCCACCGCCTCTTCCTGCAGATGAAGAAGAAAATTGGGCAAAACCAACAGACAAAAACTCTATTCTATAAGCAACTCCTGAGACCAGTTATCAGTTACAGCTTCCCAATTTGGTTCACCATCTCCAAGGCCGCTATGAAAGAACTGCAAATATTCGAGAAGAAAGTCCTAAGGATCTGCACTGGACTTTACTTTGATCATCCGCGGCGTAAGCATTTCAAGAACGAGCAAGATAAGCTGGTTAGAAACATTGCCAACGACCCTAATCAACTGATGAGAACGATGATAAACCAACAGCGACATCCGGAACCAAGAAGCGCTATGGAAATCCTGGATATAATAGCTCCAAAAACCAACGATGTCAGTTTGACATCTGTCACTTTGACAGCTGTAATTTTCAAATACATATCATAATATATATATTACATAATTTTTTTTCATGAAAAATGAAATCATATTCAAATTTATTCCAAATGAAATTAGGGATCAGAAGGCAGTTCCAGTAGATAGACTCTTAAGTATTGAACTATGTATGTATGTATGTTAGTTTAATAATGACCATTACTGAATAACACAAATGGTTTGAGTTGGTCATCAACCGGGGATTTTTTCAATAACCACAAGTTATAATTTTGCTTTCTAAAGGTTTTTAAAAGACTTTGATGACAAAATGGCAGAAATTTGCCATTTAAACACGAAGTCAAGTTCGAAACTCAAAGTTTAAAATTTTTTTTAACATGGATAGTTAAATACATACGTACATACATATGTAGGTATTAATGTAAGACTGCAACCTTTTGCAAGGCTTTGTTGCTGTCAGTTTGACATCTGTCACTTTGAAACTATTTTAAGTGTTAGCTTTTGCTTCAGAAATTCGCCTACAAGTTTTTGTTTTTGAGATTGTATGTACTTTTTTTAATTGAAAACAAAAATGAAGATCATATGTATATCTGATAAAAAAAAAATAGTGGTACTTCTACACGTGCTCAGAAGTGGGAATAATATTTCATCAAATTAAGTTAATTTGATGAACATTTTTGGCAAAAAAGTTGTTTCAAACTAAACATTTCAAACAAAAAATATTTCCCAGTGAAGTCCGCAGGTCATATCTTGTATCTCAGGAACCAAGCATGCCAGGAATTTGTAGTACGGGCCAAAATGCAAAATAGTTGGATAGGTAAGTAACCTATGATAAAACAAACATCTGCTGATTCTTAAATTCCATGGGAAAAAACCCAATATTTTTGTATATTTCTTAACATTTTTTTGAATAGGAAAAGTAACAGAAAAAAGAATGATTTCAATAAAATAATGATATAGAATAGTCTCACAAAACAGAATACCCACTGAGCCACTGTCTGCAGGTGTGACATGGAAATGCTAACAGACGACATAACCCAGTGGTGCATTTGGGGCAATGTAGGCATTACAACTCCTTATGCATAGTGGCATTGTGCCAGCTAATTTTTGAGATTCTTCGGCACTAAAATACTCTCAAATATTTGTGGTTTTAGCTTTTAGGTCTTAAAGAATTAGACATTGATTTTTTCGCAATTTGTGCTGCATTTTCACGGTTTCAATTGGTGAAAGGTCAGGGCTACTGGAAGGCAATTTTAGTAAATGAATTGCTTCAGCAGATAACCACCTCATTGTAGACCATGGTGTATGAAGCACCATCCTATTGGAAAATAAAGTCTCCACCGCTAGCTTGAACCTTGAAGATGTAGTATGAATGGAGAAGCTCATTTTGCAGAATACTCGGTAATTGGCAGCGTTGAAAATTCTATTTACAAACTTTCAATTTCCATATCATTAGAGATGCTGGAAACTGACCATTTTTTAAAGACAGCTAGGCAGCCCTTGTGAAAAGCTTCTTTTGAATTTCCAACTATACACGTTTTCATTCTTTACCTACGCATAGATCAAGCCTGGAGTCATCACTGAAAATAATGGACCGTCATTAACTAATAGTCCAGTTTTTGCGTCATTTGGTCCACTCTAGTCGCCTTTCTTCTTAGGTGTTTAAAATGGGTTTCTTTTTGCTTTTGTTCCTTACGAATTATGTATATACCTATCTCTAATTTGAGTAAAGCAAAAAAATATAAAATTTGTACCAATCCGATTTTTTCCAATTCTCGCTTGCAATAGTGTCGATTGAAACACTTTTTTGGATTCTTTCTCTCCATTCGACAGACATTGCAGCGGCCGGCAGTTTGGCGTCGATTTTCTGTTATTATTTTTTTCAAAACTAGGCTTCAAAATATAATCACACCGATTGTAGAATTCGACGAATTAGCTGTGGAGGGAGTCAGTCTCAATTTTGAAATTTCGCACATATTAAAATGTCAAAATTGAGTCTTATTCCCTCCGCAGCCCATTCGTCGGATTCTGTAATCGGGGTGAATGTTTTACCAAAAAGAAGGTTTTATTCTGTACTGTACTATTTGTCTCAAGATATATTAAAATAGAAATTCATTGATAACTAAACTCAGATTAAAGTGTTTTATGTGATGGAAGATTCTAATTTTAACCGGAAATGGCTATGGTGCAAGTAAAATGTATTTAAGTATTGGTATAGCGGAAATGTGTGTATTTTCGTATTGTACCTATTCTATTTTTGTCCAGGGGCATATTAGCATCGGGTGATACATGGCCAAATGGCCTTCATTAATTATTTACCGAGTCCACATTTGTTGACCCTCGGTGCAGATGGAGGAAAGGATGTGATGTGATGAGTAGCCTTTTCGACTTCCATTGAAACAGTCAGAGTGTTTTAACACAATTATTATGTCATGTAGCACAAAGATTAATCGAAGTCAGTACGCGTGGTTGTGTAATCTCTGCTAAGCAGCTAGGGGTTGCAATTCTCTAAAAGTCTACATGTTGTGTTATGATGTAACATTTTACAAGTATGTGTGTGACTGATGGTTCGTCACTTTTAACTGTTGTTTGACCGTATTTTGGCCTTTTTTTTAAGTTGAAGTAGACGTATGTCAAATTTCCAAAGTTGTTTAGAATTTCCTCAGAAATTATCAACTTTTAAACCCAAATAGAAATTGGGTGTGTCTGGTTTGTGAATTGTACCTTCTCTTCCCTCTTCATTTTTTTGTTCTATTATAATTGAGGTTAAGCTTTAAGGTATTAGAAGTAACATAATTTCTTTTAAATTACAGTAGAACAGGGTTGGGTGCCTCTTTATTGCCTACCCTGCCCACCATTAACGCATGTCGGTATCTATAGTTTTTGTAAGCCACATAAAGACAGTAATATTAATAGGTGGTGGCAAAGCAAATTTACACATTTTTTTCGAGTGTGAGAAAAGTTAATTTATTTCAAAACGAACTAGATACATGAGGGTGTTATTAATACAATGTTAGCTATGTTGGCGGGTTAAAAGACTAAAAGGGGTTGTAAAATCATATTACAAAATTGGGCTGAAATAAATTATGTTAATTAATGTGACAGGTGATGGGAATATTCATGGTGTATTATTGTTCTATTAAAACTTTGAATTTCATAGGCATTATTTTTGATTGTCTATTAACATTTTAAAATTTGATATTTGTAGTATAATTTTATTCACGGATATATTCAAGGAAATTTTAAATTAAAATATTTATCCAAGAACGAAGATATTTTCATTTAGTTTGCAAGGTTTGCAACGCACCAATGCTATATGGAAAGTATTATTAATATTCGTTTTTTTTTTATGTGCAATAAAATTTGTTTGATCAACATTTTGGTATTTTTGTTCATAGAATTAACATCTAAGAATTTCAGTACGAAAAAATGATTGGAATCTATTATCTAAAACGTGAGCGGAATAAGGTTTTCTCAGTAACCACTCAACTGATTTTGGGAAAGTTTTGCTAGGTTGGTTTGCTAGTAATTAATACGAAAATATTCAATATGTACCTAAACGTTGTTTTAAATTAAAACTATTTTTTTTTTTAGATAACACATATAAGAAAATATAACTAAACGACTTTGAGCTTTTAATTCTCAATTGATAAAGCTATCAGATGATACATTTTAAGCGTTTATCGCACTGTAATTGAACTGATAAAGGCAAAGTAGACCCCCATCGATAAAAGTTATTTAGAAAAGTTGTAGATTATAAGGAGACCTACATTTTGTTCACAAAACCTCAAAAATATACCAAAAACCAATTTTTGGGTTTTATCTTTTTTTTCGACGTAAGTAATTCGATTTTGATGAAATTTGAGGAAAACGTATATTTTTGTGTTTCGAGAAAGCTGTAATTTTGTTGAAGCAAAATATGAATTTTTGGATTTTTTGTGCGTTTAATTTGAAAAAATGGCCCAATTTTCAATCAAAAAAGTTGACTATAAAATTTTTAATTTTTGAAAAATTTAGGAGGGCGTTTTTTTTATTGAAGCCTCTTTTTTAAGATGAGATGATGAAAAAAACATTGTCAAAAATGGCAAAAAAAAACAAAAATATGATTTTTTGAAGCTCGATTTTGCCGTTAATGCCAGTAATTGTTCATTGTTCAATTAAATGAATTGTTAAAAGTGCTGCTAAATAGTAATTTTAATGAAGAAACCTCAATTAACCATTTAAGTTTCGGACTGAAGAAATGCCAAGAGATAAAACAATCATTTTACCTATGAAATTGCTTAAAATGGGACAAGAACAAATTTTTGTGTTTTTTTATTTGGCAACTCTACCCATCACCCATATATTGCTAATAATTTTTAGTTTTGAAAAACTAGTGGCACTAGTCTATAACTCTCACTTCACCCTATAAAAAGCTTAATTTTTATAAGTATTGGGCCCTTAAACCTTAAACATGTCTATAGCCATTAACCCATTTTCTGAGTCCATCCTCTTAGTAAACCCTTTCAAACAGAAAACAAAATTTTGGAAATCTGATTCCATTTTGGTTCTTACCTCATTTCATCCTTGCAAATTGATTTTTTTCAAAATTTTAACCCGTTAGCCTTTCACAAGAAATAACTTTTCAAACAGCAAAAGAATTTTTGGAGTCGGATTTGTAAATTTTTGTTTTTAAACTTTAAAATCTCTCACAAATAGATACCCAAAACAAAAAAAATCTATACATTTATATATTAAGCTTAAAAGGAGAATGGGCATTTTTGGGCGTTAGCGGCCATTAATGAAATTAGTGTCAAATGAAAGATATGCTACTCAGGAACAACTTTCACTATGGACGTTACATTGCATTTCATTTAGAAAAGAAGATATTTCAATGTTTATATAATGCAATTTCATTGAGCAATATTGCATGGTGATTATATTTTTAGTGGGTGTAATGCTTTATTTTAACTTCATAACGTCTACTGACACTGTATTAGTGTGTTTAACGGGGTTTCAGAATATCCCAAGGGCGCATTACGGGTTTAAACAGAACCAGTTTCTGCGTATTTCAACAACTTTGTAATTTTTTTAAACAAATTATTTTACTCAGGATTTTTTTAAAATTGTGAGGATTGTAATATTATAGTTTTATGGTAAATGTTCTTATTAATGATGTTATATGGCCATTTTTATAAACAAAATATTCTTGAGACTGTCTAGATTTCTTGTTCCACTTTCTTTTTCTAGTTTTGAATTGGTCAGAAGCCAGAAACTTAGTAAAACTTTATTAAAGTCATAGAACAAAAATGCATTTTTTTCGGTTTTGAAGTACACCAGAATGAAAAAATTTCTGCACGGTGATTGTAGGACTAAAACACATCCAAAAATAACAAAATCATTCTTGGCCGCTCACGCCCATGTTTCATACAAATTTGCCCATTCTCCTTTATTTTATCAATATAAAATTTTCCCTATGTTACTCAGGGATATTTTAGCTTTTCAGTAATTAAAGAATTTATAGAATTGGTCCAGTAATTCGAGAGACTACCCCCTATATAGCCAGAAACTAACAAATGTGTGACCTTTTTACTATAAGTATAGAGCATAGACAAGTGTCAGACAGGACGTTATTTGATGATTATAAAAAGAACTAAGCTGGAGATAAAGTGGAGCCCTGAGGTATACTAACATTTGTTTTATGAATTAAAAAGTTAAGTTAGCCGTTCAAATGGTTATCTCTTATTCAACAAAGAAGAAATTTATCAATACCATATGCTCACATTTTCGATAAGAGAAATCGATATAAGACTCTATCAAACGCCTTTGAAATACTCAGTGCAAAATCTTACTTTACTGCTAAAGGCGTATTGTCACTCATTAAGAAGCTTCCGTTCTTCGAGACATTTCTCAGACTGATATACACCTATTAAATAATAAGCGCTTCGATAACCTTGAAAAGAAATGCGTAGAATGGTTGATAGACAATTGGGAAAATATTCGCCCTTTTTTTGTATTTTGTTTGTATTTATTTTCCATTTTGATTCAATTAACATTTGAATTAAAAAAAAAATGACATCGATTTGATAAAACAATAATTTAGAATCACATTAGATAGGTACCCTACCCACCTACCTTCTTGGTTAAAAAAAAGTGAAGTTTGAATAAAACTTTGATAATACCCGCTATTTGTTTCTCTCTTTCCTTAGGTATTAACATAAATTTAACACTATGAAACAAATGTTTTACTTTTTTGCTTTTGCATTTTTATGTCTTCTAAAAATTCCGTCATAAATTTGAAGATTTGACGAAGGACTATTTCTTTTTTTTAGAAATTTCAATTTACATTGTTGCCGCTCAAGTACCTATACCTTTTAAATTATGAATTATTCCAACTTAAATAATCATCCTCTAATGAATATTATATGCAAAACAAAAAAATACCAAATTAAATTCATTAACAAGAAAAAGAAACAAACAAAACACCACCACGCACCCTTAGGCAAAAAGGAATATTTTAAAACTGATTTATTTCTTGCTAAGTGTCATTGACTTTGCATATCTTTAATATTCTCTTTGAATTTTTTTTGTATGCGGCAAACGAAAAATAACAATTTCTTTTCATGACTACAAAAAACCATATCGAAAAAAAAATATGTAAATTAGGCAAATTAAGGCTTAGATCCACACTTACTTGTTAAACAATTTACGCAACAGGCATCAAAGTCTGGTTATCTATGTGCTGAATCGCCCAATTTAATAATATTCACTGAGTATAAAACTACATATTTAAGCCCCAATTTGGCTAACATAGGACATTCTCGAATAATCGAATTCATATTACGTACAATCAATATGTTATGTGTTGACACTCTCTTCTTTATAAAAATCTTCTATGTCTCATCCTATCTTCTTTTGGATTTTTTTGTGTAAATGCTTTAGGGGCAAGTTAGGCATTGGAAAAAAATTCGAACAAACTTTCATTTAAATACTTTTTTCCCACAAATAAAACCCAAAATTAATAACAAAAAATGTATGCTTAAAGATTTTGTCCACTTAATGGGAGCTAAATCGCCACAAGGGTTGTAAGTCGTAATTTTCGTAGTACTGGCAAGATTCGACTTTGACTTTCTTGTAAAAATCCTCACCAATTTGAACAAAATTTCTTGATAAATGTAGAACAAGTAGAAGTAGAGTAGATGTAATAGTACTAGTAATAATAGTAGTCCTACTAGTAGTTGTAGTAGTAAGTAGAAGTTGTAATAGTAGATAATGGAAGAAATAGTAGAAGCAGTTAGTTTTTTTTTTCGACCAGAGCAATTGCGTGCGACCCGGTTGAGCTCATTACGTATTTGCTCTTCTTTCCTCAAATTGGGGAATAGTCCTTGAAAGGCTTAAGAGGCGCTATATATATAGAGAAAAATAGATACATGTAGATGGCAGACAAATTGTTATTTGAAATACTTTACCACATACATACTCTACTATACTAAACAGCTTGAATAGAAAAAGAATTTTGTATTATCGAAACAAATCTATGTATGTATCGTGTCTGCTATACATATTGAAGGACCCTTTGGTATTCTGAAAATACTTTTGGATATAGACAAACAGAAACTCCGCTGTTTCTATGAAAAAAAAGGACGAAACCTACCGCAGATCACGTTCTCAGCGAAAGGATTTACTATTATTTGTTTAACTGTTGTTTTAGTTGTTGTTTTTGTTTAGTTGCAGAACAAATTTCATTTATATTTAACGAATCGACTACCGATATGAATAGTCGTAGTTTAGATAGAAATGTACATTTAAGGTAAACAAATAAGATACGATATTGGTTTGTGGATATTTCACAAATTCCATTACCTAATAGGAATTTGCTCCATTCTCACTCTATACTTTTCTCTTTCTAACCAAAGAAGGATTTATAAATTATTATTGTCAATATTTGCAAAAGGTTTTTCCGGCACGTATACCAATACAATTCGCAGTGATACACCATACGTAGTAATACTCCTTAATTGTGAATAAATATACCGAAACCTCCTACAATAATCGTGAACAGAGGATAAAAAAGAGAAACTTACATGCACCCACACACTCGAAAACATATTTTTTTTTATTTTATCATTTTGTGTTGTATGTACCTTGTACACACTGTACAATACATGTACAAGGCTTTTGTATTGGATGGAGGAGCTAAACCTTGATCGCTAGAAAGTGAGCTGCTGTCACACAGTACCAACAAAAGAGAACATCCGATATCCTGTTCAATTGATGGGGAGCCCAACAAAGAACAGCTTAAGCGGTGTGACACAATTATTATTCTGTGTAGTTCGGTATTGTATCCCCATCATACACTATACATAGTAGCAACACCCTATACACAAGCATAGAGTGAGACGATTCTTATCGATTTTCTGTAATCTCTTTGAATTGAAGAGATGCGGGACGCAGATTGGTTTTGTAAGGTCCTATCTATCAGATATACATAGGTGAAGGTGCTATAGATATACATAAGATAGTAAGTTGTAGGTAGTCATTTAAAGGAATAGGATATTGAAAAGGATGTCTGTGTCTGCATCTCTGACTGGTGAGGGTTTCTTTCTGTGATTATCTACTTTTTTTTTGCTTACATACATTTTTCAATTTTCATAAATAATAATTATAGAATTTGTTAAAAAAATAGAGTCATTTGCTGAATCGTTATGTTAAAAGAAAATGATTGATTCCAAAATAACATGATGAACATATTGATGATATCTCTAAAAAGTTCAGAGAAAATATGATATAGTTACAGACGTTTTTGAGATAAATGAGCTTTTTCCTCATGGTTTAGTTGGAAGTACCTTACCTGCCGGTATTTTTTTGAGTAAACGAATTTCAATTTCTGCCCTACAGAATTGCCTAAAAACCTTTAATTCAAAATTTTTGGAAAATCACTTTCAGTAGTTTAGGTTTTCGAACGAGGTGTAAGAGGACATTCCGCAATATTATCAATAGAATTTTCCAATCACAATAGTTATTTTCGCAATATCTATATTGGTTGTTGAATTAAGCCCCAAACACGAGCATTTTGCATTTTTAGAATGGTGTCGTGTTGCTTTGTATGATTTTATACAAAATAATAAAATGCAAAATAGTAAAATGTAAAATAATTAATTGCGATAAATGCAAAATAATGATTTTTTGAACCAAAACCATAGCAAACAACAACTTACTAAAAATTAGATGCGAAATGATTAAAATTCTAGAGAATACCATGAAGAAGACCAACTGATAGTTTTTCCTAACAAAAAAAAAACAAAAATCGGAAAATTGTTTGAAAAAGTTTTTCCTGCTCGAATATCTTGAAAACAAGCAATGATATTGTCTTCGGGATAATTTTATTCTACAAACTTGTTCATTATTGATGATTTAAAGCAATTAGAAATGTAGACACCAAAAATTGTAAAAATGTATGCTGTTAAATGAAAAACAACAACCTGTGTGTGTTAACTCAAAGTTTAGTGGTCCTTAGTAAGGTTTTGCTCGTTTTAATTGAAATCCCTTTGCCATCATCTGGGAGCGAACTATGAACCAAGGGATTCAGAAGCTGATGCACTACACACTGCGCTACTGAAGCCACATGATTAGCACGAGGTGGCACTCGTGATATAGGTATTACTCCAGCCTATTACTTGGTGGTAACACACACAGTTTGTTGTTGTTCATTCAAAAATAATTCAATATAAATAGTAGCATGTACTGCACTTGTGTGGATTTCCATTTACACACAAAGTCCCACTTAATATTGAAATTTTCCAGTCATTTAAGCTTTTTGCTTCGGAAAAAATGGCTGAAAGCTGAATTATGGTATAAAGCTTCCCCATGGCCTTCTTAGGAAACTGTTAAAAGCCCCTATCGATATGAGCACCGCTTATAACTATACGAGGGGTCAAAGGACCCCCAAACGATTTCTTGGGAGTATCTCCCAAACGGTAACTCTTACAGAAAAAATTTCACGTATTAGGTTGTAGACTAGAAAATTTTCTACAAAAAATGTTAAGCCACTTTTTTTCATAAGAGTAACCGTTTTCAGGATAAATCAATCGGTAGAGTTACGGAATTATGTTTCTGTACAAAATGTACTCTTCTACACCCACCTTTAAGGTTGAGTACAAGTTGAGTTTTACTTGCGTGGTTTCCCCCAGCAAAAATTATAAAACAGTTCTATAAAAATATATACAGGGATTTAATTTAAGGATTCGGGCTCCACTACATTAATCACAAAAGGTCGAAGGTCACGCAACATGGTATTTCGTTTGTAGAGGGTGTGGTGGTTTTTTTTTGTCGAATTTGGACTTAAAAATTTGAACTTAGTTTTTTCTTAAAGTAGAAAAGAAACTGCAATTTGTGGATATGTCACCTGTCCGTTGTGTTCTGGCCGCTGTCCTCTGATGTGACCGCCACATTACTTCCCTTCCAGGGCTAGTGATATGTTGAACTAGGCTTGCGAAATCTAACGACACGTCCATTTCGCGTTGTATATTTGTTGTTGCAGTGGCAGCAGTGTTTTCTTCAAGAATGTGTGCAGGCTTGAGTTTGTCAATGGAAACATTAGTCTTCTTACCATTCATGTTGATCTCATAGAATTTTTTCATCCTGCTTATCACGAAATTGGAGGTAAAGGTCTCTTAACTGCATCGTGCCGTAAAAAAACATATTTGCAACTAGCCAGGTCTATCGGTATGAAAACGTTTCTCGAAAATTGATGACTCGCGTCTTCTGGTTTGATTTGGCTCATGGTCTTACGAAGCTGCTTAACGGAGTCAGGTGCATTGATGTCTTCTTTGGATGAACAGAAAATCTCACCTGGTAATTTCAACGATGTACCATATAGCAGTTTAGCTGTTGTGGCATTTTAGTCTTCCTTGAACGCAGCTAAAAGCGGCTTTGAAAATGCGGTGGTATCTCTCAATGATACCATTAGCCTCCGGATGGTTCGCAGTTGTTCTTAGGTGGGTGATGCCAAAAAGCTTCATCAGGTGTTTAAAAAGGCCGCTCTCAAATTGACACCCCTGATCAGTTGTAATTCGCCGTGGAACGCCAAACCTGCTAGTCCATCCTTTGTAAAGGGCTCGAGTTACAGTCTCAGCTGTCATATCCCGGGTTGGTATTGGTATGGCCTCTAACCATCTTGAAAATTTATCCACACATGTAAGAAGGTAGAGAAACTCACACGATGTCGGCAATGGTCCAACTATGTCGATGTTGAGATGTTCAAATCGCTTGTCAGTTGTTGGATAGGTTGCAGTTGATGTGCGCACTTGCCTCCTTTCTTTGGATCGTTGACAGGCAATACAATTCTGCGCCCATGTTTGACAATCTTTGCGGACTGATGGCTAAGTTGTGTACGCTGCCGAATGCATATCGTCAAAATTGCTTTGTGACGAAGGGTCAAACGGTCTGAGATGATACGTCACAGAACAAATTTAGCCTAGGATAGGGTAACCAGATTCAAAATACGAAAAGGGAGACATCGGGAGTTTTCTAGGGGGAACAAGTGTTCAAAAAATGCGGTCAAAATAAGTTTTTGAAAAATATAACACCAAAGTAAAAAAAAAAGTGAAGTTAAAACGTTTCATTTGATTTTGTACTATAAAAACAATCAAAAAAGCCCATCAAACTGATAGATGAAGGAAAACTTTTGCGTCTGAAGTGAGATGTAGTTCATTGAGTTGATGCGTTCATCTTTGAAAGTATTTTTTAATTCAAATTAATGTATTCAAAGAAAATCTTTTTAAAATATTTAATGAAAGTATTTTTACAGTTTATAATTGAATGTTTTCTCCTTTTTAGTTTTTACTTAATAAGGGGGACACAGGCTTGGATAGAGGGGACAAACAGCATTTTGATATGAAAAAGGGGGACTGTCCCCCTTAATGGACGTGAAAAATGAATTTATTCGATTTTTTTCCAATTAAGGACAAACAAATTTGGACCTTAATTTTTCTTGAAATGCAAATTAAACTGCAAATTCAGAGAAATTTCAATTCATTTAACTTCACTGTGAAGTTAGCAGTACAGCCCGTTACATCCACTATTTGGTGAACTGCAAAATCTGTAATAGAAATGCATACAAAATGCAAAACAACTGCAAATTCCTGCCATGGTCCCATTGGTCTAGCTCAAAATTGTTATGCCAACTTCACACACTTAAAGTTTAAATAGTTTTGGTATTTATTGACAATTTTTTAAGTGGTCTATAATGATGAAAAAAGAAGTGGAGTTAGACGCTTTTCACTCTTAGGTCCAGTTGTACAACTATTTAACTCGTGGTTCAGCAATTTTAAGTCACTGACTTTGGGGAATTAACTGAAGTTCAACGAAAAATTGGCTACTATAGCACACTTGAGCCTTGAACCATCGCTGAACCCCAGTTATTTCGCCAAAATGAGCCAGTAACAATATTTTAACCACGGATCAAAATTTGAACCACCTTTGTACAACAAGTCCTTAGCCGACGAAATGTCATTCTTTTAATCATTATAGGAATTCCGATGGCAATTTAAAGAATTAGTTTCATGCTTTTGAACATTTTAATATTCGATATATCTGGATAGTTATCCTTCGTCGTTTCTCGTTTCGACGAACACCTATTTTACTTTTAACTATTTCTCTCAAACTATTCAACTTTTTTAATTCATTCTTCGTACAACATCTAATAAGGGTGATCTCTACCAGTCAAAGGACTTATGGCATCCTGCAATCAGTGGAAATATGAATTTTTTAAATGTATGTTCGGCGAAACGACGAAGGATAACTTTTGTGTTATTTTTTTCTTTGTATGTTTTTGTTACTTTTTGTTACTTGGGGTGTTTGTTGTTGTTTTTTCTACACACAAAATATGTTTGACAGCAAACATAAACCGATAAACTGTCGAGAGTTAATAAAAAAAAATACATGGTGATCTTGTGAAGCAGTTTATGTCGCGAAGACTACAGCCGCCCACCTTGATCGCTACAACTAGGAGGAAAACTGAAAATGTTTTAACTAATTTCAGTTTAGTTCTAGCTCTCATTGCAGACGGTTCTCACTACAGACTAAAAGCTTTTCTTTATAATTCACTTTTCATTGTTTTCATTATGGATATCCAATGTTCCGAATGTAATTTCTCGGCTTCTAAGAGTGATTTAATATTTTGCGGAGTTTGCCAATCGGGTTTCCATTTTAAATGTACAAAATTGACAAATTCCGATCGTAGTACGCTTGATTCTAATGAAAATATTTTCTGGAAGTGCGGTTTATGCATAAACTTTTCTTCTCTAAGCTGTATTCAAATTGTTAAAGATTTTTATCGCATTTTTACTGAGCGTAAATCTGATTTTGATAACATTGTGAAACCAATACGCATGACACGCTCCCAAGTTAAGTCAGTGCCTACGGTTCAAAACAAAAACAACAAACAACTCTTAAAAGAGAAAAACATTTCTTCCTCTCCACGCTTTGTTTACTCGCCGCAATCAAAATCTTCTCTATCTCCGTCACTTGCATCGAAGTTTGGTTCCAACAACAAAGCCCTAGTAAAAAAACCGGTTTCATGTAAGCAAAGTTCAAAGGCAGCAAATAATTCAAACTCTTCTACGAGTAATGATGTTGCTAAACCACCTACATCAAAACATGCGGTGGCTTCGTCTGTTGTTGCTTGCCCAACATCACTATCTAATGGCTCCGATGAAACCAATGTTGCTGCTGTTGATGCTAATGCCGCTGCAGCTACCAACGTCGTTGACTCTGTTGCTGTGGTTCTGGGTGATCGTGTTGATGCTGCTGAAGGTGTGGAGGAGAAGAGTAATTCAAAATCTTCTACGAATAATGATTTTGGTAAACCATCTACATCAAAACATGCGGTGGCTCCGTCCGTTGTAGCTTGCCCAACATCAGTATCCGATGGCTCCGACTCCGATGCAGTGATGCCAGATGAGATTTCTGGAGTCCCACCATATTCCGAAAAAAATCCCACCATTTTTGTACTGGAAGGAAAAAAAAACCACCATAGCCTCTTCTGCTACAAATGTTTCCTAAATATAAAAAGAAGAAAGTTGGCTCTGCTCTCTTGGCACTTATGTCATCTAAATGGTCAGAAATTGGTGAAGAAAGTCAACTTGTCCTAAAAATTGGTCAGCCCTAGAAAATTTGTAATCAATACTAAAAGTTTTTTTGCCAACTCATTTTTGAAATATTCGCAAAAAATTTATACCGATCGTGATAAGGTCAATTATTTTCAATAATTGGTTAGCCATATTTTTTCTTATGAATTTTTAAAGTTTGTTTCAAGGTCACAAAGAGTATACTGGCATCCCATTTGTCATTAAATACAAAAGTATGCTAGTTAGAAGGTCACGGGTCATAAAAGGTCAGCTGGTTTCAGTAGTTGGTCAGCCATTGACTTTTACATATGAATCTGATATTATTTTTTAATTTTGTCTAGGTTAGCGATTTTTGGTACCTCATTTGTGTGGTATTCATAAAAATAAATTATTTTGAAAGTTTCTGTTTTTCAAGGCCATGAATTATTTGTGTGCCAAATCATTATATGTAGGTAATCAAATTCGAAGAAAGGCAGGTATAGTGAATTGTGGTTACGGTAATAATAATTTTTCCCCCCAAAAAAGAGACCATTTTCCCACCATTAATCCCACTATGAATATTTTCCCACCATTTTTCCCACCAAAGGGATTTTTTCCAACCATTTTGGTTGGAAAAACCACCAATCTGGGAACACTGCTCCGATGAAACTAATTTAAATGTTGCTGCTGTTGTTGACTCTGTTGATGTTGCTGTGATTCTGTCTGGTCGTGTTGATGCTGCTGAAGGTGTGGAGGAAGGTGGTAGTGTCAACGATGATGCTTTCAATGGTGAAGGTGAATCTTTGATTGCAGTTGGTACGTATAATGATGTAGGGGTTGCCAATGTTGCCTTTAAGGCGGTTGGAAAAGGTACTTTCTCCAAAAATTTAAAACAAACAGAAAATGTAAATGGTCATCGTTCTAAAAAAACATTGTTTGGTACTGCTGCTGTTAGTGACGGTGAATATACACTACAATCTGTTCCCCGGCTACGTTTTCTACATCTTTCTCGGTTAGAGAGCAATGTTACTGAAGAAAATGTTATAGATTATGCTGCGATCAAGCTAAACATTCCAAAGAGTTCTTTGCGTTGTACGAAGCTAATTAAAAAAGATGCTGATTCGACTTCATTTCGTTATGTCAACTTTAAGTTAGGTATTCCTGCTAATATCTTCGATGCGGCATTAGATCCCAAAATTTGGCCCATGCATGTACAATTCAAAAAATTTGTAAATTTTCCCAAGAAGGGGGACAGTTCCCAGGTGAAATAAGTTGCAGCGCTGCAAACCCAGCAAATATCGACATATCTCAAGTAAACTACAATACATCACCATCTGCGTCTAAACTGAGAGTTTATTTTCAAAATGCTGGAGGTATAAGAACAAAATCTCATCAATTATTTTCTTCATCATCACTTCATGAGTTTGACGTAATTGTTATTGTGGAGACTTGGCTGAATCCACATTTCTTCTCAAATGAATTCTTCGATAATTACTATCAAGTATACCGGAAAGACCGAACAACCTCAACAGGTATGGACCGAGGTGGAGGTGTGTTGATAGCTGTAAATTCAAAGTTCAGTAGTAAGCAATGTAAATTATTCAATGATTCTGATGACATCGAGCAAATCTGTGTGTGTGTCAGCTCTAAAGGTCTTAGTTCTAAGGATTTTTATTTTATTGCAAGCTATATAAGACCACGTAGTACAATAGATTTATATTCTGTTCATATTATTAATATAAATTCTTTAATTAGTGAATTGACAACTGATCAGTATCCTTGTGTACTAGGCGATTTCAATCTTGGTGAAATCGACTGGTGCTTTATAGAAAATGAACACACATTAGTTCCGTTCAACACATTCAAAGAAATTGAAAGTTTAGTTGTCGATTCATTATCTTCACTTAATTTATTTCAAATTAATCATATAAAAAACTATCTAGGCAGAATACTTGATCTCATTTTTATAAATAATGATTTAAAATATTGTATAGAATCTGTTCAAGTTCCATTATTAAATAACTCGGTTCACCATATTGCTTTCGAGGTTAATATTGAATTTTATGAATTTGCAAATTTTTCACCTACTGAAGACAGAAGATACAACTTTGTGAATGCCGATTTCATTGCATTAAATAATTTTTACAGTACATTTGAATGGGTAAATATTTTTCAAAATGGTTCCCTTAAGGACATGTACACTATTTTCAAAAGTATTCTTTTTGAAGGTATA
Organism: Dasysyrphus tricinctus; assembly: GCA_963921185.1. Lineage (NCBI taxonomy): Eukaryota > Metazoa > Arthropoda > Insecta > Diptera > Syrphidae > Dasysyrphus > Dasysyrphus tricinctus. The sequence goes on along the minus strand of OY992531.1, from coordinate 255,701,937 downwards.
GAACTTTTTGTCCCAATTTTAAAGGAAAAAACATCATTAAAACTGCCATGGCATAACAAAAGACTAAAAAATCTGGAAAATGTAAAAAATAAAGCTTTCAAGCGTTTCAAATTGACGGGGCAAAATGTTGATAGATTTCGTTTCCTTCAGTTAAGAAGAGAATTTGATTTTTTAAATCGTTTTTTATATAAACAATACATTAATTCCACTGAATCTAATATAAGAAAAAATAGTAAATCATTCTGGATTTTTATAAATTCGAAGCGCAATAATGTATCTCAGTTTCCACAGTGTATGGAATATGAAAATGAAAAATCGAATGATTTACAATCTTCTACCGACCTTTTTGCAAAATTTTTTAAATCGTCTTACAATAAAGACATAATCGAGGATCTCAGGTCAAAGTATTCAAATTTCAATGCCAACATTAATTTTTGTCTTCCGCATCTGTCTGTGAATGAAGTCTTAGAGGCTTTATGTGAATTGGATATTTCTAAAAAAGCAGGCTATGATAAAATTCCTCCCCTTCTCTTATCAAAATGCTCCTCATCTATCTGTTTTCCTCTGACACTCCTATATAACAAATCAATCTTGTCAGCAGAGTTTGTGGACGAGTAGAAAATATCATTTATCAACCCTATCTATAAAAGTGGTCCCAAACAATTGATTAAAAATTATAGGCCAATTTCGAAAATTTCAGCTATTCCAAAACTTCTTGAAAAGATTATTACTGATAAATTCTATTCATCCGTGAAACAGTTCTTATCGCCTAGTCAACATGGTTTTATTAAAGGTCGCTCATCGGCCACAAATCTCGTTCTTTTCACTAATTTTTGTTTAAATGAAATCGAAAAGGGATTCCAAGTAGATGTACTCTATACGGATTTTATTAAGGCTTTTGACCGAGTCCACCATGGTTTACTACTCCATAAACTAAAGTTATTAGGCTGTGATAGCCATTTTCTTTTATGGCTAGAGTCATACCTATCTGATAGAAGTCAAATTGTCAATATTTCTGGGTATTACTCTAATCCTATTAGTGTTGATTCAGGTCTTCCTCAGGGAAGTCACCTTGGTCCATTGCTTTTCCTCATTTTTATTAATGACTTACCTTTAACCTTTCATAAATCTAAATGTTTAATGTATGCTGACGATGTGAAAATTTTTTATCCAATTCAATCTTTAAATGATTGTTTAAGTTTTCAGATGGAAATTGATCTTTTCTTAAAGTGGTGTGAATACAATCACCTTGAGTTAAATTTTTTGAAATGCAAGATTTTTAGTGCAACCAGGTCATTTAACGCTATAAATTATTTATATAATTTCAACCATGAACCACTTTCAAGGGTCGAATTAGTGAAGGATCTTGGTGTGTTTGTAGATTCACAATTGGACTTCAGAGCGCACATAGATTTTGTAGTATCCAAAGGTAATTCAATGCTTGGTTTTATAAGACGAAACTCAAAAGAATTTAGAGACGTATATACCCTTAAAACCTTATTTAATTCATTAGTTCTCCCCTATCTTGAATATTGTTGTGTAATTTGGAGTCCATTTTATGCGAATGGTGTACAAAGAATAGAACGAATTCAGAAAAGATTTACCAGATTCGCACTTCGTAATCTAAATTGGATAGGTGAAATGCCGAACTATACTTCAAGATGTGCACTTATTGATTTGAAAACGCTCGAAGTTAGAAGAAATACTCAAAGCATAGTATTTATTAAAGATATTTTATGTAATCGTATCGATTCAATTGAATTATTGTCTCTAATAAAGTTCTATGTCCCGGAAAGATTACTTAGAAACAGACGTGTACTTTTTTATGTGTCTAATCATAGAACCAATTATGGTTTAAATGAGCCTATTTCACGATCCTTGACATTGTTTAATTCCGTCTGCAATGAAGTCGACATTGTAGTGAGTAGGGATCAATTTAAACGACAAGTATTAAACTTTTTAACTTATCGTGTGTAAATCTGTATAATCATACTGTTTGTTAATCAATTAACTGTTTTGTATCAAAGCTATGTTTTAATATTTAATGTACATATATATAATATTTTTATCTTGTAAGCTTATTTATCATATTAAATGTAATCAGCAGACTGTAGTCCATTGATGAAATAAATAAATAAATAAATAAATAATGTTCAAATAAAACGTCAGGAAAAACGTTAGCACACAAATAAATTTAAAAAAAAGAAACGGATTTGGCCCTTATTGAAAGGGGTGAATGACAAAATATTCGTGCTAAAGTTGCAAAAAAGCAACTGTGGCGAAAACAAAATTAAGTCTTATGCCTCTGGCATATAGAATTTTTTTTAAATATTTTTTTTTTAGTTTTTACAGTTAATAAGGATTAATACTTTAAATTTTTGCAATAGTTTCTTAAGGTGATCTTATTTTATTATTTTTTTTATTTTATTCTTAAATCAATGGCTGTTTTTATTATCAGAAATATTGTCAATTCTCGTAATAAATCGTATTTACTATTGAAAAACATGCCAAAGAGCGTCATTTAAAAATTTCAGCATCAAGGTCACCAAAGTTTAAGGAGTAGGTGGGTTTTAAGATGTATTTCGCCAAATCGACGAAGCATAAATTAAGTGTGCGGGGGAAGATAAAAAAAATTTCTCTCATGTTTTTATAGATACAATTTATTAAATTCTAACTTCTTGAAAATAATGTCTAGTACATACATACGTGTGAATCAGTCACGCATTCTATTTTTTACTCAAAAACTGTTATGTAAAAGATTGTAGTTGTCATTCATTAAAAGAGATATGAAACTGTTCTTGCTTTAAACGACCAGGTAACTAATTTAGCCATTCTCAGGTATTAAAATTTGATAGTATAACAAACGTCATTTTAATTGAGTTTAATTTTATTCGCAAAATTGTCTTTAATGTTAAACTTTGAAACAATGTTTATCATCACAACAACAAACCCACATTCATTGGTCAAAAGAAATCTCCTCTTCATACTGTATTATAGTCCTTGACAAAAACGTCACTAATGCTATCACTGCAGTACATGTACTTAAGGTTTAACGATGGACCCATCAAAGAAGCAATCAAATTTCATTACAGCTACAAGCCTCTTCCTTGTCGATTTCATGTCCCAAAAATAAATTTTCAAACCAAACGCCATTTTGAAGAGAACTGGGTCCCCATTATTATAGAGAGAAAAACCTATATAACGTCCTCTCACCGATGATGGTACTTCCTTTCTACTTCTAATTACTCTCAGACAGAAGATTTTAATCCCATTAGTGCGTTCTTTTGCTAGCAATTTATTCCATAAACTCCTCATCATTGCTTGTAGATACACCTGATGACCGACGAGGACGACAATCGACAGACAGACGGACGATGACAATATGACGATGATGATGAAGCTTGCAAAACGTGCAGTCTTATTCGCATCAAGAGTATGTGTCCCTGGCTTTCACTTAATATAAAAGGCACACTTCTCCTCTGGGGAATGTGGGTCTTCTATCGAATTTTATGATGCCAAGTGAAGTGACTCCATAAAACGTTTTTCATATAAAATTTAAATTGTCTGTGGCGTAAGTTGGTTTCATCCTGCTTGTCTCTACAATAAAAAATAAAAAAAAAAATACTTTTGTGCTTCTCGTTACAATTTATATAGCTTGCTTGAGTTTACTAAATTTAAAAAAAGAAGAAGATCGTCAGCATTTTTATTTTCCTATATTTTCAAATCCCCAGGCATTATTGTCGAAGTGATAAAATATTTTATCGAGAAATTTATTGAAAACGTCCATTTAGCACATTCTTTTGCGCATATCCTGCCCATAATTGCATTCCTTGCGTGGTTCTAATAATAATTTTGAATATTTGCTGATGGTAGAGAGTACTTCCTTTTCTAATTTGTGATGTTTTTTTGAATATACATATTTTTGATTCATACATATTTTAAATGTTTCATAGCTCAAAGGAATGAAATCGTTAGATAAGTCGAATCCATTTATTCTTGCTGCTGGAAGGAATAGTTAAGAAACTTTTGTATGGAGTTATGAGACTAATTTGTTGTTGAATAACTTGTACATGTTATTTTTTTCGAGTAAAATTATAACTGAACTCTCTACGAAATTATTTTTCTGAGATTTAATTGACCTGAAACCCACAAGAGGTACGCATTCGTTTATGGAATGTTCAGTAAAAATTTCGTTAGCAAAGCCTTAAGAAAATTTTCCTTTTAGAGAAGTGCAGACAAATTTTATTTTACGATATCAACTTTTCCTCTTTCGGTATCATTGTTAGCTATGTCAAAATTTTATTAGTTTCAGGTTGATATTTTTTTTTTTCTAAACTCATTAAACTTACCCAATAAAGTACAGCTACATAAATTGAAACTCAAAACGTAGTCTTTGAACTTCTGAAATTTATATAGAAACGTGAAGCAAACTTTATCCTAACTGAGGATTCTGTATGTTGAAGTGGATAAAATGAGAAATAGAATATTATACCTATAAGCAAAGTTATATCTGTTTAAGTTGAATGAAAGAATATGACAAGTTACACCAAGGACCTTCACTCATGCACTTTTGTTGAATAAAATATTCGAGTACTTGTCTATATAAAAATGCTGAAAAGGGCAGCAAGCAGGAGATAAAAATGCATAGACATGATTGAAGGGAATTTATTCAAAAAGGTCAAAAGAGGTGTTAAGAGAAAGCTACGAAGAGATGGACAAAAGTGTTCAATTTAAAATGATTTCATATAAAAGCTATACTTAAATATTGTATTCAATTTTGTTTTTTTTTATAATGGCATCCTGATATTCATTCAATGAAGAATTTTCTACTGAAAATTTTTATAAAATGAAGGAAAATATATAATTTATATTTGAGAACCCGGAGCTAAGCAAATGAAATATCGGTCATAATGATAATTTGGTGTCTTCAATTTACATGGTCTTGAAAACGTATTTGTGGGTCATGAAATCTATGGACAAATTCAAACTCATAATTTTTTCTAGTTTCCACTAGCCTAACTAAGCAATCTTAATTATAAACCAAGAATAAAAGATATTTGAAGGTTCCAGGGGAAAAACGGCTCAAGTCCACTTTTTGAAAAGTTTAAACTAATGATGACATCTTGTAGATTTTTAAAGTACTATCTGATGTAGTATAGCTCTCTTCACAAGGACTTTGCAAAACTCGCAAAAACGCACACTTTTTAAAATTTTTTTTAATAATGTTTGTTTCTTGTCCAAAAACTGAACAAGGCGATATTTAAAAAAGAAATACTTTTGACTATAGACCTAGTAAATTGTCAGCTTAACAATAATAAATGATCCGATATTCTAAATACATACGGGTGATTCTACAAAATGTGGAAGAAAATGATGATAATCTCGGAAAAACATTTTTGGAAGCGAATAAACGTACAAACTAACTACAGTTGAACTTCAGAACGTCCTTTAACATAATTGAAAACGCCCAGTCAAAAATATTAAAAATAACGATCTTATGGCAATTTGTTGAAAACAGGTGTTCCAGGGAACTGAAATTTTTTATAAATATTTTCCTATTTTTGGTAAATTTTTCAGAAAATCGTACCCCTCGTCTAGACGGAGAGACAATACCCCCTCCCACACAATATTGTTCTTGTTTCGATCCAACCAGTACCCTCTAGCGTTTTTAGGCATTTTATGCAAAACACCCCATATAGCTTATCATTTAATTTCCAAGCAACTTAAAAATAAGAGCAAGTTCATGCGACCGAGTCGTGCTTTTTATTTTATAATTATTTTAAAAGTAAATCAGCATTAACTGAACATTTATGAGACCTCCAGATAGAAAATCAGTCATTAAAATGCAAGGGGACTGAGGCCAGGGGACTGAGTGTTTTCATAGTTTTTGCGCCAAAAACATAGTAACGCATTGTACGAAAAAATGAAAAAAATATGCAATTAGGGTTTTACCTAGTAGACCGAGAGCCCACATCAGATTTTGGGTGTGATTGATAGCAAAAAAAGAGGTATGGGCGTCGAAAGCTTCATTAAAGACCATTCAAAAAATCAAAGTTTTGCAGTCCACAACTGGGGCCTTTGCGAGAAACAGTGCATCGAAAAAAAAAATATGAATGCAACTTCGAGGATAATCGTGTTAGCCGAAATTGGTTTTCACTCCTCCCTAGATTAGCTCTGCGGATCCCATATCACCGAATCTGATATAATTTGAGTGTTTAATTCGCCCTGCCAGACTGTTTAAAAAAACCGTTTTTCACTTAGAATTTTGAATTTTTTAAACGGTCCGGTAGAGAGAACTATACACTCAAATGGTCTCAGATTCCGTGATATGTTATCCGAGGAGCTTATCTAGGGAGGAATGAAAACCAATTTCGGCTAAAACGATTATCTTCGAAATTGCATTCATATTTTTTTTTCGATGCACTATTTCTTGCAAAGGCCCCAGTTGTGGACTGCAAGACTTTGATTTTTTGAATGGTCTTTAATGAAGCTTTCGACACCCATACCTCTTTTTTTGCTATCAATCACACCCAAAATCTGCTGCGGGCTCTTAGTCTATAGCCTTTAATATAATGTAAAAAAATATGCCTATTTATTATTTTTCCTGTAAATACTCATCAGGGTACTGAGAAACTGAACGGACATTCCATGATCTCTCGCGCAAATGCCTTCTTCACAAATGAAATAACAAGCGGATCTAAGATATTGATATGATTTTATTTTCACGAGACTTTCCGCTGCTAGATCTGAAACTTCAATAGTTTTCAAAGTTAAGGATATTTTTGCCTGTTTCAATCTGTCAGGGGACTGATAAGAAATCCGTGGGACAAAGTTCAATGACATTTTAGTCTTAAGAACACATAATTTACTAAAAATATATTTATATAATTAAAAGGTCAACTAGTCCTAGAAATTGGTCAGCCCTTGATAACTTTTAATCAAGTCTTAAAAGTTTCACAAGGTCATGTGTGATTTTTGATACCTCAGCTGTGGGAAATTTGCAGGACATGTTTACTCCATCTCCAGATCGTGATAAAAGGTCAATTATTTCCAATAATTGGTCAGCCATAGATTTTTTTCAAATATTTTGGCACCTCATTTGGGTCAATTAATAAAAAAAGTATGTCACTTGAAAGGCCACTTCACGGTTATAAAAGGTAAGCTATTTTTAGTAATTGGTCACCCATATATTTTTTTTATGAACTTTTATTTAATTTGTAAAAAAAATTCAAGTTCATAGCAATTTTTTGGCACCTCATTTATGGTAAATTTGCAAACAAATGATACCATCTGAAAGATCTCTAGATTTTTATAAAAGATCAGCTAGTTTCTGTAATTGGACAGCCATACATTTGTTGTAATGAATTTTTAAAAAATTTCAAGGCTATATCGATTTTTAGCACCACATTTATGGGAAATTTGCAAAATTTTAATACCACCCAAAAGGCCCTAAGATCTATAAAAAAGGTCAGCTGGTTTCAGCAATAGGTCGGCTATAGATTCTTTTTTACGATTTTTTAAAGTATTTTTTTCACGGTCACGAACGATTTTTGGCATAAAGCGCGTCCAGATCAGTAAAAATTTACGTTGTGCGCCGAAATTGTTTTTTTTTTTTTTATTGGAATCGGATAGCGTGCATTGAATGTGTGCGTCCGGACATTGACGTATCTTTTTGCATTCACACAAATATTTGCGGCGAACATGGTGCACAACGCAATTTTTTATTGATCTAGACGCGGTTTAAGGATACAAATTAATCAAAGAAATCTGTGGCTGACCAATAACTGAAACTAATTGACCTTTTATTCCGATCAAGTTACCTGTCAGATAGTATATTTTTTTTGTTGTAAAATTGCCCGAATGAGGAGCCTTGGGTGGTATTAATTTTTTGCAAAATTTCCCATAAATGAGGTGCCAAAAATCGCGCGTGACCTCGAACAATAATTTAAACCAGTTCGCCTAGCCCTCGAAACTCGAGTGTTAATAGCACTTTCGTATAGTTGGCAAAATTCTAGAAAGCCGTTCAAGAATCGATCAGCAAAATGATTCGATTATTTCAATCAATCGATCTTCCGATCATTTTCATTTCACTGAATTTATTTCCTATTCAATTTTATTCATTTGGATTTCGCTGGAATTAAATCTCTCCGATTTTAACGAATTCAATTCCATACTGTACCAAATCCAATGTGATCAAAATTTAAAAACAATACAATTTGGATTGATTAAAAAAGCTTAAAAAAATATGCAATTTTCAGTATTTTACTGCTCCGGAAAAAAGGTGATCTTATGTCAATTTGTTGACATTTGGATAGTACAGTTCTTATATGAAAGTATAGTTCGGCCCTTATCCATCAAGACATCAACTGTCAAATTTCATTGAAAGCCTCTAAAAAATCACAATTTTTTGAATAATTTTTACTGCTCCAGAAAAAGTTGTTTTTAAGGCAATTGGGTGGCACTTGGAGCCGGCATGTTAAGCAAAACGCATATAATTCTCGGCATTTATCTTAAAAGCGGTTAAAAAAACTGTGTTGCCGGCGTGTAGTAGACACTAAAAGTTTACTTGTCAACGCGTTGCCAGCTCAAAGCAAAAGTGACATTTGAATAAAATTGAGTTAATACTACGTTTTAATTAAGCCAAATGAGGTAATTTCCTTGAAAATTTCAAAATTCGATACGAAATCATCTCATTTCCCATACAAATTCAAATTTCGAAATTAAATAATTTCAACCAAATTTGCACGAAATTTGGTTGGAAATTAAGTAAAAACCTAACGAACACACCCAGTAAGCCATACAGCTTGAAGAGCTCTGAAAAGGTTTTGTATGAAAATGTCAAAGCGCAATGGAAGAAGACAAGCGAAAATAACAACAAAAAGCGATTAACAGCCAGTTGAAATTCAAAACTGAAATGAGCTGTCAAACGAAATTACCAAATCACAAATGAAAACACTTTTTCTGTGATTTGCAAAATTACCTCATTTCGGCTCTAATGAAAACGTAGTATTAGTCTGTTACGTTTCATAGGAAGCTTCAATTAGTTCACTAATTAGGGAAATTGGTTTCCAAGACTCATGTGGTATCACAATGGAGCATCTTATGGTGTCCGTCAAGTTAGCATATCAAATGTCAGCATATCAAATTTTTTTTGGAGTTCTTGTCGCATGCACCTGAGTTCTATAGTTCCTGATAGTTTTCCAAAATAGTTCTGTTCGATTTCACAAAAAAAATCGATTTTTAAAAATGGGATGCTAACTTCACGCAGCATATCAAATATCGAAATATAATGAAAAAATATTTTTTTTGGTGGAGAAACCCACCCCTAAGAGTTCCTCATACCTAAAAAAAATAGTTCTGCTACCTTCACGCCTAGAAAAAATAAAAACCGTTAGTAAAATTTTAGATGAAAAACTGAAACTTGTACTGAAAAAACGCTGAATTGCAAATAAATTTAAACGTTAAAAATTCTGAAGTATCTAAACGGATAAATATAATGTGTATTTAATAAATTCCGAGGAAATCCTGTTTCTAACACTTTTCTAACAAAAATTATGATTTTTTTTCATAATTAGGTCGATTTTTCACGAATTTTGGTAAACGACCTTGATATGCTGGCACTTTTTTGGGAGTTCCAGCCCACTTATTAACCTCAGCATATAGATGTAATGTGGATACATCATAATCCGAGGAGTTCCCGTTTCTAAAACTTTTCTAACAAAAATTATATTATATCAATAAGTCGGCTGGAACTCCCAAAAAAGTGCCAGCATATCAAGGTCGTTTACCAAAATTCGTGAAAAATCGACCTAATTATGAAAAAAAAACCTAATTTTTGTTAGAAAAGTGTTAGAAACAGGATTTCCTCGGAATTTATTAAATACACATTATATTTATCCGTTTAGATACTTCAGAATTTTTAACGTTTAAATTTATTTGCAATTCAGCGTTTTTTCAGTACAAGTTTCAGTTTTTCATCTAAAATTTTACTAACGGTTTTTATTTTTTCTAGGCGTGAAGGTAGCAGAACTATTTTTTTTAGGTATGAGGAACTCTTAGGGGTGGGTTTCTCCACCAAAAAAAATATTTTTTCATTATATTTCGATATTTGATATGCTGCGTGAAGTTAGCATCCCATTTTTAAAAATCGATTTTTTTTGTGAAATCGAACAGAACTATTTTGGAAAACTATCAGGAACTATAGAACTTAGGTGCATGCGACAAGAACTCCAAAAAAAACTTGATATGCTGACATTTGATATGCTAACTTCACGGACACCATCTTATGGTCCTAAGTGTGTCACTTTTTACGATCGACAGCCACTATTTCAACCCAACCTAACCTCCAAGCCAAAAATGTCAAGTTTCTTTCAGATTCAATCAGATAAGTTCTGAAAATATTAGTTTTCAATGTAACAATTTCAAAAGAATTGTACTAAAATGAGATTTTATCTCTTGGGAACGTTGTTCTAACATTTTGGACAAGCTTTTCTTAATTTGACACAAATCTGTTTGTGGAATCATTTCATATGCACTATCCAAAAAAATTTTATAACTTAGATAAAAGTCTGAAAAAAACAAGATTCCACCGCACGTCCCATTAAAACAAACTTTAACCCATTATAGCTATAGCATTATCCTCAATCGTTCATATTTTACAAAATTTTACAATGGCCCAACTTTGATCCCTCATGTCCACTTCTCACAGACTAATTGTCAATTATAGCAGTTATCTGTCTTAATTTAGGGATACTCCTTCTAACGATGTTATACTTTTTCCGGGAAACAATTTTAGGATTAAATTAATACCCAAACAAGATAGAACAGAATACAAGAACAAATCAGATTTTTAGGGTAATTTTCCTATTATGCAATTGAAAAACCTGAGAAACCACTAATTTTATGAAGGAGCTCGAGCTATAAACGATTTTCTTGCCTTCTCAGAATTCGCCTGTAGGACTTTATCAAATTAACAAATATGAAAATGTAAGATCCTTAGTTTTTCAATTTCCTGTAGGTACTTAAGGTTCTAGTTTTGAATTTCCCAAAGTTATCGTCAATTAGGTACTTTTATTTCGGGCAACCTTTTCAAGAGCAACCAAAACTTTTTTTTATAACTTAAAGTCTTATTTTCATTTCACTTGCGTGCATCCTTTCAAAGGACCAATCTTGTTTGACTTTATACTACTTGTCAACAGCCATATACCTAACCTGGAATCATCATAGTAAATATAAAAATTCAGCTATACAATTTGCATGTTAAAAGCTCAGTCAAACTATAAGAAAAGAAAATTCTCCCTCCAGATTCATAGATAGGAATTCCTATATACTCAAAATCAAGCAAGTAATGACGTAGACACACCCTTACGTACGTACCGTACAATACAAATCAGTGTAGGAGGTTTTATTAAAAATTGTTGAAGCAAGAATTCCTTTTGTTAAACATGATTTTTCTATTTCCTCTATGAGAATGGAATGTTTTCAACCTTATACAAACTCCTGGAAAAATTCAAACCTTTATTTGAGGTTTTTGAACTATACATCCTTTTTTAAATTTTAAATATTGAAAATGAAAAGCAGTAGGAAGGTAGTCTATCGATTTACACGTTCCAGAAAAAATATTATTGTTAATTGTGTTACGCGTTTTTTTTCTAAACTTAAATATTGGTTATTCAAATAGAAAATATTCGAAAACAGAAATATGACATGAACAAAAAATAAAAGGAAAAATACATCAAAACCTTTAAAAACTAATCGAAGAAAGAGGAAATCGAATTTTTGATAATATGTAAATTTTCTCTCTTCTACCCCAAAAAGGATATTGCCAATTCCAACTTTGTAAAGCTCCTTATTCCCTTTACTATGATGTGCATCAGTTCATATAATATGTAGGTACCTTCATATAAAAAGCAAAGTTGATCGGATTTTTCTTCCTTCCGTGTTCGTTGGAAACAAAGCATCCTTTTGTGTATATGCATTTTGTGGATTCCACTCTCTGACCACCTTCAAATGAGTTTTCTTTTGTAAAATAACTTTTCAATAGGTTTTTAGTATCTTGTCTTGGATGTGGATGATGTGGGCTAGCTGTCTGTCGTCTGCAGGAAAATTAAAATAACGTCATCCTTTGCTGGAAATAATTTTAACTTTTTTTTTGTTGTTTTGCATTCACTTAAATTTACCAGTGAGCTACAAAAAGCTATGAACAACACATCTACACTGAATAAACAAACTTTTCCAGGAGCATTTTTAACAAGAAGAACAAAAAAATAACAACCCCTCTAGCACTTTGGTAATCCAAAGTGGTGCCATTCCGCTAACATCCCTCTCCATCAAACAGGTGACCAGGCAAGACTACGTGCGCAAAGTTAAATATGGGGGTAGATGGACTTGGACATGTGTGTTTATAATCGGTTTGAATTTGAATACAAAACACTGGAATCTAATTGGAGTGCTGTGAATAGTGAAAGTGTTGAAGAGTTGTGTAAGCGCACTATGTGGGGGAAACCTCTCCCACTTTATCACGTTCAAAAATTTTTTTTCTTTAGAAAAGGTTATGCTGCAGTTAGGTGGGAATGGCTTTTGTACAAGCATTCGGATCATTAAATTGAGTACCTACCTTACCTGATGGTTGTTAAGAGGAAATACTTAACATCGTGATGGGAGTACTCTTACATTCCTTGTCAATTATTTCTTAATTAATTTATGTTTAAAATAATTTTCTTGGAATTTTTGGGCTATATTCAAAGGATTGAACTTAACAGTGACGTAACTACTTTAAATACAAATTAATTAAATATAATATTTTCAGTTTTATCGAGATTCCATGAATTTTCTTCAAGAAAATTAATTTACAAAATTTTTGGACAATAATGCCAAATTGTTTAAGGTATGATTTCTATTCGTGTACCAACTGCCCCAAAATGGCCATTTGTACGAATTTAAGTTCAAATAAAAAAAAAATCCTTAAATTGAAATTTGCCGTTTTGCCTTTTTGGGAAATAATGGATCGATTTAAAATCTTTTTTGTACATTAAAAAAAGTAGGGTACCTATTGTCTCTCTTGTTGCATTTTTAATGGAATATCTATGTAGCATATTTTTTATAAAAATACCAGCATTTTTATCCACTACTGCATTTTTAAAAGTGGAAATCAAATTGGTGGGTAAATTAATCTATGCCTTTTTGGTATTAAATATTTTGACTCTCTCCAAAAATTTGTATATTTTAGAAATGTACTGATAAATTTGAAAATATTGATATTTTAAAGTGCTGTAGTACCCTGAGTATATTTTTTAAAAATATTTTCAAAGTCATTCATGCTTCGTTACATTCTATTCGTTACATTCTATGAAATCTTTTAAACTTTTGTCGAGTACCTATTTATGTGTGATATAGCTGTGCATTTTATTTTTAACTTTAATAAAAAAAAATCAATACATTTCTCAAATAAATTTGATGAAGATTCTATCGGAAAATGGATTTCAACTTGAAATCGTATCATTGCTTTTATGTTTATAATTTCTCTGAAATCATAGCTCTTATAGATTTATCGTTTACCGATTTATCTTTCTCTACGTGATAAGGCAACGAATTTTCTACTGCGACTACGATACACTTAAGAATTATTTGAATCGAATGATTTGTCATTTGTCATGGAAAGTTTTAATATTTTTCGACTATATCCGGATTATGATTTTTAAGGTATTTCAAATTGATTGTATTTTCATATAAAAAACACATGAACTAGAAATTCTCAGTCAAAATATTTATAACTTGCTTTTTCTCTTAAGGATTTATGAAACTTTTCTTGAGTTTCCGTAATAAAATAAAAGGAAAGACCAAGGACTATAATCTCTTGATAAACTTCGATAGTACTTATGTAAGTCATCTTCTAATCCATTTTCAACAACAAATTCCAAATGACTTAAGTATCATAAATTTAAAGAATACAATAAGGGAGTCTTGGAAGAACTTTCAAAATTATCAAAAACTGCTGAGACATACATAACTAATCTTTATGTGTTTTAAGAGCCGTTTGCTCATACGAAACTTAAATATTTAAATCTTCAGCTTGAACATATTTTACCGTAAACTGTCACATAAGCTCTCATATTGAACTGAAATATTTACCTTAGTTTCGAATCAGAAAAAGGCTCTAAATGAATGTTTTGAATATCCTATGTTGCTGAAAAGGTACATAATCTTTAAAAGCTTTCTGCAATCAGCTTTTAACTTTCAGATTGGTTTTCTGAAAATTACGCCTAGTAAAATGATAAATGTAAGTTTTGAGCAAGTACACGTTGATATCTATGGTAATTGTTCCATTTAAAAATTATGAAATGAATATCTGCTTATACCTTAATAACATCTTAGCCATATTGCACGTAATGACTTGAAATTTGATACAATTCTTTATTGTAGTCGTTTAGTTACTTTATATTTAAATAAAATAGATTTCAGTTTTTGTTCAAATTGCAGTTGCATTTTACATAATATGTTTAATAAGTATTTATAGGCTTGGCAAAAAGTGAGCGGAATTTGAAACTGAAATACACTGCGCTTCACTTGTTCAAAGCCACTATTCTCACAATAGTTTTTTCTCAATTTATATGTACCTGTAAGAAATATTTTTCTTGGAAATCTTTGAAACCTGAGCCTGAGTGGGAATACATATTTTAAAATAAAAAGGATGACTTTGAAGGGGTAGCTTAAAATCTCCATGGGAATTTCACAACTTATGAACTGATAAAATTGGGTGGTGTCACTTTTATTGAGGTAATTGCTAAAATTGATTTGCTAGAGGTAATAGTATGCATTTTTTTAACAGAAGATACAAATATTAAAGAAAGAATGGGAAACTATATTTTATTTTTATTTTTAAGTACAAATGGGTTCTAGAAACACTTTGACGGTTTCAAAAATAGCAGAAACAGATGATTTCAATGGGACTTTCAGGCCATGAAATAGCTAGGAAAATGGAAAGAAGTAATACTGCCGTAAACGACTATCTAGCAGGCACCAAACACTATACTAAAGAATAGAAAGGACGCTGAAGATGCAAGGAAAAAAATCAGAGAACAGTGGTTAATTCTGCAAAACCTTGAATTCCACATTATTATTGTAAAGAATATTGTCAAAACGAGTCAAATTTTCTCAGTTTTCTTTTTAGATGTATGCAAAAGGTTATTCATGATTATAAAACATAATCAAAAAGATTCCCCTGTACTTCCACATTAATGGAAAATGGCAAAAAATACCACTTTCGGACCATACTGAAAACGTTTGTTGAATTATTATTCACTTACCTTTTTATTTTCACCAAAAAAAAATAAAAACATTTATTCGCTAACCGATCGTCCAATCACAGATGGGTCAATATTTCAAAATATTAATATTTCAGTCTCCTTCATTTTTGAACCGAAGTACAAAGTTTTATTATAAGTTTGTTAATTGGATGGCTTGAAACAAACGGGTTCTAATATTCGCTCTAGAAAAAATAAAGTTAAAAAAAATATCATACCCGCTATCTTCATTTAAACACCCAAAATGTCATTCCCCTGACGTGTCCCCAGGCCTACTTACCACACTGTCTGAATTTTAGCAACGAAACTAAAAACGATACAAAAAATCTAATGATGCAGTCTTTTTAACAATATATGCATCCTTACTAAAAAATAGTTAAATGATTTTTAATTGCTTTATTTTTTTAAATAGGAGCTATTAAGTAAGTATCCCCCATAAATTGATCATTTCTATCCCACCAATGGAAAACAAAAAAAAATATATATAGGCTCAAAATAGAAAACTGATTTTTTGTTGTTTAACGGTAGAGAATTGCTCTTTATGAAAATTGAAGTAAGGGTTTCAGAAAAACTTTTTTGTCTTTTTTATTTCAAGTTAAGGCAGTGACTTTGTTTTTCGTCAAGCAAAATTGTCATTCCTCTAACGCGTGTTTTTTACTAAACCGTGTGGTATAAAAATTAAAAAGTTTTACTCGTCTGTGTCTTTTACAAGGGCCTACGTGAAAAATAATATAAAACATCTAATTTTCTAATAACCTCCATTTAATTCTCATAAAACACCCTTCGGAGTCATTCCCCTAACGTCATTTTTTGTGTCATTCCCCTGACTTTCAAGTTTTCATTATAATGATTGATTGCGTTTTGAAAACTCTAGGAGAATCAATAGTATTACATTTAAACATATTTACAGTATTTTTAGTAGTTTTGAATTTTTTCATATTTTCTCTTTCAAAATATCATAAAAAATACGATTATTACAATTATTGAATGTTTAGTCTCGCAAAATTCTTGAATCATGAGAGCAAGTGCGTGCAACATAGTCGTGGATGCTATTTTTCATGTAAGTATTTGTTCTTCTTTTTCTTTACACTCCTAAAACCATTCGCAAAATTAAATACCCATCTAATCAACGGAGTAAATATAGATTTTTGTCATTCCCCTGACACAAGTATCATTTCCCTGACTTAAAAAACCGTTAGATTTGATCAAATGTTATGACTCCTTGTTTTAAAGTGGTTATTATAGAGTTATTAAGAGACATAATTGTTCGTCTACCAAAATAAGTTCTTTTGAGCGAGGGTCCACTTTGGAGTGAAAAATATTAATGTTGTGAAATATTGACCCAGATTTACAATACACTACATTAAGTCAGAATCACTTTTTATCTTGAATTTTCTCCCATTAGACAAAAAGCGGCAATTATAAAGTAAAACTTTGTTTTAAAATTGTTTAAATAATAGATTTGTGGCTATTAAATTTATATAGTGATTAAATAAAAATAAATAAAATTGTTGGACACTTGGGCGTATACGTACTTTTTTAAAATTATTTTTGGGATCCTTAATACAATTACTATAATTTCAAATGTCATGCTGTTTTCGTCAAATTAAGCTGGTTTATGTCAATTGAAATTGGTACTATAATTTTAGAATTCTCGTGGCAGAGCTTTTATCAGATCTTACTTTTTACTTGTGATGTGTAGTGTAGGTATTATATTTATATGGCAAGCTAAGCATTCGTAAAAAAAAGGAACTCGAGATTTTGGTAAGAATTGTCATTACGATGATAGAAAAGATGAAAAAAGTAGGTCTCACAGTTCAGTCTGTCCGTTGAGCTACAGCCTAAACGCTTAGATTGATTTTTTTAAACTTAGTACATAGCGTTTTTTGTTCATTCCCCACACAAGTTTTTTTTTAATTTTTCTTAGAACCAAAATAACGGTAGGTAGGTAGGTACCTCTGCCATACAGTACTTTAACAATTTTACATAATCGTATTTTCTCAAAAACGGCTCCACAACTTTTCTTAAAAAATTGAAAATTCAAAAAATTCCACCTTTGGCTGGGAAACCATTTTTTAAAAAATGGTTATTAATGGTAGGTACTTCCCAAAGAACGTTTTCTTACTTGCGATATAGGTGCTATAAGGCAAGTTTTGGATTCGTGCAAAAAAAAAATTTGAGATAACAATCAAACATGATATTACGATGAAAAGTGGGTGGCACAATTTTGTCCGTCTGTCTGTCTGTTCGTCTACAGCCTAAACGGCTCGATCGATTTTGTTCAAACTTGGTACATAGTGGTTTTTGGTGATTTTGTCACACTTTTTTTTCATTTTTTTTTAGAACCAAAAATAACGGTACGTGCCATACATTTTTTTTTGCAATTTTACATAATCGTATTTTTCTCAAAAACGGCTCGACAACTTTTCTCTAAAAAAATTCATTAAATGTATATAAGTAAGGGCTTGCTTTAAGTGGAAAACTATTTTTCAAAAATGGTTATTAATGGTACCTCCCAAAGAACCATTTTTTTAATTTTTGATTTTCTTCAAAACGATACGACCCTTTTCAATTATTTTTTTATACAGAAGCTTCCAAAAAATATAATACTTTTGAAAAAATATTTTCTGGATTTTTAAAAAATGGTTCAAATTTTTTTGGAAAATCAATTCGAAAACGACAAGATCGATTTTTTCGAAACTTGGTACTTATGAGTTTTTTAGTACGCTCTACAAAAATTTTACTTTTATGAAAAAATAACGGTACCTTCCATACAAAAGTTAAAAAACCGCAAAGGAAAATATTTGTTTGCTTAAAAACAACTCGTACGATTTTGATTGAACTTTTTTCATATACTAAACATAGTACAATCTACTACCAAAAATTATAAAATTTTACACTTAGCAACTATTAATAAAACCTTTCCGAGAACGTTCTTTCTTATTTTGAATTTTTTCGTTATCGGCTAAACGGATTTAGATGAAGTTTCTCATATACAAATTTCAGACAAGATTTAATAAATTTTTAAAAAAGTTTAATTTTTTTTTTTGAAAATTCGATATATCAAAAACGGGTCGACAATTTTTTTCGAATTTTGTTTTTGTATACACATAAATATATACTTTAGATTTGCATACGAAAATTTGTTCTTAAAAATGTTTTAAGAATTTTGTACATAAAAAATTATTTTTTTAAAAAACGTTTCCAACGATTTTAAATTTTTGTTCCCATGCAATCATATTCAATCAAGAATTAAGATGGAATTCCTTTTTTTCACCTTAAACTGTCAAAAGTGCTGTTTTAGCTATTTTAAATATCGTATTTCATGCTTCTGTACATTTTTCTCTCATAATTTCCATGTTTTCTTATACAATTTTTTTAAACCCGCAGTGCCATGAACATAAGAGCAAGTACGTGCGACCCAGTCGTGAATTTTATTTATTTTGTTTCTTAGACCCGTTTTATGATACGAAACTTAAGCATGTATGTTCTACTTTAAAGCTTATGTTCTACTGTCACATAAACGCTTAAGTTCTACTTTGATATTTAAGTTTCGTATCAGCAAATGAGCTTAAGTGATTCCATATAAGCCAAGCATCAACTAAAATAACAAAAACATTAAATAAAAAAAGGATAAACTACTTGAAAAAAACATCAATGTTTCATTTCTTAAGCAAAAAAAGCCATATTTACTTCCTATATAAATTCAGAAGTTCTCTCTAGGGCAGTGATGCCAGATCAAGGTTCTTCTTTAAATCCTACTGGATTCGAAAAATAAAATCCTGCCATTTTTGTAAATAATCTACTAATCTTTAGTCTTTCTTTTACTTTTACTTTCAACTAGTTCAGATTGCATTTAAGAGTCCAAAGGACTAACAGGCATTATCATGTTTAAATCTCTAACAGTACTATTAATTAAAATACAGTAAAAAAATTACCAACTTTTACTAGGGTGTCTTTCTCACTAAAAAAATAGATTTCCATTGGAATGTGAAATAATTTTACTGACTCTTTATAATAGCGTACCTATACTTTGTTCTGCTTGAATATACATCTCACTTTTGGGAACACCGGTTACACTAACCTGTCACACAACATACAAATTTAAAACTAAAGTTTTCGACAGTTTTTCATTCGTTTGTTTTCCTAACTACATACATCAACCATTAGGATCAACTTTCAGGTAAATAACAGACAAAAAAATGAAACTTTATCTCAACCGTAATGCAACAAAAATGATCTTATATATTTAACCAGGTATTTCAGTATACAAAGTAATTCAAAGGACATCATGTGTTATAATATTGACTTCAAGCTATTTTTGTTTGTAAAATAATGTATGTATGAGTGAACTTATAAAGTTATGATTATCAGTGTCACACCCTTAAGGTGTGTGGAAACACCAAACAAGCAATAAAAACAAACATAAATCTTAAGTTTTTCCTACTTTTTTCTTCTTTTTCTTTCGGGTCGTATGTAACACATATCCTGACAATGTTCAAACAAAAAGTGTTCTAACTCATTTTGGAGCTAGGTGATAAAATTAAGATAGCACATAAGTTGTTGTTTTTGAGTTATGGTTTTATACCTTTAGGACAAAAGACTAAACTACGCAATGTTTCAACACAAGGCATTGCATTAAAGGCCCTCATGTGATTTATTTGGAAACAAAACGTTGTGGTTGTTTTGGTAAATGAGTTCTTCTTTAGAAAATGAGCTGATTTGCTGAATTTGTTTAGAAAAAGAAAAGGAAAAGCGTCATTGAATTATAAAGTAGTTTTAATTTTGCATCGTTTTAATAGAAAATTAAGACACGACTTTTTTTGGATCCCATACAGAACCAGTGTGAGCGGAATTAAAGGAATATCCTTGATTCTGAAGATAAGGTCATTATCAAACATTTCATCAACTCACTCTTCACTAAATCTCATTTTGAAATCTTGTCATGCTCAAATCTACCTTTAGCTTACTTTTACTATCTTGCGACCCTTAGAAGCTTTGTGATATAAAATTCATAAGTTTGCAAAATAAAAATAAAACGATTACCCTTATATCACTTTTTATTGAAATAAAACTGTTTGCATTTAAAATTTTCCCAACAATAATATTTAATTTGAAAAAATTCAAAAAGTAATTTTGTTGACATGAAATAAGTAAATTGATTTCTCGCTAAAAAACCTTCAGACAAAATTTTTGTATTATAAAAATGAAAAAATAAAAATGTAAAAAACGCTTTTCACAAATATTTAATTTTATTTTATCTTTCCAGGTAAGCGTCAACGTTTAATACACCAACATAATATTACTTAATCCTGGTAAGTTGACTTTACATCACATCCACACTTCGTATGCTTTTGTTGTTTTGTTATCAAAAATCACATCCTCTGTCATCGCGCTACCATCCAAGCTGGGGCTATGTGTGTTCATGTCTTAATATTTAATTCAAAAAACAGCTTGCATGCTGAGAAAAAAAAAAACTGAAAATAAAAACATGAAAAGCGGTGATGTATGATTAAGGAGGTAACTTTCTTTTGGCGCGATGGAATAAAATGGTTCATTATAACTACACTACCTACCCATACAGTTGATCCTCATTAAATTTTAAAGCACAAATACATTTTAGAAGACTGAATAAATGTTGAAAAATGGAAGGTGTACAACGAATAAATATAAATTCCATATTTTTCATCTTCATTTTTAGCACATATTTCTGTATGAATAAGTTAGAAATTTTTGTTTATCTCCAGCTGCGTTTACATGACACGTTGAGGGTTTTCAATCGATAGACATATGTATATTAGTATAAGTAACTACAGCTAACAAATAATATACCACGGATATTTATAATTTTGTTCAAATTTATGCTAAAAAAATAACATCATTCCTGGCCCGAATTTCTATGTAAGGCACGTTTCAGCTCCAGATCATGACATGTCTGTTAAATTATTTACGTGGTTTATTTAATGGTTAACGCTTGTCAGATATATGATGTTAGAATTATGGGTATATAATTTTTTTTTTTCATTTAGTTCGAAATTTTGGTTTAACCTTAAGCACATTTTTGGACAGGGAAATTCGATGTCAAACCCATCACTGCGATCCTATAATTCTGTCAAAGTTTTCCTTGTATTTTGTTTGAAATATCACTGTCAATAAAGTAGTCATAAACATGCATATGACGTACATATCTATAAAATCTTGTAATATTGAAAGCGCAAACTGTCAGAAACTTATCTCACCTGAATTAAATATCAGTTCGAGATTATATTTATTGTTTATTTGTATGAGTTACATACAGTCAAAGGTTAAGAGAGTGGTATACACACAAAATGGAAGTTTGGTATCTTTACGACATTGATTTTGGGTCCAGGTGTATTTTTCTTTTGATTCTTCTTTTAATTGTTTATTGACATGAAAAAGGTAAATTGAACTTCTGGTCAAGATTCAAACAGTCTGAGAAAATTTTATGAGCCCATTACCGGATGACAGCTGTGTTTAAGCAAACACATGAAAAAGATGAATATACAATAAAATATAACACAATTGATACATTATACTCATCGTATCTAAATAACCAAAGAAATGTTTGGGGTTTTTCCATGAAAATAAAATTAATACAAAATGGTTAAGACCATATAAAACGAGATGGCTTATTTGTTCGTTCTTTCAAATAGAAAGAAGCCTTTATTGGGAAACAAATGTAAGAAAAATTAAGGTTGTTTATAGAGGATTCTTTTATTTATTAGGAACTTGAACTAATGAACCATTAAAAGAAAAACCTTTGAGTTTGTATAAAATTAATTTTTAAACACATGTTAGGTTCATCTCCTACAGGGGGTTTTTCATAAGGTATGTCAAGAGAGAACAATAATGATAAAAATAAGTTCAATTACAATATTATTTGTATTTGAAATCTCCAAATACTTTTTTCATTAGATATTTTAAATTTAATTGAAGACTTGAAGAATTGAAGAAAAATTACATGTAGTTAAAAAGTATCAATTGTTTCAATTCAATTAGGTTAGTTTTTAATTGAAAACATAAGTAATCATCAAAAAAGCATTAATGATAGCTTTTTAAGTACCTTAATCATTACACAAAAATATAATTAATTTATTGCTATAGTCAATCAGATTTAACGTGATTTTAATTTTATAAAAAAAGTTATAAACTACAACTCAGAAATCATAAACCTTAAATTTAATTATTTTTTACTACCTCACCAATGATCATTGAAATATTAAAACTAGTTTTAAACAAGTATTTTTTTTACACTTCAGATTCTTTGTGCTAGTGAGCTTAGAGCAAGCTGTATTCTACAATCAGAGGCTCATCATGAGTGCATGTGTTAGTGGTTGGTAGAATTAAGCAAACTAACACAAGCACATGTATAACTACACGGTTAAAAATTCTGGGGTATTTTTTAATACAGCTTTTGTATTACAGCCGTATTCAATACAGAAAATATTACTTTTTAATATTCCGTAAATATTAAAGAAATTTTCTAATAATTTTGTATTACATTCTAATAGATTAGTATTAAAATTGTTATTTTTAATACCAAAGGGATTAAAAAGTAATCGAATGAAATAAAATATAATCTTTTGGCATTAAAATTTAATAAATTAAGTATATGCGTACATTTTTAATACAAAAAGTATTGAAATTTAATACAAATTGTATTAAAAATATCGGGACTCGTGAATTTTTAATACAAAATGTATTAAAATTTAATAAAAATTGTATTAAAATATTCGGGATTCGGGATTCGTGTATTTTTAATACAAAAAGTATTAAAATTTAATACAAATTGTATTAAAAAATATCGAGACTCGCGTATTTTTAATACAAAATGTATTAAATTTTAATACAAAATGTATTAAAATATTCGGGATTCGGGATTTGTGTATTTTTAATACAAAAAGTATTAAAATTTAATACAAATTGTATTAAAATAGCAAGATGCGTATACTTTCAATACAACAGTATTAAAATCTAATACAATTTGTATTACAACAGGAAGCCATTACAAGCAAGCATCAGCCATATTTAAATATGAACATGAAGCATATGTTTTTAATACCAAAGTATTAAAATTCAATACAAATTGTATTAAAACAGCAATAAAACAATAAATAAACAATTTAAATATGCATTATTTTGAAGGCGCGTTGAAATATTTCGAGGTAAAATATATAAATTAGTAGATAAAATTTCAATCGCATTAAGATTTTAGTTCTCACATATGTGAAAAAAAATAATTATAATAATGCCACCATTTATTGACTTAGAAGATAAATACTCTTAGAAAAAAAGTCTTTCATTACTATTATTTTTGTAATATATTTTGTATTAATTTTCATGAAAAGCATCTAAAAATTAAATTTCAAGAAATAAAATATTATATTATAATACCTTTGTATTATTAAAATATAATACAGACTTCGTATTCCTTTGTAATATCTGATATTATTAAGTTTTAATACATTTTGTATTAACTTCCAAATTTTAATATTTGTCAAGTATTAAATTTCAATATATTTTTGGTGTTGTCATATATGTAACCCAGAAAATATTAAAAAGTACCCCAAAATTTTTAACCGTGTACAAAATTAGAACAAATACAAAATAATACAAAATTAAATATAATATAAAACATTTAAACTAAACATACAAAGTCAAAACAATTATTAATACATTAACGAGAGTGGAGCACTGGTTCGAAATAATGTTTTTAATCCTATTTTACTCATATTAAAATCAACAGATGAGGCGTTCAAGTTAAAAAGTTTGCACATGCGATTGAGACGCTCGTGTGTGCCATAGTTTGTTTTGTGAAAAGGAACGTGAAAAAGTTCAAATCTTCGCAGGTGCTAGGATCCTCCCCGGTAAACATGGGCTAATAAGTCAGGCGCATCAATTTCACTATTGAAAAGTTGATGAAAAAATACCAAATCATTATTGACACGTCTTTGATATAAAGTTTGAAGTTGCAGAAGCTGAATTCTGTGTTATTTGGGTGGAAGGTTATACGGATCAGCTCAGAGTAGACCTTTCAAGGCAAACCGAAAGAATCTATGTTGTATTGCTTCAGTACGACTTTTATGAATTTCGTAGAAGGGTGCCCATACTTGGGAGGTGTACTCAAGATGGGGTCGTGCATAACAATTGTATAAGGAAAGAGTAACATACGGATCGTTAAATTCTTTTGCCCACCGTTTTATAAATCCAGGCATGGAACTTGCCTTATTTACAATATAATTAATTTGTTCTATGAAACCTAGATCAGAACTAAAGTGAACACCCAGATCTTTGAAACTAAAAACACGACAGAGTGTGTGCTGTGAAATGGAATAATCAAAAGCACTCACTACTCGTTTTTTAGAGAAAGTTATAGTTTTACATTTAACTGGGTTAAGGAAAAGATTATTTTTCCCACACCAAACATTAAAATTGTCAAGATCAGCCTGCAAGAGAATGTGGTCAGGACTAGAATGTACTGTTTTAAAAATTTTCATATCATCAACATAAATAAGAATATCGCTAAAGTGTATACATGAAGCAACATCATTTATAGCAAGAATGAAAAGTAACGGGCCCAGCCCCAGATGGCTTCCTTGAGGGACACCCGAGTGAGCATTGAATGAGCTTGAGAGGACGTTTCCAAATTTTACTTGTTAAGATCTATTCTCAAGCTTTGAGTTTGAATATAATAATGTTGTGACTAAGCTGGTCAAATGCTTTAGAAAAATCAGTGTATATGCAATTAACTTCATTCCCGTTTTCTTATGCAAGCGAACATGTATGCAAAAACGTAAGAAGATTTGTTACCGTTGATTTTTTTCTCACAAAGCCATGCTGTTGATCACATATCGATACCTTGCCGTAAGAATGTATTAAGCGACATTCTCAAAATTTTAAATTAAAATTTTAAAAAACCCCTTTTTCAATTATTTATTTGTGTATTTTGTAGTAATAAACTGGTTTTTAAGGGGATTTTGAGTTGAAAATACCGTTTCAAAACTATTGCCCTTATGGGCACAAATAAATAACTGAACAGGAGTTTTTTTTCGATGCCTCTAAAATTTTTGAAATGTCGCTTAATACATTCTTACGGGAAGGTATCGATATTATATTCTTAGTATGAAATGCTAAGCTCTCGCAAAGAACTTGTTCGAATAGTTTGGAACTAATGGATTTTTTTTTTTTGGTATTTGCTAGAATAATAATGAAGTTTTGAGCTTTATATTGGAATCAAAATAATCCTTGATTTTGCTTTCTTAAAATTGCAGATCAAAATTTTCAAGGACGAGTTTCAATAGTAGCTATAACTGGGGCCTAGGTATCAAAAGCTAGAGCGTATAGGTTGCTGCAAGACAAAAAAAAATCTAATTAAATGTTGGTATATTTTCCACTATTTATGCTGAAGGGACGTTTTTCTTTAAAAAAAATTACACCAAATTGAAAAAAAAAAAATATTTAAAAAAACGCAGCATATCGTCGGCTTTCTGTCAAAACCTCGTAAGTCAAAGTTAAAAAATGAATTATGAGAAACAAAAACCCACTTTAGAAATAAGTAAAATGAAATTCTGATATTCTTAAAACTTTAAAAACAAATTAATAGTTTTAAAAGGAACCATGAAACTGTAGCAGGGCATTGATATTTGAATTCAGTGATATTTTTTGAGCGAAAACATACTTAAATATGTCACATAAGGACTTCTGAAGTTTTGAAAGAAAGCCAACAATATAAAATGTCATGCTATAATTTTTTTGAAGCCCAAAGCCATTCTTTAATATATTTTTAAATAAAAAAATTATTTTGAAAATACAAATTATGAAACAAAAACATTTTTTTTTTAGTTTTTACTTTATTAAATACTCGTATGTAACTTTTTGTTTATAATATTCAATGTTCTTTTTTATTCTTAATCAGTTACTAAAAAACCATGACCTTATGTCTTGCAGTTTCAAACAAAATTCAAAATATCAAAAACTTGTTTTCATTAATAAGACATCCGGGACATCAATTAAGAAATTACATAAAAAAATTTATACATCTAAACACCCAATTTTTCACTTTATAAGTTGTGTAACGTAGCCATTTTTGATTTCCCCAAAAACTACATGACATTTGAAAATATGACTTTATAATTGCTTGACTGCGAATTAACAAGAGTACATAATATAAAATTTTTGAAAAACAAAATATTTACTTACTCCGCTTGGGTAGTAAGTAGTCCAGGAAAATTAGACAAAAAACTGACCAAACTTCGAAAAAATTGCGGCAAAGCTGAATTTTGGTGGAGGGGTTTATTATGACGTCTTAAGCATTTCCTGAAAAGTACCCTAAATTTGGCCCGGGGCTAAATTTTATAGGGGGGTGAAAGGGGTTGAAGTTCATTTTTTTGGGGATTGCTCCTAAACTATCGATTTTATTGAAAAAGTGCGAAAGTAAAAATTTAAGCTTATGCTCTTCTACACAAAAAATGTTAACATAATTTTTTTTCGTAGAACCAATAGATTCAGAGAAAAACGTTCAAGAACTTCATGGTGCAGTGAGTTTTGTCCAAAAAATTTATAAAATTTTAGCTTATCGCTGGGCAAATTTTGGTTTGTGATTTATGTTAAAGTACAACTCCTTATTGTAAAATCATGTTTTTGGGGTGGTAGAGGAAAGATAATGGCCGCCATCTTGAAAACAAGGGTGATTTTGTTTTTGTGTTATAACTCGTTGAAATTGCGTTTTTCAAAAAAATCACTAAAAACAGATTTTTGACAATTAAATTATCTAAAAACTGAGCCATTAAACAGCTCTGTAAGTTTATTAATCTCAAAGTTACAGTGGATCAAAGGTCACCTATTCCTCATATGGTGGGGATGAAATGAAGATTTTTTTAAGGTTTTTCGCTTATTTGTGAATTTTTTTGATGATGCCTAGAATATATTTTGTCTTGCTCTTAATTTTCTGTAAAATGAATCCTTTATTATGACTATAGACCATATATTCTGTGTTAGACCTAACGTCAAAGTTCACTCTGCATGCGTCAAACAAACATGTAAACACCTTTTTTATGTACTACATATTGTCTACACCACCACGGAGGTAAAATACTTGTCGTATTTTTTTTTTGTGTGTGGTATCCCTAGTAGGCCTAATCCACATTTAAAACAAGCGCAAGCATAACAAAGTTAGTTTAATCGACCTCATTCTTCTGGTGGATATCCGTTTCTTCATCGTTATCTCCATAATCATCATATTTTTCAATCTCAGCGTTTGAATATGATTGTCCACGAGTCCGCAAGCTAAAGAACAGCTTAAACCAAATTTTCTGCAGCTGCAGCTTGTATTGCATCCTTTAGTGCAGTTACAAATTATATTATATTTTATTATATATAAATTTGCCCAGCGATAAGCTAAAATTTTATAAATTTTTTGGGCAAAATTCACTGCATCATGAAGTTCTTGAACGTTTTTCTCTGAATCTATTGGTTCTACGAAAAAAAGTATGTTAACATTTTTTGTGTAGAATAGCATAAGCTTTACTTTTTTTTGCCTTCACACTTTTTCAATAAAACAGATAGTTTAGGAGCAATTTCCTAAAAACTGAAATTCAACCCCTTTCACCCCCTCCCCCCCTAAAAAATTTAGCACCGGGCCAAATTTAGGGCACTTTTCAGGAAATGCTTAATAAGTCATAATAAACCACTCCACCAAAATTCAGCTTTGTCACAATTTTTTCGAAGTGAAAGTCTTATTTTCCTGGGCTATAGGCGAAAGTAAAAAAAATTGAAAGACAAAATTTTAAATTAATTCAACAGTAAGCCTTCGGGCAATATGTTTGTTCTTCAGTAATTCATAGTTTTATTTAATTTTTATAGCTCTACCAACCCACTTCGATGGGCCCACACAATCATTATTGAATTAGAAAAATGTTGATATCTCTCTGTAAAAAGGACAACTCATAGAATATAAAAAGAACGTTAAACATCGGATTCCATGTTATGTTTACCCCATTTCACACTATAAATATCTTAATTTTGTAAGTTATTTTAGAGTCAAGCTGTCACGTATAACTTTTTCCATACAAAAAGTATCTAAAATCATAATCACATTTTGAATTTTTACCCCATTACACCCTATGTATGAAGCTTAGTTAAACAAAAATCTATGAGTAAGGCCAACTTCAAAGTTCATCCTTTAAGTATAACCTTTCAAAAATATTGATTTTTAAAATCGGATAACTTTTTTACCTATTTCACCCTATAAATATTGTAGCTATAATTTGAAAAAATATCAAGAATTAGGTCCAAAACCTCTTAATATGACATTTCAAATTTAACCTTCAAATCAAAAAATTACGTTGAAAATTGAATATCGTAGTTTTACCCCACTTCATCATATAAAATATAAATTTTAAAAAATTACTGCCCTTATGCATGCAGGTATATTTATCCATTCATTAAAACTTTTCCAATACAAAAAGAATTTGAATGATAAGAATTCCTTCGTTTTTTTATTTTGACCCAGTTTATTTTGAAAAAAAGAAGCAGTGAACCTATTCTATCAATATAATTTTACAATAATAAAATTTATCGGATGCTTTTTATTTTTACCCCATTTTACCTTATAGTGTATGTAGCTAAATCTCGAAACATGTTTAACCTTTAACCCTTCTTATAAGCTAAGTAAACGCTTTCGAACAGTGACAAAAATTTGAAATCTGACACCGTTATTGTTTGCACCTCATTTTACCCTATAAATATATTTTTATACAAAATGTAAGGTGACTGCCAATTTGGCACAGGGCCCTAAAAGGTTTTTTTTTCGTTAAATATCAACTCCCCTTATCTCTTGGTTTAACACAGTGTGACTGCATTGCATATTTAACTGCTTCTTTTTCGGTAAATTTTTTCGAGTAAGTACGATTTTTAATTATTATGGTAAAATATGTATATTAAATGTAGGGTAATTGTTTTTTCGAGTAAGTATGCTTCATTCTATACATTAACTAGACTTTTGTTTATAATTTCACAACAAGGCCCAAGAAAAAAATAAGTGGGTCTTATTAAGTTATATGAAAAATTTCTTTTTTGACATTTTTAGAAATCTTGTTTTTTTGTTTTAATAAATAATTGAAAATAAAATATTTTTACTAAAAATTAATTTTTTAGTATTTATTTAAAACTGATTTTATTTTACCCAGAAATCCAGAGTATTTTCAAAGAATAGGACTTTTTTAGGAACCGGTGTCCCCAAAGGCCAACAAAAGGTTTATTAAAATGCTCGAAAACATACTTTCTTTTCGATTCCTATAAAACTTAATTCTCTGTTTTTGGATACATAATTCTACTAACATCTATATTCTATTAAGTGCACAAAAATATTTCATAAGATATTCAAGTTATTAAGGAAAAACAATAAGTTTGGCCTTATTTGGGTCACCTATCAATATCAT
The DNA here is from genome assembly GCA_963921185.1 of Dasysyrphus tricinctus. Classification (NCBI taxonomy): domain Eukaryota; kingdom Metazoa; phylum Arthropoda; class Insecta; order Diptera; family Syrphidae; genus Dasysyrphus; species Dasysyrphus tricinctus. The sequence goes on along the minus strand of OY992531.1, from coordinate 255,672,176 downwards.
TAAGCAAAAGCCTTCCTTTTAGATATCGTTGGTAATTTGTATTAATATTAATATCCACAATTATTCCATAGATCCCAAAATCAATATTTAATAATAATCTTTCTAAATTACTTCATCCGAATTTTCTACCTTAATACAGTCCTTCTTATAGGAATATAGAGAAAAAATGAGAAAAAAATATTTAAATCCATACACGAAAACGAAACTCAACCATATTTCACTGTTATTTATAATCATTGACGTAAATAGCACCAAATCTCTGTGTAACAGCCTTTCAGGCTTCAAGAGAAATTATCCCACGTTCGATAACAGTAATATCTTGCTTATATCATCCCACAAGGCTTATACGATGTCGACTAATAGCTTACGGCACGGGTGTACCTTACTCTTCTATATTATTCACACTTCAATTCACATACAAAAAAGGCTAGGCCACCGAAAAAAAGGTGATAACATCTAATCATTGGGTCACGCACATAAAATAATAAACATCGAGCAAAATCACTGTAATAAATACACCAATTTTATTGCACATTGAAATCAACAGAAATAACAACTTCAATGACATAAACTGTCCTTTTATCACTGAAGCCAACCCCCATAAAAGTGTCTGGTATAGACCTATTGATACAAACATTGACAACTTTTCATCGATGTGGGTTATTTTCACATTAATAATTTATTTCAACAGGATGTAGGATCACAAGTTTCATACAACTCATCTCACCCACACTTTTTTTTCCTTAGAAGGAAAAATAACCTTACTTAACTCCTACGAGACAAGGACACTTGTCAAATTTAAAAATTCATCAACATTCTTGCTTGGAAAGATGAAGCAGGCTCAGCATTTATTATATCCTTAAATTTTATTCAGGGAATAGAAATTTTATCACAAGGACTTTCACAGCACGTGTATTGAAATGGGCGGAATTTTAGGATGGTTAATTTTATTTTTATTATTATTTTTAGTTTTATTTTTAATTTTACCTCCAGTAAAAAATAAGGATATTATTAAAAAAAAGAACATTGACTATGAAATCCGATGATAAAATTAGCGGCTTTATGTTCATTCAACACGCAGTCAACTATATTTTAATAAAATGTTATAACTTTTTTTCTGACAGGATTTTGGTATAATATCCTTTTCTTATTATTACATCCAAACTAATTATTCATTGTAGATTGTGTTTAATGTTAATGAAATCAAATTAGTTTCACCTAAACTCTGAACAAAATATATAAATAAAACATGAATATCAAAGGGCGAAACAATGTTTTGCTCCTTGGAATTTGCTGAAAACTAATAGACTTTGGCGTGGAACATGTTTGTAATCCTTATAAGATATGTTACATTATCATGAAGTTTTTCTGACTTAAATTTATCAAGAACTCATAAATCATTAGAAGAATAATGAAATAACGATACAAAAAAAAAGTTATAAAGAAGTTTGTGTAGGTGGTGGTAGTTTGTTGAAGGATGTAATGGAATGGCTTCAGTATAAGTTTCGAAACTGACTAAAAATATCATAACTTAACCGAAACCAAAAGTCAAGACTTTTATAAACGGTTGTTTATCGCAAATTTATGTATATGCTTGTATGTAGTGTTTCAATAAATTGTTTTTTATTATTATGAGCTCAAAAAAAAGGTAAAGGCAAAAGAATAACACCACATTTTATTGACTTAAAGGTGTATATAACTGTATATATTTTTTCCAATGAATAATTGAGTAGGTATGTTGGTTTTTATTTCTCCAATATTGACCATTATTTTTGGTAACTGAATAAATAATGATGCGATTTGGAAAGGTCTTCAAACGATGAATTTGGTCTTAACTTTTTTAAACTTGAGGAATTGAAGGATGTGAGTATGTGTCGATATTGGATTTTTAAAATAATTGAAAAATGTTAAACAATATTTGAGACATTGATTTATTAGCTTTAAGGCCTTGGATATGCAGTTAGTTCATCGTGTCGGGTAAAGGGTTTGATATGAAATTTATTTAAAAATAGCATTTTTTTTATTATATGGAACTTAGTGGAAGCATTTAAGTTGGGAAAGAATTTTGCCAAATCAAAATATCAAATAAAGAGAACATAACATACAGATATATTAACGCTCAATTACAGGAACATTGAATTCCAATAGTTTTTAAAAGTGCTTAGGTAATAGCTTTCTACGATTTTCTCTTAAAAATACCTTGAAAGAGCTAACGGATCCCTCTTCTTCAGTAGAAACGAGTGGAATCCATTAAAAAATCTACATCAATGACTTCAAAGTTTCCGTGAAGTTCGCTTTGAGTCCCGTATTTGAATTCGAAATAGCAAAGAATTTTCGTAAATATTCCTTAAAGTTCAGAATACTTTTTGCAATTGATATTTCTTTCTTGCGTGGTTGCAACTTTTGGAAAGAATTGTCGTTGTATGTTACTGTCATCTGACCTACACCTGCTATTTAGCAGACTAAAGAATTTCTGTCTAAAGAAATATCTCTGCCAGAAGAAGAAATGTTTAACTCTCTGGTGAACAGTCTCTTCGGCACAAAATAACTCAATTTTTTAAGTGCGGAGCTTTGAACAGTAATTGGATAAAAATTTCTGTCAATATTTGGAACAAAGTAAATTATAGTAAAAAATAACTAATAAGTAACTACTATAAAACCCTGAAAACAACATGTTTTTGTTTTGTTTTAAGACTTTTTTCAATTTTAAAAAACAACGAGCTTTGTTTTGTTTTTGTTTAAAAGGCAAAAAATAAAATAAAATAAAATAAAATAAAATAAAATAAAATAAACAAAAAATAAAATAAAATAAAATAAAATAAAATAAAATAAAATAAAATAAAATAAAATAAAATACAAACAAATAAAATAAAATAAAATAAAATAAAATAAAATAAAATAAAATAAAATAAAATAAAATACAAAAAATAAAATAAAATAAAATAAAATAAAATAAAATAAAATAAAATAAAATGAAATAAAATAAAATAAAATAAAATAAAATAAAATAAAATAAAATAAAATAAAATAAAATAAAATAAAATAAAATAAAATAAAATAAAATAAAATAAAATAAAATACAAAAAATAAAATAAAATAAAATAAAATAAAATAAAATAAAATAAAATAAAATAAAATAAAATACAAACAAATAAAATAAAATAAAATAAAATAAAATAAAATAAAATAAAATAAAATAAAATAAAATAAAATAAAATAAAATACAAAAAATAAAATAAAATAAAATAAAATAAAATAAAATAAAATGAAATAAAATAAAATAAAATAAAATAAAATAAAATAAAATAAAATAAAATAAAATAAAATAAAATACAAAAAATAAAATAAAATAAAATAAAATAAAATAAAATAAAATAAAATAAAATGAAATAAAATAAAATAAAATAAAATAAAATAAAATAAAATAAAATAAAATAAAATAAAATAAAATAAAATAAAATAAAATAAAATAAACTAAAATAAAATAAAATAAAATAAAATAAAATAAAATAAAATAAAATAAAATAAAATAAAATAAAATAAAATAAAATAAAATAAAATAAAATATAATAAAATAAAATAAAATAAAATAAAATAAAATAAAATAAAATAAAATAAAATAAAATAAAATAAAATGAAATAAAATAAAATAAAATAAAATGAAATAAAATAAAATAAAATAAAATAAAATAAAATAAAATAAAATAAAATAAAATAAAATAAAATAAAATAAAATAAAATAAAATAAAATAAAATAAAAAAAAATAAAATAAATTAAATTAAATTAAATTAATAAAAAAAAAAATATAATAAAATAAAAAATAAATAAAAAATAACTAAAAAAGAAAATATTTTCTCGAGCAAACAGTACTCAACTAAGCAAACACACACTCGTTTCTATTGATTTTTAAATCTTCAATTCTTAAGCATGAAATGCTTATCAGAATCAAAAGGACTGGGTATGATAATTGCAAACGGTGTTTTGCTTATATTCCGACATCCTTAGATTTTCTTATATTTTGAAGTTTGAAAATAAAATAATTTTCCCAAGCATGACATTGGACCAGTTTTGAAATTCAATTTGTTTTGACAGGATTTCGGCCTGAAGTTTTCAGAATATTGGAAGCATTATTCTTTTTAATTATTTAGCTGTTCTGTCAGTGAGCTTAGGCAAAAGCTTTCTTTTTTAAATTTCTTTTTTTTGTTCAATTGTTGGAGCAAATAAAAAAAATTTAAAACAAGTTTTTAAAAAGTAAGTAAGTAAGGGAAATTTCAAAGTCCATTGTGGAGAGAGCTATTTTTCATCAGATAGTAGGTATACATAAGTACTCATAAAAATCTTCAAAATATCATCATAACTTTATTTTTTTTTTTTCAGAGATTAGACCTAGCCCGTTTTTCCTCCGGATCCTTCATTTATAACACTGATTGACTGAATATAATCATTTCTGTGGCTTAGAAACAAGACTACAGTTTCCTGAAAGCATTTTCTGGGTTAAATTTGAATCTGACTTAAGGAAACTGCATATGGGTTTAATTTTCCAAATATTTCCTTCTAAGAGAACAAAACAATATATAAAATCATAAAGTTCTAATTCATGATTCAAAAATCATTTAGAATCTTATGATTCGGCTCCCGGAAATTACAACATAAGAAATTTCACCAAAAAGTGTTATGGAGAAAAGCGCCCAGAATTAAATAAGAAAATTCGTCAAAAAAAAGGCGTAATGACACCGAAATTTGGGAAAAGGAGCTAAAATCTTTAAATAAAACAACACCTGATAAAGATAAACTTTTAGTTTAGTTCTAATTTCCAAATTCATTTTGAAAATAAGACCAGAAATTATCAAAATTTTCATGCATAAAGTACCTACGGCATGCACAAAAAATCCCTACTTGTTCCCTACACCAACAAAATGCAGTAAATAACCCACTAAATGAAAAAGGTTGAGATATCATAACTTTTATCTAGGTTTTAAATAACGCAACTCACAAAAGATTTTGTCTAGTTCCTATAAATGACATTTTTATTTTTGAAGTGAAGTAAAGAGTGACATTTACTTAATTGTTTTCTACATCTACTTTTTTTTTATGGCGCCTCCTTACAAATCGTTATATCCCCTAAAGAATTTTTCGCTGGATTTTGTATAGTTATGATGCTGCATTTTAAATATTTTTGTTACAAATAAATAACGTTAAAACCATTTTAAACTTTAAAATTTTGACAGTGTTTCGAAAGCGACTTTTATTATAAGAAAGAGGTGTTGAAAATATTTGTAGGTTAAAGCTTTATAAAATATTTTAACCTATGAAACTAAAAATAAAAATATTACTCTACTCCCAAAAGGAAGCGAGAAAATTGAATATTTACACTTTTCAACGACTTTTTTTTTTAATGTCGGACAACATATGTACTTTTTTTGTAATACAATTCTGAAAGTACCTACGCTTTCATAGAATAGTCTAATATTTTAAAAATCCGTCCTTTTTTCCCTACAGTGTTATTTTCAAATCAAAAATCCCTACATGTAGGGATTTTTCCCTACGTGTACCATCACTGCTTCACACTGCACCAAGCAATTTTGTGGGAATAAGCTGAACAGTGTGTGGCAGGGAATGAGTTAAAAAGTTTAATTTTTGGCTTTTTTTCAAAAATGAAATGTTGAGCTTTTTAACTTACAATATAATATGTATGTAAGTACTATAGGGCAAATTTTGGATTCGTGCCAGTAACAAAATTCGAGATAACAATCAAACATGACATTACGAGGATAGAGAACACGAAAAAAGAGGGTGGCAAAACTCTATCTTTCTGTCTGTCTGCCTGTTCGGCTATAGCCTAAACGTCTGGATGGATTTCCTGAAAACTTTGTATGTGCTCAGTGGTATTAAGTGACTCTGCCCACAGGTTTTTTTTTATTTTTTCTTAGAACCAAAACTAACGGTACCTACCTGCCATACAATTTTTTCTACAAAATCTCATTTTTCTCAAAACCGGCTCCACAATTAAAAAAAAAAAAAATCAGTAAATTTCTTTTAGTAAAGACTACCTTTGGATATGAAATCATTTTTCAAAAAATGGTTATTAATGGTATCTTCCAAAGAACCATTTTTTTAATTTGGAATATCTTCAAAACGGTATTTATTATTTCAATAATTTTATTTTTTATTAAATATTTTTGAAACGATATGATATATTTTATTTTAACTCGATAGCTGAGAGTTTTTTAATACTTTCTAAAATATTTTAAGAACAAAATTTATTTTAATGCAAAAATGTACCTTCCATACAAAAGTTAAAAAACCATTAGGGAAAATATTTTTTTTCTCAAAAACTGCTTCGAAGATTTTGATGAAACTTTTTCTTAGGCCAACATTGGAGAGATCTACCACAAACAATTATTAAATTTGACACTTAGCAACTATTAGTGGTACCTCTCATAAAATATTTTTTTTTTTAATTTTCTCACTATCAGCTGAATGGATTTAGATAAAATTTTGTATACACAAATTTCAAATAAGTTCAAATAATATTGCATACCAAAAATTAAAAAAAAATTGAGTTTTTAAAAAAAGTTTCAAATTATTTTTTTGAAAATTCAAGATCGGGCTGGTAATTTTTTTTAATTTTATATTTATAGACACATAAATAAATACATAAGATTTGTACACCACAGTTTTTCCTTAAAAATGTTTTGAGATATTGATGAGGATAAAAAATTGTTTTTTTAAAAAACCGCTTCAGCGATTTTAAGTTCTTTTTTCACCTCAAACTATCAAAAGAGTTAGTTAGGTTAGTTGGCAAGATTAAATATGGTATTTGATGCTTTTCAACATTTTTCTCCATTATTTCCATGTTCTTATATACAATTTTCTTAAACCCTCAGCCTCTTGCACATAAGAGCAGGTACGTGCGACCCAATCATTCATTTAATTTTTACTTGTGGACCAGCTTTAAAATGTATGTTTAAGTTAAATAACTAATCGGAGTTTAACTCAGACACTGCATACCGCAAGCCGAAGCCGTATAAAAAATTTGACCTATATCAGCTAATCAATTGAAGGACAAATCAAAACAAAAGAAAGTTCTATTGGTAGTAATGGTTATTAAAACAATGGGTTTGGTAAAATTGTTAGGAAAATCGTGGGATTTGTTCTTGGGAAGCTAGATAAGAAGAAGAAGATATAACAAAATAAGCGTGTCAGTGAGTGGATTTTACTCAAGTTACTTCGTTCAGCTAAAAGAACAAAGTCTGAAAATTTTATCCAAATCCTTGGATTCTGAGAAGTAAGGCACTAGAAAAATGGGTGTGACAGTAAGTGGTTTTCACTAATCATTTAATTAACCTTTTCATTGCTAAAAAAGAACAAACTGTGAAAAATTCGTCTAAATCGTTACACCCGTAATAATTAATAGTAATATTCAAAAATCCATTTTTTCTGCCGATACCAAACGATGCTTTTCATAAATTTAAATATATGGAATTCATGTAAAAACTTTTTAGAAATCAATAATAAATGCCTTCTCGAAGCTTTGGGTATAAAATTTGTTAGAAATAACAGGTTTATATAATAAAAAAAAAATATTTCTCCTTGGCATATTTTCACTCTTGATAAAAATCAATTTTTATTTTATTTTATTTTATTTTTTTCATCAAATACCAATTCATGAAAAGGAAAGAAAAAATTGAAAACTAGGTATTCGATCCTTTGGTTAATTCATTCAAGTAGTTTTCAAAGCTCTCTAAATATTTCAGCATCATTGACATAACTTCTAAGCATCGACACCATCCATTCATGGAAATTCTGCGTGGAATATCTATGCGTCCTTACCTTAACCCATATCCTACCCTACCCAGTCATGGTTATGATGTCAGGACATGAAAATTCATAAAACCCAAGTGCCTTTCCTTAAAGTAATTTACTCATCGTCATCGTCTTCCTTCATCTTTGCTTGTGCCTTCCTTTTGCCCTAGGCTAACCAAACCAATGAAAGAAAATGACAACAGCGACTACGACGATGACGACGAAATGATGCAACGGACAGACGAACGGACGGAACTATACGTGTTGTTAGAAGGATGTCTCGTCGTTATCCTTTGCCGTAAGCATATTGAGGTTAAAGTGTAATCACGATGAGAAAAGAGCTGAAAAGTTTAGAGCAATGTCGGCTTCACGTCTGGTAAGAGTATTGGAATTTTTTCATAAAAAAAAATGTTCATACTTAAGATGGCAGGAAAATAAGATGATGATTGGAGTGGCATCACACACCACACATACAGTTTAGGATATTGTATTATAAGGAATCGAACCACAAAGTTGATTTTGACTATCATCGTGATGAGGATGACGAGAGATAAAAGGATCACAGTCAACAGGATTTTTATAGTTTTTTTTTCCACAAAACGGTGACACCTAGCCCCTAGGGAGTGTTTTTAGAAAATCGTTTAAAACTTTTTCATTCATAGATATTTTGAAAATAATAAACTGAATACTGAACTCTGACTAAACGAGAATTGAGCTTATTAATTTATCGTTTGAAAAATTGTTATTTCCTTCAAACGACTTTTAATTGAAGTTTTCTTTTGGAAGAATAAATTGCTATTTCGTAATCGAAATTCACAATAAAAGTTATTTGTGCTTGAAATTTCTAGGAAAAGGGATTTTTCCGCAAGAAATGAATTAAATCCAAAAATTTATTCTCTAAAACTGCATTTAGGATACGAGCATATGTACCTACATTATATGCAGGTAGTAGGTCTCTATATATTTCAAATTAATATTTTTTTTCGTTTTTGTTTCTTCTAAACTAAAACCCTTTTACAGGAAACCCATTTATTTTCATCCTTGATTGAAAGAGAGAGAAAGCGATACACAAAAAAGTGAAATAAAGAGTTTTATAAATATTTATTCAGTTGGATACCCTTGGGTTGAGGTTATAAATTACTTTTGTGATTTGTGAAACTTCAACTTGCCACTCTTTTCGTATCTCAATGGAGCTTGAAATTTTTGCTATGCTCCCCATTTCCACACACTCTCTATAGAAAAATTCTATATAAACGTTATACCTACCAGCAGGAATGGGAGTGTTTTTGAGGGTGAACAAAATCAATTTAGGGCATGGTTTGGTATTGGTTGTATAGGTAGGTATTGGAATCAATGTTTTTTTTTTCTTTGATTGATATGAATTGAAATCGAACTCTTTGTATTGATTTGTTTAGCCTTTTGCTTTTAGTCAGCACTTAATTTGTTGAGTTTGATTCTTTTTTTTTTTCTCACAGATCAGAAAAGGGCAGACATGTTTTTTTTTTTAAATACAGACAAAATGTGGATGAATGGAAAAGGTATGGCCGGTTATGATGCCTCTGCATTCATTTGAAATTTGTTCTTTGATGATTTCTACTTTTTAATTATTAGTGAATTTTGTAGACAATTCTTAAATCAAAGTATTCAGTTAATAGGGGTATTCCAATGTGGGCGGGTCAAAGTTGAAATAGAATAAAACAAGCTGTGTGTAAGGTAATAATTATTTTTTTTTTGAAAGACCCATGTATGCTATTTCTATGTATAGGTAGAATATGATATCGTTCAAATGTCTACCACCATGGGTTTGTACAGTGAAAATGAATTCCAGAGTTTCAATTTTGAATGGCTCTACTAGATGAGTTAGAGCGATTACCTGAGTTACCTTGACTTGAAGTGAATTGGACCTGTGACTTCAGAAAACCCTTCAGGAAAAAGTATATCGTGGTCAAATCGCACGATCTTGGTAGCGAATTCACTCCATCTCCGCCAGTGCGATAACCCTTCCAACAAATCAGTCGGGCAGAATGTTTTTAGAAGCATCAGTAGTGTGCTACTTTGCAATGTTCTCTGGAAATCAAATGGTCATTCACATCCATATCATCAAATTTGGACCAAAAGAAATTTTTTATCATTGATCGATGAAGGCCATCGCTAACTTAATTCCTGGAGTCGACTGCCTTGGGTTCTCTTGCACCCTCCCACAGGCAGCTGTGTTGTTTTCGGTAAATCCTGCATACCAGCATTTTGTAGACATTCATAACATATGTTTGAATTCGGAAACCAAATGACTGGGGAAGGACGCCCATTTAGTCTGTGAAATGTCTGAACATTATTGTCACCACAAGAGAAACCTTATTTTGATATTAAAGTTTTATCATTAACATGTGTTGGTCAAACTTGTTACTTGCCATGGTGATTTGGTGTCAGTAACTGAATAATAAATAACAGATTTGACAGACCGACAGCATCGAGATTTCTCTATTAGAAAAATATTTAAAACAAAATTATATTATGCGAGAAAAATGGGAGTGGTTCAAAATCACATACAAACTTAAATCTCAAATAACTAAATATTGCTTTTTATTTAAATCTTTTAATGAAATCCCGCAAATTCATAATTCTGGATTTCATAATCTCGCAATATTACAAAATCTCCCTTTTAACTCTCTCTCATTTGCATCTCACAAATACCAATCGAAATCTCACAATTTAAAATCTTGCATATCAAAATCTCGCAAATTAAAATTTTGCAAATTCAAATCTGACAGTCACATTGCTTTTAGTTTTGCACTGAAAAATTAAAATCCTGCGAACCAAAAAAAGAAACTCGAAAACAAAGAACCTGTACTGAGTCTATGAAGATATTTATTCAATGCAGCAGGTATACTCAGCACATATCAAGCGCAAGCCATCGAACTGAAACTGTTATTCGTTGCATTTAGTTATGTGCTGAGTAAATATGACGACTTGTATAAGTCATTCATCCAATTCAGATGGTTAAGTACCAGTTTTTTGTGCCCCCAAGTGGCCTAACGGATGCGTGTTTAATCTGTTTTCACTACTAGTATCATGTACTCATCACAGATATCCGGCACGAATTTATTTATTGAGTACATAGAAAATCTATATTTTTGTATAATGAACGCATTGAAACTATATTTTTATCACCGATAACCGATTCTAATTTATGTATTGATTACAAAGACTCTTTATATTTATATAATGAGTGCAAATAAACTGCACTCATATCAGATAACCGGCACGTTTTTCTGAAAACGTACATAGAATATATATATGTATATGTCATGAGTATCAAGAATCTGTATACTTATCACAGATATCCAACACGTTTTCAGCAAGTGCATACATAGAATATTCATATTTATTTCTTGCTTTGTGAGGATCACGGAAAACTAACAGACTTTTGAGAAATGCTTGAATAGATTTATTTATATTTATTTAATGAGTGCATATGAGCTTTACTCAGTACATCATCATGCGACAATCTACACACAATTATTTACTGTGTCCATGGAATGTTTATATTTGTGCAATGATTGCAGATGATAGTGCATAGAAGCCGATGCGTGGCACATATTCGCGTAATGAATTTACAGAATTATGTATTTAATAGCTGTGCCTTACTGTTAATAGGTTGATGTTGTTGTATAGATTTCGTGGCACGAGTACGATAACTTTAGTGCCAAAAATGGGTAATGGTTTAATGTAGAAGGGTCAAAAACAAGCATATTTTACTATGGGAGGGAGTGGTCTGTCTGCCCCGTTTAGGAGGTAGGGGCAGGTTAAAAAAAAATATGTTATTAAAATGAAAAAAAAAAAAAAATTATTAAAAAAAACGGCAACACTTAAAATGAAATACTATACATTTTTTGAAATCCAGAAGTTTGATCTATAACCCAAATTTTAAATAAAATTATTTAAAAAAATCGCATGCAAACTCAAAATGTTGATAAAAAAAAAATAAAAAAAAAAAACAGTTAAGACCAATTTTTTTTTTCAAAATAGTGAAATGGAAAGCTAAATTGGCTTTTTGTGGTCAATGCTAATATCAATTTTAAATCGAACACAAGAGACTAATTGGTTTTATGTCTTCTAGTTTTTGAGAAAATTGAAAATTACTAATACTACTTTTTTATGTTGGATAGACCCCCCACTCATACAAAAACCCCTATTTTATCATGTAATGAGTACAAAAATGTACGTGTTGAGAAAATATAGGATAAGTTAATACAATTGCATATTGAACTTTGATTTTTTTAAACGGTCAGACTAGGCGAACTATACATACATTCAAATGACCTCGGATTCCATGTGATCCAAGGATGTGATCCAAGGAGCGGTTTTAGGGAGGGGTGACAACTAATTTCGGACTACAAAATTACCCTCGAATTGCACTGTTTAATCATGCCCCGGTTATGGACTGCAAGGCTTTTATTTTTTAATAACCTTTACTCAAGCTTATCACTCGCACGCAAAATCAGCAATGGGCCTTATAGTGGGGCTGTTAGTGAGACCAACCTTTCATTTTGACCTGACGGGTTGAGCTTTAGTATACAAATAGTCCATGTCCTAACTTTACTTTTAAGAAGTGTTGCCAAGGTGGCAACATTGTCAGAAGGACAAGAGAAGGATTGCCACAATCTCGATATGTTGCTTATAAATCGAAAACCAAGGGTCAGGCGATGACCCGAGAACTCCCGTTGGATTCAGCAACCTTGAAACCATAGGACCACATTATTGTTTTTCTTCCACCTTTCGCCTTGCAAGAAGGGGGTGGAAAAAAGTCGTTTTGGAAACAAAATTTGAAAAGACAATAAAAGTTAGAAAAATATTTTTATTAATAGAATTCAAAGATGGTGTCGGCGCAGAATTTCATAAGCTACTACATTACATTCAGAGTTTATTGAAAACCTACTTTGTTTTTTTTTAAAAGCCACTTTCAAAGTGCTGGAGAGGGGGGTTATGAAAGATTAACAAACTTAAATATTTATCTTGGAAAAATATAAGCATATGACGCATGTTTTAAAGGTATTTTTGAATGCCCAATCTTGCTAAATCAGAATGAACTCGTTACAACTATTTTCAAAAAAGTTATAGCTTTCTTCATAAATGATGACGGAATTATAAGGGAAACACGTAAAATATTACCAAATTTCAACAGCATTGACACGAAACTTAGTCCACATATTTATTTGTCATAAGCAACAAGAATCAAAGGAGTCTACAAAACTATTTGTTGCGAAAGGGTATTTCTTTCAATGAATTAGAAAAACTTTGAACTACTACCATGAAACCCCTCCGAAAACTGGTACGTTGATGAAAGTTCGTGAAAATGTTTGCTTATTCATCGGAACCAAGAATCAAAAAAGACCATTCAAATATCCATGGTCTGAGGGTCTTTTTTAAGAGGGAAAATCGTACCTCTTCTAGTCAAAAAATACAATCATTTACAGACATTAACTCTTTAAAAGTAAGATAACTTTTTTATATGAGCTTGTATCTTCTTTATTTTAATATTATTGAATTCAGCATTAAAAAATACCTTAAAATCATGTACCATATTACATTTATGTATCTTGGTTTCGAAAACTTAAAAATGTTCGGCCAAAAACTCTGCTTCTCATTCCCCATTGAAAAGCACCCTCAGATAGGATATATTTGTTTGGTCTCTTCTGTTTCTTGGTCTTGATGAAAAGTCAAAAGTTTTAACCAATTTTCATTAACGTTCCAGTTTCGGGAGAAGATTCATAGTAGTAGTTCAAAATTGTTTCACTTCACTGAAAAAAAAAACACCCTTTAACTATAAATATTTTCGTAGACTCTTTTGATTCGTGTTGCTTATGACAAATGAAATATGTGGACCGAGTTTCGTGTCAATGCTGTTGGAATTTGGTAATATTTTACTTGTTTCACTAAAAAATTCAGTCATCATTTATAAGAAAGGCTATAACTTTTTTGAAGGTGTTTGTATCGAGTTCATTCTTATTTAGTAAGATTGGGCATTAAAAAATACCCTTAAAACATGTGTCATATGCTGAAATTATTCCAAGATAAATATTAAAGTTCGTTAGTCTTTCATATCCCCCCTCCCCAGCACTTTGAAAGTGGCTTTTTATAAAAACCAAAGTAGGGTTTTAATAAACTCTGAATGTAATGTAGTAGATTGTGAAATTCTGCGTCGACACCATTCTTAAATTTTATTTACAAAAATATTTTTCTAACTTTTATTGTCTTTTCAAATTTTGTTTCCAAAATGACATTTTCCCACCTCCTTCGTGCAAGGGGAGGGGTGGGAGAAAAACAATAATGTGGTCCTATGGTTTCAAGGGTGCTGAATTCAACGGGAGTTCTCGGGTCATCGTCCGACCCCTGGTTTTCGATTTATAAGCAACATTTCGAGATTATGGCAACCCTTCTCTTGTCCTTCTGACAGTTTTGCCACCTTGGCAACACTTCTTAAAAGTAAAGTTAGGACATGGACTATTTGTGTACTAAAGTGCAACCCGTCAGTTCGAAATGAAAGGTATGCCTTCATATCGTGCACTAACGCCCCTACTATTAGTCTAGATGAATTAATGACAGCAAAAATTTAAAATTCATTGAAGCAATTTTTCAAAAAGGTACACATAGAAAATATTAATAATATTTTAAAGGAAAAATGTTCGAACTAAATTTTAAAGTATTAATTTAACTGCAGGTATAAGCAGCTACCTATGTTAACTTAGCTTGAAAAAATATTTATGTTTTTGTAAAAGACTGCCATTTTTGACGCGATTTAACTTTTTTGATCACACAGTTTTTGAGAAAATCTGTTCTGAAAATAATTGCATTCTTTACGCAATTTGAAATTTTGATAAAAAATTAAAAGACCAAATACCTACCTAAATACACAAAAAAATTTCAAAAATAAAAACAGGTAAAGGGTAGTCCATAATGTTGAAAAAGAGACCTAGTACAAACATTAATCATATTTGAAAAAAATCAAATCAACGTTCATTTGGCCATTTTTCAAAATGGATTTTCTCGAAAACTTTGGATGATCAAAAACAGCAAGAATTTGGGCAAATAAATGGTCATATTTAAGAAATTAAAAAAAAAAGATTCTTTTATGGGTCAAGTTTACATAGATCTGACAAAAATTAAGAAGTTTAGCTTTGAACTTTGACAATAGTGAGTAAGGTACAAAAAAAAACAAAAGCTCTGTGGGAGGAAATGTTGAAATCAAAAACGGTTTTGCATTCAAACACTAAATTTGGTACACATAAGAAATTTTATCAAAAATGTGGGAGTCGTTCTCGAGGTAAATACAGCTTTTTATAAAATATTTTTGATACCTTAAAACCGTAAATACCTTGTTTTAAAAGAATTCCAGGTTTACTTATTTATTTATTTATTTATTCAACTGCAGACAAATTAACGTCTAAGTTGAATCAATCCAAAAATTACATAGCACAGATTAGTGGGGTCGCTTAGCGACAAATTTCGAGATGATGTGTTTTTGCCGGACAAAAGCACCAAATCTTTTTTAGGTACTACTTAGGTCCATAGCTTGAGATTTAGGGTAGGACCCATCTCGGCGGTCAGCCATCTTGGATTTTATAGCCGCCATTTTGAAATACAGGTATATTATTAATATCTCGGCTTCTAAATCACTTAGGATCCCAAACTTGGTATCTAGGTATACATTTTTGGGGTCAGGGAATACAACCACATACTTTTCAAATGTTAAAGTTTGCAAATATACGAAGGGGGCATGGGAGTCATGACCCCCTTGCTCCAAGACAATCAAATATTATATTTAGGGTCGGTTAATGTGTACCTGTACACAAGTTGAAAATGTATCTGACTAAACTTATCCAGGGAGGGAAATCGGGGGTCATGACACCTCCCCCCCCCTCAGAGCCCAGGAAAAAAGTATAAATACAAAACAAACTTCATTTAAACACACAGAAGTGCAAAAACTGACGCGACGTATGGTTAGCCCAAATTATTTCATAACCGTAATGTTACCTTTCATAAGACCATGGTAATATTATTCGCGAAGACTGTATGCTTTGTCGTATCGAGTTTTTCTGAAAGAAAAATGAATAAATTAAATGCAAATACATTTAAGTTAGGTTGTATGAGTATATATTAATAACAAACTATCCAATTAAATCGAGTGACAAAAATATGTAATTCTAAGATATAAGGTTGAAAATGAAATAAGATATATGTACATGTACAATTGTACATGTACATGAAGTACCTCGTAACATGATGGTTAGTGCGTAGGACTGTCATGCCGAAGGTGTGGGTTCGATTTGCATTGATCTACCTATATGGATTGCTTATGTCGTCTTCAAGCATTGACATTTACAAAGATCAGTTCAATTCCAACGAGCAGCTTTGGAAGCATATCTACCAGTGCATTCTTTTTGACTCTTACAATAATTACATTTCACCAATTCAGTACATGCCTTTGAAGCTATAATAGGTAATGTGTTCCATACAGGAACCCATGATCCACCTTCTTTTTTCTGAGTCCAGCCCCAGCCTTCCGGACTAAGAGCACACTGTTGAATGTGTTCACTGGTACACCATACTCCTGCCTGATATATACAGCCCGCTTTGAGTGTTGAAGTAGTGCATCTTTTGTTGGTGGAAGTTTCTCCACTGTCTTAGTCTTCTCACAAAACAGCTCCTTGCTGACATCATTCACACTGTCCGAATTACTGTATTTATCATATAATATTACCGTGAAGCGTTCTAGCCTTTTAAATGTTCACCATCAAGCTCTGTGTAGGGATGTAATGCTATGCATGTTAAGGTATGTGTCACCTCATGATAACAATTCCATGCCTCCCACGCAGATTTCTTGCCTCGTCCGAAAAATGAAGATGTTGTATCGCAACCCGTAAAACTGTGAAATACGGGGAGACCAAGGATTTTTTTTACGCTCAGTTTCTCGTTAATAGCATTGATGTCTATATAATTAAATGATCTGCCCGTACCAAAGACAACAGAAATCTTCAAATTTTTGCACAAGTTCATCAGGTGATGGAACTTGCCAATGAGGATTACCACCACGTCCGTGTCAACAGTACGAATCATACACCTACCACAGCCATTTTTCATTATGTTCGAAAAGAGTCAGAGGCAAAGAATCATCGTGTGATAGAGGACTTAGAAAAATCTTGCGTAAATGGTCGCATTTAGACAACTAACCAAAACATAGATATTGCTTAAAACAGCTGACAAAGAAATTAAATTTTAAATTTGATTTGTGATCATCTATATGATATTTTAAGATTTTTTCTATTTCTGTTTTCTTGTTGAACGGAGTCCAAGATGATGAAAATCTGCATTTTGTATTTGCATTTAACTTGTTCATTTTATTTTCAGAAAAACTCGATACGACAAAACATACAGTCTTCGCGAATAATATTACCATGGTCTCATAAAAGGTAACATTACGGTTATGAAATAATTTGAGCTAGTCGTACGCGTCGCGTCAGGCTTTGCACTTCTGTGTGTTTAAATGAAGTTTGTTTTTTATTTATACTTTTTCCTGGGCTCTGAGGGGGGGGGGGTGTCATGAACCCCCATTTCCCTCCTTGTTTAAGTTTAGTCAGATACATTTTCAACTTGTGTATATATATTATCCGACCCTAAATATAATATATGATTGTCTTGGAGAAAGGAGGTCATGACCCCCATGCCCCCTTCGTACATTTGCAAACTTTAACATTTGAAAAGTATGTGGTTGTATTCCCTGACCCCAAAAATGTATACCTAGACACCAAGTTTGGGATCCTAAGTGATTTAGAAGCCGAGATATTAATAATATACCTGAATTTCAAAATGGCGGCTATAAAATCCAAGATGGCTGACCGCCGAGATGGGTCCTACCCTAAATCTCAAGCTATGGACCTAAGTAGTACCTAAAAAAATTTGGTGCTTTTGTCCGGCAAAAACAGATTTTCTTGCTAAGCGACCCTACTAGATTTAAGAACTAACAATAATATTTTATTTACATTTCTTAGTTAATAAGTAATAATCGTTTAATGATATTTTTTGATAAATTAAAATCAATTAAGTTATTAAAACTATTAAAATCAATGCACATATTGTTGATAGGTTCAATTTAACCGTAATTTACTCGTGAAGATGTGGTGTAAAAGAATACTGGATTACGAGTTGATCTTGGATGAGTATTAATGTTTAGTTGATTAAGAATGGCCGGAGAATCAATAGATCCAGATATCAATTGGAACAAGAAAATAATGTTGCTTACAACTCTTCGCTTTTCCAATGTAGGTAAGCTCAGCAATTTAAGGCGGTTTTCATATGATGGAAGATGATGAGTTGGATTCCATTGAAGATTTCGCAAGGCAAACAATAAAAAACGTTTTTGTATACTTTCAATTTTGTTAATAGCTGCTGCATAGCTTGGGCACCAAACACAACTGCAATATTCCAATATAGGCCTTACAAGTGCACAGTATAATGTTTTTGTAATATACGGGTCATTGAATTCCTTAGAGAAACGCATAATTAAACCTAGACGACTTCTGGCTTTGCTAGTAACTAGGTCTATATGTGGATTAAAAGTTAATTTCGTATCGAACAGAATGCCCAAATCGTTAAATGTCTCCACTCTTTCTAATAAATTTTCTCCGATAAAATAAGAGGTAAGAAGAGGTTCCCTTTTCCGAGAATAGGTCATCACTTTACACTTTTTTATATTGAGATCCATACCGTTTGATATACACCATTCAAAAGCTCTATCGATGTCATGTTGAAGGAATAAATACCCATTTGGAGAGTTAAAACTATATGATAGTTTGAAATCATCGGCAAAAATAAATATGTTTGAATACTGGATGACGCTGCGTATATCATTTATGAATAAAATAAATAACAGTGGACCAATATGGCTTCCTTGAGGGACCCCCGATAGTACGTTTATGACTTTAGAGTAACAATTTTTAAATGAAACATTTTGTGTTCGGTTTGTTAAGTATGACAAAATCCATGTTAATATCCATTTTGGAAATCCATAATTATTAAGATTGTGATAAAGAATAGCATGATTCACTCTGTCAAAGGCCTTACTCAGATCCGCATAAAACACATCCGTTTGAAGACCTTGTACCATATTTCTATTTGTTAGATTTGTGAATTCCAATAGGTTTGTAGTGGTTGATTTTTGAAAACAGAAGCCGTGTTGTTCAGGTGCAATCAGTCTCTTACAATAAAAACGTATATGATCACTAACTATTTTTTCAAAAAGCTTTGGCAGACAAGAAAGCTTGGCTATCCCTCTATAGTTTTCAATATTGTTTTTACTGCCACATTTATGAAGGGGTAGAATAAACGAAGATTTCCATATAGTAGGAAAAACACCAGTTGACAACGAACAGTTAAACAAATACGTTATTATAGATGAAATATGAGACTTACAAGATTTAATAAATATTGATGGAATACAATCAGGACCAGACGAACAGTTATCTTTTAAATTATCAATATATTGCACTACTTCCGCTTCAGTCAATTTTAAAAGAGGTATATCACAGATTGGTTGTTTAAGATTATCACAGTATTCAATATCACAGGAACTATATGTTTGTTGGAAAAACTCGGCAAACAAATCACTGATTTCTTTATCACAGTTAGAAGTTTTATTCTTGTATTGCACAGATGATGGGAGAGTTGAGCATTTTCTTTTAGAGTTGATATATTTCCAAAAGTATTTTGGATTACTTGTAATATTACACTTAATTTGTGTAAGGTGAGACTTATAAGATGTTCTAAGGTTATTATTAAATAGTTTCCTATAGTAAACAAAAACATTATAATAATAGATGTTATGTGTATTTCTCCATTTCTTATAAAAACTATTTTTAAGATTTCTTAAACGTCTTACATCTCTACTTAGCCAAGAGCTGGATGAAGGAGCAAGTCGTTTCTTCCTTAATGGTACACAAAGCTCAATACAATTTCTCAAGATGTCTTGAAAAATACACACACCCTTATTTACGTCATCTGAGGATAACACATTTGTCCAGTCAATATGATTAAAATAGTTATGTACTTTTTCCATGTCAATCCTTCTAAAATTATACTCAGTGATGATCGAGATTCTCTTATTTTCGTTTTCAGACAGCTCAAATCTGATATCACACTGTATTGCACTATGATGAGGAACTTTAGGTAAAAGCCAGTCTTTTACACTTACTATTTCACAGATATATGGACAATCTGAGAAGACGAGATCAAGAAAACGAAAATTTGCATTCGGTATTCCATTTATTTGGCTAAGTCCAGCTAGAAACATTGCCTCAACAAAATCTCTTTCAAATTGTGGGCCTTGTTCAAGTACATAGTATGATGACTTGGTTTCTTCATCAAGCTTCCAGTTAAGGTTAGAAAGGTTGAAATCTCCAAATACGTTAATTTTAGAGTTAGAAGAAAGTTCAACGATCCTTGACAAGGCGGAAGAGTATTTCTCGTACAACATGGACGAAGAACCAGACGGTATATAAACACCAACCAACACATAAGAAGACTGTGAAAACGATATCTTAACACTTATTATTTCAAGGTCAGTATGCAATTCAGATAGAATCAGCTCCGATTTAAAGTTACATTTAACAGCTATCAAAACACCACCTCCTTGCTTAAATACGCTTTTAGACTCATTTCTATCAACTCTATATAAAATATAATCAGGTGGGACAATTTCCGCATCAGGTACAGATAAATTCAGCCATGTTTCAGTCAATATTATAACATCAAAAGATCCATTTAAACAATTTAAATAAAAGTTTCTCAGCTTAGATTTCATTCCACCGGCATTCTGATAATAAACTATTAGTTTTTTGACGAGACAGAAGCGATGTTATCGTCCTGATTACAAACAGGAAATCTAGCAATTTTTTCAGTTCTTGGCTTATTTCTAAATTCGTGAGCCACTGAATACTTCGGCCAGAATCCCCGAGAAAGCATCGGTTCGACAGCAAAGTCAGGAACAAAAATTTTAAATGATGAAATTCGACGTTCATAGTTGAATTGCATTTTTAAGCATTTGAAAGAATCATCTACACCAGGTATTTTTTTCTTAATGTAATTAAGGATCATATCACTACTTATATCCGGGTCCAGACGCGAAACAAATATACATTTCTGCGGTGGCACCGCCACTAACTCGTCCGAAACACCCTCATCCATATCGGAAGCTATTGGGTCGACGGGTTGTGAATCAGCGGCAGTATCACCGACAGAAACATGACTTAGCGCTGGCTTCACTATCTGAATCTCCGGAATTTCTTCGATAGTGGTGATGGACTGATTTAGAGGTGGTATAAAAGAACGACGTGATCCTGTTGGTACGCACATAATGGTAGTGTCAGACTTCTTGCGTTTTGGAGACAGCTCGTTATCCTCAAACTCAAGATTATTGAACAGCGTTTCATAGTCGTCCAATTTTTGTTGCATTGATTTTAGCTCTTTTGAAATCTCATTAAATGTCTTCTTAGGTTTTTTGAACATTTGGAACAAGTCAGATGTTTTTTTTGAGTTGCATTTTTTACAAAACCAACGAAGGCCGTTCCCAGATTTGAGAAGCCCTTCTATCAATTTTGCAGTTAAGCTTGCACATTTCATATGAGCATAGCCATCGCATAGCCAACAAGAACACATTCTCTCATTTTCACCAATAATATCGTTGCAATAAAGGCAAATCATATTCCGAAAATTGAAATTTTTCTTAATATTGAAATGAAAAATTAAGTTACTTATTTTTTTTTTTATTATTCCCAAAAGTATGTGTATTATAATAGCTTGTTTGTAATATTGAAAATGTTCCGAAAAATATGCAATACTTTTTAGTTCGTTTGAAGGAAAAAAGAACAACCAGAAAGTATGCAATATAATTATTACCTTCCAGCAATGTATGTATGCAAATCACTCAAATTATAAAAATATTATTGTGAGCAACACTTTTTAAATGAGAGTTTATAACACTCCAAACAAGAAATAATTGAATATTATGAGAGAACAAAAAAAAATAAAACACTCACAGGAAAAACAAAGAAATAAATTTCTTGTAATAATATAGAAAGAAAAAACACTTTTTTACTGACTAACACAGGAAAAGAGGCAAAAATTATTTTTTTCACAGCAAGAACTAGTACTTAACAATCACTTTATTAAAACTTTTTAATTTAAACTTATTAACAAATGCCAAAAATTAATTAAAAAGATCAGATCAAAAATAAAATGACACAGTGAGCACCAACTGAGTGAAATCTACGCGAAAGAAAATTAAAGAAAATCAACCATGTCCTTTTCGAAACTCATATTAAGTGTTCAAAAAAAGTTTTGAAATATATTTTTTTTTATATTATTTTGCTACACATATCTACACTACTATTTAAGCTTGTAAGGACCTTTTGCATACAAAATTATCAAAATCAGTTATTCCGTTTTCAAAAAAATAGAAATTCTGAACTTGGTTCCATGGGAACCACTATAACCTACATAATAGCTGGAGCTTCACAATTGCATGAATTAATTTGTGATCATATTATTTTTAAGATTTAACAACCACATGCATTGAATATGCATTTTCTAAATCATCCAACATAAACAGTTATTGATTTTTACCTTCATGTTTCTAAAATATAACCCAAACCACAACCCACCGAAAACTCTCTCTTTTCATGATGATGCATAGAAAATGCAATTGTACGAATTCACCATCAATCGGATATGACTTTTCACCTGGTCTTCCGTTCAATCCCAGAGCTTAACTTTTTGTGGTTTACTGCCACATTACTCGTGTGCTTTTTACTATACTTTGGTCCTTTAAACAACTATGTAGAACAGTACTCGTACATGTTCGGGTTTATTCCAACAATCCCTTTCATTATAAACTCGAAATGGAAATGAATTTTTAATCGAGGTTGTTTGAAGAAAAAAAATCAATAAATGACAAAGTTACATGCGATTCGTAATTCTTTTAACAACGAATCGTATTGCGTGCGATTTGCAGCCATCATTTAACATGACCTTCAAAAAGTCCTTTAGCTTATTATAGACAAGACATACATAAGAATTGAGTAGATATCTTAAAGTGACTTTTTGAAAAGTATTTTTATTTGTGTTTATTTTTTTTTGTGTTTGTGAGTTAAGAGGAATTTTATTCGACTTTCATGGCTTAGTACTTAAAGGTCTTTTGACATTTAATCCCGTAAAAAAAAAAATCATCTGAAATGTTATATTTTTCAAAAACTTGATCCAACCCATGTCATCTCACATATTATCGAGAATTGTTGAGGCTATATCTATGTAATTGATATCATCATCAGAGGAGCTTATAATAAAGGATTATTGCTGGAGAAGAGGATATATGATTGTAATTATGTGAATGATAACATTCAATAGAAATGTTAACGCTTTTTGATTAATTGTTGATGTTGATCTTAATTGAAAGCAACACGCGTTGAATTTATACGGGCTTAGGTATGTAGTCTCTGGTGAAAGATAATGTTACCAAAAGTGATTGACATAAAACTACTTGGGGGTATCAAATGATGTGATGTGTATGTAGACATTAATAATTTTTGAATTAAAGTAATACAATAAGCTTCAGGAATGGCCTTAATGCCATTTCACAATATGTTTGTTAACATTCGTATTTGTTTCAAAATATCAGTTCTATATGAATGGAGTTTATCCTTAAAAGAATATCCATAGCATCCATAGCCACTGTCACTCCTCTTAATAGCAACGGTGAAACTGATTCCAGCTATATTACGTGACATTGGAAAATACGCAATGCAGTGTACTCCTTTGAACTACATATTCCAAGAATGCCCTAAAAAATAGTTGATAGTTTGGTTTGCGAAACAAATTAGTTAAAACTCCTCACAAATAAGATAAAGTGAACGTTCTACAAAGCTCTGATACTGCCCAGCCTGCTCTAATGCTTCATGTATTGTAAGATAGAGAAAGAGGGAGAGTTGATTTTGGACTCTTTCCGAAAGGTTAATTCTGAATCGTCAAAATATAGTTCGTCCCCACCTGTCAAGCCATATTAATTGTCAAATTCGATTGAAGAGTGGTTACGGTGTCGGTGCACTAAAAAACCTCCAAGAACTTTGAAATTTTGCGAAAAGGGTGGTAGCTGAGGCTAAACTTTTATAACAAAGAAATATCTTCAAAACAGAATTTTTCAAAAATGTATCAACATTTTTCTTAAAAACCCAGTTGAAAATATTTGTTCTCAATTTTAATACTGTTTCAGCTATTACCTGTGTCAACTTCATTAAAATCAATCAGGGAACAACGAAGTTGCAATGTGTTGACACATTTTTGAAACATCCTGTTGTAAAAATTTGAACTGAATTGAGTTTAATTGAATTGAATTGAATTGAATTGAATTGAATTGAAATAAATTGAATTGAATTGAATTGAATTGAATTGTATTGAATTGAATTGAATTGAATTGAATTGAATTGAATTGAATTGAATTGAATTTAATTGAATTTAATTGAATTAAATTGAATTGAATTGAATTGAATTGAATTGAATTGAATTTAATTGAATCGAATTGAATTGAATTGAATTGAATTGAATTTAATTGAATTGAATTGAATTGAATTGAATTGAATTGAATTGAATTGAATTGAATTGAATTGTATCGTATTGTATTGTATTTTATTGTATTGTATTTTATTGTTTTGAATTGAATAGAACCTGTGTTAATTTCATTGAAATCGCTCAAGGAATAACGAAATTGGAAAATATTGACATTTTTTGAAACATCCTGTTTTGAAAATATTTTTCCTTTTTTAATTCTGTCTCAGCTATCACTTGTGACAATTTAATTGAAATCGCCTAAGAAAACTCTTTTTTTTCGCATTTTTGTTCTTCGGTACATTATCTTGCAAAACTGTGGCTTTCGAAACTTTCTCCTTTCGTAAAATTAAATTTTTCTTTTTATATGAACGATTCATGAACGGATTTTCAATAGTTTTCGCATGATAGATTCGGGAACGAACTATATGTATATTACACATCTTGGCAGATTTGATTCGATCGTGAAAACGTATTTTATTCAAAAGAACCAAAAACAAAGATTCGCGATCGAATAAAAAAATATTTTTTGAATTTTTCACGAGAGAAATAATCGTATCTTATTGCTCAATGAACCTTGATATATGTAAAACGTGATGAGGGCGAGATTTCAATCATATACAACAAATAGCTAAAATTAAAAATATATAATACTTTAAAGAAATGAGAATGCACAAAAACGAACATTTGTTATATTTAATTATTTACACAATTCAAAAAGGAAATTATTAAATTCTGTTCCGAAAATGTAGTAAAACGTAAATGAATCCGAAATGAATAGCATTTCTCAGTCGGAGAAAATGCGGGATTGAACAATTCTGGTTGAATTATAGACAGAGTTCAAATAATAATAATGCGTATACGCCATAGTGTACACAAAGCTGGGTTGCTTTAATTTTGATAAATAATTTAAGTTAGTTATTTCAGTTTTAACCCACATCCTTTTTAAAATATGTACACACGTGGATTTCCTTCACTCATGTTTTATATATATCAAGCATTCGCATATGAATTCAGACCAAGAGTACAAAATACCATCATGACATTCTGAGCAGTATAATATGCATTCACTATCTATCAAGGTCTCACCTCAGAGACTTTAATTTCCTCTTCGAGTCACGTTTGAGAGATAATTAAACAACACACGCATTCAGCGAAGGAAATTGACTATGGAATTGAATGTTAATATCGAGATACGTCAATTGAAGAGCGGGTGCAAAAAAAAAACAGCAACATAAAAGCCACAATTTCACATGCTGCCAAGAAATAATACAAAAGTGACACAAAATCGTGTTATTTATTTGGAAAGTTATATCCACCTCTGGCAGTATTCTTTTTGGAAGTAAATTTTCTTTCATCCTCTAGACACCAAATAAATTTAAAGAATAAAAAGTCCTTCTCTGCGATATGGAGGCTCAAAATCTCAGGTGTGAGAGTTCCCATATTCCTTGCCTCCCGTATCTATCCTTTTTTCTTACAAATTTTATTCGCATCATTAATATAGGAATAGATACGCGTAAGCGAAAAAAAATGACACTCGTATAGAAAAAAAATCACTCCCTTGTTAGTTCTCATCTTCTATGTACGATATATGCCAAGACTTTCAAGGTCCCTTTTGCGTATTTCTATCTTGTTTCTTTTCTGCTGGTTGTTACCCTTATATGCTGACTGTGTTATTTTGTACACACTCCATTACCATGACTGCCAAAAAGAAACTTTGGGATATGTTAGAAGCTGTTCATATAAACCAGAACCGGAATGTCTTACTCTTTAAAGATTTGTGGCACATAAAAAAGTTTAGTTAAAAGGACCGGAAAAACACCCTACAGGTATTCAAATTCCATTGTGGCACAAGATAATGAATAGGCACGTCTTGTAGGTATGTTTTGTGTATGTGTGTGTGTCTCAAGAATGATTTGAGGGATTTTTTTTCGAATGTCAACAACAACAACCCTCTTAAAGGAATGTAACTAGAATCATTTTTTGCTTACGTTAATAAAACAAAATCGATTGTGGTTCTAACAGCTTGTACGTTATACCACCTTACTAAAGTGTGGGGGCGAAAGACTTTAAGGAGATTTATTTTCAGATTTTTGGGGGTTTTGATATATTATATTATGTCAAATTTGTTGGTTTTTAAAATAGATTTAGGTTCTTAAATACATTTTATTTTTATAAATGTTAAATATAATACAAACAAATATAGCTTGGAAAAAAAAAATACAGAATAGGGATACAAGGAGGATAAAGAAGGACTACAAATATTTATTGAATATTATGCCTACGAAGGTGAAAAAACATATTTGTGCTATTTCAAAAGAAGAACATTTCAGTATTTATTTCAAGGTGGATAGGCTTACAAATTTATAGGCTTTTGATTTTTATTTTATTTTTTAATGAGTCTGCGTTCTTTGGCATTAAATTTTCTTGAAGGACCAATTTTCGATACGAAAATAAATCTACTCAAGAAAAATTGTTTACTTTAGGATCTTGGCACCCCCATACCATTTTCAACCATTCACTCCACATTGGTCAAAAAGAGCCCACTAGCTGTAAAAATTGGACAGCCATACAAAATTGTAGTTAATGATTTAAGTATCTCAAGGTCACACGTGAATTTTGGCACCTCATTGCTCATACATAAATGTGGGATATTCAAAAAAAATTGTTAAGTATCTGAAAGGCCACTAGGTTGTAAAAATGTTTTTTTTTTAAATTTTTTTCTTAAGACCAAAGATAATGGTACCGTACGATTTTTTTGGTAATTTTACAAAATTTTATTTTTCTCAAAAAACTTTTCCTGAACAAAATTCAATTAATTAGTTTTAGTAAACGCTACCATTAAGTGGAATACAATTTCTCATGCAATGGCTATTGATGGTACCTCCCAAAGAATCGTACTCAGAGAAAAAAATTGCTATAATTAACCTTTTTCTGGATAATTTTATCAGGTTACTTTTTTTTACACGGTTGATCAAGTTAACTGTTTAACCAGATAGCTGATTTGAATGTCGCGTTTAATCAACGTATGCTGCAGGTAAAATCAGCATGACGCCTTTTAAATTTAACACTGTCTTAAAAAAGTATTTTTTGTAAATTTTAGTTGAAAGACTAGTTAATTAATTATGACTCATTGCTGAAGATCCATTAACATAAAATCTTGTTAATTTAAAATGAAAATCTAGTTTATTTAACATGACTCAATATTTAATCAACCCTGTATCCTGTATTTATGTCATGAATTCATACGTCTTAGAGCCGTCTCTTATCCTGCTTATCGCTCAACTTGTTTTCCATTATTCTGAGAGTATAGACATTTTATATATACAAGTATTTAATTTAATTTAAAAATACTTTGTGGTACCAACTTTAGTTTTGAACTGGAAACTAAGCACTCCAATTCAATACTTAAAAAACTGGTGCCTAAAAATAATAAATCGAACATTTTTGGGTGCCAGGTTGAACTCAGCTCATTTTTTTAATGACGTGTGTGTGTATTTTAACACTGGTGTCACGCTGAAATGAACTGACAGAGTGCTACTTTAACAGGAGGCCAGATTAAATTTAACAGGTAAAAATTGTTAAAATAGCCATGATAACGTAAATTCAACTTGACTTGTGGTAATAAAAATTGATAGCATACAAAGCCAAAGAAACAAGACCTTGTCTAAAATTAACACTGTGTTTTTGTAAAAAATTTTTAATAATAAGAATTTAGAGTCAAAATAACAGGACATCTTTTTAAATGAACTTGAATATGGTAAGAAAGACCCTCAGGTTGATTTTCGCTGAATATAGAGTTATTAAATCAGCTTAATTTCTGAAATTATTGTTACTTTACATGGGATAGGGCACCTTGTCAATTTAACACGGGCCATCCCAACTAACAATTTTGCCCCTATAATCATCCAAAGAAGCTTCTCAAAATCATTTCTTGCAATCATATTAAGCATTATATAATAGTCCATAGAGTAAAAAGACGCACTTTTTAAGCTCCTCTTGTACCTTTATGGAGTAAATTCAGTTTCCCCAAAAAACACTTACTGGACTCAATTAAGAGGTCTTATGGAAGAAGGTGGTAAAATAAAAAATATATTTTACAATTGATTTATATTTCTTTATATTTGTATTTTATATTATTTATTTGCTGATATTATTTTATTTGAAAGTTCTTATCTGAAATCTTAGAATGTATTTGGTACTATTTAGATACTATTAAAGTTATAAAAATAGGTTTCTGATGAACTCGAATCATGGTCCTGTCACATTGAAAGCTGCTTGGCCATGGAAGAATATATTTACGATGAAAAAAAACTTATTCATTTTCTTCACACTGCTGGTTTGGTGCTATACTCTTTAGTATACCAGAAATGGTTTATGGTTGCACCTAAGCATACCAATACAAGCAATATAGAAACGAAGTAAAAGAAACTAACATTGAGATTGTATAATAATTTATAGGATGACTATAGAAGCGAAAGCTCCATCGTCATTTCAAGAGAGCAATATAGAGGGATTAAAGAAACATTGGTATATCGCTTCTATCGAGCTGATATAATTTGCACCATAAGACATTTAAGGAATCAGTAATGCTGCAATAAGGTATTTACTTCCCGTCAAAGGGGTAATAGGAGCGCTATAGAAACAAAAAATGCCTGAAATGCCAAGCAATTTTGTTAGTTAGGATGTTATTAATTTACCTGATCTTTTTCTCTGAATGCATTTTATTATTTTCAACTTTTTGTTTTGAAAACAATGAGTCTGATTTTAATCATTTTTTATGCATTAACTCCCAAAAAGTTTGTAATTTAAAAACTCTGTCGATTTTCTAAAACTGTTTTTAAACAGTTTTTAAAATAATTTTTAAAAAATGACTTCACTGTCAAAATAACGGTACCTATCTTTCATAAACATTTCAGAAAACCCTTCTTCTTAGTTCCAAAAAGTAACATAATAATATTGCAAATCAAAATTTAAAAAAAAATAATTTTTTGAATTTACAAAAAAAAATTAAAAACATTAGAACAAGTACGTATCTTGTTAGTGTTACCGTTGTTTTTTAATAATTTTATTTTCTGTTTAAAGTCAATTTCTTAGAAAATTTCCCCTCCCAGCTAAACGGGGGAATAGAACCCCCCTCCCATACAATTTTTTTCCTTTCTCCATCCACCATACACACTCTAGCTTTTTGTCACATTTATACGAATCACCCCTTATAAACGAAATACCATGTTTCTTACCTTTGACCCCGCATGATTAATGTAGTGGAGGCCAAATTTTCCTGGGTGAGACCACGTAAGAAAAACTCACCTTGTACTCAACCTCAAAGGTAGTGTTTAAGAGTGCACTTTGTACAGAAACATACAATTCGTAACTCTACCGATTGAACTATGCATCTCGAAAACGGTTACTCTAATGAAAAAAAAGTTCTTACCATTACGTGTAGGAAATTTTCTAAGCTACAACACAATCTTTGAATTTTTTTCAGTAAGAGTAACCGTTCGGGAGATATTCTTTAAAAAACGTTTTGAGTGCCTTTGTAGCCCTGTTAAATTGTTTGCGGCGCTCATATCGATGGGGACTTTTAACAGTTTCTTTAGGATGCCATGGGGATGCTATGTACCGAAATCAAGCTTTCCGCCATTTATTCCGTAGTTTAGCTCATTTTAAAGCTGATATGACTGGATTATAAGGGCTATCTCACACTAAGTCCCATGAAGCTGCATTAGAACGTATTCACATTTGCTTCAATTGAGGTGACTCATTTTAATTCTTTCAAACCAAAAGATGTGAGTGAGGTAAACAACTAAACGTCAAAAATAGTCACTCCAATTGAAATATGAACTCCGTCTTAGAATTAGCAAGCATACTCGATTAGACTGCTGATACACGATGCCGTGAGTGCAAATGTAGTTTAACCTACATTTTTCGGCAAAATTGATTCTTTTGCCTCTTATCCAAAGAATGCATCAAGAACCATCTTAACCTCCAATTCAAATTCTTAAACACCTATCCAAGCTTTCCTAACATTAACTTTACTCTTTTGAATCTCAAATTGATAGTATTTAAGATGGATTGAAGATGAAAAATATGCTTTAAAAAAAAAGTGCGTTACACCACTTCGTCATTTACAGTCTCAAATGTCTTCTCTCCTTTCATCAGTATTTCAAGTTTGATACAAAAATCTCAAGTTCATGTTTCCACAAAATCCTCATTCAAACTCAAAAATCCAACGTCCATAAAAATTATGTTATGAAATTCAGACAAAATTCAAGGAATCTCTTTATTTGAATTTCTTGACATCGCGATGCCCTATTTCATTAAAATTCGACATTTTTTTGCTTTTGAGAGACTTTAAGAGTTTGATTATTATGATTGTTTAACTTCAGTTTAATCAAAATACATGGAAATCATCTGATAATACATCGTCTCTATCATCATCTCAAGAGTAAATCTTTTAGTTTTTTTTTTTTTGTTGTTGTTTGTCAACACAAAAGTGTTTACTTTCAAAACATCCTTTTCACATTGTTTCAATATTTTCCTCTTGCTGTGTTTACAGAGCTTAAAAGGTTAAAACCAAAAGAAACATAAATAATGGTTCTTCTTTGAGGAGAAATAACATTATATTTCAATATTTTTGTTTTGCTTTTTCCTCTCTCTCTCTCTCTTCACATAATCCAGATTAAGGAAAGAAAAGATGGAATAAAAGCTTAAATTCTGACATCCTGATGCAAACGAAAAATATATTAATCTATCAATAGAGACAACAACAACAATAAAGAAACACTGACGACCATTTACGAACATCAACTTATGTAGGTATCAAACTAGGATCAAAAGGAAAATACATACAATAACAACAAAAACACGAAAAAAAACATAGATACGTATGTCGTTCGTCAAAAGAATCCTTGAATGATGATGATATTGATATATAGCTTAGCTAGCCCAGGATAACGATTAATTACAAACATTGAGTAGTGGGTGACGTGTGTGATTTAATCGGTTAAGGTGATGTAAGAAAGGGGATACAATTTTTCACAATCCACTGCCAATTCTTCACATAACAATTGATGGGAAATCTAACTCAAGCTTCGAAGGACATGTGAATACATGGAGATGACATATTCATGTACACATACAATGTGCCAGCGAGACAGGATATTGATATGCAAATAAAAAACTAATTGGGTTCATGTGAGTGAGAAAATGTATTCTGAAAGAAATGGCAAAACAGAGTTGCCGAATATACTATTGATAGGAAATTAAAAAAAAAAAATATTTATGTTTCATGTTATTTTAGTTATTGTGAACGAAGAAACATAATTTTGGAGAAATTCATTAAAAAAATATATTCTGTCAAAAGAACCACCATTTGAACAAATTTATTTTAACTCACAGAATTGTACTTAAAAGGTACATAAACATGGCATCAAAATTGATAAAGACTTCCCCCCAAAAAAAAGCTCAATAAATTAAATTGTTTTCTTCAAACGGTTACATATTTATTTTTAACTTAAGCCTAAATGACGGCAACACGACAAAGCTCATGTTGCATTTCTGCTGGCAAATACTGACCGATCTACAGTTTTCCCACTTTAAATGAAGCGTGAGTGCTTGCTTTCTACAGTGAGTGCAAATTTAACTAAAAAAGTACATTAATAGTACCATTTTTTAACAATTGTTTTTGGCAGTCATGCGGTTTGCTTACATTATCATACTCCCTTCAAAAATTAGGAAATAGCAACCCTGGCAGCAAATGGGTAGGAATTTGTGTTGTATAGTTAAGGTTGTAGATGAAGTTGTATGAATGTGTATATTTTTTTTGTATAAATTCCACTCCAGTCAAAGGATAAAACAGAAACTGATGTGTGACTGTGACTGATGAATTAAATGTGTGTCTATGGGTTTTTGAAGAAAATTTCATTGATTTCAACAAAAATTGATTATTTATTGATGACAACAATTTGTTAAATTGGAATCAGATGAAAGCGCAATGAGTGAAAGTTAAATAAATATGATTCAAATCAAATTGTTGCAATGACACATCTGTGACATCTGATGAGTTCGATGATTTTGGCTTGTTTGTTTTTTATCTCTTATTATTTGAAGTAGAAATTTCCTTTAAATTTTTCATTCATACATAAATACACATGGACACAAATACGTACATACATGTATGTAGGTATAGACATATATTTATAGGTTTTTAAATTTATTGGTCAAATTTAATTCTTAAAATTTCCTGGAAATAAGTTTTTCAATATAATTTAAAATAAATAAAAATACATACGTATGTGGGTATGTAATGTACTTTACATACCCAGACCCACATATATGTTCTGATAAATAATCTGAAATTTAAAATAATATTCATTTTTGTAAATGAGTTATTGATTTAATTGACCGTTATGACTCGTAAAAACTTTTAAATGACATCAAATTAATGAATGTGTGTGTTGATATGTACTGAAAACTTATTTATCTTCAATTTAATGTTTATTCAGTTAAAATAATTGACTTGATTTCAGGAAGTTCAAATTTAATTTTCAATAAGAGGGAATAGGGTTGTGTCATTACTATACCCACTTACAAACATGTACTACAGAATGATTAAAAATCTGGCCTTGGTTCTCCATGATCTGCTGCAACACAAATTTATTAATTTTTAAACCTGTGACTGTATAGCTTGTGATGAACTTATGGCGTCCTCAACAACAAATAATGTATCATTAGTGCTCTTTTCAATTGCCTATTTGTAAGGATATTAGATTTCGATTTAGTTTTAATTAGAGTTTTGGTGCTCAGAATGCAAATAAAAATTCAGTTATAACGGCGAATTTTTAAGTAAAGTGAAAAACATCGCAAATTACAACTTTTTTTATGATTGAAGATCTTTCCAGAGTCACTATGCTTATGCGTCAATTACAGTTTTCATTGGGATTTATCGTTATTTAGATAATTTGTTGATTTTGAAACGTTTAGAAGGTGAAATTTGTGATAAGTTGGATGTCAAAATGTAATCTAGAGGCTAGTGAATAAACCATTTGATAACGATCAACGCCAAGGGTTTTATTATTGAATGTTTTGTTTGGCCATAAGCATGCCGAAATGTTTCTAAATTCATCCTTGCATTTCTGAGAGAAAAGTCACACTAGAAGTCCAGTCAATAAAGGTTTTCACCTTAAAAAAAATTCAATAGTTTTGAAACTTGGCGCACCTATTCAGAATGTATAAAGACCCAAGTTTTTTAAATAAATAAATAAATTTTAAAAATTTTTAAATTTGTAATCTCAAATTAATGGTGTTTTCATTTTACTTCATTTTTATATGTTTGAGAGATTACGTGATTCCGAAATAGTAATTAAAATATTCAGAATGGTCTAGTGATGAAGTGTAAAAAAGTTCCCATGAATTCAAGGCGAGCTCTAGCGGAGGAACGTGAAACATTTTTATTTTTTGGTTTTTCGTTTTTGTCTTGGAAATTATTTGTCCTATCAAAAAATTTTCTTAGGAAGAAAGATAGCTTATTGAATCCTCTAAAGTATTGAATATGACCAAAATTTCCATATCTCTTATAGCTGCAAGGTTATTTGGGGCCAAAAGTTCTTAAAAAACGCTATATTTAATATGCTTAAGTATGAAATACGGCGCTGGTGATAACGTTTAAAGGATTTATAATATCGATACCTTCCCGTAAGAATGTATTAAGCGACATTTCCAAAATTTTAGAGGCATCGAAAAGAAACTCCTGTTCAGTTATTTTTTGTGTACTTAAAGGAATAAAAAGTTTTGAAACGGAATTTTCAACTCAAAATCCCCTTAAAAATCAGTTTATAACTACAAAATACACAAAGAAATAATTGATCAAGAGGTTTTTAAAAATTTTGATTTAAAATTTTGAGAATGTCGCTTAATACATTCTTACGGGAAGGTATCGATATATGATCAACATTCAGTATTCGATATGCCAAGAATGACGTATATTTGTACATTTTGTTTCTTAGAATACAACAAATCATGGAATCCATGAATCCCATTCTGCATGAATAAGGGGACAGCCCTTAAAAAAAAATATTATCGACTTTGCTGCTTTCTGTAACTTGCTTTTGAGATTTCTGAAATGGGGTTTGGATGATATACATATATATGGAAGATGTTGAAATATTCGAACGGGCTTGGCAATATCCTTGGGTGCTTGGACAGTAGAAAGCGTAAAATGTTACCGCTAGCACCGCATTTCATACTTGAGAGTACAAAATGCAGCGCTTCTTAGGTAATTAAAAAAAAGTACTAATTTTTGGAGCCAAATAACTTGTTAACTATAAAAGATATGAAAAATTTGGTTATAATCATTATAGTAGAGAATTTTATAAGCTATTCTTTTTTCTCAGATTATTTTTTGATAAGACCATTAATTTCTAAGATAAACACGAAAACCGAAAAACAAATATGTTGCACATTCCTGCCACTAGAGCTCGCCTCGGATTCATTAGGAAAATTTTTTACACAACATCGCTAGACCATTCTGAATAAGTGTGCCAAGTTTCAAAACGTTTGAATTTATTTTGAGGTGGAGGGGCATATTTTACCCTTCGTTGAGTGGATTATAGCCTCTTTTCAATATGTATGGTATTGCAATGAACCTAAGCCGAATTTAATAATTTTACTCTTGCAGTACCTATAAAAATAAATTTCCAATCGAAACGGATGGCTTAAAATATTTTATAAGCAATTTAAAAATGGAAAATTAACAAGAACCAACCAAAAAAGTCAAAAAAATAATTATTTCTAATTTTTTTTTCGAATAACTTTTTTGGAACAAAGATAGGCTCAACACATGCTCAAACGACACTATGGAATTGACAATTGGCTTATTTTACGAAAATGGAATTGCCAATAGATGGCATTACATTCTGACATTTCTTTGCATTGAGTTCGAAGAACGAAACCGCAAAGAGGATCTGATATTGATCGAAGACAGAAACAGTTCAATGATATGGATGATACTATTGGCCGGCGATTTCCGTCAAAATTTTACCGGTCATCCACTGATCTTTATCTGCAGATGAACTCAACGTCTGCCTAAAATTATCGTAATTCTGTCGATTCATTAAAAAACTGCAAAGACAACAAAAACGCGACTTACATTGCCGAACGATATATAAGCCGATGATTTCTGAAAAAAATACAGTTGTTTATAAGAAATTGCTGAATTCTGGTTGATTCTGCAACTGGCCTGATTACAATCCTGCCAAATTTTACTGAAGTCATATCATAAAAGAAAGAACTCTTTAGAAAACTATTTCCAATTGCATCTACGTTAAGGACTTCGATGATTCAAATTCTATTATTCCAAAATCAAATCGCAGCCACACTGCATTCGTTTATATTGAAACTTTGTAAGGTTGATGGTGAGAAAGCTCATGAACAACCTCCCAAAAGCCACCATGATTGAAGGCGAGTTCAAAGGCGAGGAAGTTCTCATTCCAAGAATTCCGATGATACCCCGGCCAGTAAGTAGTAAGTTCTTCAAGTTTTATGGAGAGGTAATCTTAAATCTATAAAATCTAAAGCAGTAGACTGATTTAAATGAAACTTTCAGGTTTGACAAGGAATATTAAAAGAAATCGTCGAAGAAAATTTAAGCCCACTGACACGCCCACTTTTTAAAATAGGTCAACTTATTATCGCAAGTTGATGTAAATGAGAAGTGTGTTCCTTAGAAGGGTTGTAGGTGTATGATTCTTCTTCAGAAAACTTTTTTCGCGTTTCGATATTTTATGGTCTTTAAAAGATTTCTTAAGAATTTAGGGCAAGGATTTGAAAACCCTCAAGAAAGAGCTATTCTTTACTTTTTATTTTCAGGGATCTAAAACATAAGCTCGGTACTTTTAAAGGTTACAGTGTAAAATATGTACATAGGTACTTTAAGTTCCATCGGGGAAGACCTGGGAATCGTCTTTTTATTTGTTTAATTTGACCTTGTAAGATTTAACTTAAGAAAATTTACCAATTTTAAAAATTTGTGGAAAAAAAATTTTACAACTAAATTGAATTTGTTTTTAAATATCCAATAAAGGAATAATAGTAAATAAAATGAAATATTCATACTATAGCAACTCCGCTCCGGTAAAATATTGTTGTTAAAGCAAATTTTTCCGAAACTGAGTAGGTATGCCAAAATTATAAAAAAATCCCAGTTTATGCCAAAATTATACAAATTCCCAGTTCTATCAGCTACCAAAGTAAATAAAGTCTCTTTTTGGTCTCACAAATAAATTAATTTTTGTTGGCCACAAAATTTTTTGATGACGTAATTTAGGGTTTTCAAATGCTCCACAGACCCTAAAAAGGGGCAGACACAAAACTAAAATATTAATCTAGGCCACACAATATGTAAGAATATTAGATAAATCGAGGTCATAGTAATTTGCCTATTTACTGTATTTTATTTTATATGAGGATTAAAACTTTAAACGTGAATGCTCTACATTTAGATAATTTGCACTAATGTGGTTATTGCACGGGTGTGGAGGTGTGAAACTAAAAACTAATAAAATATTTGCTTCAAAATCACTGAAATTTCATTTATCGAATTGGAGTCCAAAATTTTTGTATTTAGAAACCGATTTCATTAAAAAATCCCGATCCGTATGCTTCAATAAGTAAGTGATAGTTAAACTGCAATGTCAAGAATCTTACCCATAGTACGCAAGGGCAAGGCCAATCGTTGCAAGTGTGTGGCCTTAATCGCGAATTGTATTGCTTTTACACGGAAAATTATACGGGGCTTGTGTCAGAAAGCCGCCTGTAAACAAAATTAGTTGAGTTCAATATAATTTCCAATGAGTTTCAATTTTTTGGATAGAGAGGCTCGACTTTTGAAAGGGTTATTCTAGTATCAATTTTTGGCGGTACAAAGTTCTCCGGCTCCGCCGTGATTAATACAAAAAGCTCAAATTTGAGGAGGATTACCTAATAATTTTAGGAACTTCTACCCAAATTTTGAGAGCCACAGTGAAAAATTAACATTTCGATTTTTTGGGCACAGTTAAAAATATGCGTTGAACGGTCATTTAGAATAAGGCGTTGAAAACTGGAAATGCGATTTACTCGGTTCATATTTTACGGAGTAATTTTTATTTTTTTTTTTGATAAATATCTAACAGGTATGTACCTAGAACTTTTGCATTCAAATATTTTTGACCACCCTTTTCAATGAAAACTTATTGTCGAAATTAAGAAAGTAAAAATTGTTTTAAACGTTTATCTCGCCTCTTGTTCATCTGAACGGACAATGTTTAGTTTCATTATCATATAGATCAAATGAAATAAAACACTTCAAATTAAACTGACTACATTTTGGCATTTTATAAACCTACCGTCTTCACAAAATTTTATCATATACAAATTTAATATCTACCTACCTGTGACCAGGTTTTGTTTTGATTTATGCAAAAAGGGAGAAAGCTATTAATTTATTCGTTCTTACTATAAATAATTACTTATTACTGACTATTTTTAGATTTTAATTACAAATGAAATGAGTTTTTGATTTTTTTTTTTCAAATAAATACCTATTCCGAAATCTAAACAAGGTTCTATTGAAATTACAATTTATAAAATAGCCTCAAGCTTATAACTTTTAATTAAAATCAAATCGAAGTTCTTAAACCAAAAATTGTGTGGGAAAACCCCAATTTATACATAATCACGACATACCCAAAAACTATGTTAAACAAACCCAATTGACCTACATATAACTCGCGAAGCCAAAATGGAAGTTAAAATTTTCCAATTAATTATTTTCGTCGTTACCCTTTCACACAAAATTATTATTGTAAGAACATAAGCCATTTTAAATTCGACCTTTTGAAATGAGAACAATTTTAATCTTTCAACAGGCAAAATCATCGTTTTGGCTACAACAGCATTCAGTGACTGAAAACTCCACCTTTTTGAATATTATATTTGTTGTTGTTATGAGTTTATTTCTTGCTTTTGCTTCCTGCCAGTCCAAATTCAACATCACAATATAATTTTGGGGTTGAATGAAGGAAAAAAATGTTAAAGAGTGTTTGAAATAGAATAACACAGGAAAATTCCCGGTTAAGCAAGGGATACCAAAGTAAAAGTCAGTATATTGCTCTCTGTGCCATGCATACCATATGAACCTACCTTCCTGAAGCACCAAAATTAATTCGTTACTCAAATAAAAACTGAAACCGCTGGCTGACTGGTGAAATAAAATAATTGAAACCTAAATGGCAACCATTAAACCTATTAAATAAATTTTGTGGCCAAAGTTTTGTGGAGCACCACGTGCGGCAGAGAGTCTATACAACCTCAGTAAACAAAAAATTACTGAAAATTAATTGTGAAAATTAATTTTCCCAGGAAGCTAAAATATACTCATTTATTGTTTGACTTCATCCTCTTCATATAGAAGAGGCAGAAAGGGCAATTGAGTTGGAGAATTTTTCAATTAAAAATGTAAACAAAAATTATTATGCATATGGGAGTTAAAAGTTTGCTTCTTCATAGCTTTTTATTTAAAGCTTTGAAATTGTTAAAAATCAAAAAGCTTAGAAATAATTATAAACGAGCTTATTGAGCTTCATTGAACAGGAGAAAATTGGCAGCTTTATGAAAATAAGTTTTAGATGCAGTGTGTATTTTCTCATAGAGGGCATCTGAAACATCCGAACTTTGTTCGTTAAAAAGTTCCACAAACTTCAAAAAGCCTTATAAATAAACTTTTCTTAACTAAAATAATAGAAGAGTATCTAAAAGTTGAGCTGAGAAGTCCTTTTAAAGCTTTAAAAAGCTCTTTCTGTTTTAAAAAGGAAAAATGAAGTTCGATGAAATTTATATCGAAAACAAAATTCGAACAAAACTTTTTTAAACAATATATTTCTCCTTTAAATATTTTAAATTGTTAATAAAATTAATGCAAGTAGGTACTATTTAAGCTATTAAAGCTACTTTCATAGGTATACTATTCAGCTCTTATATTTAGATACACTCGTAGGTATGAAAAAAGAAATGTGTTGTGATAAAAATAAATATTAATCAAACAAAAAATATTGAAATGTTTGTACTCGACGTCAGCTTACAGTTCATGTTTTTTTAAACAGAATGTCTGGAAAGACACCAGATTTGTTTCCCCTGTTATTGTATTGTATATGTATTTTTGTATTACATAGTTGATAGTTCACATTTTGCTTCAAGAAATTTTCACCTCAAACAGGAAAAAAGGACCATAAAATACTTAGTGCCAGACTACTACTTAATTACGTAAGTACAATTTTGAAAACGACTACTTTCAAATTATTCTTAACTACCCATTGGATTGGAAGTTATTGAAATTGATCCGATTTGAAATATCTCCACGTTTTGAGCACCCTAGAATCGTAGTCCTTCATTTTAAGAAAGATGCATGTGCATCTTCACCTTTTTTTGGCCATGACCATATCTCAAGAATGAATAAAGATATCGACTTCGACTGATTTTTGTTATAGATGGTGTCATTAAGAGCAGACAGGACCTTAAAATAAAATCAATTTGCTGTTTTATAACTACAGCATTTAAGAAATAAGTTGTTAAATTTCATTAGTTTTTAATATCTCGAGAAAAATGATGTTATCGACTTCAGGTTAGATTTATTGAAGTAATTTAAAATTGATGAAAATATGAAAACAGATAAACTGATAGTATTTTTTAAATAAAAAACAATGCGGTGATAATTGCTGAAAATAGTTTTTCGATTCTAATATATTGAGAATATAAAAAGATATTGGCTTCGAGACATTTTTTATTCCTTACACTAGCTCAAAATGGATAATTGGTAATATTTGTAAAAAAATGTTGCAATCATTAATTTTTCACTGAGGAAAAAAAATCAAGAATTCTTACAAAAAATTGTAAAAAATATTTTTTGTACGAATATGTTATTGGGAGCAATAAATGATATTGGCATCGGGCTAATTTTACTCAACACACAAGCTCATAACTGATAAATTGATAGGTTTTGTAAAATTGTATAAACTTTTTTTTTATAAAAAAGCTACAAGCAATTAAGCAATGTCTTTCTCTCTAATATATTGGATCTTCCACTTGATTGCATGATTGCATATTGAAAACCTGAAAACGTTTTCGAAGATTTTGATGAATTGGCGATTATTTCATAACAAAATAAAATTGAGCCCCCTCTTACCGAAGGCACCCATCGCGATGCATCGGTAGTAGAATGTGTGGGTCACACCCAGCCTCTTTTTAAAGTTTTTTAATATTAAGTTTAAAAACAAACAAAATTTGGAAAAAAACACTAAGAATAGAATTCTGGCTTCAGGAAAAAATTTCAAAATATCATTTTATTTACTGCCGTGGTTTTTTTGTTTATTTTTATAGGTACAATATTGCAAGTTATGCATTCGTTAACAAATTGAACTCGAGATTTTGATCAAGCTTGTCACTACGATGATAGGGAAGACGAAAACAGTGGGTCTCACAATTCTGTCTGTTCGGCTACAGCCTAAACGGAAGGTTCGATTTTCTAAAAACTTGTTACATTGTGGTATTTGGAGATTCTGCCCCACGTTTTTATTTATTTTATTTTTAGAACCAAATATGACGAAAACTGCCATACAATTTTTTAAGCAATTTTCTATAATCTCATTTTTCTCAAAAACGGCTCTACAACTATTCTTAAAAAAAACTTATTTTAGTAAAGAATACCTTTGGATATGAAACCATTTTTCAAAAAATTCTTATTAATAGTGCCTCCCAAGAAACCATTTTTTTTATTTTCGATTTTCTTCAAAACGGTACTTATGATTTCAAAATCTGTTATACACAGAAGCTTCCAAAAAATATAAACAGTATTGTGTACCAAAATTTTCAAAAAATATTTTTTGGGTTTTTCTAAAATGTGCAAACATTTTTTTTGAAAATAAAATATTTTCAAAACTATATGGTCGATTCTTTTGAATCTCGGTATTTAAGGGTTTTCAAATACTTTAATGAATAGTTTAAGAAAAAAAATTATATATATGAAAAATAACCGAACCTTCCTATACAAATGTTAAAAAAACGGTTAATGAATTTTTTTTTATAAAGAACGGCTAATAGAAATTTGATAAAACTTTTTCTGTGTTCTTAAATTAGTTTGAATTTTTTTTTAATTTTTTAAAAAAAAGTTTCAAGTTTTTTTTCATACTTCGATATCTTGAAAATGAAAATTTTGTTTAAATTTCAGTTTTATATTCACATAAATAAATACTTCTGATTCACATACCAGAGAATTAGCACACATTAGTGAATCGGATTTTAATAAGGAAAATTTGTATTTTTGATAGGTTCTTGGGAAATAATTTATTTAAAACTGTTTAATTCAACGCTGAAAAACTCAAATAAATACAAAAAAAAATCAAAAAAAAAAAATTGCACACAATTTTTTTGTGTAACGTGTGGTGGTCACAGAATTAGCACAAGTACGAAAATTAAATTATTTATCACTAA
The DNA here is from genome assembly GCA_963921185.1 of Dasysyrphus tricinctus. NCBI lineage: Eukaryota > Metazoa > Arthropoda > Insecta > Diptera > Syrphidae > Dasysyrphus > Dasysyrphus tricinctus. The sequence goes on along the minus strand of OY992531.1, from coordinate 255,630,199 downwards.
AACAAGTATTTTTTCTTCTAATATTTTCTTGGGTACCCTTTCTGCTTTAACACAGCCTTAAGCCGCCGAGGAATACTCGCCTCTAAATGCTGGCATTGATGAATAGGAATGCTATTCCAGCCATTCCTAATTGCATCCCAAGGTAGGTAGGTAAAAATGGTGGCAAGAGCGTAACACTCGCTGTTGCCCAATTAGCGCTGGATTGCGCCGTTTTGATACCATAACTCGTTTGACCTGTGTATGAAAGTAGATAAAAGCGTTCCTTGCTTTGAAATAGGACGGCTGTGGAGTATGGTTAATGTATCTTGTGAGTTGGGGTCATAGGACACTCACTCGATCGGATCGCATCTCGCCCGAGCTTGCCACATTATGCCGAGCTCGGCAGGTTGTAGAGTAGCAACGGAGCGACCGATCAGATCATGTGGTCATCATTGCCATTGAGCATCATGAAGCTCCTCAGAAACCCGGGTTCCGATTACTCGCGGACTTTGGATCTGGGGGGGAACATGATGCAGAACGCAACAGATTTCTGTCTCAGAACCATTTCGTGGCGTTAAGAAAAGAGATCAAGTCTTTGATCTTCATTTCGGAAAGTTCGTTTAAGTCGTCAAAAAAAGCCATTCCAAACGATTGTGCTCTCATTCTGGCTAGAGCTGGACATTTACAGAGAAAATGTAGGACTGTTTCCTTTTCTTGCTGGTCTCCACAACTGCGACAGTGAGTATTGTAAGGAATACCCAGCCTCGCCGCATGTTCTCCAATTGGCCAGTGTCCAGTGCAGGTTGCTACGACCCTGGCTATGTCCCGCCTGGGTCTACATATGAGATCAATTGTTCGGGATTTATTTAAGGCGGGCCAGATCGTTCTGGATATTTTGCAGTTGGTCAAACTGCTCCACCTACGGTTAGATTCCCTAAGGAAAATTGACAATATATTGCCCTTCACAACTCCAAGGGGAATGTAGACTCTTTCCGCAAGTGAGATGTGAAGGGCTGATCCTTGCCTGGCTAGTTCATCTGCCCGTTTATTACCCTCAATGCCACTGTGACCAGGAACCCAGATAAGAGTGACCTTGAGGTTAATGTTTAGACTTGCGAGCTCATCTCGGCATTGTTGGACCAATTTAGAGGATGATGTAGCCGAATCAATGGCTTTAACAGCCGCCTGACTGTCTGTAAGGATGGCTGTATTACGATTTTGGTTTGGATCTGCTTTTAGCATCTTGCAAGCCTCCCTGATTGCCAGTATTTCAGCTTGAAATACACTAGCGAAATTCGGTAGCCGAAATGACTTGGAGATGTTGAGAGACTCAGAGAAGACTCCTGAGCCAACACCGCACTCCATCTTTGAGCCATCAGTATAGATAGTTGTGTCGAAGTCTCTCGTCACGGCGTCATCATCCCAGTCCCCTCTGGATGGGAATAAGACTTTAAAATCTTTACTGAGGCTCATTGTAGGAGCGCGGTAGTCAGTGGGAGTCGAAAGTATATCAGCGGGAATCAAATTTGTGATATTGCTGTGACCATAAGGTTTAGCAACCCAAGAGTTTGATTCTTTAAGTCTTAGGGCGCTGCAAGATACTAGATATTTTATGTGTAGATCAAGTGGTAGAAGGTGCAGAAAAACGCTTAAGGCATCCGTTGGGCAAGATCGAAGAGCCCCTGTGGTACCAACACTAGCTGTTCTTTGAACCTTTTTTAGTTTGTCGATGTTATATGTCTTATTTAGTGCGGGCCACCAGACAATCGAACCATATGTTAGAATCGGCCGTACCACTGCAGTATACGTCCATAAGATCATCTTTGATTGAAGGCCCCAGTTTTTACCGAAGGTTTTGCTACAGGCGTAGAAAGCTATGCAGGCCTTCCTGACCCGTTCTTCGATGTTTAATTTCCAGTTTAACTTAGGGTCTAGGATGACACCTAGATATTTTGCACTGGTTGATAGTGAGAGTGTTTGGCCGTTAAGTTGGGGTGGAGTGAAGGGTTGTATCTTAGTTTTGGTAGTAAAAAGCATCAGTTCAGTTTTGCTCTGGTTGACTCCTAGACCACAACTCGTAGCCCAGTTGCTAACTTTTCTCAAAGCCATCTCTGTGATTTCGCTTATCACAGGAGTAAACTTCCCTGACACTAATAATACCAAGTCGTCCGCATACGCAACCGCCTTCACACCACATCTCTCCAGTTTAAAGAGGATTTTGTTCATGACTAAAAGCCATAGAAGTGGTGACAGAACACCGCCCTGGGGTGTTCCTCTCCTGACGTGTTTTGTCGAGTTTGCATTACCTAACGTGCCATGAATCTTTCTATCTTTGAGCATGGATATTATCCATTCTCTGATGTAGTCCTCTACACCAAAGTCAACGAGTGCCTCAAGAATAGATTCGGTTAGCACATTGTTGAAAGCCCCTTCTACATCTAAGAATGTAGCGAGGGTATATTCTTTGAAGTTGATGGTTTTCTCAATTGTACGCACTACCTCATGAAGGGCCGTCTCGGTCGACTTACCTTTGAGATATGCATGTTGAGAGTTTACTAGAGGACATTCCACAAGTATGTCTCTAATATGTGTGTCTAGAATACGCTCTAGAGTTTTAAGTACAAAAGAGGTTAGGCTAATTGGACGAAAATCCTTCGCGGATTCGTGTCCTCGCTTGCCTACTTTTGGAATAAAAACCACTTTTACATGTCTCCAAGACTCTGGCACATGGTTGAGAAGGAGGCATCCTTTAAAAATCATCTCTAGCCGTGGGACTACCAAATCTTGTAGCTTTTGAAGCATGATTGGCAGAATTCCATCTCGGCCTGGAGATTTATACGGGGAGAAAGTATTAATAGCCCAGGCTATTCTTTCTTTAGTTATAACGGTATTGATATGCTCTACACGAGCTAAAGGTAAATTATAAGTTCTATGCGTTTCGGGGTTGCTATTCTCGCAGCCCGGAAAGTGTGTCGTCATCAGCAGTTCTAAGGACTCCGTCGGAGAAACTGTCCAAGATCCATCAGGCTTTTTCAAGAACGAAGGATTACAATGCTCCTTAGAAAGAACTTTGCTAAGCCTTGCGGAATCTTTTAAGCTCTCAATAGAATGGCAGTAATCTCTCCAACCAAGTTTCTTCGCTGATGCGAGAGCACGCTTGTAGACTTTCAAACAGTCTTTATAAGGTTGGTAAAACTTGTGTCTGTGGCAGATATTGAAGATCTTCCTAGTCATTTTTCTCAGACTAGACAGGTCTTCATTCCACCATGGAGGAAGGGTTTTACGGCTATATTTAACTGGGCAAGAGACCTTAAAAGCAGTGTTCATAGACACTTCAATGGTTTTCACCATTGATTCTAGATCTATAACTGATTCTGGACTCAGATTCGGTATATTGCGCAGTTTGGAATTTACGATTTGGCTGAACTTCTTCCAGTCAATTCTTTTCGGGTTTCTATAGGGAGCAGGGGTTTCAGACTCGAAATTAATATTGAAGAGGATCCATCTGTGATCCGAAAAGGAATTAAGAGGGGATACTCTCCAATTCTCCACTGATAGCTTAAAGCTATTATTAATGACGGTAATATCAAGTATGTCCTCCCACCCTTCGTAGCTATCCGAGCTCGGAAAGACAAAAGTAGGAGTAGTACCTCTGTTACATACAGTTAAGTTGTTTTCAATAATAAAATTAAAAAGAGACTCACCTCGTTCATTAATCTCCGAACTACCCCAGAGAGTATGTCGTGCGTTAGCATCACATCCAATCAGGAGGTTTGTCCCTTTTGTGTTGACCTCGGACGAAAGCGTGCGCCACTCTTCCGGCGGTGACAGCCTGTCGTGCGCCGAGTACGCTGAGGCCACCAGTAAGCCGTCTGCATTTTTATCGTCCAATCTGACGACTGTCAGATCGGAAGTGCTAAGGTTAGGACACAAAAAAGCTTTTAAGTGTTTTTTAGCTAAAATACAAGTTCGAGGCTTACCTTGGTCTTGGTTTGTGGTTTTGTAGAACAGATCATACTGGCTGTCTTGGAGACCTCTCACTCTACGGCCGTTAACCCACGGTTCTTGTATGATGCCGACGTCAATGTTCTCCTCACTCAGGAAAACCCTCAGATTATCTGATGCACATTTCGAGTGCTTCAGATTAATCTGAATGACCCTCAGCATCGCGTTTTTAATTTTGATGGAATTCTGCACAATCAGGGCCCGGCGGCTCGCTGGGGACCTCGACTCCATCGATGACATCGTCGAACTCGACATTGTCATCAACTTTGTCGGGGTCAGTACCCTGACTGGGCAGAATTTTGACTTTGGCAAACCTGATGCCAAAGCGGAGTTTGAAGTCAGCCTTCTCAAGTTCTCCTACACTTTCTTTGCTAATCTTCAGAAGATAAGAAGCGCTGTTCTTCTGCGGTTCCTCAGTCTTGATGACTGCCCAGTCCCGCATCGGAATTAACGGATTTAGCCTCTGAAGACCGCGGATCAGCTCCTGTCCGCTTGGCTCAATGCTCATGAGGGGCAACCAGATACGCGCCTTTGGTTGTCTAGGGACATCCTTAGCTGGGATGAGCTTGAGCCTCAAGCCATCCCAGTGATTGCTAATCTTAGCAATGCAGCTACTAAGGTAATCCCTAGAGAACAAGTCCGCGCATTTGATAACCCTGTGTCCCCTGAGCATCTCACCAGAGTCAAAACTAGGGTAGGGTCCCTCGCTTGCCGTCACGGTGTAGGAAAACACCATCTCCGAGAGCTTGGCCTCGATGGAGTTCCACACTTCCAGCAGACCTCTGCTGTTGGTGGAGAGCTCATCCACAACCGATACTTGGAGGTCATCTCTGACGACCTCACTTAAAGTACGCGGTTGCGCTGCTCTGGGAGGTGGCACTTTCTTTTTCTGGCCATCAAACTTACTCCTTTTCGGAGGTTGGTTGGTCTCGTCTCGAGACCTATTTCGTTTGACAGCTTTTTCCTGGGTTGACTTTTCTTGCGTAGCCAGAAAACTGTTGTATTCTTCAACAATCTTCTGGTACTTGATTTTATCAGCTAGGTCTCTCTCAAGAACAGTCCCAGCTTCCTCATTCCTGGCAATCTTGTCAAGAATGAAGGTAGCCTTCCGGAACTGGAACTTGAGAAGAGTACCCGCCGATTTCTTTTTACTACGCCGTACAGCGCTGCTTTGGCTGGCATTGCTGCACGAAGGCTCTGGTTCGGAATTGATGGTCGGTCGGGGCACAGGTGTACTATGGCTGGTACTACCAGTGCTCCCTGGGTTTGCAGGTTTCCCTACGATGGTCTCCTGACTGGAGGCCAAAAGTTCATCCTCAGTGTCAGCGGATGGTAAGTTCGTCATGTCTAAGTCGTCCATTGTTGTTAAAAAAATAAATGAAGGTCCCACGAGTAGGTCGGAAAAGATGGTCAGCCCCGGCAGAGCCGATATACCGGGGTAAGGCAGTCTAAGACGGACCCTGCCAAGGCGCCCGAATGAGCTCGTTAGTGACTGGTTTGCCCCCCAGCCTTCCATTTCTTCGGCACGGATTATGAAAATCGCTCACACCACCACTGAAAATTAGGGACTCGCATCTATGGTCAGATCGAATTGCTGAGGGTTGAACTATTGAGGAGTAAAGGAACACCTCAACAGTTCGACCTGACCTTAGCTGATCCCCAATCTTGTCAAAGCACAAGATCAACTGTGGTGATCATTACCGCCCGGCACCCACTTGGAGGGTTTGATGCGAGATTTTTGCCAGGCTATTTTTGCATCCCAAAGTTCTGCTAGATTCCTTGAGTTTCTTAGTCCTACCTGAAAATCCATAGATTTTCTATGGGATTCAGGTCAGGACTCCGTGCAGGCCAAGGCAAAAGATTGATTTGCTGATTATTAATCCACTGCTTCACCAGCCGGGAAGTGTATTTAGGATCATAATCATGCATGGTAAATGGTAAATTATGGTCTGCACAGGGCTCCATATGGTTTTCCAAATGCTCTTGTACTGATGTTGGTCCATTCGTTTCTCTATTTCTGCAATAGGCCCTACACCACAATAAGCCCTTTTTGCAATAGGCCCTACACTGAAAGATTTTATATAGAAATTCAGATGGCGTTCTCTTTTTTACCCCAATACATTTGAGGGATTGCAATGATTTTAGCGCTGAAACTAATCTTGCTCAATTTTTGTAGCAAAACTTGATGTGAAAGTTAATTAAATGCTTTGCTAAAATCGGTAAGAACACAATCGATAAGAACACAATATCATGATTACATAATTCAGTATTTAGCAATATTGTGAGTTCCAACATTTTCAATAGTTAAAAAAAAAATAAGTAAAAAGAAATAACTTTATGTTGTTAATGAAGAAATTAAAAAAATATTTTTTTTATTTTTAAACATCACTTAATAGTTAAGAGTATACAAATTCCATAACGAAGAGAACCTCTGGACTCATTTTCTCAATTTTGCACGTTTTTCCGTTATTTTTCATCTGGCTTTGTTTTTTTTTTTTGTTTTTTAGTTCTTAAAATTATATTGGATACAGCCAGAATATTTGTTTGTTCTATACCTATAATAAATACGTTTAAAAAAAAATTTTAAATATGAAAAAATCATACTGATGTGAAATATACTTTCCTTTCTGGAAAAGGTAAATTTAAAAGTCAAAAGTTTTGAAAAAAAATGTGAATTTTTGCGATTTTTGATATTCAATGCCCTCATTAATTCTCAGCTTTGTTCTGAAAACAAAATGTAAAAATTTTTCTTAGTTTTTGAGAAAATAAAAAAATCTACAAGTACTTTTTCAAATTGCTTGTTTTTTTGGTTATATTTATGACGCAGAAAAATTAAAATTCTGTTTTTTTTTTTTTTTGGAAAAAATTATCCTTTCGTTTTATTAATTTCCCAGAAACTAAACGATTTTTTTATTATTTTTTGGCAGAATTAGAAAGGACATTGAATATCGCTGATAAAAGTGTCACTTCATTACGCAAAATTTTGAAAAATAACTTTTAAAAAGAGTGCAATTTTATATTCAAAAATTTTGACTTTGAAATTTGATTTCTGAGCAACCGTTTACTTAAAATTAAATAAATAACTTGATTAAAAAAAAAAATGGATGGAATGGCTTTCAAGAAAGCTGTAGCACATTACGGTATGTCATTCTGTCGATTTATAGTATTATTTTTGCATTAAAAGTCAATTTTTCGGAAGGGGAGGGGGGAGAAAGAGTTTTCCCCCATAAAATTTGTTTCTTAGAATATACCCAAGAATCATACCCATCTTTTTTTGAAATCATTACAAATAAAATGCACGACTGGGTCGCACGTACTTGCTCTTATGTTCAAGACACTGCGAGTTTAAGAAAATTGTCTATACAAACATTTAAATTATGAGAGAAAAATGTAGAGAAGCATGAAATACGACACTTAAATTAGCTAATACAACTCTTTTGACAGTTTGAGGTGAAAAAAAGTATACCATCTTAATTCATGATGGAATATGATTGTATGGGAAAAAAAAATTTAAAATCGTTGGAGCGGTTTTTTTTTTTAAATTAATTTGTTATATTTAAAATTCTTAAAACATTTTTAAGAACCAATTTTGGTATGCAGATTTAAACTATATATTTATGTGTATATAAAAACAAAATATAAAAAATTGTCAACACGTTTTTGAGATATCGAATTTTCAAAAAAAAAGTTTGAAACTTTTTCTAAAAATCCATTAACTTTTGTTTTGAAAATTTTGATATGCAATATTATTTAATCTTATCTGAAATTTGTATGTAAAAAAATTCATTTAAATCCGTTAAACTGATAACGAGAAAACTCGAAATAAAAAAATACGTTCTATGACAGGTACTACTAATAGTTGCTATGTGTAAAATTTTATAATTTTTGATGGTAAATCGTACTAATTTTAGTATATGAAAAAAGTTTAATCAAAATAGTAGGAGTCGTTTTCAAGCAAAAAAATATTTTCCTTTGCGGTTTTTTCACTTTTGTATGGAAGGTACCGTTATTTTTTCATAAATGTAAAATTTTTTTTAAAAATATTTTAGAGAGTACTAAAAAAGTCTTAAATATCGAGTTTCAAAAAATCTATGATGCCGTTTTCGAAATATTTGATTTTCCAAAAAGAATTTTGAAATATTTTTTAAAAATCCAAAAAATATTTTTTCAAAAATGTTGGTACACAAAACTATTAACATTTCTTGGAAGCTTTTGTATAAAAAAAATAATTGAAATCGGTCGTACTATTTTGAAGAAAATCAAAAATTAAAAAAAATGGTTCCTTGGGAGGTACCATTAATAACCATTTTTGAAAAATGGTTTTCCACCCAAAGAAAGCTTTTACTAAAATAAATTTACTGAATTTTTTTTAAGAAAAGTTGTCGAGCCGTTTTTGAGAAAAATACGATTATGTAAATTTGCCAAAAAAAAATGTATGACAGGTACCGTTATATTTGGTTCTAAAAAAAAAGGAAAAAAACATGTCGGCAGAATCACCAAAAACCACTAAGTACCAAGTTTGAAGAAAATCGATAGAGCCGTTTAGGCTGTAGATGAACAGACAGACAGACAGAATTTTGCCACCCACTTTTTTGGTGTTCTCTATCATCGTAATATCATGTTTGATTGTTATCTCAAATTTTTACTTGCGATATAGGTACTATAGGGCAAGTTTTGGATTCGTGCAAAAAAAAAATTTCGAGATAACAATCAAACATGACATTACGATGATAGAGAACACGAAAAAAGTGGGTGGCACAATTCTGTCTGTCTGTCTGTCTGTCCGTACCTCAACCTACAGCCTAAACCACTGAAGCGATTTTCTTCAAATTTTGAACTTAAGGTTTTTTTGTAACTCTCCAGAGGGGAAATTGAAATTTTTTTTTTAGCTCAAAAAATAACGGTACTTGCCATACAACCGTTAAGGAAAAGCTTATTTATCTCAAAAACGGCTCCAACGATTTTAATTAAAAAAAAATCAGTGTATTATTGTAGATATGATATACCTTTTAGTAAGAAAAAAATCACCAAAAACATTTATTAACGGTACCTGCCATATAACGGTTTTTTTTATTTTTGGTTTTCTCATTAACCGCTCATCCGATTTCAATAAAAATTTTTGCACAAAAGCTTTGTTAGAATATAAATAATACTGCATACCAAAATTTTTGAAAAAATAAATTTTGGATTTTTAAAAAAAGATTCAAAATTTTTTTTTGAAAATTCAAAATTTCAAAAACGGGTTGATGAATTGTTTTGAAATTTCAGTTTTAAATGTATATTAATATATACTCAAAATTGGCATACCAAATTTTTTTTTGAAAAATGTTACAAAAATTTTATATATAAAAAATTAATTTTTAAGAAAACGGCTCCAACGATTTTAAATTTTTTTCTTGCATATATTCATATTTTTGTCAAGTAATCAAATAGCATACTTTTTTTTGAGCTCTAAGTTATTTATCATGCTGTTTTTACAATTAAAAGAACGATTTAAATGCTTTTTATACTTTTTCTATAATTACTTGAATATTTTTTAAAGTTCTTAAGCCCCACACAACTTGAACATAAGAGCAAGTACGTGCGATCCAGTCGAGCATTTTATTTTCAATTACATTTTAAGTCATTTTCAATTAATTGAAAGATGTAATGAATTGCAATCCAAGAATTCAACTAACTTAAATGTAACTAAGTGTTTTCCTTTGAGTTGATACTTGCAAAAACCCATTACTATTTTCCATAACATATTATTTGTAATTGAATTTTTCCATTTACAATTACAACAGTAGTGAAATGTTTATTTTTTCTAATAACAATATTATGTGTAATTGTAATGGAAAAGTTCAATTACTACATACGTTTAATTGAAATAAAAATTTTCATTATAAAAAGTAATCTGCGGTAATGATTATTGTTCCACTTTAAGCAAGTGCTGAAACCCGTTTGAACGTAAGGTATCCAACTATGAGGCTGTACAAAGAAAACAAATGCTGAATTGCTGAACCAATACAAAAACTTAAAACAAAATCCTTTGAGGAAGCGACTCCAAGGGCATATCAGCTCCAAAATAGTGACTGTCTTAAATTTGCGAAACAATTTTCGGAGACTAAGAAGAACCAAGCCTCTTGAGCTGATGGTTTAAAAGCTATGGGAGTGTATTTAAAATTTTAACTTCTCCCAATGTGATTTTTAACTAAGAAAGATAAATCATCTCGTAAATTGATCCTGTTTTACCGGTGGTGTTCGTGATGTTAGAGCCCTACAAAACTTGATACTGATCAAGATCTAGCGTCTTTGGAGATTTCCAAGTCATATTTACATCATCTAAGAATTGATCATCCTAATTGAAAGACACTTTACAGCTTCTTGTATTTATGTACAATAAAACCATTCAGGTGACCTTTAAAATCATGTTTTTGTAACAACATATTTATTGTAGCTAAAATCATTTTCTAATGAATATTATTGGAGGTTTTTAACCCAAAGTCCTTAGTCCTTACACTATACAAGATTTTTTAGTAAGTATCTAAGTTATACGTCGATAGTTTCCATGCAATTTATCTTTTTTATATAAACTCTTGATTTCTTATCTTGACAAACCTTCAACTCCCATTCAAATATTTTTCTTAGCGCCTTTCATTTAAAAAAAAAGTAAAAAAAATGCTTCATATCAATAACCAAGCAGTCTGCAAGTTGTCAACTATTACAACTCGCTTAAGATAAATAAGACTAAATTAGCTTTGTGTTCTCTAACAAATTATCTTAGATACCAAATGAGCAAAAAATACACATATCCACACACAATTTTATAATTAATACTCTGAAATATTGATTTATCTAATTTCTATATTATTATTCGATCGTCTAAAAATGTTTAATTTTTTTTTCTCATTTTAGGTAAGCGCTGGGTAAAAAAAAAACATACACAGATCAATTTACGTGTAATTGGTAAGTTGCAACCGTTTGGTCATAAACAGTCAAATAACAAATAAAATAAAAAAACTCAAAGATAATCCAACTAAATCAATTGCTTGGTTTAAAGTATGGTGTGGTAGAAAAAGCTAAAAAATTATGAATTTAATGAGCGTGAGGCTCACAGAAGCCAAGATTGAAAAATATAGCTTTTATATCAAGAAGACGGATAAAAAAGTCTATCTCTATGCCTAATTAACCACAAAGAAATAGATATACGTGCAACCACGCGCAACATTCGCACTCTCCGATATGTGCCGGTGGCTGTGGCGCATGATGGCTGAAAAGAGGTGCGACTGACGTTTGACTGTCGCGCACCTCGAAACCAACGCAGATTAATCGATTAAGCCAGCTTCAATATTCCAATCTTCCAATCCAAGTGTCCATTTGAGATTTGAAAATGTGTTTTTTTTTATCGATCCAGCTTAACAAGTCGATAGACAGACTACAGAGTCACTAGAATTACTCAGGGCTTCCATACGAGCTACAACATCGACTATGGCGCGATGGTGCAGTGATTGGCAGCTCGGTCGAACAATATTTCTTTCTCTTGTTAGTCGCATGTTGGATTTGTGTCCACTTCAGTGGCTGATGGTATGGTGGCTATTCTGACTGTGGAGGAAAAACTAATTTCAAGAAACACCACTCATGGGTCGTTTCGTTTGGTCTTTTGGGTCGGCTTTTGGTATTTGTTATCCAAAAGTGCCTCAATTTATCACCTAGTGATTTGTACTGTTGCTGTTTTTGGAGGGCAGCTGCAAAATAGTTGTTGTGTGTTTACATACAGTCAGCGTCGATTCGCATTTGCGGATTGAACCCTTTAAAAGGCAATTACAAAAATTGAACCACAGCAGGAGACTTTTCGGTTTGAATTTGTTTTAATTAAGATTGACAGGGTAGTTCAAGGGACTAATTTAAAATAATTAATGCGCAGCCATTTGATATAAATTTGGATAACTCTATGAAAGGCTTAGATCTTCTAATTACTGGTAATGAAGCTTTCCATAAGTTTTCTTTGAATATGTTTGCATTTACCTATTTTTAGGAAAATAATTAATTGATTCAAAAACAAAGCAAATTGACAGGTTGATGTTAGGAGACTAAATACTTGACAGTTTAGTTAAAAACTCTTTTTTAGGACTCAAGTAGATTGTTGATTGTGAGTCTTTGTCTCTATGTATTGGTAGTAATTAGCTTGTTTAATTATTTTCAGCAGCTTTGTATTTTGAAAAAGTTTAAGGTGCGTTTGGGCAATACTAGCGTTTCAAGCTTAGTGTTTTTTCTTGACTTGGTTAAACATAGTTTTTGATGGCAGACAAATTCGTACAATATTAGAGACCTTTTAAAAAATGGCAATTGCTTAGCCTGTAAGTTGTTTTAGAGGAAGTAATGAACACAGCAATATAAGTTTTCTTTTAACAAAAAAAGGAGCTTTTGATAGTTAAAAACAAAATATTTTTTATAGAAATTATTGCACTACTGGCCTTTTTGATTGGAAGCAGAATGAAAGTTCTTATTCTGAAAAGAAGAGAAAATGCTTCTGTTTTTGATTTCAAAATCGGAACCAGAAGCGTATCGAATCAGTGTTCCGGATTACCAATCGAAAAAGCCACTACAGACTTTCTTAAATAATTTACTCGGACTGAAAATTTGAGAAAATTTACTTACTATACTTATCTAGCTCCCGATTCATTTAGGGCCACAGCAATAAACACGGTGGTGACCTTCCAACCTGTACAATCCCAAACACACTTCTTCCAGTCATCTAGATAAACGAACTTTCTGACATCTACAATAGCTTGAACTTTAAACTGGAGTTTTCATCTTTTTTGTTCTCTTGAACCTGGGAACTGGAATTCAAAAACACACTTCTTATGGCGGGAGCTCGATTAACGCTAGCTAATGAAGTCGACGTATTGTGAGCTTCTGCACTACATCCAAATTATGATAGAGTTGGCAGTTGTATCTTCTCCTCTATTTACCTTCGTGGCACGTATATGACCAAATATCCATCGAAGATATTTTTTTTCGAAAGACTCCAGCATCAGCTCTCTATTCGAATTCTTTTCTAATTGCCCAACAGGTGGCACCATATCATTGAGCGGGCATATCGTCTTTCGCGTGAGGAGCTTTGAACAAAAATGTCACCCTTAAACTGAGATAAGAGCGGGATACCAGGGTAATATTCTTTATTGGAGTTAATTAAGGGTGATAAAACCCTTAACTCCTACGAAGTTTTTGGTATCAAAAGTGATGTTTGTTCCTTGTTGGTGGGCAGATATTTATTTGTTTTTTAATAACATTTCACTTAGTTAAGCTTGTCCTGGTTAACTTCCAGACCAACAAGTTTAAACTGTTCTTCAAAAGTCTTGAAGGACTCTATAGTAGCCAATGTTGTCGAAATCATCCAAATACCCTCATAGAAAAACGTGATTTTTGAGTTAATAATACCAATAGAATTTAAAAAAACTTCTCAATCTTTTTGTAAAATTAGACTAAATATATGGCCTTTCAGAATTCCACTAGATGGATGTTGTGTCAATCTTGACTTTGAAAAACAACGAAATATGCTCTGACTGACAAAATTTTTATTGATTTTCTTTAGAATCATTTTTTTTTTAGTTATTTTGGATTTCTTAAGCAGGGACTTTATAGTTCTAGAACGAGATCAAAGAAATAATATGATAATGCAACTCTTTTTGAAACGTCGAACAGTCTTTGATCTTTTACAGGATTTGCTTATGAAGTGTGGAAAGATTTGGTTTTTGGTTTATCTGTCATACTGAGAGCCATATCCAACTTACAATTTCATGCCTATTATACTCATCTAGAGAGACTTAACATTATCATTCATTCCACTCATAAAACAATTGTATAATACTCCATAGAGTTTAAAAGGTGAATATCTTTCACTTCTATTGCGTCTTTAAGGAGTTATACACAACAAACAAAAATCAGGTAAGTTAAGGAATTGAAAACGCATCCCTTTACACCAATACTCCTGCTTTCTTACCACTCAGCTAATAATAAAACCAATACAGAGACGATAGCAACACAAACAAGCATAAAGCTTGTATAAGTAATTTACAGGATGACTATGGAAACTCTTTGGTCATTTTTTAAGAGCTCTACATAGTGCTTAAAAAAATTGGTTAATTTCCACTGCTACACTGATAAAGTTTGCACCATTTAAAGAACGGTATATATTCGTATAACGTCTCTGATTACCATCAGAAGGGTAATAGGAGCACTATAGAAACAAAAACTTTTAAAGTGTTGCAGAAGGGCTTAAGGTGAACACTCTTTACGTTGGACATCATCTTATATGCAATTTTTAGCTATGATGTATCTCAATAGTTCATGCAAAGCATCACCTTTTGCGTAGAAGGGCATATCGCCGGCTTTCTGTCAAAACCTCGTAAGTCCTTCAATCCCATTTTAATGTTTTCAGATTTAAAAAAATCACTCAATTCAAATATCAATGTCTCGTAACTTTGTCATTGTTCCTCTAGAATTACATTAATTACCTTTAAAAAAGGTTTTTGCGTATTCTAAGCAATTGTATTAATTGGAATTGCAAAGGTTTTTTCTTTAAAATGCCCCCATCAGCACAAAATCTACTGATCCTGTCTCAATACTCTTGCTTCAAATATATGATCCTTCTGCAACTTCTGGAAGGTTAAGCTTACCATTCATCATCATCAGGCCAAGGGTTTTTTCCATGAGTGTGTGGCTGGTATACTGAACAAGAAATTGAGGTTAAGCTGGATATCTTTTTTTTATTACTTTCACAATCATAATTTCATAAACAGTTCCCGATTCCTTAAATTTTCAATTTTATTAAAATATTAAAACTACATAGACTTGACTCTATGCTAAACTTAATCAATAATTCATTGACAACTAATGCACAAAAAATATAAAAATAAAAATGAAAACAAAAAATGTATGAGTTTCCATACGACATTAAATAATAAATTATATATTACTGCAGTGTCCCTATTAAAAGTTACTCCCAGTGTTCACAAAACACTTGACTTTGCCACATTTAAAGATACACAACTTCACACCGCAGGCAATAAATTTTCCAACTAGAAAGGAGTCCAAACATAAAATCCTTTGGACATTTTTGGGGGGCCTTACGTGTGAGTGCTTAGATCTCCATCCAATCTCCCCCTGCCACACTGTAATATTCAACACCTCTGCCAAAATAAATTCAAAATAAAATAAAAAAATAGTTTTGCTCTTTTGCGCTTGTTGTGGCAGCTAACCTTATATTACAGATCTAATGAATAGATGGAGTGGTTGGTGTAACTAAGTAGCGTATAGCTTAGCGCTGCACTCTATTCACACATACGGTGCGCCAAATTATTCAAAGAACTCTGTTGCCCTGAGATTAAATGGCTTACGGCAATTTCAGGTTTTGGGGGTTTTTGTTTTTTTTTTTTCGTATTTTTGTTTCTCACTGCCCCCTCTTTTGTGTTTTTTTGTTGTTGTTGTTGTTTGTAACAAATATGTACCTACGCTTAGTTACGTTGGGAAAACACTGCAAAATTTTGTGTGAAAAGTTTTGTAGAGTTTTTCACTGCTCTCGAGCCAAGTTCGATTAGATTTATTGCCTTCGGCAGTGATGGTGGCACAAAGTGGCCAAGACCATCGATCGATTCAGTCAGATGCAAATAATTCTGAGACAGTCGGAGTTGTTTGTCTTTTCTAGAAATACGTTTTGTGCGTTGTAGTCCTCGTTTTCGTTTGTCTTCATCGTCATCGTCGTCGTCGGGTTGGGTTTTAGTTAAGTTTTGTTTGTGTTTTGTTTTTTTTTGTTGCCTCTCATTTTATCTTTGGTTTTATTCCTTTCATTTTGCTCTTATCACGATAATCCTTGAGGATTCAAACTCTTACCCCATTGGCTCTTTGTGAATTTTTGTTTTTACTTTTTTTTTTGCTTTGAGATTGATTGTGATAAATGCAAAAAAAAATTGGTGCTGAGTAGATACTGACTTTACTGGAATAAGAATAACACCTGTCACTAAAGGTGAGTATTAAATTGTATTCAAATTTAATTTGCATGCCAAAGACAAATGAGAGTTTTTGAGAGAAAATACCAGCAATGACTTTTAGATGAAGGAGAAGGACTGGATTTAATAATGATCAAAGTTAACTCAAGTTTTTCAGCGTAGGGCTTAAAGAGATTAAATGCCTACAATTTCTTGTATAAGAAAATATAATTTAAATTCAAATTTGAATATTTTATAAATTTTCAGGAATTCCTCTTTACTTTCTTTTCCATTTTGCTTTTTTAATAATCTTTTTAATGTTTGAAATTTTAAATTTTTCATTAGATTTATATCTTTATGGATTTAATAAACATACATACCTACCTACCTTAAATATTATTTAAACACCTACTAAGCAAATATTTTTGCTTACGACACTTCTGAAGGTACATACTATAGAAACATTATTGGCAATGGAATTTTTGAAAAAAAAAAAATTATTTTATATTTTAATCTAACGATAGAATTGATTCTTGCAACTCTTTCAGTTCATAAAGCTATTCGACAAAATAATACAATCATTAAGCGGATAGTTCAATTTGCTTCAACGTTCTCAGAAATTTACCCGTCAAGTTATTTTTTTTTTTCTGAGGACCAAAATTATATCTACTGCTTACCAATTATATAATCTATTTACAAAAATCTTATCTTTTAATTTCAATAAAAAAATTTGGAAAACTAAGTTTGCGAAAAATATCAATTCATCATATCTCTTAAAGAATCATTTTTTACTTTTGACTTTGCCAGAAACGAAACAGTAAGATTAACTGATTAAACCGAAAAAATATTGCTTATTATGATCAGTTATTTGGTGTAAAACTTCTAAAAAGCTTCAAGTTATGAAGGCACCTATAGCAAAACTTTTCATGAAACATTATGAAACATTATCTAGAAGATTTTTTAATTAAATTGTTCTTAGGACCTAAAATAGCTTACCATAACCGTGCAGCATTATTTAATTTTTCTCGAATTCACCTCCTACGTTAAAAAAAAAAATTCTCTGTCTGCTGAAGTTATAATGATCTCCTTTAGATATTTTTTTTGACAGGCTTACAGGCAAATAAATAAAAATCTAGATCATTCTTTTTCAAAGTTTCGTTGGCTTTTTTGAACTTTTTCCAGGGACTGGTCTTTTTAAAACGATCTCCTTCAAATAATTTTACACTCAGAAATAAAACGGTCTAGAATCAAGAAAAACAATTATTCTAAATCAACACTATTCCTTGGTGAAAATCTGGTAAGCTTGGAAACTGTTTTATAAAGCAAGTGTAACAGTGTTGAGTAAGTGTAGATGTGTTGATCGACAATGCCAATCAACATTGCTTGACCTGAACGAACCCGATTCAAATAGATAGCAATCGACAAAGTTGTTCAATAAATTCAATTTTATAAAAAACATAATGTAGGGTTTTAATTTTATGAACATAATTTATTGGTTTTGTGCGTTATTAATTAGTTTTTATTTGATGAAAAATGCAATATTTCTTCAGAGTAAGTATTTGAAGTCAATAAAATCATTTTAACTTAATTTTTACAAAAAAAAAAATAGTTGGGTACCCCCAGGACTCGAACCATGAACCCTTTGGTTGGATTCTGACGCATCGATCAGAAAATTCCAATCCAAACTAAATGTTGCTACGAAAGTTTTTGACGTACACACTAGCATGTTGATCTACAATGTTAACCAACAATGTTGATCGGCATAGTGTGGACCCTCCTAAAGAATTCTTGTTTCAAAACAGTTCCGTGAAAATAAATTAAAAAAAAAACAAAAATGGTTTTATTTCAATGTTATTTTACTAGTTTTGCATTTAATTCTGTTATTTTTAGATTTTTCAGCAGCTTTTCCTATCATTCTGAAATAAAGATAAACATATTAGTTGTTTTTTTTTTTTTTTTGAAAAAACTTATTTTACTAACTTGGGATTTTCTGAGATTTGAACAAGGACCTTCCGCTTACAAGCCGAATACGCTTTCACTAAAAAGATATCATGTTGAAAGTTTATAACAATCTAATTTAGACAGTTTGTTTGTGTATTTCCATATTTAAGATTTTAGCTTATTTAAATAATGAATGACTAAACCAAGATTGTCTGGAACTAAATTTAAGACAAGATCTCATATTAACATGGAGCAATGAGCAACTTTAAGAAAGTATATATCAAATCAAGTTGTGTTTTTTTAATTCTAAAATAATTCTAAGCTTGTTTTTAGATCCTCATTATTGAATTAATTCTATTGTATGCCATTTTAAGATCAAGCTAATAAGATTTGAAACAAATTAAAATGAACCAGATCGTACTAGATTTTAGCTTGCGATTTTGCTCTGAGTGTACTTAAGGTGCCAGTTATAGCTATCATTGAAACTCATAATTGAAAATTTTTATGATTGATTTCGAGACGTTTAGAAAGCAAAATCAATTATTATTTTGATGGACGATTAAAGTTCAAGACTTAATTATTATTTCTAGTCAAAAAAAAAAAAAAAATCAAAAAGGCCAAACTTTCCACAAAATTTGAATTTTGATTTTTCAATGATCATTGGTAAGGTAGTTCAATCATTGAAATAAGAAAGGTGTTTTTATGTAGAAAGTTGGGGCTATTTGAATTATTTTTTTGGCTAAAAATAATGACTAAATCTTAAGCTTTATTTCTCCATCAAAATAATAAATGATTTTACTTCCTAAACGACTCAAAATCAATCATTAAAATTTTCAATGATGAGTTTCAATGATAGCTATAACTGGCGCCTAAGTCGTTGTGAATAGATCGAGATTTCTGTAAGTTTTTAATTTTCTCACTATCAGCAAGACCGAATTTAATTAAATTCATTCAGAAACATCCTAAAAGTTACAGTAAAATGTATTGCATACAAAAGTTTAAAAAACATCTCTTGGACTTCAAAAAAAAAAAAAAATAAAAATTATGTATCCAAAACTTAATATTTCATAAAAAAAAGTAAATGATTTTTTTTTATTTGGTTTTAGTTTCTGGCTTAGCAACTCTTTTTATAAATATTAATACGAATTTTTATAAAAAAAAAAATATTCAAAAAAAAAAAACCTTTCCAACAATTTTTATATTTTGTTTCTCATAATTTTAAGATTTAATAAAGATGCTTGTATGAAAAATATTTTCAGAAGTTGAATTATGAATAGATATACATATGTACTTTTTTACTTATGTTGTTTTTAACATATTTTAAGTTTTAACACGGAGATCAATATAGCATGACGTGTTAATTTTTGTAAGTATACATGGTTTGCATTGAGTTTTGTATGTATGTAATGCATTTAAATAATGTAGATGGGTAATCAGTCAAAAACATGCATAAAAAGTATTCAGATTATGCCTTAGTCGTGAGAACCTCTTCCTTTATTAAAATTATTTCTGATAACGGATTGCATTTTTCAAGCAAAATTTCGATGCTAATTTTATATTTTATCTGACTTCAATTATTTTTTAAATAACCAAATGTTTTTACTCCCTACGGCACAAATATATGGTCAAAGCGTGAGAGAAATACTATGTGTTTGACAGATAGTTTTTTTTTTTTTAAATAACACAACACTATGAATGTCATTTTGTTTAAGTCAATTTTAATTCAATTGAAAAAAAAAATGTGTGATCAAATTTACTAACCAACGTAATGAATCGGATTTTCTTTACATTGCTTTGTTTATATTTTCGTATAAAACCACATGACTGACTTATTGTATGTACATACATATATAAAATTTTTAAATTCTGTTCTTTTGCCTTGCGGAAGATTAAAGAAGAATGTACAAAAAATTCCTATTTCCATGTCCATTATTATTATTCGGAACTGCAGGTATACTTTGGAATCAATCGTCGAAAGTTTTCAATTTCCAATAATATAGGTAGAAAAGTATTCTCTTATTTCGTTTCAATGTTTACCAATATTGAATACTTCCTATCGCAACATATTTCCCCACTTAAAAATTTTTAAACCGTTCAACTTTTGACACTTTAAGCCTAGTTTACAGTTTCCACGCGCAAACAAAAAAACAATGCAAATTTTTTCGCATGTCAGAAATCTTTTAGGTGAAATGCAAATTTAATTGTTTGCACGATTGGTTTACAGTTTCATAGAAAAAAAAAAAACATTTCTGTCATGGAATGTCATGCAAAACAATGGACCGGGTATTGTTTTGCATGCGAAAAAAAGGGTGGTAGGTACAATACTTCTTTTGTGGTCGGTTTACACTTCCAAAAAAAAAAATATATTTACCTCAAGGCATTATTTGCATGCAAATAGTTTTTGCATCCAAAAATAATTATTTTCCATTTTTAGGCCTATAGATTTTTATATAAGGTTAAATTAATTTTTAATTAATTAATTTAAAATTAATAATTAATTCCTTACTCAATGGATGGCTGGTGCACAGAATAGCTGGAAAAACGTTTTGAAAATTTTGATCTTTTTCGCATGGGAGCTGCTCAATTACAATTGTTCATCTTTTATTTATTTTTGGTTTCATTCCCTATTTCAGATGAAATAAAAAAAAACAATTCCCAGTAATTGACTTTAAAATATTTTTTTTTAGGTAAAATCCGTATGACACTACATTTTTTCTTTATTTTTATTTCTCATTAAACAAGTCAAAGAGTAAACAGAGCACAACGGGATAAAAAGTGTTTTTGAGAAAAGGATAGCTGTTCTATAAATTAGTTTTCACTATTACAATGAGTCCCAAAAAAAAATATACAACATAAATTAGTGTTCTCGAGGTTCCTGTGAGTATACTTACTTTTGCGACAGAGTGTACCTTGAAATTATTTTTCATTTTTAATTCTGAAATATCAAATATTTTTAATAATTTTCTTGTGACATTTTTACATTAAATGGAAGTAGTGAATACCCTACCCACTCAAACCTATCAAAGTTTGAATAAGAAATTCTACGTTCTGCTTTATTTTTGTTTTGAGCATACTGAACATATTTAAGGAAAAAATTCTTATCATATCGTCGTCGTTCAGACAAAACTCCCTAGGTCCATTTTCATTTATTTTGAGACATCGGTACTTTTTGCGGATTTGTACTAACCAGAATTTGAAAATGTTGGATTTCGGGAATTTTTTAATTTATAAATTGACCAACATAAGATCTAAGGACCTTTAACAGAACTTAAATGTTTATATTTTAGTAAATATGTATATCGTATTCAAGATAGGGTTGTTCTCGTTTTCATAAGAAATGGACTTAGGGAGCTTTGATAGAACGACGACGATATAATACTCGTAAGTTCGTACCTACATATACTTTTAGCAGAAGTAGTAAACGAAAATATATCAAATACAATATACAAACATATGCAAAAATCTTTACCTTTATACAATAAAAATATAAAGGTCTTTGAAACTTTTTTTCAAAAATAATATGACCACCATCTTCAATTTGGTTGCAATTTTGGTCCATTTCACTCGATTTTTAACATTCCTTCGGCGTAAAATTCAATGGGATCCATAATATTAGGAATATCTAAATCAAAAATAACTATCAACTGTTTCAATTTCCATACGAAGTAAATTTTTGAATGAAGAAAACTTGGCAGGCAAACAAATTGGAAATATTTTGAGTTTAAAAATACTTACCCTTGATTTCTCTCATACCAATTAAAAAAAAAAACCTTAATCTGTGAGAAAATCCACATAAATGGCAACTCTGTATCGCAACCTTCATGTCAGACAAAGTGAAAAAGTTGTGTAACTCTTATTTTCAAAAATAATTTTTCTAATTATGTCTTAATGACCAATTTATATCCTAGATCATTTAGGACATTGTTTTGAGTTGTTTCATTTGCAACTATTTATATCATTACTATTTTAGCAGCCAAAAAGAAACCAAAACCAATTGCAATCATCATTGTTCTTCTATTTGCAGCGATTTACCTGTAATATAATGATGAAAAATAGTACGTATACGCCACAGTGGACCTTCAATTTTAATAAGACCCGAAGATTTGTATCATTGCAAGAAATTCAAATGTCATTTGTAATTGCACATCTTTGCGTTTGCTGTTTTTGGGTTTCTTGAGCAAAATTATATCGATATCCGTGGGAAGGTGCGACTACATCGTTCAATATCAAATTGTCTTCAGGATTATAATAAATGTCTGCTATTTTTATAAATGAATGTCTTATTATGCTTTGTGGAAATACATACGACATTTTTTTTCTGCTTACCTATTTTCTTTTTCATCCCCATAAGTGTGAAAATTTTTTAAACATCCAATAATATTTTTTGAAAATTTTGGTAGTTACCCAAATTTTTTTTAACTTACTTTTGAGACCTTCTTCATAAAAATGATCAAAATCAATCAAACTGTTTTCAAAAAAAATGAAAATCAAAAAACGTGATTCTATGAAAGCACTCTGAACCATTTTTTGAAAATTGCTTTTTCATGCTAATGGAGTTTTATTAAAAACAATTTATGAAGCTACAGTTAAAAAAAATGATTTTGTAAATTTATTGAAAACAAAATTCTTTTATTTTTTGTTCTCAAAAGAAAAGTGGAACGTTTCGAGTGAATGACCGAAAAACGCTATGTAGGAACCAAGTTTAGAGAAAACGACTGCAACCGTTTATAAAGCTCTAGCCGAAAAGATAGACTGACAGAAAAATTGTGAGACCCATATTTTCACCGTTATGACAATTCTGATCAAAATTTTGAGTTGCGATTTTTAAACAAATGTATAATATTTGCCATAGTTCAAAGTTCCTTTATACCACAAGTAAAAAAAAAATAGTTCAAATGTGTCTCCATTAATCGATAAAACAAGATTTAGATAATCTAATGTTTGTTAAGGTGCTTTTTGTTCTATATATATTAAAATTGTGACATTTATTTAATTTGGCTTTGTTAAGATCCTTTTAAACCCACTTTTTTTTCAAAAATATCTAGAATTCAGAGTTTATATTCTATTTGTTTATTCAGAAAATTTATCACCAACAATTGTTTTTACTTATCACCAAAGAGCTCTAAAGGTTGAAGAGAAATGTATTGCAATTCACTTCTTAGAGAGGTCTTATTGTATTGTAAATCTAAAGAATCTGAACAATGCACACCATATCGTGATGGTTTTATTTATTACATACACATTAACCCTAGTTTTTATTTATTACATTTTTTTTTTCATCAAACTCAATAAAAAAAAGAAAGTTCAATGGTTTGGAAGAAAACATATTGTACGATTTGGTATATATCTCTGCTCGGTATGTACCTAAGTCCTGAGTAATAAAGATATCTTATAAGGAGTCTGCATAGAAGGCGAGTGTACTGTAAATTGCATCGTTTCCATTGAATGAATGAATGAAGAAAAGAAGCCATTTTTATAGGTTCACAGGAGAACTACATCATACATATAAAGGGGAGCTTCATAAGGAGTTTTGGGGTATTTTATGAGGATTTTATGAAAACAATTGTAAGGATTGCACAAAAGAAAACATTCGCTCTAAATATTTTGGGGATAACAAAAGATTTTGCTTTGATCAGATTGTTAGGAGTTTTTCTTATGGATAGGAGGAGGATTTGATTGCCTTGCTAATGGTTACGATTATTATTTAAGTGAACCGACTGACTTAAGGATTCTTTGAGGGAGTAAGAATAATGCTGACTTCTTAGCTTTAATGATTTTTTCTTTTTTCAATTGACTGGTAGTTAACTGGTGAACACCTATAGAGTATACAAAGAATAGTTGCAAAATTTAAGGCGTGGTCAATTGTATTGTAAGACACCAGGAATTGAAGAATCTATTTTTACAGATTTTTTGCTTTTCTTTCTTTATTAAACACTCTGTAATCCACAATTTTAATGTAGGTAAAGCCAAGTTCAATTGAAGCTTCAAGTTCCTTATTTTAGCGATGCATAGCTTTCCATATATCTATATGCATACCTTACCTACATCAAAAGTAAAAATAAGTTGAATGATGTCAATGACAGGTGTATCAACAAGAGCTTTCTTAAACAAATTAATTCAGAGAGTTATCTAAAAGATAATAACAAACTGGCACTTAAATTGCTTATTATAAAACTTCAAAAACAAAATTAAAACTCCTAAATTATAATAATTACCAATAAAATAATTCTATTGAGAATAAAAACAAAAGATTTAAAGCGTACCTTCCAGGAAATAATTTTCATAACAAAAAAAGTCCTTCCCAATTCCTTTTTTTTGTCTAATTAGCTCATTAATTGTTAAATAAAGTGCCTTGTTATATTATTATCAAGTATCCACTAGAGACAATTCATATCCACAGCCAAAGTTCAATATCAATTGCGATGGCATAATTAATTAGGTTTACAAATTGATGATTATTATTTTCCTTTCTTAAGGGAAAGTCAGATATAATTATATTCCTTTCATAATTTACGTGAATAATTTGGAGAAAAAATGGTTCGTTCTTTACCATTAACTTGAATTTATTTGCGTTTAATGAAAATAAAAAATTAAGGGTGTTCAAAGTAAAATTTTTCTTGAGAAAATGGAGTTAAGCAATGATTTGATTTTCAAAAATAATTTGTTTTCAAATTAAACTGCAAATCATTCGAAAAACTATTGACAACGAAATTAAGCCAGAATAGATATTCTGTCAGTAAGTAATAGATTCAGATTTTTTTTCTTAACTGAATAATTGCTCAAGGACATTTTTACTTCTATAAATTCTGGAATCACTTTGTGGGCCTAATGTCACCTAAGGCCCATAAACTTATCGTGGAATAAATTTATTTAAACTATCAGACTCGTTTGCGTATTGTGTTGCGTATTGTGTTGAATATGCCTTTTAAAGTAACAATTACGTCCAAGGGTTTTTATTATTGAATAATGTTTTTTTGACACATAAGTATACTAAAAACCGAAAATACTACTTAATTCACCAATGTGTATCTGAGAGAATGGTCAGAGTGTCTACTTTTCAATAGTTTTAGTATAACTCGGAAACTAAACCGTATTGTACACTTGAAACTTTTTGTTTAAAATTTAATTTTCTATTGCAATGATGGTTTCAACAATTTTATAAGAAACTTTAAATAGGTATAAAGTTAACAAAAAACAATTTAAACAAAATATAAAAATAAAACAATTTTAAATTTGTACTAAACTGCGCATAACCTCTTTCGGAAAAAATATAGGCTCAAGGCAGACTTTGACAAAAATAGGAGATGTTGAATTTTTTAATATTGCATGTTCAAAATTAATTTTTATTAAAATTTGACAAAGGTATAGCCTTTCAAAACTTTACCATCATCTCTTGCAATTTAATAACAATAATTGCACTTAGTACCTACCAAGTCTTATATAAATCAGTACAGCTATTCAGTTTGTAGGTCTGGAAGCATTTAAAAACAGCCGAAAAACAAAATTGCGGCCCTTCCAACTTTTTGAATATTCTCAAGAATCGTAATGTCATCAAAATTTTAAGTTCTTATATCTATGCGAATGTGAAATCTGTCATGAAGTTTCTAAAAAGAGGCTTTCCAGACAAAACTGCGAAAAGTTATGAGAAATCGTAAAGTTTTAATGGGTTTATCTCTAACTTCTTTAACATCCAATATTAAAGCCTTGAGCCTCTACATTGTTTTGTCTAAGTATCTTTTGAGCCTATCCTTACTTCAAGAAAAGTTATGCGCAATTTATTAAATCAATTTTAAATCTTAAATTTTTCGATTTATTTTAGTTGGTTTTCTCAATCTTTTCTGATAAAATTGTTTTATAAAATTTTTAAACCGTTAATTTCGATAGGAAATCTAGTTTTGAAAAAAAAAGTTTTAAAAATAAAATTGTCAAATTCGGCTTAGTTTCCGGGTTATACCAAAAATATTGAAAAGTGCCCAGTGTGCATCTTTGTTTTTAAACATGCTAAAGTGTCAAACAAACATATTCAATAATAAAATCCTTGCACGTAATTGTTCCTTTGCCTATTAGAAGACACCGTTATTTTGGAAGCGCTGAAAAGAGTTTATCCTCAAGTCCCAAGTTTATGGAAAATGAGGCAGACAGACTAAACAGAAGTGCGAGACCCACTTTTGTCACGTTCTATATCGTCTTGATGTATTCTCGAGTATTGAACTCACAATATCAAAAAGAGGACTTAATTTAATTTTACATACAAAATAAAACTTCATTATGGAACCAAAACTGTCAGTACTTAAAATCGTTTAATGCTTATTCACTCTATGTATTTTAAAATCCGATAATTTTATTTAATACAAAAAAAGCAATTGCCCATTCCTAATTGTCACATCGCTGCATCCATTCATCCTTAAAAATTAAATGTGTAAAATCAAACAAGTACATTAGTACATACTCGTATGTACTACATACAAGTTTTAACATACATCCTCGTGCATGTAAACGTAAGGTACCATTTACCCATTTGGGAAATCTGTTTGCCAATTTATCATCAAATGAACCGTGAAGGCTGTGAAAGATGGCTTTCACCATGGGCTGATGCGTATAGTGTATCTGTGTTTCCGTAATTCAGACATTGACTAACGTTAACGTAACTGGTACAACACATAATTTATGTGAGATACAATCTCTCTCCCTATTACCTACACACAAAACGTATTGAAAATTTAAGCTGACAGAATGTATGTCACAAAATGACTGACTCGCAGGATAATGAAATCCAAATTAGTGCGGTTGTTACATGTGAGAGAGATGCAAAAACACAGGATTTTCAGACCACATTAACACACACTCACACATACACTTACAGACGTGCTTCACGCAATTTTGACGTGATTTTTGTTGGTTGCGTATATAGTGGAAAAAAATTGATCACGCCTGAAGGAGGAGCTGGGGAGGATAATATGTGGTTGGATTAACCATAGTGTTACATTATAACGCAATTGTGCGCATTTGTTACACGAGCACTTATTTTCCCAGAAACACGTTTATATAGTGTGGACATGGACTTTGCTAATTTTTCGCCATGGAAGTCTATTAATTCATTCTATTGAAACGTATAAGTTCGTATAACTGCTCGTATAGCTTTTTGCCTGGCATAATACTGCAATCGCACACAGGAACTACAACTACTTCCTGATTAGCCCTTTTGCTAAAATATTATCACTAATTTATTATTAGAAGCAGCAATGCATGATATCGAAGTTTCTAAGCGAGTTCTATCAAATTTAATGCTTTCGTTTGAATGAGTACATGACGTGTTTTAAACAAAAATAAAAATTATTGAAACAAATAGGTAGTTCATGGATAGAAGAGAAGAATATATTTAATAATTCCATGAAATAGATAAACATAAATGATATATGTATTCGCAAAAATCTATATTGAAGAGTCGACTGAACTGTCGTCACCAGTTAATTCTTTAAAATTTTACGAGTATATCAACTAATATCTATTACACATGCCTGCTGTTAAATAATTAAACAAAAATAACTTAAACTCATCAGTGACATAGTGAGGGCTTTGTCATACGCAATTTATATTAAGTTCAGTTCAACTTACATGAATTTTTCAACGAAAATCCACTGTAAACTATATCCAACAAGATTAGAATTCCTAATCATTAAGCTGGAAGTTTTTTTTGCCCTGGGCCAGGCATAGTTTCTATATAAGAAGGTTTTATAATACAAATTCTATATACTACTGAAATAAATCAGCCAAGTAGAAGACTTAGCATTAAGGATTGGACTTGTTGAATTATTGATTCAAAATAGCTTTTTATGGCCTTTAGTCCTATAAATTGGCGTTTCGTTCCTCCTCACTATGTCACTGATGAGTTCAAGTGAGTAAGCCGAACGAAACGCCAATTTATAGGACTAAAGGCCATAAAAAGCTATTTTGAATCAATAATTCAACAAGTCCAATCCTTAATGCTAAGTCTTCTACTTGGCTGATTTATTTCAGTAGTATATAGAATTTGTATTATAAAACCTTCTTATATAAAAAAAAAAATAACTTAATTTGTATGAAAATTAAGGAGTTAGTGGCACTTGAAAAAGAAAGTTAAAGCTGTTTAATTTAAAAATAATTTTAAGTAAATGATTTTAAAATAAGATAATTAACTCCAATTTCTTAATTCTTAAGTTTAAGCAGTAATAATAAAAAAAAGGGGCTTGTAAATGGGTAGATTAAAATATGGCACTAACTTATTCTTGTGTTTTGAATCTAGACTTGATACATATTATTTTTTTTTATAACTAATGCGCAATCAAGGGGTTATGACTACTAGGGGTGTCGGAATTTTTTTTAATTTTTTGTATTCAAAATGGGTATTGTGGATCTTGTAAAGGGATTAGAAAGAAATAATTTTTGTTCTGGGACATTTTCCAAAATGGAATTTTGAGACCCCGCGGCCATTTTTAGGTTGAAAAACCTCAACTCGAATAAGCGGACCGAAAAACTAATATTATATAAAGTCACAGTAACCTACAATGATTTTATTTTGCTTTTGTAACCTTTTGCTAAGAAGATAGCGTTAAAATCTGCTTGTCAAAATATCATGAAATAACTTTTTACATTAAATCCCCCCGAAGAATAGATCGATTTTCTAGATGTTTTCGATTATTTCTTCTAAATGGAATGCTTTAATTGGTTGAAACTTGCTTTCTTAATACTATACAGCATTTTTAAATTGAAGTTCGGTCAATACAAATGAGAAAAGGAGCCAAAATGAAACATTTAAAGTAATTTTGACAACATATCGACGAAAATTTAATTGGTTTTCCTGACCATTTTTTCGAAATGTGCTGTTTTTACTTGAAAACGGCCGCGGGGTCTCAAAACTCGATTTTGGAAAATGTCCTAGAACAAAAATTTCATCTTTCTAAACCCTATACATGATCCACCATACCCATTTTGAATATAAAAAATAAAAAAAAATTCCGACACCCCTAATGACTACCCTTAATATGTTAAACAAAGTGCGAGTGTAAGGAAAGTAAGATATGGCTTAGAGGAGATACCGACTGATATTGGTTTTGAATTTCTGAATACCACAATGGGAAGGAAAAATAGAGTAGGGTTGGTTTAGTATTGATTTTTCTTTCATTTTTCAATTAAACAAAATTTAGTAAAACATTATTTACATTGTATATGTGTACTTGTCTGAAGCCAAGCTTTTAACGTCAAAAAATAAAAAAAAATTCTTGGAGGCTTAATTTAAAATAACAACACAATTATCTTATATTTTCATCACCTGACTTAAATGATATTGAACAACCACCGTGCCACCGAACACCTTCAGAAAAGCTTCACAGAACTAATGCTACATTTCCACCCAAGGCTAATCTGAAATTTAATGGGGCATATTCATAGATGTTGTTTAAGCTATTGCTTGACTAAACTGGAGCTTACCTGATGAAGTTTCTATAGGAGAAACTCCAGATTTGCCTAGCAACAGCTTAACCTCAAATCTTCTTTAAATCTCGAAGATTTACCAAACAAATATACATACATATGTTGTAAATCTTGAAGATTAGAAACTAATCTTGCTAAAACTTCCTAGGACAAATACTTTTACAAATCGTACTAATATATTCTTGTATGGCGCTGAAAGATTCATTCATGGCTGAATTCAGTTCTTCACAAAGAAACATTCTATCTCACTTCCTCTTCATAAGAAAATATGAAACACCATTTGCCTTTTTGCTAGGAGCTTAAAAGTTAATCTTTTTGTGTGGTGGAAACACCAAATAGATTTATTAAATCTGAACTGAGATCAACCTTTGGTGGAAACATAGCTTAATATAAATATAATCTTTGGAAACTAAGGGCCAGTTTCAAATGTTTTGGCTAAAGTTTCGGATAGATATCCGAAACATAACGTATCCAGCAGATAAAGTTGCTGTTATTTAATTTCATCTTCAAAGTCTCAGATAAACTAACCGATGGATAAATTTACAGTTTACGAATTAAGAACAACATAAAACATCAAAAGCATACTGAAAACTTAATTTTTGTTGTTCAATCAAAAAATCCTTTTCATTTAAATTTAAAATGTCACTACTTTTTAATATTTAAATTCAATATGAACCATGACAGATCAATTCAAAGCTTAATTTAAAATGTTACGGATGAAACTCATAGCAGTAAGGCATTTTCTAGATAAAGGTTTTAAGAGACACTTGAACCAGCGGATAGGCTATCTGCAACTTTATTCATTGCATATCACTTTCCAAGACTTTTGAAACCAAAAGTTGAAGTTTATTGGGCAAAAATTTTCCGGATAGGCTATCCGAAACTTTATCCGTAAGTCTTGAAACTGGCCCTTAGAGTTGAGTTCATTTTATTAGTTTTTCTATAAGCTTACTTAAAATGTCTTTCAACAAACATTATAAAATCGTCAACACAGAGTGAAAAGTGGCTAGCTCCACATTTTTTTATAATTATAGACCACTTCAAAAATTGCTGAAAAATCTATCAAATCTTTTCAATTTCTCTTAATATTGCAATAACAAGTGTAGAAAAATACTTAATGTAATTTTGGATGTATTCAAATAATGTGAACTCTTATTTTAATAATTTCTTGTAAAAAATGCAAAATACGAGTTACCTGCTTTTCACTGTAAGCCGATGAAATACTTTATTATACCAAAAACTTTAATCCTTAAATTTACTTCCACACTCGTAAAATGTTACTCCTGTAAAAATTATAGCCATACATTTGAGTGAAATTTTATCGGAAGGCTTCAAAATTTGAGATTCTCAAGCAGTTTTAAACATAGAAACAAGCAGGTGGTTCAACGAAATTTCTTTCTAACACAATTATTTTTTTTGTTTTTTTAAAGGGAAGGTAAACATTTTTTAATAGAACTTGAAATCGAATACCTTAGTCGCATGCCTTAAGAGGCTCGTGTAGCTATTCTGATAACCTTCACTTGGGTAACAGATTTCTTCCTTTTGAAGTGACTTTCTTTCGTTCACGGGTGATAAGCTTATGAGTACGTGTAAGCAACCATGTCAAAATAAAACGCCGTATTATAAACTGCCTGTCTTTTAGTGTTTAAAAACGAGTATATCATGTTAAATTAAAGGAAATTTTAAACTTAGTTTCAATTATAATGGTTAAATTGAAAGATTTATTCTTATTCTCATACAAATTTTATTTTATTTTCTAACGTTTTCGAGAACATACATTCTCATCTTCAGGCTAGTTATTAAAATATATTTTTTTAATTTTACAACATATAAATCAAAAAATAATATGATTAAATAAATAATTGTATTAATTAATACACATAGATTTAGAGTAATTTTATCAAACATTATGAATAATTGAATAAATGCGTTTTAAAATTTTGCCTCAAATATGTCTTTGGAGGTTAATGGTTTTAAGAATTTATGCAATGAAGAGCGTTCATAAATGTTATTTTTATTTATATTATTTGTACGGTGTATGTACATTTCTTCATATGCATTTAACAATTTTGGATTATTTATTTGTTTTAGCAAACGAAAACCTGCCAAATTATGGTTATTGTTTATCATATGGTCAGCTGGAGTTGATTCATTCAATGTTTTAGAATGAATTGACTTATAATGTTCTGACCATCTTATTTTAGCTGTTCTTCTGGTTTGACCAATATAAATCGCATCACAATCTTGACAAATAACTGAATAAACCCCAGATTTATCAAGAGTTTCAGTCTTATCTTTTATTGTCCCAATAAGTGTTTCAATTTTATTTCCAGTACTGTTTGGTGACAACTTGATTGAATAATTATTTAAAACTCTCATTAAAGAGTAAGTTAAACCCTTGATAAATGTACCGCCCATAAAAGTGAATACTTTTTCTTTAATTGGAACTAAAGATGTTAAATTATTTAAGTCTTTTTTCATCTTATGTTTTCTCAATAAAGAGTCTACAATTTTTGTGCTATAACCATTTATTTTAGCTATTCTATGAATAGTTGCGACTTCTTTCTTATAGTTATCTTCATTAAGTGGAACATGTATTGCACGGTAAGTATACGAATTCAAGGCTGCAAATTTCGTTTGTTTTGGGTGATACGAGTTTGATGGAATGCATCTGTCAGTATTTGTTGGTTTTCGATAAATATTAAACTCAATATGATTATCAACTCTTTTTATCATCAGGTCTAAAAATGGTAAACAAAAATTTATATCTGTTTCAAAAGTAAATTTTATTATTCCCGGCATAACATTGTTCAAGAAATTGAGAAAAGTATTGAGTAGGTCTTTATGAATAATAATATAAGTATCGTCTACATATCTTACCCATAATAGTGGGAAGTCAGGGCAGTTCTGTTTAGCTTTGGTTTCAAATTCAGCCATGAAACAATTAGCTGCAAAAGCAGACAAGGGATTACCCATGGCTAAACCATTAACCTGCTCATAGACTTTACCATCAAATTGTACATAATTTCTAGAAAAACATAATTGGACAAGACGCAAGTATTCACTTACTTTTAAATCATCTAGTGATGTATTTATATTCTTCAACCAATTTTGAATGGATTCTTCAGCTTTGGTTACTGGAATACTATTGTACATGTTGTCTATGTCGATTGAAGCTTGAGTGTAGTCTTCTAGAATGTTAATTTTGCTTGCTTGATTGATGAATTCGAATGAGTTTTTAACATAGTATCCGATTGGTTGTTGAAATTTTGAAAATTCTTTACATAACCATTTTGCCGTTTCATGAACTGGTGAACCAACTCCACTGCATATCGGTCTAATTTTTAGATCTCCTACTTTGTGAATTTTAGGTAAAGCATATAGTTTTGGAATGCTGAAGTTTGAACTCGTACATTAGTTCCATCAATAAATATTTAACAAAATATTTACGAATTTATAATTTAGTTTCAATATTTTGTTATAATATTCTTTAAGTGTAACGTGATTTTCTTCGTGTTTTGGAAATATGATAAAATATTTCTGTCCCTGTTTTAAATTAAAAAAAGAAACCATCAGCAGTTGACTCACCCTTTGAAAAATATTAATATCATTCCAAAACTCGTTATATCCAAAATTTTCATTTTGTGCAAATAAAAAAAAAACTTTAAAAGGCTAAATGATAGTTGCTAGTAAAGATTTTAGTTTGCTAATAAATGATTTTAAAATCTTAATGGTTTAGTTAAGAACAAAAATATATTGAAAAATCCGTTTAAAAGATATTTGACAATCAAATTTGGATATGAAGAGTTTTGCTGAAAATGATTGGATATGGCCAGTTTCCACACCATTACCCCCTCTCTCAATTGCACCCTCTAATATAATAGCACTACACTAGTTTCCATTCATGAATGTTTTAGTTCCTTTTTAAATGACATAATCAATTGCCTATGATGGATAAGAAGAGTTTTGAAACCAAACCTACTGCAAACAATGGATATGGAAAGTTCTGATGTAAATTGCACTGTGGATATGAAGAGTTTTGGAGACAATTACGATGTTTGACGTCAATATTAAAGGGGATTGGAGGGGGAATGCTGTCAAATTTTCCTTGAAAACTATTCAATATGCCCATCTTATTTAATATTTGATAAAAGTGGATATGACGAGTTTTGATTCTCATCTACTTAAATATAAAACTATCTTTTTTGAAAGTTATCTCCGACACTGGCTACGACGATAAAAAAAAAAAAATATTACTCAATAGTTCCCCATACAAAGTACATTATGCATGTAAATATGAAATTATTTTCTCACGAATAAATTAATGTTCACCGTTTACATAAAACAGCTAAAGAATTTTAGTAGTTATTAAAGTTTTTTTGAATTTAATAATTTCAAAATTAGTGAAAATGGCGGATCCAAAGCCTGTTCACATGCAAATCCCAATATTTGTTTATGTATTTACGTATATTATTTGAAGGGTTCATGAAAAGCCAACTTAAATAACAGACACTGTCAATCTTGACAACCTGCACTCTGAGCAATATATTTTCTTAGATTTGGATACGGTGGCGTATACTTACTACTTTTTAATGGACACATATTGGAATTTTTACGATTTTCGGGCTTTCATTTATTATCTTTTTATTTAAACCTTGTATGACGGTATGGGTTACAATTACCATTGTATAATTTGAGGCTGTTATTGTAACGAGGACAGCATCATAAGGTGTGCGTATTTGTAAGTGACCTAAAGGAGGATGATGTTTTTGCTTTGGATAGAAAGTTTCGAAATGCCGGCTGTGTCAGATTTGTCAGTTATGCACTGAAAGTGCTAATAAGTCACGGCTTAAATCAATTTAATTTTTTAAATGTGATTTTAAAATTATTAAAAATATTTATTTTCTTACAAAATAGCAATGATTGACACAGAAACTCTTATGAACGCATATCAGAATTCCTAGATCTCTCACCCGCACATTTCAAAGAATTGATTTACTGAAAGGTATAAGCGTAAACTGCAATTATTTCATTTAAAAAAAAACAAAGATCTTACAGTTTTGAACTTTGCAAATTTTCAGAATTTTTTGAAAAAGTTTAGTTTTAGTTCAACTTTGCATTTGTAATCGTTTTTTGCAAAGTTGCAAATCCAAACATAATGAGTGTGTTTATATTTACCTCTTTTTGATTTGGGAAAAATTAGATATTCTTTCACCGAAAATGATGTAGCGTGCTCGAAATTGCAATCGAACATTCTGGAATCTTGTTTGGCAAATTTCTAATGTAAAGAATCAAAACGAACCAATTTATATAAAAAGTATAAGTGGTAGAAGAGAGGGAACGCTAATTGGTTATGTTATGAAGGTACTATTACTTCTAATAGAGTAAACATTGGCTTCAAAATGAAAAGTACAAAATTTGCTAGAATTAATTGCAAGAATTCCTTATAAAACTTTGCGTTTGGCAAGCATACTTATCATTTCGCAAATTTATGTTTGGTGAAAGGATTTTTGCGAATAGCTACATAGAGAGATTTTAAACATTATAAAATACAAAATAACTTTCACTCTGTAATTTTTGTTTCATTTGGTGGCATGAAACTTGCAAAAATTGAAAAGTTTCAAAGTGCAAAGTGAAAATAGTTGATGAAATAAAAATTTGCAATTTAATTTTTTCACTCAAAAGTTAGCACAAGTTTCTTACATGACAGCACAACGTTTTTATTTTTTATGAAAATCGGATATAATTTTACTAACTTCACGATTACCAAAATTTATCGTCGACCATTAATGTTGCAAACATGTTATTTTTTATTTTTTCATCTCACATGCCATAGCAAATTACACAAAAACAGCACAACCTGTAACTATGCATGTATCCTAAAGCAGCGGTTCCCAAACTTTTTAAGCTGTGGAACCCTAAACAATGCCCAAATATATTTCGGAACCCCATCCAGACAATAGCAACAAATGAAAAACAACACATTTCAAAATCAATTTTTCATTTAGTGTGAAGAATGAATCTGTTTCATTGTTTGATTTATAATTGTTTTAAAATTAGCTTCTATATATGTCCGAAAGTTGTATTCGCATATCTGTGGCAGCGTCCAGTATCGATATGTGTTAAGTTTTCGTGTAAGTTTATATGCTGAAAAGGTAGCAAATTTAATATAGCTTTCTTGGCAAGCTCAGGGAATTCATTCTTAGTACCAATCCAAAATTCGTATGATGATACAGAATCAAATACAAACTTTGCAGGGACTCGTATTCCTGTACACTCAGGGTCATAGGCTTGCTGGTTTTCATTCGAAATGGATTTTGTATTCACTCAATATCAGTATTTGTATCTGGAAAGTAATCCAGCATGGATCTTTCGAAAATAACCAAATGTAGAGCAATAACATTGCTGATATCTGCTCTGGGTTCAAGCATGTTTTCTTGCATGAATTCATGTAAAACTGGAAAACACTCAAAATTGTTCTTAGCCAGAAATTAATTTTTCTTTTCAAAACTGCCAGTCTGTGTCTCGCAAAAAGTACTGTAATTGATTTTTCCTGCAGAGCTGTAGCAGTTTTGTTGATTTTCTCGAAAATTTCTGCTAATTTCGTAATCCATTGCTCATCATGCAATACATCAAAGAGGTTTGCAGTTAAAGACATATTAGGTCTGATCCTTTACTTTGGGTTTCTGTGATTTTAAGTCCAAACTTGTGTCAAAATATTTTTTTTATATGAACTTTGACACAACTTTGGACTGAAATGCGCACAAATGCACAGAAAATCACAGAAATTCAAAGTAAAGGAACAGACCTGTTTTTTCCCAGTTTGAACACATTCAACTCATCACGAAGTTGAAATAACCTGTATAAAGCTTTAATTCTGGAAAGCCATCGGATTTCAGTATGAAGAAAAGGCAATTCGTACTGACTGCCCTGCCCATATCTTTACACACTAATTTAAACAATCTCGATTGGAGAGGACGACTCTTTACAAAATTTACTATTTTCACAGCTTCACCGAGAATTTTTTTTTACATCAGTTGGCATTATTTTCTTGACAAGTGCATAACGGTTGAAAATACAATGACTGCTGGTACTTCTAGGAGCAATGTTTTTATTTTTTGAAACAACCCCTTTAACCTTTCCCACCATTGCTGCTGCTGCGCCGCTGCATACAAGGTGTCCCGGACCTGAGTGGAAGTATTTAAGGGGGTGGTTTTTGGGGTTATTCTAAGAAAAAAATTGTATAAGTGAAATTTGTATCTCCTCTCCCTGAAACATTGACTTAAAATGCAAAAAAAAAACATTAAAAATCAACGAAAATACATCTAATAATGTGCTGTAATTTTTTTGAAAGCTAATATTTCATTCTTGCATTTGGTTTTTAAATCAAGTTGTTTGAGCGAATAGTTTTTGAGAAATTAAATTTCAAAGTCAAAATTAAAAAAAAAAATGTGATTTTTTTTCTTGAGTCGATATTTTTCAAAATTGTACGTAATTAAGTGCATATTTCGTGTTCAATATTCAATGCCCTCATTATTTTTTAGTCCATTATCGAAAACAAATTAAAAAAATCTTTCTTAGTTTTTGAGAAATTAAGGAAAAACAAAAGATACTTTTTCCAAAATAGCGCGAATAAAGGGTTAAATTATGGATAATTCATGAATAATAAATTCATATTTTCGGGCTTATGTGGTAAAAGTACCTTTTGTTTTTCTTAATATCTCAAAAACTAAGGAAGATTTTTACATTTGGTTTTCGGTAATGGACTAAAAAATAATGAAGGCATTGAATATTGAACACAAAAAAAGCCCTTAATTATGTAAAATTTTGAAAAATATCCACTTAAGAAAAAAAAAATTAAATTTTTTTTTTAATTTTAACTTTGAAATTTAATTTCTCCAAAACTATTCGCTTTAACAACTTGATTTAAAAACCAAATGCAATAATGGAGTATTACCTATGAAAAAACTATAACACATTATTAAATGTGTTTTCGTTGATTTTTAATGTTTTTTTTTGCATTTGAAGTCAATGGATCAGAAACTGCCCCCCTGCCTCAGGGAGGGGAGATACAACTTTCCCCTCATACAATTTTTTTCTTAAAATAACCCCAAGAACCACCCCCTTAAATACTTCCACTCAGGTCCGGGACACCCTGTATATCAAAACACATATTTTGCCCAATTAATGATGTGTTTACTCATGAAACAGTTTATGACCTTGAAGTTCACACTACGATTAAAAAACATAAACTTCAAAAATAAAAAATGTTGTTCAAATTTTGTTTGTGGAAATTTTTAATTTTTTCTTTTATCGTTTGTATTTTACTGTTTATAAATACGTCTAGAAGTTTGTGGAACCCTGAAAACTCTCCCGTGGAACCCCAGGGTTCCGCGGAACACACTTTGGGAACCGCTGTCCTAAAGCATTGATTATTTTCGTTGAACTTCAAAAATCAACAACTCGGTACCTATTGAATTACCTATAACATGTATCAGTTCCTACAATTATTACTCTTTCATTCATCTTTAAAGAAAACCTTGAAGAAAACCACAGTTACACCTATACTTTATATTTAATCACACTTCTTCTTCATAGCCAGACTATTAAGTGTCAAATTAAATGTCACCATTTATCTTCCATATTTGTATTAATTTTGTTTTTTTTTTTTTATATATTTATGAACCAACTTACGATCGAAATTACCATTCATCCATATGTGAATGTTTGCCACCCGCATGTTTTCCTCATCAAAATAAAATTATAATATACCAAAAAGTTTCTATACCCATAAAAATATAAATAAGTATAGTATCTCTTAGACAACCTGTTGCTATTTAAGCACAGAAATACACATATACAATACAGACGACATTCTGTTACTATTCCGAAATGTCTGCAAAGTTAATCTAGACGGTATCTAAGTTAATATACCTACGATAAAATATCCCTCCAAAAATGCCTAAAGATTCTTCAACAAAGCTTTTATGAATCTCGATTGTAAAAAGTAAAGCTTTTCTTACTCTAAAAAAAATATCCCAAACATACGAATGTAGGGGTTGTTCGGATGAAAACAAAACCCATATGACACACTTCGCTCAAATCAGAGCAAAACATCGCTCTCCCATCTGTTCAAAATGAGAGAGGGAACAATTATTATTTAGGGATGAAAATGTCTGCAAACTAGGTGACTGAGGGGGTGGTGGTAGCTTTCTAGCAGTTGTTAGGGAAAAGTAAAAAGCTATACGGACTGTTCTTTGGGGGTGAGCTCCACCCTAGTTATAGCTGTAAACAATGCCAACACAATAACAACAAAGACTACCTACTGTTGTCTCCTTACAGTAGATACGAATGGAACGGATACAGTGATGAACATATACAGACATCCAGAACGACATATAAAAAGTAAGAAAACATCCCAAACAAACGGTATCCACACTCTGCTGTAACAAACACTTTAACCAGCCCCATAAGCAAAAAACTCCGAAAAATCCAGTTTATCCAAAGTTGGCAAGATGGTCGGTTGATTCCGTTGGATACGGTAATTTTCGTTGCATTTCGTTTCACTTATTTTGTGGAGGAAGTTGCAAATTCACGCGCGCGCTCGCTGACTACCATGTCAAGTCTTTTTGTTCGCTTTGGTTGTTCTGTCTTTCGTTTTTAATTGATATATGTACCGCTGCTGGTGCTGCTGGTGATACTGGTTAATCGCAATTATAAATCGCTAAACGGGCTTTTAAGAACCACCGCCTGATGGGTCGCTGACAGTAGCTACTTTTTCTTCGTATAAGCACCCATTCGCTGTGTGTTATCAGTGTCGAGTTGAGTCGAGAGTGGCGTCCGGCGGGTTACTCTCAACACGTCATTTGTCCAGATCGGGAATATGATACGTGATTGACAGAGATCGCGAGATAAATTTGTATCTGAACCGGTTCGCAGAGATAAAGTAGCCACACAGTTTGCGGTATCTTTGATCAAAAATATAACAACTTTTTCCAAGGCAGTACCTATCGGTATCGTTGTCACCCATTTGGCATTCGGCAAAAACGATCCTCGTAAATAAAAATGTATGAATGAAATTCCTCAAACATTAGATACACACAAACATAGCAAAAAAAAGTATCTACTAGTTGTGTACACAGTTAGATACGTGTTTACTTCTGAGATATTTTTATTTACAAACAGAAAGTCTACCGGACAGATTTTTGAACTCACTCTCGTTGAGAGTTCAATCGAATAATTATTATTTTGCTTTAAAAATCACTGAAATCTCGAGATCGTGACGATAGATCACAAAAAAAAAAAAAACTATCTATCTATTTCTAGTGCTATTGATATTTTAACATCCAAATCTGGATGGAGATGGAAAGATACGACTATTTGCGAAAAAATAAAAATATCTAATAGATTTTTTTTTGGTATAAATAAATTCGGTTTGTATAGTTGTGCGCCATCAGCCGGTTGTAAAATGTGATTATTGTCACTAATAGATACTAAGTTGTCTCGATCAGTTCGTATAAAAGTATCTATTTATACTCCAGATGAAGATACACGCATTGTCGAACCAAAAATATACATTCGATTCCAATTTAATTGAATTGTGCTTTCTCGGTTTTTTACATACATATTGACCTCCTTAAAAGTTGCATCGAATTGCAGATTTTTCCAAGAAAATTTCCCTTTTGAATCATAAAAATTGATGATCGGTTCGGTTTCGGGTATGTTGGTTCGATCTTCTTCTTGAGAAGAAGAAATAAATTATAAAGGGACCGGTTTGGACCAAAAAATAAAAGATTCGAGTTCAATTGAAACCCATCGGGAGAGAGATCACCCAAAGTATTTAAAAAAAAAAACTCTTGTTACGTGTGTCTGGAGTCATCAACGTGTAAAAGATACAAATTATCCGCAACGCGAATTATCCATCCATCGATCGTTTGTGCGTGACGTTTTTTTTGTTTTTCTTGTTCGTTCGCCTCATTGTATGTATCTTTCGGTCATGTATAATTAATGGGAAACTCATAAACCAATGTCATCGGATCTTCGCTGAAGTGTAAAACAAAATAATTTTTGTGTAAAGCATCTTATAAGAAAAACTGCAAAATAAAATACGCATGTAAAGTGACAAAGTTCATGCATCTGCAAAATAAAATTCAAGGCGGTCGATCGGTAAAATATTTGTTTTTACAGATGCATTTGAGTGTAAAATATACAATCGTACATCTCGTCCATCATTATTAACAACAACAAAATAATAAAAAAAAAATAAGAAGAAAAACAAGCAAAAAGTTAAAAACGCGCTGATATTTTGTTGAATTAAATTTTACATGGATGCTATCTCGTATAGATCGGGTGGTATAGTAGCAGGTACCTTACACATGTACCTCAGAGATTTTTATTAGATAAACATCATCGTGTGAGATAATAATGTATCTTCTTTTGTATATTTATGGTAATTTTTGTTTTTGTTTAAGTTTTGTTTTTTGTTTTGGTTCATAAATTTGTAGTTATTTTATTTTTCTATGAGAAAACTCGATTTAAGTGTTTCAATGTCCTTTCACATTCAAAGTACCTATACCTAAACTTTAGTGGTATGTTTGCTCAAAATTAAACTATACATAACATAAAATGGACAAAAAAAATATTATTGACATTGACAAATTGGACACATTCTGATTGATTGGAGCTCATTTATTTTGACACACAAAATAGAAAAAAAAATGAATATTTTGTCAGGGTTGTAGGGTGAAAGGACTTCCTCCATTAGTATTAATTTACATAGAAACAACATACATATCTCTGTGATTTTTTTTTATTTGTTGTTTGATAAATAAGAAAATTATATCAAATTATATTTTTTTAACTTTATTTACTGTCTCATTATAACATCGGATCCAAAAAAAAAAGTGCTAATGATGACATTATGAGACGAGAAAATTATGAATTAATTAAAGCGTTTTATTGACCTTCAGCCAGAGGGAGACCATGTTACTATAGGTACAGTACATATACCTATTTCTAAGTAAAAAAAAAGACGACAGTCTGTCTGAAGTGGGTGGAATTCTTTAAATCGAGAGGTTTGCGATACTTATACCTATACTACATTTTATACTTTAAATTATTCATTGGAGAGTGAATCTATTTAATTAGATGTCTAGAGAGAATATGAATAACAAAAAGGGGTTGAATGATATGGAAAAACTGTGTCAATTTGAAAATTAAAGTCTCTTTCTAGATAGGTAGATATATCATATAGGTAGGTACCTATTTATGTAGGATGAAAAAAGTTGACAGAGAAGACCACCATGGTTGGATCTATAGCTGACTAGAGGTATATATGGACTGGGATGTCGAATCACTTAAGCATAGGTTAATTAATGGAAGTGGTTGTTGGAGTGCATTCTCTGGTCTTATAATGCTTTAGTGAACATTTTAAAAAAGTTTTTCAATTTATAGATGAATTTTTTAAAAAGATAAACATAGTTGCATACCTATATGAGGCTAACCTAGTCATGTGGATCAATGTATGGATAGAGAGGCTTGCAACGAAATAAGAAAATTAAAAAAAAAAAAATGATTAATGATTGGAACTATTTTATTCAAGAAATTAGGTCAACTTAAGA
This sequence comes from Dasysyrphus tricinctus, assembly GCA_963921185.1. Taxonomy (NCBI): domain Eukaryota; kingdom Metazoa; phylum Arthropoda; class Insecta; order Diptera; family Syrphidae; genus Dasysyrphus; species Dasysyrphus tricinctus. The sequence continues at coordinate 255,588,216 of OY992531.1, read as the reverse complement.
GAAGAAAGTATGATTCAATCAATATTAAACATAAAAATTAAAAAATTCTATATTTTTGGCAAACTTGTCTGAAATGGTATGTTATTTTAAACAAGAAAACTTTATTCATTTTTACTTGCAATATATACATAGGTATTATTATATATGGCACGTTAAGCATTCGAAAAAAGCAATTGAACGCGAGATATTGGTCAAACTTGTGATTACGACGTCTTCTCGTTGGTCTCACAATTCTGTCGGTCTGTCTGGCCTTTCTGTCCATTGAGCTACCGCCTAAACAACTGGATTGATTTTCTTTAAATTTGGAACACAGCGTTTTTTGGTCATTCCTCGCACCCATTTTTTCATTTTTTTTAGAACCAAAAATAACAGTATGTACCTGCCATACATTTTTTTGCAATTTTATATACTCGTATTTGCTCAAAAACGGCCCCACAACTTTTCTTTACAAAAAATTAAATAAATTAATTTTAGTAGAAACTACCTATGTACCTTTGGGTGGGAAATCATTTTTCAAAAAATGGTTATTAATGGTACCTCCCAAAGAACCGTTTTTTGATTTTTTTCAAAAGGATATTCTTGATTAATATGAAATTTTTAAACAAAAACTTCTATAAATAGTATTTGTGTACCAAAATTTAAAAGAAAATATATTTTGGATTTTTAAAAAATATTTCAAAACTTGTTTTTGAAAATGAAATATTTCGAAAACGACATGATCAGTGTCTTAAAAACTCGATACTTGCTGTGTTTTTAACGGTCTTTTTACAAACTATTGCTTAAACCAAATGGAAAAAGGTATTCAAGTAGATGTCTAGAGACTTTATTAAAGCATTTGACCGAGTTCGCCATGGTTTGCTCATACAAATGCTTATGAAGATGGGTTGTAATAGTTCTTTTCTGTGTTGGTTAGAATCCTTCTAACAGAAAGCAAATTGTTGAAATAAGTGGTCATTACTCAAGTTCTATTAATGTGGATTTTGGCCTTCCTCAAGGAAGTCATCTGGGCCCATTACTCTTCCTACTATTTATAAATGATTAACCTTCTGTGTTTATGCACTTTGTATAATGTTTGCCGACGATGTTAAAATTTTCTATGTCATCAACTCAATTTTGGACTGCCACTGTCTGCAAACGGATATAGATATGTTTCTTGGATGGTGCAAATACAATCACTTGAATTTAATCTTCTCCAAGTGCATTAATTTTATTTATAAATTTGATAAAGATGCTCTTACCAGAGTTGAGTTGGTGAAAGACCTCGGTGTGCTAGTTGACTCTAAATTGAATTTTCACGCTCATATTGATTTTATAGTTTCAAAAGGTTGGTAATTCATTGCTTGGATTTGTTAGACGAAATTCATCTGATTTTAGTGATGTTTACATACTTAAAACATTGTTTACATCACTGGTACTTCCATATGTCTTGAATATTGTTCCATAATTTGGTGCGCATTCTATGCAAATGGAATAGTAAGAATTGAGCAAATTCAAAAAAGATTAACGCGATGTATGAATATGCTTGAAGCCAGAAAAATGCTCAAAGCATAATTTTTATAAAATATATTCTTTCAAACAGATTTTCTATAGATTTACTAAATCTTATAAAATTTTGTGTCCCAGAAAGAATAATACGGAATAAATGTTTACTCTTTTATGTTTCTACTCTCAGAACTAATATTTTTTCTCAAAAGCTACTCTTGTTATTGCTGAAACCTCAAAATTAATTCTTAAAATCCTATTAAATAATTGTTTTTACTTGAGAATCTATATGTATCTTTTCCGGTTGATATGAGCTTTGCAAAAATAAATAAAAGTGTTTTTGGTAATTAAGTTAGGGTCCAGAGAAGACAGCTTAGAATTAAGTAGTGAGATCTCATAGGAAAAAAAGGATTTATCAGCTACTTCCAAATTCCGTATACTTCTCTAAACTACGAATTTCAGAACTTTGGACAAAAATTCGTAGAAATTCCTAAGGGAGTATCACTTAAGAAGATTATGAGGCCGTAACTGCAAAAGTGCTGTAACACACTTTTTCTCCTATTTTTCGGCCATTCCAAAGTAACGGAGAAGACAATCGGACGCTTGTAGTAAGGTTTTTCTTGTTAAGAAATTAATATTTTTTTATGAAACTCAGTGGTTTTTAAGAATTCATCACAAAGTACACGACACAGAAGTTTCACCAAAAAATTATGAAATTTAGTAAGTTTATTCAAAAAAATAGACGGTAACGGAGAAGACACGTACGATTAAGAGATTTCCGACCATTGCCTTGAAGTTTAAAATTCTGCGCCGTCCATTAAGATATGAAGTTGATTTTTCTTGCATACTTTCATAAAACCAACATTTATAAAAAACCATCCTTGGTTTAATGCCAAGTTTCATTTTACTAACAGAAAAAAATATGAAAGATGGTAACGGAGAAGACAGCTAATGGTAACGGAGAAGACACGTACGATTAAAGATTTCTTTTTTGTTCAGTTATATTGAAATTCGTATTTTTAAATTATTCTCATCAATGATAAAGTGATTCAGGCAATTAAAAAAATGTGTGTAAAATTTCATTGAAATCGGTTAACGTTAACACGTGCTAGCGAGTACTTGAAATTTTTCATTCAAAACACATGGGGTTTTCACAGTTTTTAATCAAAATATCAGCAAAATTGTAAAAGTTGATGGAAAATCTTTAAATTTAGCATATAAATTAACTACTGTTAGGAGTATCAACAAAAAATATTCTCAATAGTTTTGCATAATATTAACCCCATCAAAAAATTTAATTAAAAATCGTTGTTTTTGTGCATTTGTTGCTATTTTAAATGGAGTAACTGTTGTTACTCCTTATGGTATTTAGCATATTTGCCAAGTTTAAAGTTTTTCCATCAACGTTTACACTTTTACGGGCTCTTTGAGTAAAAGACTGTCAAAACACCATGTTTTTTATATGAAAAACTTCAAGTGCTCGCTAGCACTTGTAAACGTCAACCGATTTCAATGAATTTTAACACATATTTTTTTTTAGTTACCTTGATCCATTTTAAGCAAGGCGATCAAAAAAATTCAGACTTTAAAAGAAAAAGTGCCTGTGAGTCTTTGAAATTTGGATGAAAAAGTGCAATTTTGTCTTCTCCGTTACCCTGTTTTAGACAGTAAGACATGATTTAAAAATCTATAAAAAATCCACCATAATCCTTTTTCAAGTCTTGCTTTGTATGCGGAATGATTTTACAAACACAAATATAGTTCACCATTTATACCAACTTTAGTCATTTTTCGGTAACGGAGAAGACATGAAATGTTCAGTAATTTTGAGGCGTAATACTATTTTTACAGCACTCCTATCAGAAAAATAGTTCCGAATTTATGTAGTGTATTGAAAACACTTATAAAATCCTAACTGCTCATCGCCATTTGCATCACAATTTATAGAGAACTGATAGCGGCAAAAATGCCGAAAAATGCCCAGACGAAAGATAAAGTATGAGCTTTTTTTGATCACTTGCCTATTTTACAACAACAAGTAAAATTTTATATTTACAATTTTTTCGTTAACTCTAATATATATTGTAAATATTGGCATATTTAAATATATTTTTTTCCTTAATTTGAAATTGAGTTGCTTGGTTTCGAAATTTTTGGAATGGCCGTTTTACATATATGCATCAAACGTCATCTAAGCCAAAATTTTAAATTCTAGAATATCTAAGCTTTCCAAATATGTGACTAAATCCTAAATCTCAAATACAATAGTACTTTAGATCGATTGAAGATGATAAGAACGTGGGGTACCTACACCACTTTTGCACTCACAGCCTCATATAACCTCTAGAAATGCACCCAAAACCAGTATTTGAAATATTTCAAAAACCTTAGAGGCTAAGTGAATATATAATAAACAATTATGTACACTAAAGGATTTTTATTTATATTTTTGTTGGGATTATATTTACATGCTTAGATAAAAAAAATGCTCCATTAGTTCCTGAGATATATATATTCTCAATATGCTTGGTAGCTCGGAATCTAGCTGAATTTGACATCTTAAACTTTGTGGACTTAATTAAATTTCCTATCGAAATGACTGGTTCAAAAAATTAAATAAAAAATTAAAGCAAGAAAAATTTTCAAAAACCAAAAAAAAAAAAAGTCGAAAATTCTAAGATTTCTAAATTTTTCACTAAATTACCTATGCATAATTTTTTTCCAGAGCAAAGATAAGTTCAAGAAAATCTGAACTGAAATAAAAAGAGTCTTGAGCTTTTAACATAACAGGTCCAAAAAGTCGTTTTTATTCAAAATAGGCCGAGACATAGTTATTCAAACTTTGCCATTTCTTATGTTTTTTTTCACAGTTTTTGCTAAAAAGCCTCTTTTGGTTCTATACTTAAAAAATTTCACATTCTTATATTTGAATACTAAAACAGGTATTTTCTGAAATTTTGTGAAGTATTTCACCCACCCAATCAATAGAAAATTTAATTTTGAACAAATTGTTTAAAGTAAAATTATAAGATTGGGCTAAGTTAAGGAGTTATATCAAACTTATCGCCGTCTTTCTATAAAAACCTTGAAGTCCTTATATGATATTTTAATATATTTTCCGCTCAAAAACTATCATTGAATTCAAATAGTAATGCCCTACAATTGTTTCATGGTTGCATTTAAATCTATAAAACAGTTCTTAAACCTTTATTTATCTAAAAATTATATTTTAGTATTCTTAAAGCCGTTTTTGTGTCTCTTAGTTAATTTTTTTAATTTGGACTTTGGAGGTTCTACAGAGAGTCAACGATGTTGAAAACTCTGCCGTGTTAAGAAGAAAAAACGTAAGTGTATTTCTGACATTTCGAGATAAACACGTTTTTCGGTTTTTATCTCCATTTGTCTTGTTTTGTTGTTGAGTGTTTCTCTGTCGTATTTACGAGCAAATCATTTTTTTCTTGCCTTGATTATTTATCAGATGTATAAATGCTTGTATGGTAGTCACTTTTTTTTCTTAAATTGAGTGCTAAAACGTCAATTTTTCCTAAAAAAGCATGGTTCTTTGAACGAACGTCATTTTTCTCAAGCGTTTTAAACCATTACAAAAGCAAGTAAGGGCTTTTATTTTTAAAGAATAAAATAGCAAACATATCAAAGATGTCAAAACTGGTCCTAACTCAAAACAGCCAAAAAGTCAGTTACGTTTTTTCTTCTTAACACGGCAGACTGTCCAGTATGATCATTCTCTGAGAAACTCAAGAGTGACTTTGGTAGCATTTTCGGTTTAAAGAAATCTAATGCCCCAAACAAATTATTCAATAGTGAAAACTCACTCTTGAACGTAATTGTTCTTTTGGACTAGTAGCGCACATGCAACTTTCAGGTTCCAAACTGTTTGGTTGCAAAAATGAGTCCTATGGACTTATATGAGACTCCGTGCACAAGCAGAAACTATTAAGTCTTTAATTCGAGCAACTTTTCAGTTTGGATTTTATTACAAACTTATTCCTTCTTATTCACATAATTTTCCAGAATAGTCTGGTAGCTGATGCGATGGAGTGATTCTGAGAATGGGTTTGCCAGGACATCAAAAACATTCGAAAACTTAAGTTGGATTCTAGGAATTAAAAGAACTTTAAAATTGTTTATTCAATTTTCAATGTTATAAATGCCTTAGAATTTGACATCAGTGTAATAGGGCAATTATAACCCCAATCAATTAATTCTGATATCGCCGGTCTATCGTCTATGTCAATATGCCGCAATCTATCAAAACTTTCAAGATCAACGTTGTGTAGGTTATAACCGTTAACCTATTTTCTTTAATTCCTCACACAAAGCTTGTCTCATCGCACTTCAATACTGAAATACTCTTATTGAAAAACCCAATATATGTAGGTAATCTGTTCAATTCAAGTTCAGATGAAATTATTTAAAGGAAAAGATTTTCGAAGATAGTATAAAATTTCAAATAAAATCCCTCATATTCACAACTAATATTGGGATTCTTTTCTTTCTACGAGCTATAGTTTTGTAAATTTTAAGAAGCCCTTACAAAAAGCTTCTGCAAAATCATAAAAATTGCAGTAGACAATTGAATCAGTGAGTGGAAGAAGAATACCAACGCCAAAATATACCATTTAATAAAAACAGACATAAGTTCTTAGTGCGCAGACAAAACTATATGTTTACTTATGAAAAACTGAAAGGGAATGCTCATGACTGAAAAGTTCCCAAAATTCATTGAAAATATATTGAAACAATGAAACTGTTTGCTTTTAATTTTTTTGAAATGGTGCTTGTACTGTTATTCCACTCACAGGTTCAATTAATATTTTTAAAAATATGCCCTTTTTTAATTTGTAGCTCAGAGAGTATCCTACAAAACGGATAACATACGTCATTTCTTCTAGCCTTAGTTTTTTGGTGATAAAAAGAAAATATAATAAAAAAAAGTTATTACCAAGAAGCAAAAAAAAACATTAGAAAATGTACTCATGAGTACGACAGCAACTCACTGACAAGCAAAAATCTCGTGCCTTTGCGAAACGCATTCCTCCAAATGGTCGTAAAAAAAACTTTCGAAAGTTTATTATCATTACATACAATGCGTACAATTTGAAAAGCTTGAAAATAAAGGCTATCTTGGGACAAACAAAACAGGTATGGGAGTGCCAGTGTGCCTATCTTCCCTTATGTATTTAAATGAGAGGTGTGATTTAAAAAAAAAAAAAAAAAAAAAATATATATATAAAAATAATAGTGGAATAAAGAAATGTACTCGCTGAAATGTGATTTTTTATTAGGATTAATTTGGAAACCCTGTATATATTTGCACTTATGTTTTGCGTCCATTTGAGGGCCGTCAACTATTTTCTATAATCAAAACTCATAACACTTTCACAATTCCGTAGAAAATAGGAACAAAAATTATCGGAACATGATCATGTTTTGTGCGTCAAATTAGCACCACTGCTTTAATTTGATTAGTTGTCGCAAATTTATCGTAAATTAATTGTGAAAGAAAAAATGTTTTTTGACAATCATAGTAGTTAGTATTATTGCCCTTCAAAATACGGTTAAATGAACTCAAAAAAGAAAAAAATTAATGTACGAATAATAACTGCCCAGAATTTGTCAATTTGTCTTATTTTTTATTTATATTTAATGACTGGTGATGATAACACTTGACAGTCAATTTTCGCATTACCTCTCCTCCTCATAACAACCCTATTTGCTGAAACGAAACTTTAAAATTTGATTTCAACATAAGGCTTATGCAACAGTTGACGATGAGGAAAAAGTAGTAGTAGTAACAAGTATTTGTAGTAGATAGTACTTTCCTTTCAAAAAACTTAAAAAATTATGTAAATAATAGTTTCTTTCTAGTAATTTTTCGCAGATTTCAAATAACCAGGGGGTAATTCGGGATTTATAACAAAAGCAACCCTTTTTTATTGAAAATGATTTTTATCTCGAGTATTTTGTAGAGCAAACAGCCCTGCTTTTTTTTAATTCTTGAATCGATGGATTTTTTTTTAAACAAAAGAACATCGGTCACATGTTTTCAAAGTTGCATGCAGTTCCTTTTTTTTATTAATTTTGATGTCATGTCTGGATGATTTGGTAAAATTTCAAACGCATTTAGAAACGTTATAATAAAGTCTTGAATAAAATGGGAAAATAATCAATAAAAAACATTGTCTTGTAATTTAGAACTTAAATTTCAAAGTTCAATCTATTGTCAATTTGTTTAATACTAACTGACTTAGTATAAAAATAATGCCCTAATTATTATTATCTAAGCCTCTTATCGTATTTCTGTAAAACACAATGCGTTCAATTTTTCTCTGAGATGTTATGAATTTTTAAGAAATGAAATTATTAATTCTTCAAGAACAATAATTTCCACTTGTAAACAAATTTGCCAATTAACTGTGGGTAAATAAACTTTTTTTTCTTTCTTCCTACTACGTCAGTTTGCAAAAAAATCAACACAAAGCTAAATGCTTGTTCTCTCATTTGCGTTTCCAATTTGCTCATTACTTAGCGTATATAATGCTATTATTCAGTCATCAGTAGCATTTCAATAAAATATATCAATTATAGCCATTCAAAACAAGAAACCTATTGTTGATTTTTTTTTTAAATATTGTTTTTAACTGCTACGTTTGCTGACAAATAGAAAACATAAATTTTAAGTACACAAATATTTTTGTTCGCAGAAAATATGAATGGGGCTTCATTTCATTAATAAAAATAAAAAATAACCAAGAGGGAAAATTATTTTTCTAATAAAAAAAAAAACAAACATCCATCAGGAAACAATTTTTGAACCACATTGAAATTATCATTTAGTTCGTTCGTAGAAATAATATTTTTTTCTAAAGAAAAATTGAATAAACATAACAACAACACATAAACATAATTGATTGTTTTTGTTGATATTATATTTTTACAATTTTATTTTTAAAATTTGGTTTATTTATAAATTATTGTTCAATTTGTCAATTCTATTTTGAAAACTATGATTTTTATAGTTCCAGATGTTGCTAGTGGGTGGCTCATTAATGCGTTATTTAAAATAAAAGTATAAAAACAAAAACACTACAAATAAGATTATAAAATAATCCTTAAATACAATAATAAATAAATACAAACAAATTATTTTCAATTTTTTAGAACAATATTAAAAAAAAAAACTATATTAACTGTTACTTTTAACGGGGAAAATACTGTTAAAAAAAAAAATCAAAGAATTTTTTAGCTTACACCTTATGGTGCCTAATATATGTATGTATGAACCAAGATTTTCCATCCACTTGCATACTTTCTCAAAAATTTTGGGTCAAAGACTGAGAAATCTCCATGCATTTTATAAGGGGAAATTTCAAGTTCTGGCCGGCACATGTTGACGTTATCCGATAAACTAAACTAAACTAAACTAAACTTTTAGGAGGGGAGGGGTGAATGAAATTCAAAAATTTTAAAAATAAGCGCCACCCTGATACATACATACTCATATCATCATCATCGGGTCCTGTAACCTCAGTGGAGCTAGGGCGTCAACAAAAAGTCTTCATCCTTCACATTCTGCATCTGGGTATTTTAACTATGGCCACATCTTTCTATGGGACTCTGCTTCAGTTAAGACAGTTGATTTCCATGTTGTTTTTGGCCTTCCAACCCGCCGTGCACCCTGAGGATTCCATTCAAAAGTTTGCTTTGCAATTTCATCGCTTGGTTTCCTCAGTGTGTGACCAATTCATTGCCACTTACGCTTACTTATGTCGACGTCCAGCTGCTCTTGACTTGTCCTTCGACACAACTCCTCGTTTGATATATTTTGTGACCAGTAAATCTTAAGGATGTGGCGTGACTGGAGTTCCAAATAGGGGACAGAGTACCAAAGGCAATACAAGCCTTATTAATTCTTCGTGCAAATCCGTACCGCCATTTGCAGAAACAATACTCCAAAGGTAGTTAAACTGTTCAACTTCTTTCACTGGCGTCTCCTGTAGAATAGTACGCTGTTGTGTGGGGCAGCCTGTGAGCATTTTTTGTTGCCTTTTTGCCGTTTTTTCTCGACTCTCCCTTCACTTGCAGTGTTTGGCACATCCTGTTCAGCCCACTGATGTTATTTGCTAGTAAGCATATTTGTCACCGGCATAGTTTAAACGACTGAGCCTTTCAAACGGTCTCCACTAAATGCCCTGTCGCTCCGCTGTACAGACACTGGCTGTCAATACGCCGTCCATCGCCAGCATAAAGAGAATTGGCAATAGAACATCCCATTGTCCACACCCTCTTGCACTACGAAGGATTCAAATAGCTGCCCATTGTGTAAAACAAAATACCTTGCGTTGTTGTAGGTCTCTCAAAAATGGCAGCAATTTGTTTGGGGAACTCCTCTACCAAGCAACGATCTCCATAAACATTCTCGGTTAACTCGATTAAAGGGCTTCTCACAATCAACGCACATGAGGTAAAGCGGTGATTGAAATACCATCGACTGTGTTGATATGGTCAACACACGATTGACCACTGTGGAGGCCAGCTTGATGCCTCTCTTGAGTGTAGACTCGATTCTATCCTTTATCCGCTCGAGAATGATGGTTGCCATTAGTAAAACGGGGAAACGGACAAAACGGTGATACCCCGCCAATTGTTGCAATATTTAAGTTCAACTTTCTTTGGCAGCTTAACAATCACCTCGTCCTTCCCGTCCTTGGGATAGCTTTCGTTTTCCCAAATAATTTGTATCAAAGGATGTAGAATACTAGCCGTTGTAACGGGATCGTTTCATGAATTCAGCTGATATTCCAGCAAATCCAGCTGCTTTGTTGTTCTTGAGGATATTTATTGAATTTTGTATTTCCGATTCTCAAGGGGATGCGATGTTTATACTCCTGTATAGGACCTGCGTAACTCGTTAAGTTGGGGTACTTCAGTACTCTACTCAACGGAATCCTCATTTAGCAGGGCGCAAAAAATACTTTTTCCATGTACCTATAATAAAGTTTAATACTAGCAGATGCGGAGTAATTTAAGATTTTCCTTTTTGACCATAAGTGTTGTGAGAACATTTTATTTCCAAGAATAATGTCCAAGCTCAGAGTTGTCACACTTTAAAATATCGATATATCCATACTATTTGATTAGAAATTATGAAACAATTGTTTTTATTTATGCGCTTTTTTAATAATTTTCCTAAGATTGCGAATTAAAATAACTAATCGAATATTTACGTTTCGTTTAAAATTTTCAACTTCTTCATTGGTTACAACTTATTTAAACTTAATAGCTACCTAATAAAAATGTTTGAACTAGAATTCTTTAACATTGGATAATTTTTTGTAACAAACAACTTGCTTTTTTTTCAAATTCTACACTGAACATACAAGTTTAATTTTTTTTAAATTAACATACATAAAGGAAAAAACAATTTAGTTAAATTAAATGTAATAAAATAAACCTAATGACTCAAGAGCTCGTTCAGAGCCAAGGCCTTGTGATTTACAACTCTCAAACATTCCTGTGTTCGTGTTGCATATAGTCAATAGGAATGAATCATAAAACTTTAATACCCCCTAGCTTTATGTTTATATAATTTCTAAACTAATTTCCAATTCCATTACTTCAAAGTCATAATGTTGTTTGAAAATTAATAGAATTAGATTTTTAAGGAAAAGTTCTATTATCTAAATTAAATTGTTTTTTGTTTTTGTTTCTTTTATTTATGAGTGAGTTCCTGCAAAATTGTACCAATTGAACTTTTTCAAATTTTGACATCCAAAACCACATGATCAAAAATAAAACCAATGGAATAAACTTTTATGTTTAAAATTAACCCATAACAGTACATTCATAGAACTAAAAAAAAAAACATGATGAATCATTTTCTTTACCCTTCTTCTATTTAAATAATCTCTTAGCTTGTATTTTGTATATCCACTGACCAAGTTTTGAAATTTCTAGCTACGCAATTTAAATTTGAAAATAAAATTATCCAACCGAAAAAGAAACCCTTTAATGTAGGTATACCAAGTATTTTATTTAGATTAACCTTTTATTTGCACAACCAATTTGCACTTCATCTTCTCCCCCTCTATGCCATATTTTTAGCATCACCTATCTTATCCAACAAAATAAAAAATAATTGAAGTTATAAAAAGTAATACAATCACTGAACTTTGGTTCGTTACATCCGCACTGAAATTATGTTCACTTGAAGACAATTTAATTGATGCATGACACATACCTTATACCTACATACATTTAAAAATATCATATACTCGAATGTACTTGTTTAAAAAAAAACATAGACAATTGTGTAACTTTTGTAACGTTTGTGTAACTTAATACTTGACTCGTTAAAACAAAATACTCGTGTTAGATTAATTTATTAAAGATTCGCCAGTAAAATATACAGTGGGGATGTTCTACATTCAACCATGATCCAAAAAGTAATTTTGTTAAACATAACAAGGGAACAATTACCTACGTTCTATTCTATTCAATTACTATTGAATATATGTATTTGTTTTTTGTTGAATATATTTGTTTGGGGGTACTAAATTCATTCAATGGTTACACTGGCCACTTTTAAAAATATGTATGGTCTTACTTCGAAACTACTAATTCGAATTCAACAATTTAATTCTTTTAGGAAAATTTAATTTCCTATATAAATCCTTGGTTTAAGGAAATTTTATAAAAAAAAAAATTAGGTGAAAAGTTAGCGAATACCGAACAAATCAAAAACTTAAAGATTTCATAACTTTACTAAATTTATGCTTTAAAAAAATAAAGAAGAAGCTGAAGACTATAGTATGACATGTTAAATAAACTATTTTAATTCAAAACTGGCAGAAATATAGCCATTACAACTTTACCATTTCTTAAAATTTTTCGCAGTGTTTGCCCGCAAAGTCAAGCTATTGGTACAACATGAAAAATTTAATATCCCTTGCAGCAAGTACCAATTGACCAAGTTTTATATTAATCGGTCCAGATGTTCAGTCTATAAGTTTGGAAGCATTTTAAAACAACCACAAAACAAAATAACGGGCTTAACTACTTTTTAAATATTTTTTTATAATAGTAATGTCATGTGTGATTAAAAGAGGCTCTCGGGCCAAGACATCGAACAGTGATAAAAAATGGTAAAATTAGAATAGGTAGGTAGGTATACCTTTCTCTGTCAGTTTAGAATACAAATAACTTTTTGAACACGTTATAGAAAGGCCTTCAGAATCTGCTCTAGTTAATTTTATTTTAGCTCCGAAAAAATGTATTTTATCAGTTAAAATTTGTAAATTTAAATTTTTTATTTTTTGTTCGTATTAAATTTTTGTTAACTTTTCTTGTAAATTAAATAAAAATGTAAAACCAATGAATTTCTGACAAAAAGTTGTAATTTTGAAATTGTCAAATTCAGCTTGGTTTTCGAGTTTTACCAAATTACTAAATACTAAATTTTTGGTTACGAAAATTTTAATTAATTTAAAACACTTAAAGGGTTATGAAACTAAACAAAAAAATTCCTACCCATAAAAATCCTCAGAGTTTAGTAATTAATGTTAACACAACAACAAAATATTTGTGATTTATTCCATATTTTATACATTATCAATCCACTGTGCGGTGTGGCGGCGCTTTCAATGCAGTCGTAGTTCGTTGTAACAGAAGTTTTTCTTACAAAAGTTGTAGTTTAAAACAAAAACTAAATACTGCATCAAACATAGGTGCATAGTAATTATCTCTTGAAATATTGCAGTGAATTTTGATTTTTTAATTGAAATGAATAGAAGCAATTAGATTTTATTTTATTTGTAATTCTAAAACACGATTATTTGACACATTAATGCTAGGCAACCGGATTTTAAAGATTTAAAAAGGAAATTTATTGTTTTTGATAAATACATTAATTGTATGGTGAATTCAAAAATAAATTAAATATTTTAGTCAACTAATTAGTAAGATTTTTAAATATCATTATTTAAAAACAAAGTCATTATTTAAAACAGCATTTGGCATATTTCATTTGTGTTTAAATACAAAGTTGGTTAATAATACAAAATGCAGTTTTTTTTTTACACAGCTTTGTGTATTGAAACAAGATATTTATTTGAGATGGTAAAATAAATACTTTCAACAAAATATAAGTAGGTTCTTAACTATCTAAATATTACTTTTAGAAGAGCATTATCTAAGTAATTTATATTAGGATTTGGTTGGAAGCAATAGAAAACTTTTCGTTTAAGTTTTAAAGCTATGCAATGGTCATTTGGTTTCTTATATTTATAAAGATTGGATTTAGAAGGCTTCTAGATTCCTCGAGTATTATTCCGTATGTAAAAAAAAGCACAAATATTTTAATACCTTATTTGTTACTTTTTGGCTGTTTTAAGTTAGGGCCAGTTTCTGAGTTTCTAATATGATTACTGTTTAATAATTTTAAAATAAAAGGCCTAACTTGCTTTTAAATGGTTAAACACACTTAAGATTAATGACGTTCGGTTCAAGAACTATGCTATTTTTAAGAAAAAAGAAGTTACAAGCATACAAGCGTTTGTTGATCTGACAAATAATCGAAGCAACAAAATTTTTTACTTGAAGATACGACCGAAAAACATTCATCAATAAAACAAAAGACAGAAAAACGCGTTTATCTCAAAATGCTAAAAATACAGATACGTTTTTTCTTCTTAACGCAGTATAGGTCCAAAAAAAAATGTTAATCGAAAATTAGTGATTTATTAGTTACCAACCTTGATCCACCACACTCTCCGACTAGACTATATTTCACTGTACATAGATTTTAACCTAGTCACACTAATAGATATCCTCTGGTAACGGAATTATGGGAGGAAAACTAGGTCCTTAATGGAAATCGTTTCCTTATAGACTGTTCCACGACCGTGTCGCTAGAGAGCTGGGGTAGGGTCAGTATGTCATTGAAGCTCCCAAACTTCTGCAGTGTTTTTCAATCGGATGTGCTTGCAGTTTGCGAAGCTGCAAAATACCTTTCAACCATGTGAACTGACGAACAAAAATATTAATATTTTCATAGATAGCCAGGCAGGCGTAAATTATAGCCATTTCGTCAAATGTCTGTCACAAAATCAAAACTGGTTGATTGCTGTACTAGTGAGTTCAGATTGCTAAGCGAATCAAATTCAATCACCTTTCGATAGTTTCTGGGTCACCGTGATATTAATGGTAATGAAATGGCCGATGAACTGGTCAACATCGGTTCATTACTTGAACCTAGCCAAACTGTGCCTTGAGTATATATGCTACTACTGTAGCCGGAGCAGGAAAAAAGTAGAATTCATTAAAGTTTCCTCAATGCCGCTAACGAAAGATGGCCAACATTTGACACCTGTCGGGTTGTAAAGAACCTTGGGATAGATATTTTACAGAAAAAAAAACAGAGTATTTACTTAAGCTAAGTAGACCTCAATTGTCTCTCTTGGTTGCAATCCTTACGGGTCACAACTCACCTGAGTCAGTACATCTGACTTATGCAGAGGGTGTCAGGACGAAGAGAAGGAGGAGGGTTCATCTCACTTCTTTTTGAATGCCTCAACCAAGCCAGAACAAAAAAAAACATCCCTCGGATAATATTTTTTTTTTTGACGAACCGCGCAACGTCTTTCTTTTGCCACTAAGAAACATCCTGAACTTCATTCAAAGCACAGGATGGTTCAGGGAGGAACCCCATTTCCAAAACATCGATTAAATCCCTCCTCTTACCCTCCCTATTCCTACATTTCTCACATCCTGGGCAGCACACTGGGATCCGAGTGAGGTGATATGGCTTTCTGTATCATCACCCTTTCTATCCCAACCTTGCATTAAGAAATTTTCGTAGTCTAAATTAAAATCCAATATACTTACTTACTTACTTACTTAAGGTGGCGCTACAGTCCGGGGTGGACCAGGGCCTCAACCAACAAGCTTCTTCCAGCCGGCTCGGTTTCTAGCTAGCTGTCTCCAGTTTCGCACGCCAAGTTGGTTGAGGTCCTCTTCCACTTGCGTGCGCCACCTTTTACGCTGTCCACCTCTACTGCGTTGTCCCACGGGGTTGGATTCAAAGACTTTCCGGGCCGGAGCATTGGTGTCCATTCGCTCTAGATGACCCAGCCATCTCAGTCGTTGGCTTTTCACTTTTGTGGCTAGGTCGGTGTCGCTGTACAGCCCATACAGTTCGTTGTTGTATCTTCTTCTCCATTCCCCATCTATGCAGACGGGACCAAAAATCACCCGGAGAATTTTCCTCTCAAAACAGCCTAACGCGTTCTCATCCACTGTTAGCAGTGTCCATGCCTCTGCACCATACATCAGGACCGGGATGATAAGCGTCTTATACAGGGACAGTTTAGTTGCTCGAGAGAGGGCTTTGCTTCTCAATTGCCTTCTAAGCCCAAAGAAACAGCGATTGGCAAGAGTAATTCTTCGTTTGATCTCAGCGCTGGTGTCGTTCGCTGAGTTTATAGCGGATCCTAGGTAGACAAAGTCTCTGACTACCTCAAAATTATAGCTGTCTATAGTGACGTTCTGTCCGAGACGTCGGTGTTGGGTGTCCTTTCTTGTGGACAGCATATATTTTGTTTTGCTTTCATTCACCGTTAAACCCATCTTCTTGGCTTCCTTCTCAATGCTCACAAAAGCACCACTGACATCACGCTTTGTTCGTCCGATTATGTCAATGTCATCAGCGTAAGCGAGTAATTGGACGGACTTTTGAAAGATTGTGCCTCTGGTGTTGACGGCAGAGAAGATCTTGTAGGCGATATTAAGAAGACTGATGCCTCTGTAGTTGGTGCAGTCCAGAGGATCGCCTTTCTTGAGGATCGGGCAAACAATACTGAGGTTCCATTCATCGGGCATGCTTTCTTCCGACCATATTTTACAGATGAGCTGGTGCATACTCCTAACCAATTCATCGCCAGCCGCTTTGAATAGCTCAGCCGCAAGGCCATCAGCTCCAGCAGCTTTATTGGACTTAAGTTTAGATATGGCTATCCTCACTTCGTCAAGATCGGGTGGACGGAATTGTTGGCCTACGTCGTCCAGGTTGAATGGTGCAATTTGCATGGTAGCGGAATTCGGTTCGTCATCGCCGTTATACAATTTGCAGAAATGATTTTTCCATATCCTCAGCACCGACTGCGTTTCCACCACGATGTTCCCCTGATCGTCCTTGCAGGCTTCGGTTCGGGGTTTGTAACCTTGGGAGGTTCTTTTTACTTTTTGGTAAAACTTCCGAACTTCATTCCTGCAGTGGCATCCCTCTAATTCCTCGATCGCGCGCTTCTCATGCTCCTTCTTTTTCTTTCTGAGAAGCTTGTGTTCCTCTTTCCTCTTCTGCTCGTAGAGCTCGCGAGCAGCTCTGGTCCTTCTATGCAGCGCCGCTTTGTATGCCTGTTGTTTGGCTGCATGTACTTGCCGGCATTCCTCGTCGAACCAGGGGTTTCGCTGTGGTGGTCGTGCGAAGCCCAGCACGTCAGAGGCGGCATCTCTGATGGCTTCCTGGCAGCTTTTCCACTGGTTCTCGATGTTTGCAGTTGGCGGCAAAGGACTAGTTAAGAGGGCGCGAGAGACTCGATCGGAAAAGGACCTGGCGATTTCTTGCGACTGTAGCCGTCCGACGTTGAACTTCCTCACAGTATTTCCCTGTTTTGGCTTTGGTCTGGATATCCGTAGCATTACCTTTGCTACAACGAGGTAGTGGTCCGAGTCAACGTTGGCTCCTCGGAACGTTCGGACATCCTTGATACTGGAGGAGTGCCTTGCGTCGATCGCAATGTGGTCAATTTGGTTGGCGGTTGATTGACCAGGAATTCGCCATGTCCCCTTATGAATATCGAGATGCGGGAACTGCGTACTAGCTACCACAACGTTTCGCCCCGCAGCAAAGTCGATTAGCCTGAGTCCGTTATCGGAGGTGGTGTCGTGCAGGCTGTATCTTCCGATTGTGCCACCAAAGACGTCTTCTCTTCCTAGTTTGGCATTAAAATCACCCAAGACAATTTTAATGTCATAGCTAGGGCATTGCTCATATGTCTTGTCCAGGAGCTCGTAGAACTCGTCCTTGGTGTCGTCATCTTTCTCCTCTGTGGGGGCATGCGCGCATATCAGGCTGATGTTGGCGAATTTAGCCTTGATGCGAATTGTCGTGAGGCACTCGTTCACATAATTGAAACTCAAGACCTCTTGCCTCAGTCTGCCTCTAACAACAAATCCACATCCAAAAAGACGCTGCCCTTGTGGTCGGTAACAGTCACCGTAGTATACATCGCAGTCTTTCAGTTTTCTTTTGCCCGGCCCATCCCATCGCACTTCTTGGATGGCGGTGATGTCTACTTTGTAGCAGTCTAGGGCCTCCGCTAAATGTTCGGCTGCACGTGGTCTATAGAGAACAGAACATTCCACGTGCAGATCCGAAGTTCGTTGTCCTTATTTCGTTTGCTAGGTTCGTCAACAGTAAATCCGTCCGTATCCGAGGCTTGTTGATGCTTCGCAACTAAAATAGCTTTACGTGGCCGGGAAGTCACCCCGACGGCACGACCCCCAACCTGGAGGACCAGACCCTATATATATAACTCCAAGGGCGGGGAGCCGGATTAACCGCTCCTTATAGGCCTGAGCTCCGAATATGTCGTAGTAGCCCGTATAAGGTGTTCACTAAGTAGTTCAGCCTAACTGGAACTGTAGACGCCACCGTTGATTCCATCTTGAGAATTCTTCCGCTGCCGCCTGGATGAAGGAGAAGTGCCTTAGTGGGAACACTCCTCCCCCCCTCTCTCGTTTGCTGCCCCCTAAAACCGTCCACAGGGATTGGAACCCCATCTTCAGTTAAAGGTACTAGGCACCCGATGTTCACCGCGGGGAGGTGAGAGTAGGAGTTGATAGACAGAGGTTCGCTTTGAAACAAAGCTTGTGGACGCTTGTGTCCTCTTGAATGCACATGTCTACCCTTTGAACATTAAAATCCAATATAGTTGGCTTTAAAAAATCAATGCGTCTTACCCGGAGGCCACACCGCTAGCGAGTTGGGTACATACTTTAATTGTCAAATCACTCGCCGCTCTACTCGCTTCTCAACTGGCTTCAAAGAAGGCAAGCCAGTAGGAAAAGTTTCGATGTATTAGTAACTCGCTAGCGATTACTCGCTCGTGTGGCCTCAGGGTTAACCAATATTTTGACAACGGTTGATCGTACAAAAAATATGTTAGAATCTTTTTCATAGGAAATTTAATTATCTTTATTTCTGCATACAAATTTTTTTTTTTTGAACGTCTATACTGTCAGAGTTAAAGTGCCTTATAGCATGCTTTTTTTTGCCTTACATCTCCTTGACGGTTGCTGGTATGGAATAAAAATGTTCTACAAAGTTGTAGAACATGTAATTTCCACTATTTGTTGTATATACATTTTTATTCTACAAAGTATGGTTCAAAAGTTATTGTTCTCTTAATTCGTCATTTTCACGCTTATTTTGGAGTGGTATCAAACACGTTAAATTCGCTAATTTTTGTATTGCCTTTTGCGAATACATTATGGTGGCCAAAGGGTCACGGTATCACTACGAGGTGTCTACCATAGAGTTTGTACTGATGCAAACAGTACGTCAACAAAATTTGAAACGGTTTCAAGCACTTCGAGAAATGTGTTCGCCATATCTGGTGAATAAGCTTGAAAATATCGACTTTAGAGAACAATAACTTTTGAGCCATACTTCGTGGAGTAAAAATATTTTCACAAAAATTATTGAAAATTACATGTTCCCAGTTTGTAGTCCAAAAACTAAAAAAAAGCATACTTTAAGAGGCCAATTTAATTTGTATTTAGAAATTATTGCAAAGATACAGAAATGCAAACTAGAAATATAAATGATTGAAAATCAATTCGTTTCGTAACATTCTAGTTTCAAAAGCTAATAAAAAATTAATAATTAACAAAAAAAAAATCTCACACTAATTACTTTTTGCTTTTAAGTTCAACAGGAAAGATAATAGAATCTTTAATAAAGAAAAGTCAATCTTTATAAAAAAAAACATATCGTCATGATTCCATTACAAAAATCATCTAGGTATATGTCTTCCACTTTACTAATTGCTAAATCCAAAAAAGTAGATATTTTAGTCTTCAAGCTGTGTGCCTTGAAGCTTCAAATTAACCACAATACCAAAAATTTCATAACCTATAGAATCCAAATCACTCCCTGGGTGATTCGTCCTTTTTGATTTTTTCTGCTATACTTACCTATGGTTTCCCAACTCGTCATCTGACAAAATCCTTAATAACAAGGAATCTTGTTAGCATTTGGGTTGAATCCAATTTCACTACCAACAAATTTTATCTTTTTTATATCTCTTTTATCTTTTCACACCGTGTTTTTTTCATAAGATGAAATTCAATTCAATATAAAGTACATATTTTGCTACTTCATATAGCTCAAAATAACCCCAAGTGTGTGGCTTAGGTATATACAACAAAAGAACATAAAATTAAAAAAAAAAAAAACAATGTTGAGAAGGATCCAATTTGCTTTGTTTTGAATTACATCGCTTCTCTGGAGATAAAAATGACGACTTTTTGTTTTGAAAAACAATTTACACGACCCCAACTTTTGATAAGGTTTTTCTTTTTGAATATACAGATAAGGGGCAAGAGCGGTAACAATGTGATTTTGTATTCTAAGAAGGTATTTATAAAAACTTTAAAAAAAAGTAACACAAAAATCCTTAGAATGTCTGCAATGCAAACATATATTAGGTATACCTACTGATGCTTTTGTTTGTGGTCTTATGTAAATTGGAACTGTTAAGAGATTAAATTTAAATTCAGCCTAAGGTTTTGCGAAAAGCAAGAAAAAGAACTTACTTCCATTAACTTTGTTTGAAATATAAACGAACAAAAATAAATAAAAAATATTACTTTTTTAAGTCTCAAGGATACAAAATATTTGAACCAAAAGTAACTCAGCTATAATTTGACAAAAAGTCAATTTTAAAAATTTACCCTAACGACCTGGGTAGGATGACGGGTTGGGAAAAAAATTGAGACAGTTTGGCCACAACCCGAAGAAAAATCTGTTGGGAATTTTAAACATCACATTATAATGAGGTTAATTTCCAGCTATATCTCATCACGATTTTATTTTGTATCCTCGTGAACTTTGTGATTAATTATATTCCATTAAATTATTTTAAATTTATTCTGCTTTCTGTGATAAAACAAACTGAGGATTAATTTTTTCATTCAAAAGGCAAAAATTAATAATTGCATTTAATATTATTTGCAGTTAGGTTAGGTTAGGTTAGGTTGATGGGCTGACGGTGGATCTTGTTCCCGTCACACTTAGATCAATGTTGATCCATTGTGGTACCCTGATGGATTGGACCATCCCTTTAAAAATATAACCTATGAAATCCTATGGAGCATCGAACCATTTAGAGGCGTTGATGAAGTTCATTAAACTTGAGATGTTATTTCCTGTTGACTTCGAGATTTCTGCTAGATCATTGAAGAAATAGCTACCCAAATATTTTTTCCTTATATTGCATAGTGCCGGACATTGACCTAGGAAGTGAAGGGTGTCTTCCTCTACTTCTACGTCACCGCAACCTCTGCATAGGTCTTCAGTACTTAGTCTCATCTTTTTCTTGTGGTAACCTAAGAGATTATGTCCCGTGATAATTCCTATTAAAAGATTCAGGGATCTCTTTTTCAGGTTTATGACATGGTGCGTTTTTTTCTTATTGTAGCTAGGCCACAAATTCTTTGTAGTGGTACAAGTTGCGAGTGAGTTCCATCTGTCATTGGTAAGTTCCACTATCTTCTTACCAATTGTCTGTTTAATGGCACAGGATGGAATTTTAACACCGGAGTCCGTTAGGCTTTGATCTAACGATGAACCAGTCCTTGCCAGTTCATCTGCTTTTTCATTTCCCAGAATTCCACAGTGCCCAGGAACCCAGCAGAGTCTGATGTTGTGCTGTGTGGCAAGAATCTTTAGCTCTTCGCGACAGCATGAAACCAGCTTGGATTTTATTTCTGTTGCAGAGATAGCTTTAATCGCTGCCTGGCTATCAATGTAAAAGGTGATATCAGCCCGTGGTATCGCCAACATTGAGATCTGTTCGGCAGCCTTAATCACTGCAAGAACCTCCGCTTGGAAGACACTGCTATAATCAGGGAGTCTATAAGAGTTCGCTAAATTAAGGGATTCTGAAAAGAAACCAGCACCTACTCTCGTATCCATCTTTGATCCGTCTGTGTAAATTTCTACCATCGGTGTATCTGATTGTTGTAAACCAGCTTCCCATTCTTCTCTTGTGGGGATGGATACAGAAAACGGTTTTTCAAAATTTGTACGGGGTGTTGTGTAGTCTGTGCATACATACCCCTCCGTAAATTTGTTCATAATTTGTGCATGACCTACAGAGTTCTTTTTCCAGCTATCGGTCTGGCTTAATCTTAGAGCACCATAGGCTGCAGTTTCTTGTACGAATAGATCTAGGGGTCTTAGATTGAGTATGGCTTCCATTCCCGCAGTGGGAGTGGACCTCATTGCCCCTGTGATTCCTATGCACGCTAGTCTTTGAACTTTGTTAAGCGTTTTATAATTACATTCTTTATCCATCGCGCTCCACCAAACCAGGCTACCATATGTGAGGATCGGTCTTATAATGGCCGTGTACATCCACATTATGATTTTAGGGCTTGGACCCCAGGTCTTACCAAAGATCCTGTTGCAGGAGTAAAAAGCGATCATGGCCTTCTTGGCTCTTTCTTTG
The DNA here is from genome assembly GCA_963921185.1 of Dasysyrphus tricinctus. Lineage (NCBI taxonomy): Eukaryota > Metazoa > Arthropoda > Insecta > Diptera > Syrphidae > Dasysyrphus > Dasysyrphus tricinctus. Next base: position 255,565,921 of record OY992531.1, on the reverse strand, counting down.
ATGTTCATACCCCAGTTTAGCTTTTTGTCAAGAATTACGCCTAAATATTTGGCATGATCTGATAGTCTAAGTTGGGTTCCTTCTATTGATGGTAGGACAAATTCTGGTATTTTCCTTTTGTTAGTAAAAAGAACCAGTTCGGTTTTTTGTGGGTTTACCGAAAGTCCACATTTCCCCGCCCAGGTACAGACTTTTGACAAAACGTAATTAATCTGTTCGCTGGTTGTGGAAATAAATTTTCCGGTCGCTAGCAGCGCCAGGTCGTCTGCGTAGGCAACTACTTTGACACCGCTATTATTCAGTTCAATCAGGATTTCGTTCATTACTAGTATCCACAATAGTGGTGAGAGAACTCCTCCTTGTGGAGTCCCCCTAGATGTGGATACTTTGATCCGTGCGTCCCCTAGTTCTGAGTTAATCCGTCTGTGTTTTAACATACAGATAATCCAGTTTACGAGGGAAATATCCACTTCAAGGTCTACAAGTGCTCTTTTTACCGCATCATTCTGTACATTATTGAAGGCGCCTTCAATGTCCAGAAAAGCTGCTAGAGTATACTCTTTGTCCTTGAGTGATTTTTCTACTATACTTACTAAGTTGTGAAGGGCTGTTTCAACACCTTTTCCTTTCGTGTAAGCATGTTGGGCAGGTGACAACACATTCGGTTTTATACTACTTCGTATGTGTATATCTATTAATCTTTCGAAGGTTTTTAAAACAAACGATGTTAGACTAATGGGTCTATAGTCTTTAGCTTCCGTGTGGCTTGGTTTCCCAGCTTTTGGTATAAAGACTACTTTTACTTCACGCCACGCCAAAGGAATATATCCCCACTTAAGGCTGCTTGCAAAAAAGCTCTTGAGATGTTGGGTAACGTGTTTAGTGTTCTTCTGTAGCATCATGGGGAAGATGCCATCTGTTCCTGGAGATTTGAAGGGTGAAAACGAGTTTATCGCCCAGTTAATTTTATCCTCCGTTATAATATCTGGTGGCACCGTGTGCTCTGTTTGTACTGCATCCTCCAAGTTGTTAACGTCAAAGTTACAACCAGGAAAATGAGTTTTGATAAGGAGCTCCAGTGATTCTCCACATGATTCAGTCCATTGATCATTAGGATCTTTAAGAGACCCTAAGGGAACTGATTCTTTTGCTAAAACTTTTCTAAGTCTTGCTGATTCATTAGTTCCTTCAATTTGGTTGCAGAAGGTTAACCACGAGCTGCGTTTCGCCCGTTGAGTTTCGGCTTTGAATTTTCTTTGACTGTTTTTGTACGCTTCCCAGTCTAATTCACTTCTAGTTCGTTTGGCTGTATTGAAAAGTCTTCTTGTTTCTTTTCTAATAATGCCAAGTTCGTGTGTCCACCAAGGTGGTTTCTTATTTCCTGTCCTTACCTGTTTAAGGGGGCATGCTTTTTCGAAAGCCTTATTTAGAATTTCTGTGAATTCTGTGGTGGCACTATCTAGGAGTTCAGGTCCATTTAGTGAATTATTTTCAAAGGATTTAATCCTTGTTTCTAATTCCCTATTGAAAGTATCCCAGTTAGTATTTCGAATATTTCTAAACGGTCTCTCGGAGGCTATTGTGTCTGGTATGAGAAATTCAATGATTTTGTGATCAGAGAAAGATTGCTCATCCGACACCCTCCATTGTTCTATTGGTACTGTACTTGAGTTACTTGTTATGGTAATGTCAAGCACCTCCTTACAATTTTTTGTGACAAAAGTTGGTTCTCTACCCCTATTTGCTACTAATAAATTGTTCTCAATAAGAAATTCAAAAAGAGACTCACCTCTAGTATTGATGTTAGTGCTACCCCACTGAGAGTGATGCGCATTAGCATCGCATCCTAGCACTAGATCGAGTTTCAGCTCCGCAGCATGTTTAAATAACTGGCTTGTTAGGTCAGCTGGTGGTCCTTCCGTCCCGTCGTGAGGCATATAGCATGATGCTATAATGAGCGGTGGTAACCCATCTCTCTCCAACTTGACGGCCGTCTGATCTAAATTACTGTATTTGGATAGAAGAAAAAGGTTAAACTGTTTTCTAGCTACGATACAGGTTCTAAAGCTACTGTTTGTTCCCACCTGAGCAGTTTTGTACAGTATAGTTCCTTTTGTATTCAGCCCTCTGATTTTTCCACCTGCTAACCAGGGTTCTTGCACGAGGGCGACGTCAATTTGTCTATTCTCCATGAGATAGACTAGGTTGGCACTGGCAGCTTTACTGTGATGAAGATTTATTTGAACAAATTTCATGATTAGTTTTTAACTACCGACCCCCTATTTACCTTTTTATTCTGATTGGCTATGAGCCTCAGTCTGCATCGGTTTGTACCAATGCGAACCTTGAAGCCAATTTTTCGCAGAAGTGGCAGAGATTTCTGGCTGAGTAGCACCGTCACTTCTGTACCTTCGGCGGTCTGCTCTCCCACATCGATAACATCCCAGTTTTGACTGAGCTGGTCGGTGTTTAGGGATCTAAGGTATCTTTCGATACGGTCCCTCGGGATTACAGGTCCTCTAATCACCAATTTCGCTTTAGGCCGTGTGATGTTTCTGATATCCTCCTTATTAATAAGGCGGAGATCAGCATTCTGCCAAGGGACACTGGTGTTTTTTACAAAATCTTGGAGCCATGCATAGGTATATTTATCCTCGCATGCTAGAAGCTTGAAACCTTGCACGGTTGCGAGGGTACCGAAGAGGGGCAGTGGCCCATTCTTAACGATAGCCTCGTTTACCGCGTCAAGGATTCTAGACTCCAAGAGCTTCCATTGGTCTTCCGTCAGCTTCCGCGATGGGTTTCCAAAGTCAGCAATTGCCGCCTGTTGGCCCTCCACGGTCACTTTCGAAAGCCTAGCTTTTTTCCTCTTATTTTCCGGTGAGGAATTCTTCGTCGAAATCGTGTCGTCGTTCCTTACTCTTTTGGATGACCCTGCAGTAGGGTGTGAGTCAGAGTGGGGCGGGAGGCCCAGCTGCTCTTTCCCCCACACCGTCCTTTGGGTTACCTTGGAGTTCGGTTCGTTGTGTCCGTCCTTTGTCGTGTCCTGTACTCGCTGATACGATCTATCCAGGGCTTCCTTTTCTTTTTTCGTTAAGGACTCCGGATTTCTTTTACTTAGCCGCCGAATGATCTTCTCAGCATTTCGTTTTTGTCTGCGCTGTATTTCTCTGTCGCTTAGGCGACCCTTTGCCTTACGTCGCACTCGCGTTACAGATACCGCGCTGTCTTTAGTCCTGTTCCTTCTGCTTGGTTTGAGGGAATTACTCGCATTTGGGTTGCATTTAGGGCTATGGCCCATAATGTTTTCCGCATGCTTATCCTTCCCTCTGGCCTCATCGTCAATTGTCTTCTCATCTACGAGACACGTAGGAGCGAGAGGCTCCATGCTTTGTCTAGTCTTTGAGAGAGACAAATCGTCGATGTGCATATGTCCTGTGGCATTGCTACGTCTGGGACTTGGGGGGTTCAAAACTCCTGGGTTGTATGTGAGGCTATGGCCCTGCATGCTTCCCAGGTGCACGGACTCCCCGAGACTCCCACCCGAGTTAATCGTCGCAACTTCCAGTCCCGTAGGAGCGGGAGGCTCCATGCAACGACTGGTTGATTGTTTAGATTCCTCAGGTATCGGTAGGTGCATGTCCGTTGTCCGGTCTGTCGTTTGACCGGTTGATGGTGTCACCCTCCACTTACGTTGGGTTTTCCCTTCGTAAGAGTTTGGTGGTCCCATCAACTGATCTCCGCTCATGGCTTTCGCACAAGAAACCTCCTCCGATGTACAGGCGTGAGGCCCGTTCTTCATTGAAGGCTCCTCCTGCAGAATGTCATATGCGGTTTTTAGTCGTTTCCGTTCTAGTTCAGTCAGGTCAATCCACCTCTTTGAACCAAGTCGTTTGATTGTCTTCTTACTGTTGGCGATTTTACTTCGCCTCGAGGAGGTAGACAATCTTGAAAGATTGGAGCTAGCTACGGAGCAGCAGTCACTGATATCATCAATATCCACTGTTCCGACACTAGTTCCATCTCTCACTCCGAGGTTGGCAAAGGGGTCGAGAAGAAGGTCTTCCTCTTCCTCTGTCAAAGTCTTGTCCGTTTCGTTTAAGTGTTCGTCGTCGATGTTTCGTTTAGTGGAAAGTTTTGTCACTGGCGACTTCTCTCCTTCAGTTAACGAAGGAGCCAAGCCCGCGCCGGCAGCCGTGACCTCTGCCGACGTTTTGGCACATATCCGTACCAGTGTTTCATTGTTATTGGTCGTACTTTCCATTTTTTTTTCATAGGTTTGAGTTTGTTAGTTAGTTTGGTTCTGCAGCTGGATTGCTGGAGAACCCCACGTAAGCACCCCCACCAACGTCAAGGTCAAACTCTTGGGGGTGAACAGTTTGCAGTTGTTAAACATAATAAGGAACATAATTCTCTTAATTTAAATGGTTCTTTTTTTTAATATGAAGAGAATTAAGTTAAAATCTAGAATTGCTTTGATATTGGGCCCTGTCTCATAACTGTGTATATGTATAATATGTACGTCTATATTTTCTTCAACATACGTTACGTTCATATGTTTTTTTGTGTTATGATGATGTTAATGATTAAAAAAAAAATGTAAACCTTTTAGTGGATTTCAATGTTCATGTAATTCCTCCCAAATGTCATATTCCCGTTTATGTTAGGTATCTCCCTTTTATTTGTAAGCCCTTCTACACATTATGTAGCAGATGTTAAGTCAATTATGCGAATATAATAAGGGATAATGTTTTTGAAGATTATTTGCATTTCAATGATTTCAGTAGAAGATTTGATAAATAAAGCTGTTCTTTTAGGTACTAGAGTTAAATGACCGCTCACATTCAGGGCCGTATTTAGAAGTGTGGAGGCCCTGGGGCAAGAAAAGAGTGGAGGCCCCTAACACTTTTTTTCAATCGAGTGTTCCAATAATTTCTTTCAAAATCAAGTAAATTAAACATATATCGGCGAAAACAAGAACTTTAAAAAATTAAATTAAAGCATTAACGAATGGAACTTTGCGAACATTTTTCGATTCGAAATCCTTGATTATTTCGCTAAAATCCAGTTCCTGGACCAAATTGCGTTCAATGCTGGGTAGGGATAGCTTTCATAGACGGTTTTTTACCATCGAAGTTCAGAGCCAATTTTCATAATTTTCATTTTTGAAAAGGAGTGCTCTCCAGTTCAATTAAATGCAATTTTAATGTTTTGGAATGCTCGGCAGATTGGTCTTTTCCATAAACCTTTTTGTATAAGTCGATCAAAGATACAAACTGAACCAACCCATTATCAAGGCATAGGCTAGGCTTTAAATCATCTTTGTACAATTTCACTAATGCCTCTGCTGCAGCGTAGAAATTTGCAACATCCATCTTCTCTTTGTGATTGAGAAGCTTAAAACATTGAACGTACAGCTTCTTCAGTTAGCGAAACACATACATATATAGCTGGTCGATCTTTTTGCTCATTATCAGAAGATAAGCTGGTTTGAGCTTCTTCGATTTCAGAATAACCCCTTATGATTTTCATAGTTTCCGGTCAACAAGAACAACGAGTGTCGCTAAACTTTTCCAAACGTAAAACTATCCGCTTCTTTTCTGCGATAATTTTTCAGTCAGAATTTGGTATCATTCTGTGTTTGCTGTGAAAATCGTGTACAAATTCTGGATGAAATCAAAGTATTGAACAGACGATGGACAGGAGTTAGCAGCTACCTTTCCAACTAAATTGAGAGAGTGTCCACAACATGATACAAACGCCGATAAATGATTTTTCTCCCACATAAGAGCCACTCATGTTTGCAGCATTGTTATATGATTGGCCGCGGCAATCATAATTGTCTATTTGTTGGTCACCTACAAATTTTAGTTTAATTGTTATGGCCTTGCTGGTATGGCCGCAGTTTGGTAAAAAGGTGAGAAACCTTTATTTGGGCTTCGATACTTCAATATTATGAAACAACTACATTAATTTAGTTAATCGATATGAGTAGAGTCCACTGATACCAAATAATATTTCGATGTATTTATTCTGGATACTACTTCAGTTGGCACTTTGTCACCGATAAAAAAGATGAGTTCTTCCTTCGTAACGGCGTTCGGATGCATTATTCCAGGCACAGAAGCATTCTTTTTGGCGGTGTTTACCCCTGGGAGTTTGCAAAAAATTTGTTCCGAAGTCTATTGTGGGGGCCCCTGTTTTGTGGAAGCCCTGGGCTGTAGCCTCGGTTGCCCTCCCCTAAATCCGGCACTGCTCACATTACTTTGTCACAGACCTTTTTTATTTTAATTAACTTTTCACTAAGGAATTGGATTTTGTGCTTTCAAATTTCCAAGGTTAGATAACAAATTTTTACAAAATTTATCGCACAGTTGGTATTTCACCAACTTCTGAAAAGAATGTTGCACCTTTTATCATGTCTCTGTGTCGAAACAACTGTTAAATAAGATTTTTAAGTTCATTTTTTCCTTTTTATTGTTATCTCCTATTTCTCAGCTTCTGAGCATTCATGAAAAGAATCCTTCCAAGTTTTGCTATTTAACCATTAAAGCCCCCCTATTGTATTTTGTCTACAAAGATATTCTGATAGATATTTTCTGCAAAATCTTGCATGAAGTCAAGTGGTGGCAGGTCATTAATTATACGATCTGATTGGTGTACTAAAGAACTATATTGGATCTGAGTTCTAAAATATTTGACAAACAATTCTACTGCATGCATTAGAGATGACAGAAGCTTTCAAAGTTCTTCCTTCAAATTTTAATAGTTTTGACTAATGTTATTAATTGCAAAAAAAACTGGGTAAAGAGGCTCACATAATCTGCAAAATATTTATAAAAAATTAAAAATTTTATGACTTAGAATCGTTTGCAAGAAACCTCTTTATTTTCTCATAGATTGACTCATTAACATGGGAAAAAGTGCCATAATTATTTTTGCATCTACAAGTTCAGCATAAGATATTTTTCAATCGCGTTTACATTTATATGCGAAAGACTTTTATTTTATTTTTTTACGACTTGGTAATGAACTTTTCGGTGGATGTTCTCAGTGTGAAATAACAGATAATTGCATTTAGACCTATCGCTGGGATTTATTCTGCAGATTGTCTTATTTTTTGTATAAACATAACACATACATACATTCCAGAGCTATAAACTCCATTTAAATTTCCTATCAAATCAATATGAATTTGTGGTGTTTGTCATTTCAATTGATGTAAAAAGCGATTTGAGTATTTCCCACAAAGTTTCTACAATTTCAGTCCAAAAATCTGTCAAAGTTCATATTAAAAAATTATACTAAAATTTTAAGAAATTCGTACTTTTGGTTAAATTCGCTTTAACAACTTCTTTTATAGTTAAGGTGGAAAATAAATACCCCATCTGAATCTGAACATCTGAAAAAAAATTTAAGCTTGTCGGAGCGGCTTTTTAAAAATAATTTTTAATATAAAATTCTTAAAACATTTTGGTATGCAAATCTTTGTTTTATATTAATGTTGTACAGTTAAATTTAAATTTCCAAAAAATTGGGAACTCATTTTTAAGACATCAAATTTTCAAAAAAAAAGATGTTGAACCTTTTCTTAAATTCAAAAATGTCTTTTCTTCTTAAATTTTAATACGCAATTTTCATTCGGCATTTTGGCATTCAGGATTCTGTTATTTACGATTTTAGCCATTCGAGATTCTATCCATTCGATTTTATCCATTCGGGATTTTGGCCTTTCGGGAATTAGGCATTTGGAATTTCGTACCCAATCCAAGTGCAAATTTTGTATAATATATTCTAGATCTAGTTGATCGGCCCAATTAAGCATACTGGAAAAATTTGATTGAAATAGGAGCCGTTTTTGAGAAAAATGAAAGGTGAACAATTGTTTTTACAAAAAAGTTAAATATTTTTCTTAAAAATGTTAAAGAATCCCCAGGTGACGAATTTTACAAAAATTGACCACATCGTTTTCGAATTACACAAAATTTTCAAAATATAAATTGGAATAATTTCTTAAAAATCGAAATAAAGTTTTTTTGAATGTGAAGGTTAGGTAACAATTCTCTTTAATTGTTTTCTTAAGCTTCCACATGTAAAATTTTTAAAATCAGTCCTACCGTTTTCAAGAAAGCGAAAATAAAAAAATTGTTTTGAAAAATTATTTTCCAGCTAAGGGTAGTCTTTACTAAAAGTTATTTATTGTATTTTGTTTTAGAAAGGTTAATGCAATGGTTTTGAGAATTAATAAGATTATATAAACTTGAAAAAAAAATTGCTTGGCAGGTACCGTATTTTTTATTTTAAAAAAATGAAAAAATCTGGGGAGAATGACCAAAGAATGCTATGCATCAATTTCAAAGAAAATAAATTTAGTGGCTTAGGCGGCCAATAGACAGGCAGAATTTTGAGACCCACATCCTTTGTGTTCCCTACCATCGTACTACCAAGTTTGATCAAAATTTCGAGTTTATTTTTTTAGGAATGCATAACATCCCTAAGGTACCTATAATATGTATACCCCGCAAGTAAAACATGCTTAAGCGTCAGTGGCGTAGCGAGCACTTTTGGGGCCCCGTATCATGCATTTTTTAGAGGGCCCATTTTTCTGACAGGAACACAGCTTAAGCTATAAGCTTTTTTCTTCCTACAAAATAAACTTGCATCAGCAGCAGCATATTAATTGTAGGTATGAAGTCGCGCCCACATTATGTTGAATTGTGTAGATCAACATCGTTGATCAACAGTGTTGAGTAAGTGTAGACGTGTTGATCAACAATGCCAATCAACATTTGTTGACCCAAAACATTGTATATACACTCTATAGTTACGGTGACCTTCCGTCCTCTTTTTAAGAGGACAGTCCTCTTTTTCGGTTGCGTGTCCTCTCTATTTTATTTTCATAAAGAGGACAGTAATATGTCCTCCTTTTACTAAACTATACTCCCAATGTCCTCTTTTTATCTTTCAAATCATTTTTCTACGATTAAAAATACATAATTACCTTCTCCATTACTAAATCACTTAGACGTAATAAGTAGACAGCACTGGTTTGAATCCAAAAGTTTTGCCAAAGAAATAAATCAATGAAGAATAAATTCAAAAATAAATAATTTGTCTTCAAATAAGAAATGATTTGAACTTTTCAACATTTTCATGAAGAACATGTGAGTTTTGATCTCATTAAGATCTTGAAGTGTCCCGACCGAAAGAGTGTTTTCAATTTTAAATAACATTTGGACACCCGAGAAATCGCAATCAAAAGTTGATCTACTTTAAAAGCAAAGATTTTTTATGAAAATAATTATTCTTTCTTAATTTTTCAACGTTAAGAGAAAAGTTGTCCTCTATTTTGCCCCTGAAAAAATGGTCACCGTATCTATAGTATTCTCATGCAACACCGTTTTTTAGGTTTACCTACATGTGGTCGATAGACTCGCTGTTATCTCCTTACCGAGATCTCTTAACAAAAGTTAGGATTACATGTGGGGATGTGGGCCGCCTATATGGCCAAGACGTTTTTGGCTTCATGAGAATACTATAGAGTTTACAATGCCCGAACGCAACTCGATTCAAATGGATAGCAATCGACAAAGTTGTTCAACAAATTCTATTTTATTAAAAACTTTGTAGGGTTTTAATTTCATGAACATAATATATTGGTTTTGTGCGTTATTAATCAATTTTTATAAGATCAGAAACACAATATTTGTTGTAAATAAGTATTTAATGTTAATAACATAGTTTTTACTTTATTGTTCGCAAAAACAAGATTCGAACCCTGAACCCTTCGGTTGGATCCTGACTCATCGATCAAAATATTCCAATCCACACAAATTGTTGCTACGAAAGTTTTTGACGTACACACTAGCATGTTGATCGACAATTATGTTAACCAACAATGTTGATCGGCATAGTGTGGACCGTCCTTAACAATATAAGAATTTCACATGATAAGTTATGGGAGTTCAATGTAATTAAAGGGTAAAATACAATCTTTTAAAAAATCAGTACGCCCTCGGTAAAAGCAACTGATACAAATTTGAGCTGCTGGGTTATTTGAGGTTGTCGTTGTTGCAATGACCGAGTCATAAAAAAGTTCAACCTTGGATTTGAAAATTTGCTGAAATGTAAACAAAAACGCAAATACAATGCACCTACGATCTACGAGTGTACAACATTCATAGAAGTTGCTGTAAAATAACTATATGAACTTACAAAAAAAAAACAGAAAATAGAAATATTGATTAAACGAAATAAGAGATAATGGAATGGTAGCTTTTTTTGAAACGCACTTTTTTGAAAAATTGCAATTACTGAGTCACTAATGGTAAAATTTTGGGTATTTCGTTTATGGAGGGTTGCTTTTACTGATGATGTTGTACTGTATCTCTAAAAATCTTTAATTTGTTCAAAAATATTTAAATTTAGCTTATAAAATTGTTCACAAGAAAGATAATGACACTTTTCTTGTTAGAGCTATAGATTTTGAGAAAAAAGTGCCAACGCGCTCAGTTCTCAGTATTGGTGGTATGAAAAAGATATCAATAATAATTTTGTAACGTTTGTGCACGTTTCTCTAAAAATCTGATGCTCTAAAGAAAACGTGTTATAATCTTTTTTGTGTAGAATCTTAGGAGCTTTAATTTTAATCGAATTAATTGAAAATTAAAAATTAAAAAAATCTAATACTTTTTGACTATTGAAATAGCTCTGTCCAACACAATTTGTCAGTCCAGAGTTGATGCGGAATTTTTATAGTACACGAGTCATAAAAACCGGACTGAAAGCAAAATAATATCTTCTCGGCATCTACTGATATAGTTATAGTTTTTTTTTTTGTTGGAAATACTATTATAAAGCTTGTTTTCGTACTTGAACTTATTTTCGTTTTGGGTATATCTTTTCGAGTGTTCAAATTTATTGTCAAAACCTGCAGAATGTCCTAGACGGACTTACCAACAAAGTTAAAGATATCATCATTTAAACACATTGAAAAGCTTATGGTAGCACTTTCTTTAATATGTTTGATCATGCTCACCTTTGAAATGCCGAAGAAAAAAAGTTTTTATCACCCTAATAAGCATACAAAAATAAAATAATTCTCCGTCTACTGTTCATTATGTGAAATTAAAATAAAAGAAGCCCACTTAATACTTCTCAGTGCACAGAGTAAAAGCGTTTATATTTGACAAAAATAAATCACTGGTAGGTACTCCCCAGTAAAAACCTCAAAACTGTAATTTCCCTAAAAAAAAATATTATCGTTAGGGGAAATTTATCAGTATGGATGCAATATCCATTATACTTTCCTGAAAAGAATTTACCACAAACACTTACACAATACAAACTAAACACTTCAGGAAGGTATAGTCTCCCTACAAAAAGTTAGATTCAAAAATATTTTGTCAAATAAAATTTACATATTTTATTAAAAAAAGCTTTTCAAAACTTTGGTACTTTAAAGAAAAATAAATTTGGTGACAGCTCGTGGAGAATCAAGGCATTGTAAATTACAACTACAACTCTCAAAAATTCCAATGAACGTGTTTTAAGTCCACTTAAATGGAGGGGACCTTCAATTTACTTCCACGTCCAAGCAACTAAGATGTGGGGTCTTTATTTTATGACAATGATACTCTTGGAGTATTTTTTTCACTTCCTCACAAGAATCAGTACCCATTAAAAAGCATTTTTGTATTCACCCCGCGGTAGGTACTTGTAGTTGACTAATACTTGAAGCTATTTAGTAAGAAGAAAAAAATTCAAAAGAATTTAATTTGTTTTTTTTGTTTTCACAAAGCGTGATTCCTTAAGAAATTGAGAACCAGTTCAGTTTACACCCAAACAATAACAACTAATTGGAATTTATAATCACTTTTCTTGTGTTATTATTATTTTGTGTGTACTAAATTTCTGAGCTATAACTTGAGATGAAAAAAAAAAACACGTAAATCCGTTTTAAATTGTTTTGTTTTCTGTTTTTTAAATGTTAAATTAATTAATTTTGGTTTTGACACATGAATGCATGTTAAAATTTCTTAAATTAATTCCTACAATTTATTCCACTTAATATTGTACACCACAAGGGTTTTTTTTCTTTATTTATCTTTCATCCTTAATTTCTAATTCAAAAGGACTTTATAACTTCCATAAAAGTTAATGTAAACTGCGCATAAAACTTTTTTCAACGAAGAGAAAAAAAAAAACAAAAAAACAAAAACGTTTTCACGTCCAGTTAACAAAAATTCACACAACTTTCAAGGAGATTTTCTTTATTACTTCTTTGCTAAGGTATTTGACTCTCTCAACAGTATTTCTACCTTTTGGGGGAAAAAAAGAAATAAAAGGTATGAATAAGTCGTTTAAACTGGCTTCGAATTTTGTTTTTTTTTTTAGAAAGTACTTGGACCAAGACCAACCAACTTTTGATCCATTCCTTAAAGGATAATAGTTTGCTTTGATATTAATTTGTCCCTGAAGTTGAACCTCAATTATAATTTTCAAAAAATCGTCATCTTTTTAATTTTAATATCTGACCTTTTACTAAATTTAATTTTTATTTATTTTTACTGTAGTCGTAAACCAAACAAAAGAAGGAAAAACTTAGGAAAGCAATCCCCTTTTCTCTAAGGACGGAACATCATATTATATCCTTGATGTGACATTTTAAGTTGTTTTTCAAGTAAAAATCGATCAGATGACCCACAAAAATAAACGTACTCTATTCGTCCACATAAGTTTGTTCAAGTTCAGCAAAAATAAAGGACATACTCATTTAAAATAAATATGTTCAATTCCCAAAGAGATAAGTTCTTTTAAGTGTGTGATATTTTCAATATTTTTTAAACCCTAACAAAAATCCTGCAGAAACAATCGAATACCAAAAAAAAAAAACTAAAGTTTTCCTTAGTAATTCTTACTCTATCTGCATTCTATGGGTGAAGGATTCTATTAGATATTTGATATTTGTCTTATGATGCTTCAAGGACGAATTTTTTTTTGTGTTGCCAGGGAAGGATAAAAGCAATAAAAATCAGTCAAAACACTCCTTTAACGTAAAATGGTAAGACAATACTCAATGGAATACTGGTCTCTCACTTATATACTATATGAAGATGTCACAAACAAAGAATACAAACTGAATGACAAATAGACGATGCAGGACACATCCTTTTTGAATCCTTGGGAAAAAGGACAATATACAGCGATGTGGCAGCAAGATGTCTTTGATATTTATTTTCATTTCTGTTGGCTTGTATCCCTTAATGGGATAGAAAATATATACATATACTTTAAAGGTGAGGGGTTAGGTATGCCTTTCCATCAATAAGGGTCAAAAAAGTTATGACGAAGAAAAAGTAAGCCATTAGGATTACCGAAATTCGATTGAAATAATTTTTAACCTAAGTGAATCAATAGAATCTAATACAACATTCGATTTGTAACTTTTTTTTGTGTATGCTGTCGTGTGCCTATACTGTGTTGAAGATGAAGGTTACTTCTGATGGCTGAAACCACCTGGGCTTTGAAAATGCCCATCAATCTATTAAGGTTTTTATTCTTTTTGACCAGACAAATTGCTATAAATTTGAAGGGTTTTCTCCAACGTGCAATATACCTAATCACTTTATGGGTTTTCAAAGGACGACACACAGCCGAAAAGAACGATCAATTTTGTTAGATCAAAGCTTTCTATCTCTAAATGGACGTGTAGGTATTCATAAAATGGTTAGTTTCAATCTTTTTTTTTATGTTTATTTTTTCAGCTAAAGTAATAAATTTGATTTACTTTCATGTAAGGATTTAATTTGAAACTGACATCAATATTGGTCTGGCCATTCAGATTCTAATGTTGGTCGTGTATAGTGGCTATAAATGTTTTTTTTTTTTTTTATAATATGTAGTTCCTGGTATCGTATAGTCATTATTTTTGTTTGTGGTCGTATTCCTTTCATCATTTTTATTTTGTTGGGGGAGAAAGTTTTTGTTTGATTGATTATTCTGGTAAAAAGTTTTGATGTATGAGAAGCAATTCGGTGATGTTTTTGTGAATGATAAATGAGAAATTTATTGCTTTCAATGTAGCTGTATTTATTTGAGTTAGATGAACTTGTTGGCTAAATTTAGATTCTTTTATCTTTCTGTGGGAATACTTTTTTAAATGTGTAAAAGAATATAACGAAACAATTTTGAAGTTGAAAAATCATGTGAAAAAATCCTAATTTATTAGAAGATAGATATTTTCTAGTTCGACGTGCTATGATGCTTAATTATAAAATACGATTATTAAATACTCAGCTCAGCGCTTTGAGTGCGGCTTGGCTGTCTGACATAATGGCAATGTTTTGGTTTCGGTAATTTCTTTCGAGATTACGATCTGCGCATTTCGCTATGGCGTGAACTTCCGCCTGAAAGATGCTAGTAGACTGTCCCATCGGTATAGAAAGTTTGGTTCTAGGCCCAAAGATTCCCGCTTCAGTCCCTTCAGTCGTTCCCAATCCATCAGTGTATCACTTGATGGCATTAGTTTTGAGATTGTAGTTTACTGTTTCACCTACCCACTCCTTTTTGCTACTTAACTCCTTTTGAAAGTTTTTCTCGAAGTTGTATTTTTTAATCATGCTATCTCTTGGAATGTCAATAAGGTCTGTTACCGCTGACTTTGGAATGCAGTCTCTAACCCTGAGGCTAATGCATTTGCCAGTACCGGTTCCCTCTTTGGCAAACCTCATGATGGCTCCCTTTGCTATGGCTTCATGTAATGGGGATAGATGAAGGATAACTTCCATTGCTGCCGTAAGGCAAGTTCTCATTGCTCCAGTTATGCATAAGCATGCGAGCCTTTGGACTTTTCCTAGTGATTTCCTAGTTTTCAGTAATTCGGTTCTTTTGTGCCACTGAAATATTTACGGAGCCTAGTAGGTATTACACAAGCTGTCTCAAAAGAAAGTTTATATTTGTTTGATTACTGTGTGAACGCAACGAAACCAAGGGGTGCGTGAGGTATGTCAATCGGTAGCCTGGCTCTTGGTAATTCAGTCGCTAGCATTTCTCTAGACTGGACTCCGTGTTGAACGTGTGAGAGTTTTACAAAAATGGTGATCTGACAACTGTAGCGCGTAAAAGATTCTAAACTATTCGTTGTATTTGCCACTTAAGAAATGCGACAAACATATCTCTAATTCGAAAATGGAGCAAAAAGTTTGAAAAAACGGTTCACGAGATATTTTATAAATCACGTTTTCCAAGATGGCGACTGACGCTGCGCCTGCGTCCCACCAATTTGGATTTACATTCGGGGGACATCCCTGAACATATTTCGTTAAGGCCCTTGCTTATAGTAGTTTCTTTAATTTGTATGGCGCTACAGGGTGAGGTGCTCCTGAGTCTTACTTAATATGCCCCTCTAGCCAGCTCGATTTCTAACCTGCATTTTCCAATTTTGGACTCCAAGTAGTAGGGGGTCTCCCACTACCTATGTTGCTGCATCAAAGATGAGGTCTAACTTGGCCTTTGACTCTCTCAGGAATATATCTCGAATACTGAAGGGGACATTTCATCGGACTGGTGTAAGGGACCATAATTCTGCACCATAAAGCAGGGTGATGAGCCTTTTGTATGGGGTCTCCTTATTGGATCTCGATAGGGCTTTATTTTTCACTTGCTTACTTAGCTCTAAGAAACGGCGAAAGTCAAGAGTTTTCTACCTTGGACTTCCACGCTGATGTTGTTTTCTGCGTTTACAGCAGTGCCCAGGTGGCAGATCCTCTGACTACCTCGAAGTTATACCAATCGATTGTCATGTTAAAAAGCACTTACATTGCCTTGTTCTAGTTAATAATCAGTTCCATTCTGTTTGTTGCTGACTCTGTGGTAGTGAAGGCACCGGTAACTTTCATTCTTAGGCCTTGGCCACGTAGTGATCGGCAGAGCGGCGAGCGGCAAAGCGGTAGAGCGGCAAAACTACACAGTCCTGAGCGGCAGCAAAAAATTAAAACATATGGGACTGAATGGTTGCGGCCACACAGTGAGCGCCAGCGGCAGAGCGGCAAGGGGCAATTCTGAGCAGCAGAGTGGCATCGCTATTATTTAGATTCTGTTTTATTTTTTATTCAATCCTGAGCGGCAATTTTTTGGGTTTTTTGGACGAAATAATAAAATAAAATGACTGTTTGATTAAGTTTTTATATTACGTTACTTGGCAACGACATATTCAGAACTAGAACTTGCCGCTTTGCCGCTTGCCGCTCACTACATGGCCAAGCCCTTAGTTCTTCCTATCACGTCAATGTCGTCAACAAACCAAAGCAATTGTGCTGAATTATGGTGTGGTGTTACGTATAACTTTTTCAAGCTAAATGTTGAAGCTGCTGCATTACAGTGCGTCTTAGTCTTATCTCTCTAATGGTGTCAAAAGCTTCGGTAGAGTCCTTACCAAATTGAACGAAACAGCAAGCATTCTTCAACGTCAACCTGATAAGACATATCAGTTTAGCACGAGTACTAAAGCTGGACATTGCATGATATAGTTCATCTCTATTTACACTGTCAAAAGCTGTTTTAAAATTGATTAATTGGTGGGTCTCAAAATGTTTAAGTTTTCTCCAGGATATGGCGTAATATGAAAATTCCGTCAGTGGTAGATTTTCCAGGTCTGAAACCGCATTGCTACCTATTAGATCATTAGCAAACGGCGTAAGCCGTTCACATAAAACGTTGGACAGGATCTTATAGGCGATGATCAAAAGGCTGATCCCACATCCCACTGTAGTTTTGATAATCGGGCAGATAGTATTGAGATTCCAATCAAATGGCATACTTTCCTCCAACCATATTTCACAGATAAGTTGGTGTATGCTCTTGACTATCAGGTCATCCCCAGCGTCTTTAAAAAGCTCTGCCTATAGATGCTTTGTTCGTTTTAAATCTGGTGATGGCTGCTTTGATCTCATTTTGGTCCGATGGTTGTAACTCTTGGTTGTACTCTTACTGTCTGAATAGAAAAGAGTGCTGCAACTGGAGCTACAGCTGCAACAGGAATAGTTGTCAAAAAATGTCGTACGTGATGTTCTTACGCGCCCATAATGCAGCTGTACAGCTTTCTGACGAAATGTCAGTTAATTTACTGGTACAGGCCGATTGACGGGATCTTGGCTGTCATCAGTGTTCAACAACTAGTTAAATTAGTCTCTCCAGATGGCTAACATCGACTGCGGTTCTACCATAATATTTCGATTCCTATCTTTGCAGAACTGATGTTGATTGTTTCACTCTTCTATTGAAGTTACGCAACGCTTTCCCGCAATTGCATCTTGACATCTCCTCGACTTCACGTTGTTGATGATCTTTCTTCTTTCTCCTTATCAAGCGTATCTATCCTTCCTTCGTTAAACGTAGAGATTTTTGGGAGCTCTGGATTTCTTTTGGAGTCAAAACCTGTATGTTTCCATTTTGGCTTTGTTTGCCTGACCACATTTGGAGTTGAACAAGGGGTTACTCAAAGGTGGTTGTAAGAAACCCATCAATTCTAACGCTGCGTTTTTTATGGCTTATTGAAATAGCTGCCATTGGTCTTCCGAGTTCATATTTACAGTCATGAGATTTCTCGCAAATTTAAGGGATACGCGGTGGACATGGGCTGTAACAGCCACCTCCGCTTAAAGTCGTCTAACATTAAATTTCCTCTGTGTGGCTGATGTTCGCCTGACAGCTTTTCTGGATATTCGTACTAGAACTAGTGATCTAAGTTGTTGTTGACTCCTCGGAATGTACACTTGTGGATATCTTGGTGTTTGGAATCGTGTGCTGCTCAGCACCATATTTTTTCTTGCTACAAAATCGATGAACCTGAGACTGTTTCCGAAAGTGGTGTCGTGTAGGCTGTGCTTTCTGATTGTCTTACGAAAGATATCCTCTCTTTCCCAATTTTGGCGATTAAATCCCCCAAGAGGACTTTAATGTCGTGTTTGGGGCATTGCTCGTATGTTTTGGTAAGGAGCTCATAAAAACTTTCCTTGGTTGCATCATCTTTCTCTTCTTTGCTAATAGGCTACTGGTTAAAAATGACTAGGTACGATTTTTGACAAAAAAAAATGAAAAAGCTCATTTTTATAATATGTACCTTCTTTATTGACCTTAAGCGCACCGGGCAAGCCTTTTGAGCCACCAAACTCATCTAGCACAACTTTTACTTGCGATATAGGAACAATAAGGCAAGCTTTGGATTCCTGCAAAAAAAAATTGAGATACCAATCAAAAATGATATTACAATGATAGAGAACACCAAAAAAGGGGTGACACTATTCTGTCTGTCTGCCTGTCTGTTCGTCTACAGCATAAACGGCTCGACCCATTTTCTTCAAACTTGGTACAAAGTGGTTTTTGTTTTTTTTTTCATTTTTTTAGGATCAAAAATAACGGTACCTTTCATACAATTTGTATGTATGCGAATTGATTTTTATTTTTTAATTGTACAGATTTCTGAAAGTACTAATCTTAATCTTCAAAATTCAGCTTTAATCGGTCAAATATCTCTTTTACTTTTTGAGAAATATTAAATTAGTCTTAAGTCCTCATCTGACTACATATAATTTTAAAAATGCTTTCTTTTTGGCTTGCGTCGTTTTCGACAGGAGCAGGTAAAATATGTTCCTAAAAGAATTTTTAGTGTAGATTTCAAATCTGAGATCCATTTTTCGCTATCAGCTCAACTTTGGAAATAAGTTAAAAATTCACCCGTTTTTGACCATAGTTCTTTTTTTAATTTGAAATAACTTGCAAATTAAAACAAAGTGTAATGGAACTGCACGGTTTATATAAATTTTGGTCCGTTTCACGTACAAGAAACCAACAATAGTCACTTAACATACCATCATTATAAAAACCTTTGAGTTCAGCACGAAAAATTACCGTCAGATCAACTCTACTTAGTCGTGTCGAAAACCTTGTAAATCTGTGTTATAAGATATGTTTTCGTTGATTTGTAATGTTTTTTTTTGCATTTAAAGTCAATGTTTCAGAAAGTGCCCCCTGCCTCAGAGAGGAGCGATACAACTTTTCCCCCATACAATTTTTTTTTCTAAGAATAACCCCAAGAACTACACCCTTAAATACTTCCACTCAGGTCCGGGACACCCTGGTATACAAAATTATTGTTTAAAAAAAACCACTCCAACGATTTTAAACTGTTTTTTTTTTTCATACAATCATATTTCATCAAGAATTAAGATGTCATTCTTTTTTGTCACCTCAAACTGTCGAAGGAGTTGTTTTAGCTAATTTAAAAATCGTATTTCATGTTTGTCTGCATTTTTCTCTCATAATTTCCATGTTGTATATACAATTTTATTTTCATATGTAAGAAGACATAACATATATTGAAAACCCGGCTTTAAAAGATGGTTTGACAATTATTTGAAATTTCTTCTTTAAAAGCGTTGAGCTCGTCTGGCAAGCATTTTCGACCGAAAAACTCATCTGGCACTAATTTTTGTTCATGTTCAAGAAGGTATAAGCTTTGTAAGAGGAAGTGAGTTGATTTTAGCAATGATCTTAAGCTTTGAAAAACTAAATGGCAACCACTAAACCGTTAAAAGTTAAAAAATTGACTATTATTTTTGACTTAACTGGTCATTTTTAACGAAATTTAATTATTTTTCTTTTACATATCCAACAACAATGCTAATACCTATCTGTGCTCTTAAAAAAGTTAGGTAGAGGCAAATAAGAATACAAAGAAAAAAATGTGGTCTTTCGTATCTTTTTCTTTAATTTAAATAGATTTGATATTGAAGATTTTCAACGTGTTTTTTCATGAAATAAATAGAAGATTATTTTGAATAACTTAAAAACACTTATTTTATTTATTTATTTAAATATTTATATTTTATATTTATTTATTTATTTAAATACAATTTAAGTAAATAAATAAATAAAATAAGTGTTTTTAAGTTATTCAAAATAATCTTTTATTTAATTTTAATAACCAATTTTTTTTTTATGTTTTTGAATAATTCACTTTCATGATAAAAGGTTTCGCTATTATTTCGAAATTTTGCTTCGGTTTCGAGTTATGCGCAAAAAACCAAAAAGAGTGTTTTTGCCACTCCTCCAGAATGCACCCAATAATTTAATAGCACTCCGCAGTGCTCTCATCTTCACATGACCCATTTAATGATTTTCACAATAGAAACGTGTTAGTTCCTTTTTATTTGACAAAACGATAAGAGCCTATTAGGTAAATGGTTACTATTAGGTTAGTGGGTACTTCTTAAACACTATTTTAAATGGATCAGACGTCCTTGTTTTTGAAATTGGCTTTATCACCCCAAAACCTGGTACACACTTTTCCTTTAAGTGACTAAAATACTGTTTGACTCAGATTTAGTATCAAGATTAAGATACTAATCTTTCAGATCTAAAATGGTGACGAGCTTATTATTTTTGTATCCTGCAAATTGCCTACACAAGGTTTTGATTGTTTGGTTCTTCTACGCGTCTTTGAGAAATTTTTAAGGACACCACACAATATTAAGACAGTCAAATTTATACGTCAACAAAATGCCAAAATGTTAAATCCCTTTTATTGCGTCATTTTTCGAGCCAAATTTGTCTCGACGTTATTTTCTCCTCATTGAACAAAATAAAAAAACAAAAAACTTTCTCCCAACAACCAAAACGACAGGAAATAGAAATACCACAATATGGCGGGCAAAATAATCCCGCCATTCAACCGATTGAATAAGCACGAACAACCAGAGTGTGTTTTGCATTTTGTGGTGTGTTGAAAGACAAGTTACTCGAAGGACTTTAGACTGATTGTGAAATATATAAGGCACTAACAATCCTAGAGGATAATAATTGAAGGAATATCTCTAGATAGATGGATACGTGCTGGATTGTTGTCTTTGGGTGTGTTTAAGCGAGTGATGTGTATTTGCTTGCAGATAGAAAATTAAAAAAAAAAGAAAAACACAAATTGATTAAAGAATAATGTAAGTCGTCTGGCGTCAGGAAGAGTGACGGCTCAATGTGGTATGATGGTGCGGTACTCAAAATGCCAGTGTGATTGAGACTGGTGTAAGGAATTAATTATACCAAAGGAATTTTATTTTATTTTATAAATACAAGCGAGTAATTTATTAAATGCCAAGGTCATGTTGGTTTTATATCTGCAACGCAGGCACAGGGATGAGTTTTTCTGTTTCTGTTTCTGTTGGTTTTTGTGTGTCTTAAATTGGAGATCAAATATCCTTTTTAGCCCAGTCAAATTAGGAAATCAAATCGCATTTTTCGATGGACAACATTTTTTTATGGATTCTGTTTGGCTACGTCTCCTGATCATAAAAACGAGTTTTTGGGATTTTTGAGGTTAGGGAAGACCCACCATCTTGAAAAAGAGATTGGTTTTGTTTTTATGCAATAACTCGCTTGCATTTTATTTACAACAAAACGTCCTACTACAATCTTGTAGAAGATAAAATTACCTATAAAATAAGCTATCAACGACCTCTGTAGGTGGTTTCATTTTTGAGATATAACGGACCAATGTTCCCCTATAGGTTGTGTTTTGGGGGTGGTATGACTTTTCTTGAGTTTTCTAGGTAACCGTTGATTTTTTTGGATGATGCTCTTGGAATAATTTTCAGTTCTTGTATCGACCTATAAAATGAGCCATCGATCGATATCATCGGCCACGAATTGTGCGCGTTATTCAATTCATAGGATCACACTTTATGAGTAAGGAGAAAAACATAAATATATTTTTTTTCGAAAATTTTTATCTGGTGAATCGTACAAAAAAACTATTACTTAAAATGTTGTCCATAGTAATGATAACAATTTAACATACATGGTACGTGGAGTTGCATCCGCACCACACTGAAGGTTGTAAAGCAGCCGGGAAACTTAAGACACCTACATTTCTTGTTGTTGAAAACTTAGTTATCTTTTTTCAATCCAAATGTAAAAGGTATTGCATGCGGTTTCCTAGGTACTACGAAGAAAAACTTAATTGAATTTCAAATTTATTGATTGGTTTTTATTAACAAAATAATTTGAAAAAATGATTAAAAAAAGAGGTAAAGTGTATTTTACATTAAGTTTTCTCTGTGAAAGTATTTGAAGGGGAGACAAATAATATTAAGGGGAATATTTTGATATTTTTGAAGGTCCTGGTAGCATTTCATCATCGCATACATCAGCTTCAAAAATCGTTTCGTTTGGTGTCATTTCATCGTTATGAATCTGCAAGAGCAGGGTTCTTTCATCTTCGCAATAATTTTCAGCAATTGTAATACATTTGGGGATGTTGCTGCAAGTTTCACCGCTGCAGTGTGCACAGACGGCGGCGGAACATTTTAAACCCGCTTTGCGACATCCACAAGCCGCTCCACATTTTGATGTGCAGGAACAAGAAATAACCTTAATTATTTCGGGAGGAGCTGGTTCCTTGGTGGTCATCACAGGAACATACATTTTTTGTATTTTTTTTTCAACCCCACTTTTCCGGATCCTGGTCGTTTCCTAGCCACGTTTGTACCTGGTATGATACGTCCAAAATATATGCTGCCATAGCGCATCTTTTGTGGGGGGAAGTGAACATAAATTGTTTTTCGTTTTTGCCACGGACTTTGTAATTTTTTTATAATGAATTCGTCAGATGACCCGGTGAACTTCGTTCCACCAAAAATACATTTTAAAAAATGTGAGTGTAACCCTTCATAGACGAAGCCCAGCGAACGTTGTATCGCCTTAAAAAATGCAGTTGTTGGCAAACTCCGAGTCTAATTTTGCACAAGTTTAACTCTCAAAGGTCGCACGATCAGAGATTTGTTTTTTTTTTCTTGTTCATAGATAAGGATACGATTTTATTGACAAACCAAAATGATTACAGTAGTATATTTTTTATATATTAGGTATAGTAGACTTGGTCACCTTACTAGAGATATTTCTTAAATGGGGTCATATAAAACTTCTTAGTCTGAGTCTTAGGTATACCTGGTACAGTGAAAGTTGCAATGAGGGAAAAGTCATCGTTCCCTATTTTTTGTCCGGTTATCAGAGCTGTCCGGTTAAGAGAAAGATTGCCAAATGGCAACCTACTCTTCTTGGCATCGCAAAATGAAATATCTACGAAAATGAGACCATTCGAACATTTACAATATCGAAACGCGGGGGAGAAATAGGAATCATAGTCTCTCAACTAACGTTAACTTAGTTACCCGAGAAATCCCCTACTAACCTGTTAACGTGATTGTGATCTGTCCTGTTATTAGAGCTTCGCGTCCGTTTAATAAAGATTTTCCATAGATTTTTTTGTATTGAATACAAAATCCGAGACTGTTCTGAAAACAGATCCTACGCTTTTTCCAAAGTCCGTTTATCATGACTTTTTCTATTTGAAATGAGCAATAAGTGCCGTTTAAAGGAGTGTTCGTGTGGTGCGGATGCAACTCCACGTACCATGTATGTTAAATTATTATCATTACTATGGACAACATTTTGAGTAATAGTTTTTTTGTATGATTCACCAGATAAACATTTTCGAAAAAAAAAATATTATTTATATTTTTCTCCTTACTCATAAAGTGTGATCCTATGAATTGAATAACGCGCAC
Organism: Dasysyrphus tricinctus; assembly: GCA_963921185.1. Taxonomy (NCBI): domain Eukaryota; kingdom Metazoa; phylum Arthropoda; class Insecta; order Diptera; family Syrphidae; genus Dasysyrphus; species Dasysyrphus tricinctus. The sequence goes on along the minus strand of OY992531.1, from coordinate 255,542,303 downwards.
AATTCGTTGCCGATGATATCGATCGATGGCTCATTTTATAGGTCGATACAAGAACTGAAAATTATTCTGAGAGCATCATCCAAAAAAATCAACGGTTACCTAGAAAACTCAAGAAAAGTCATACCACCCCCAAAACACAACCCATAGGGGAACATTGGCCCGTTATATCTCAAAAATGAAACCACCTACAGAAGTTGTTGATAGCTTATTTTATAGGTAATTTTATCTTCTACAAGATTGTAGTAGGACGTTTTGTTGTAAATAAAATGCAAGCGAGTTATTGCATAAAAACAAAACCAATCTCTTTTTCAAGATGGCGGGTCTTCCCTAATCCCAAAAACTCGTTTTTATGATCAGGAGACGTAGCCAAACAGAATCCATAAAAAAAATTTTGTCCATCAAAAAATGCGATTTGATGCCCTTTTTTTGACTAATTTGACTGGGCTATTTGTTTTTCATTCTTATTTAAATTAAGGCAACCGGAAAAGCAGAAGGAGATTATATAAGAGTGTGCGGGATTAGAAAAAGGAACCTGGGATATTTTTTTGTGTGGATTTGACTTAGACCAAAATGGAAATTGAATACTTTTTCAATTAAGTCTAAGAACCATGGAAACATCGAAATTATTTATTTTAAGAAGAATTATTGTTTTCTTTTTTATAGGAATACAGAAGCTTTGTTCTTAAATCTAGTGATTTAAATTACTGTACCTAATGATTTATTAATGAGTAAGTTTTGAAAGGATATTATTTTTACTTGGATATTTGAATGCCCTGACAAGTTCTACTTATTTAGGGCCAGATTTTCATTGTGAGATCGTCCTTGTCTCAGGGTTAAACCTGAGTTTAACTTTGTCAATTTAAATTCTTAATGAACCCAGAATACACTTACTTATTTTGGTGAGTTAATTCAGGGACTAAACTGAGGGTAATCTTAGCTGCTGTATTGCCATATTGAATTTGATAGTGAAAGTCATTGAAAGCTTTAGATAGTGCAATTTCTGTTTCGGTGCCATCTCGATTTTGATAGTGAAAGGCGTAGTGTGTGATGTACTTTTTGCTGATCTGATACATCAGCAGCTTCTTTGCACCTCCCCCTAGTGGCATTCAAAAAATCAGAATAAAACGCTATACATCAGTAAGTACTACGGCCCTGGTGGCACTCAAAACAACAGGCTTTAACGCTCTGGTACATAAACAGGTACTACGCCCATGATGGCAGACAAAGTTGACTAAACATGCGCAGGTACCGAAGCCCTTGCTGGTAATGAACCTAGTAGGTGCAAGAACGCTCTACCACATCAAAAATAATACGCCCCTGGTGGCACTGAAGACGTCCTGGTAGATCAGCAGGTACTATAGGCCTGGTGGTAATTAGGGCACTTGATTTCAAACTTAGATCGCTTACCATTAGTGGGGGCATGGGGGAAGCATTAGTAGTTGATGGCTGGAAAGTCTCGTCTACCCAACTCTGTTCAAAAACCAAACCCCTTATTACCACTAGGGCTGGCCACAATACCAGAAAAGTCTCGGTATCGGAAACCGAAACCATACCGAGACCAAACCAGCTTCAAAACGCCAAAAACGATACCGAGACTAAACCGAGACCATACCGAACCTTAAGTACCAAAATTTACAGAAACTCTCGGTGGTATCGTCTGATATCGGCAGAAAAAATGGATTTTTGATTATTAGTATTAAGTAATAACTTTTTGTTCTTGGTGTCTCGAAAACGGCTTTAACGATGTGCATGATATTCTCAAAGTTACTTATTTTCAGGTAGAGGAAGGCTAAGGAAGCGATTTTAGTAAAATTCACCAACTGCCACGCCTATTTTTAATAATATCTTGGTTTCTCGGAAACTGCTTATACGATTGGGATGAAATTTTCATAATTTTCGTAAACGACTTGTAAGCGATTTGGAATAAACACTGAATGCGACCGAGACCGATACCTATACCGATACGAAACTATTAATCATACGATACCGAGACGAGACTAAGTAATACGAGACTGAGACCGATACCGACATTTTGCAATTTAAACGATACCGAGACGATACCAATAAATGTCTCGTTTGGTTTGGTATCGTGGCCAGCCCTAACTACCACTGGTGGGGGAAGCTCCGAGATAGCAAGTAAAATATCTTCTCTACTCTTTGCGTATGACCAAAAGAGTGATATTCGTTAATCCAAGCATGTCATCTTAATACAGCTCATTGAGTTCTTGATTTGGAGCAGCAAATGATTTCGATCTCATTGGCATACCTTAAAAGTTGGACAGATATTTTGGAAATAGTGCCTTCCCTGTGAACGCCTGCTCTGCACTCCATTTGCTCCAGTACGAGATTGAAGAAATAAAATCTCCTTGCCGAAGCCCTGTGCATGTTTATAATAGTTTGGAAGAGCTTTTCCCTAGTTGCACATTGCATCGCGTACTTTCCAAAGTCACGCGACACAAAGGATCAGTTTTCCCGGGACCCCAAGTTCAACCATCGCCAAATAGTGCTCCTTATGAGGCCTTGAAGTCGATGAATAGATGGTGTCTCTGGACTTGAAATTCGTTGTTTTTTTTCCAGAATTTGCCTGAAAGTGAGTACTTGGTCTATGGTCAATATGCCTGAACGGAAACCATACTGGTATTTGCCGCTTAGGTGTTGCAGAACGGCTTAAGGAACAGTACGTTGGGAAGGATCTTGTATGCGACGCGACATTTGTCAGGGATGTGCCTCGATAGTTCTTTCAAGACATAGGATCCCCTCTTTATGGTGCACTAACGGTTCGTAGAACTGAGAGAACTAGTACGTAGGTATAGGGCTTGAGGTGCATACAAAAAGAAAAATCAAACAATTTTGGAGTTTCTGCTTAAAAGGCGTGGCATCCACCTCCTTTTTTGAAATTAATATCAATCATATAGTGCGTTTCCAAGCAACTTGAACAAATTTGTGTGACGGACGTCAAAACTAAGATTGACTCTACCTTCTATACTAAAACCATAACAATCAAAACTATAAAAAGTGAAATAAAATGCATGGCTTGATCGCACGAACTAATATGTTCCACTTTTTGTTTTGATTGTTGCGGTTTCAGTATAGTAAGTAGAGTCAATCTTAGTTTTGACGTCCGTCACAAAAATTTGTAAGAGCCTTTTATATAGGTACTGTTTTTTTTTCAAAGTCTAATGGAGATATTTTTGGGATAGAGCCTTTAAAAAAAAATGTTAAAAATTCATAGCTTAACATTTTGTGGCTTGAAATTAAAGAGAAAAGGTCAAGAACTCAAAATAATTAAAATTATTCCATTTATTATTAAAGGAAGTCCACATGGGCAGAAGTGCTAAGAGGACGAAAACCGCAGTTTATTTTTGTGTGTATTAAATCTGTTTTCCATAGAATTGCTTAGGGCTTATGTCACCAACATTTAAATTTATCAAGCCATAAAACCACCAAAATAATGTTATCTGTGGATAATTACCTACCCACTATACTAGTCAGGTATACGCCTTTTATATCTATCTGCTTAATATTTTTTCCATTCAAATTAAAAAAAAAAATCTATAGAATTTAGAAAACAATGTGTTTGAAATTCCTTTGCATTAAATTTCTGCGAATGCATATTTCCTATTTAATTCAACTAATTTTCATTAAGGCCATAACATGTTCAAACGATCTATATTAAACGCAGAGTCAACTTTTTTAATTAAAAAAATTTATTTTAGATTGAAAACGATTATTATTTTGTCTGTTCAATAAAAAAAAAATATTTTCAAATTTAGTTAAAGCATTTTGATGGCAGAAAGTAAGAAAATGATGCCCCCCACTCAAATTATTACAATAAATTCTTATCCTTCGTCCCAGAAGACAATGCTGGTAGCTATTCATAATGAATTCCTTTCTCCAATAAAAGTCTTAACTTAACAAGACTGGAATTTGAAGAGAGGGGGGAAAAAGGTTAATAAATTGTTTATTCACACGAATCAACTTCGTATATTCAATGCGCCATCATACCTACTATCCATCCATAAGCAAAATTAAATATCATAACAAGCTTTTGCAAATATGTAGAACAACAAAAATAACCCTTTCCATCGCAATGAGTACGAACTGAATGAACAGAGCATCCCTTACCTTGCCTCCACTTGCCACTCGAATGCTTATGAAGCAAATTACAAATCTATAGGGGTATAGATACAACACATTCAGCAAAAATTCCTCTGCCACTATGCTATTTGGTAATTTTGCAAATGATATTCAATGTACCTGTAAATAAATTGAAAATTGCATTTACTCCCTTGATGATGATAAATACACCTTCACTCATACACACACATCGCATCCTCCACCAACATCACCAATTCACCATCACCACCCATCCCTTCTTTCAACCACATTCCACCCATTCAAAAACAATTGTTTTTTGAGGCTGGGAGGTCGGAAATATTTAATATTCGAGCATCGCATATCGTTTTGTATAAATGTTTTGCTATGTTGTTGGCCCTTTTGTTCCTTGTCATTGCCATCACAGACGTCATCAGTTAGAATTGGTTTGGTTAGCCGGCCGAGGGAGGGTGTTATGGCAATTATTTGGTTTTAGTTGTCAAATACGAGGTACATATTATTAATTTTCGTTTCCATTAAAATTTGAATTGCAAAACATTAACACACAAATATGTTGAATTTTATGTCATGAGAACAACAAGAAAATATGAGTTTTATGTTTCTCTGGTAAGAGAACAATTATAATTGTTAGAATTATTGACCATCCCCATCCTCCTCATGCTCCTGAAAATACCACACATTTCTCAATAAAATTCCAATGTGGTTAAGGCTATGAATAAATTTATAGATCCAAGAAGAATATGTATTTGTAAATATTTTTAAAACAGCTTTGTTTGAACATTTCATTAGAGACATTTTTCCTCGAACTTTTTGGGTATAATATGTATCTCTGTAATAGCAGCTTTTGAAGCCTCTTTATTCTATTTCCATATACAGTGTAGATACTTACCTACCTACCTTCTTGGAATTATTTTTGAAATAAAATGTGCGGTGATATATTTAATGTACGTCTTGCGTTTTGGAAAGGTTGTTTGAAGAATTTAGATATTAAAACCTACTTTTGAATTTTATGGCACTTACACTTATACATAAAAAGGAAAACAAATTTATTATTTTTTGCTTCTGGTTGAATTTTGGTTGGTTCGGTGCATTCATGATAACACGTTTTTGGGGTTAGAAAAATAAGTAAATTGTCTTTTTTTTTTTTAATTTACAGTCTAAATTGTCTAGAGATTGTAGAAGATAGCAAACAATATGAATTCTTAAATTGAAAGGAGTGGGAATAACTGTGTTACGTATTCCAAAAATAGAATCTTATGAACCTGGTATGAATTCCGTTAAAAAAAAGCATTCAAATAAAATTTAATTGGATCCAGGGCTGTATTTGCACATAGGCTATTTACACTGAGATAGGAACCCATAGTATAAAGAGAACGGCACTATACACACAGGTTGTCAAATTTTTGAAAAATATCAACTTAAACAAGTTCACAACTCTCTTAATCAATTTTGGTTTTGAAATTTAATTTCTCAAAAACTATTCACCTAAGCAATTTGATTTAAAAGCAAATAAAAGAATGGAGCATTCGATTTCAATAGCACCTTATTGTTTGTGCTTTCGTTGATTTTTAATATTTTGTCTGCATTTAAAGTCAATTTTCTTAGAAATTCAAAATTAAAATAAAATAAAATAAAATAAAATAAAATAAAATAAAATAAAATAAAATAAAATAAAAAATAAAATAAAATAAAATAAAATAAAATAAAATAAAATAAAATAAAATTAAATAAAATTAAATAAAATAAAACAAAATAAAATAAAATAAAATAAAAAAAAATAAAAAAAATAAAATAAAATAAAATAAAATAAACAAAATAAAATAAAATAAAACAAAATAAAATAAAATAAAATAAAATAAAATAAAATTAAATTAAAAAAATAAAATAAAATAAAATTAAAAAAAAAATAAAATAAAATGAAATAAAATAAATTAAAATAAAATAAAATAAAATAAAATAAAATAAAATAAAATAAAATAAAATAAAATAAAATAAAATAAAATAAAATAAAATAAAATAAAATAAAATAAAATAAAATAAAATAAAATAAAACAAAATAAAATGAAATGAAATGAAATGAAATAAAATAAAATAGAATGAAATAAAATAAAATAAAATAAAATAAAATAAAATAAAATTAAATTAAAGCAAAATAAAAGCAAAATAAAAGCCTTTATTTTAATTCTGTAACATCGCAATGTTTATACATCTAATCTATGGTACCTATGTCTTATAAAATTGTTGTCTTGACAGGACGTGGAGAACCAGGTTATAGTGACTTAAAACTCGCAACTTATAAATGGAGGGGCCCTTCAATTTTCTGCCGATTCTGAACTGCTAGGATAAGTAGCTTTTTCATGATAAGAGATACAAACATAAGAGCATTTTTCCCTTCCTCGTAAGAGGCAGTACATAGCACTGTGTTTTTACAAGTTATAACTGTCAGAATTTTTTTCTGACGTCAGTTTCACACAAAGAAAGTAGAAAAAAACCATTTCCAAATTCATTGCTTTTGATTTCTTGTTCGAACTTTTGACTTGTCAGGCCAAAATTTCATTAGCAAACTTTTACCTACTTAGGTAACAAATTTGTATCAGATATGGTCTTAAAATCATTGTTAATAAAATAAGAGGATTATCAAAATCAGTTGTAATCTTTTGGGAACCTTGCACAACATTTAGAACCAGTGTTGCCGAATCTCATGATTTATCATGATTTTCATGATTTTAAGCCTCACCTCATGAAATCATAAATCTACTGAACATCTCATGATTTGTATTTTGAAACTAACCTCACTATTGAGAAATCAACAGTTTTCCGAAGTTCACTCAAATTTCAAATTTATTCCATACGGTAATGGTTTTCTCGATAAATAATTAAACTTAAAAATAGTGTTTCGATAGACTCTTCTAGCATATAAATACTTTATCTTTTGCAAGTTTCATTATTTTAATTTATATCATATCGTAATTATATTTTTGTTTGTCAATTTTGTTTTATTAATTAAAAATCTATTAAACAAACAAATTGTTTTCTGAAGCAAAATAAATAATATCAGAATTCTTTTAATTGAGACCCATTAAAGAGAGTAAGTATACAGTCCTAGAAGAATAATGCTAGAAGAGTCTATCGAAACAAATAGATTAAGGACCAGTTCTCCAAACGTGGTTCAAATTATGATCCGTGGTTCAGCAACTTTAAATCACTGATTTCAGCAAGTTAAATGAGGTTCAACGATGGTTCAAGTTTTACCTGAACCTTGAATCATCGTTGAAGCTCGTTTGACTCACCTAAATTGGCGATTCGAAATTGCGGAACCACGGAATTTGAACCACGATTGTACAAGTGGCCCTAAATCCAAAAATACCAAAAATTTTCTTTAGCTCGATAAAAGAAAGTTGCTAAAGCTGAAATACATTCATGTTTCAGCTTAAGACTTAACGACACCCAAGACAATTTTAAAAGGTGGGAAGAATTGGAAAAAGTAAAAATTATTTTCACTAAAGATGCTTTGAGTGTGCGAATAAACGAACGAAAATTGTATTTTTAATCTTAAGTGATTCTGCATCTTGGCATCAAATACAACAATCTATCAGGCTTTTTTCTCAGCCTTTGGTGGGGCGTAGGCTAAAAAAAGTAAATAATAATTTCTTTATGCTGTTATAACCTTTAAGCGTCATAATTTTAGTTTTATTTTTGCATCGGCAACACTGTTTTAAGCTTGTTTTTCTAAATTTGGAACACACCTCGCATATAAAAGTTTACATTCAAGCACATTCAACTGACTTTGGCAAATCTCTTTTTTCATTTGGAAATTTCATATTAATGCTGCCTTATATTGTTTACCCTCTTTTTAAATTAAAAAAATCATTGGATTCACAGTCCCCAAAGTGTCCCAAATTTAATTGAATTTTGTAAGGGATTGGTATGGCAAATTATTTTTGTAGCCAGAACTCAGCAATGCAAGTAGCTCGTTGTTATAACCACTTTTTTACAAATCTTTGGAAAAGAGCCTTAAAAAATATTAAATAATTTAAATGCTAGGTTCTAGTTCTAACCATTATTTTTGGCAAATATAGTGAAATGCCCCACTGGATCACACAAACTTGCTTCTTATGTTCAAAAATGCATACATAAAAACATGGATATTAGAGACATTTTGCATACAAAAGAATTATTTTAATCAGCATAACCAGTTTTCAAGAAAATCGAAAAATAAAAAAGAAAAAGATTTAACTAATAACCATTTTTTTAAATGGTTTTCCACACAAAATTAGATCTAAGGGGCCAGTTATAGCGACCATGGAAAACGCATCAGGAAAAAAATTTCAAATGGATTATTTACTATGTTTTCAACGGATTTGAAACACAAATGCTACACGAATCAATGACAAAACCCTCAAGGAATTTTTTGAGGAAATAAAATTTTCAATTGAACAGTTATTTTTTGTAAAAATTTATTTTAACTATTTGCCTGGTGCATATTAATTTTTCGTATCGGGAAAATAGTCGAAATACATTTTTCAGAAAAAATAGTTGTGCAATTTAAAATTTTATTTACACAAAAAATTCTTTGAATGTTTTGTCATTGATTCGTGTAGCATTTGTGTTTCAAATCCGTTGAAAACATAGTAAGTAATCCAATTGAAAAAAATTTCCTGATGCGTTTTCCTGATCGCTATAACTGGCCCCTAACTAAAAATTTTTATTGAATTTTTTCTTAAGAATAGTTGGTGGAGCCATTTTTTTAAATTGCTTGAAGTTCAAAAGTTTTGTAAAATCTCCAGTTCAATCTTATTTACGAATGCTTAACTTGCCACATACATATAACGCAAGTAAAAATATCTGAAAACTTGTCTAGTCCAGTGCCAGTCGATTCTTTTTGTTTTTAAAAGAGTATACCTATTGGAGAGTGTAAGCCAACAAATGTCGAACGAAAATCACCCATGCGTTGCCCTCCATTTTCAAAAAAAGTTATGAAAAGTGTTAATTCGATTTTTTCGGCTCCTTTCACACTTAGAGCTATTTTTTTTATATTTTGTGCGTTAAAATATCTTCAACAAATTTTTGTTCACAAAAAATGTTGATAACTTTTTCCAAAAAAAAATCATAGACAAAAAACTGTCGAAATTTGTAAGTAAAAAATGGTTTTCAACGTTTAGCCTTCAAATTGTAAACGGCATCAAAAAAGACAAAAAGAAAATTAATGCAAATCTTTACTTTGGCCGTTAAGCTCTTAACCATGAGGCTTCGAAAGTTATTCAGTTATTAGCTGGCTAACTGAATACAGTTAAGTATATAAACTCAATGGTTATAACTAAGTTAAAAAAAACACATCATCGAAGTTATTTTCGAAATGTTCTGAGTTTTCAAAAACAAAAAACGCAATAATTTTTCCGAGAATTTTGTTATAAATACTTTTTTAACTTTTAAGAAGTATGAATGAATGAACGAAATTTTTTTATCGAAATTAGTAAAATCATTCTCGAGATCGTCGATACTCAAAAATGTTGGCCCTTAATTTTAATTTTTGATATGCGCAATAACTCAATGAAGAAAAATTAGACGCAATCAAAATTGAAGAAGTTATGTTGGCCTTGAATATCGTCGATTCAAAGGTAAAACTCACTTACTAAAATATTACACTTTTGAAGGAAAAGAGAATAGGACAAAACGGTCTACAGGACCAATAACGACGTGACATGTGTCGTTGGAAAGGTATTTTTATGAACTACAATAGTTACTATGAGAGCTTACTTCAAATCACTGTGTGAAAAAAGTTTTTCGCTACTTGTTACCCATGCTCCATAAATTTTATCTGTACCAAAATTCCCTTAAACAGCGAATAACTTTTTCCACACAGTGATTTTAAATAAGTTGTTATGGAAACTATTATTGTTCATAAAAAATACCTTTTCGACGACATATTATTGGTATTGGTAAAACCAGTTTTTATAAATTTGTTCCACACTTAAATGTACCAAAACAAAACCTTGGTTAGTAAATAACTTTTTTCACACAGTGATTTGAAATAAACTGCTATAGTGACTATTGTAGCGCATAAAAATACCTTTCCAACGACATACGACTCGTTTTTATTGGTTCATAGACCACCTTCCATACAGTTTTGCCGATTGTCCTTTAGATGAAACATACTTATAAAAGCTGAAAAGTCACGTTCCAAAAATGTTTAAATAAAGTTCCCAGGCATACCTTTCTATGTCTCTATAATAATCGTGCAAAACGGGACTTTTTGGATTAAAAAATGCATTTCATTCTCATTTTTTTGAGCATTTTTTTCTGCACTTAGTAAGTTTTACCTTTGAACCGACGATTTATTTTTGTTTCGATACTTTGTTTTGTATATTTTTTCGAAAAAAAAATAAAATATTTTTTTCATACACCTATTGTTTTTATCAGTAGGTATGCCAAACCTAACACCCTACTCGAAATTATCCCACACAAAAAATTATACTGGGGAAGGTAAAACAGATGCCACCTTTTGAATTTACAAGTATTATTCTCATGACGTTCTTCCTTCATATCAGTTAAAATTCCTTAGCATTCGCAATTGCGTTCAACCTAATTAACTAATTTTTAATTTTAAGCTTAATCAAAAATGACATTAAAAACCTCTTTTTAATTCAAGTGGTTGTCTCCAGGCCACTCAAACAAATTAAATTTTAACTTCACTCAAACTCAAAAAAGAAACAAAATACTTCCATTTATAAATCTTGGAAAAAGGTTCCTTACGATAACTTTAAATCTTTTTTTATAAGTAAGCTCTCGAGTGTGTCACTTAACTTTACTGAACACTATTTTCTTTCAAACGATTGTCCTGCTAAGCACGTCCAAGCGCTTTTCTAAGTATCAAACAATAGGAAATCCTTTTTGGTTCGTGCAATGCGCTACCCAAAAGAGAAAATGCATTTAAAATTCAAAGCGTGTTCCTACTTCCGCGAATTTTTTTTTTTTTTGTAAAATCTTTTGCACTTTCAATTTGAATGAAAACAAAAAAAGCTCAAAAAAACGAAAAAAAAATTCGAATAGATAAATAGCGTTTGACCTCACTGAACTAGAAAATGAAATTTACCGCTTAGTATGGAACAAAAAAAATTAAAAAAAAAAAGCGGAAAAGGAAACAAAAGATTTTGCACAACGTTAGTTTCCATTTTTCCAATTTCAAAATCTAATCTTCAACGTATACATTTTAGGTGCGGAGAAGGCAAAATTCGAATTTTGTACTCATAAACCGTTTGGGGTGTAACGTGTAGGTAGTGGCAGATGAATATACCTCTCTCTCATATCTGCAGGATGCATACAAAAAAAACTAAACTCACGACAGCAAAAAAAAATGCATTCATTTGAAAATTGTATCTTTGCTGCATGTGGGTAGGAGATTAGGTTGCAAGCTCAATCAAGCCTGCAAAAAGATTGAACGCTTCACTAAGCTCTCGAATCATGTACATATTGCATTTTTAAAAAAAGGATAACTGCATGTGCGTTAAGTGAGAAAAATATACATACATACACAGTAAAAAGCACTCAACTGCAAAGTGAGTGTTGAAGATTGGAAAAGTGTCCAGGAAAAACAATTTTCTTGCCTCAGTTCAAAGATAATACGTGTCATTGATTGGCAGACGATGAGATGACATTTAGTTGGACAGCTTTACTCGTTTTATTTGTAAAATTGTGTCAAAGGCTGACGAAATGAATTGAAAGGAATTTTTTAAATTGAAAAAGAAGAGTATACGAAAACGAGTAGAAAATATCAAAAGACATTCATTCAGTTTGATTGGATCCTTTATGACTTGACTGTAGCCGAAGATATACAAATATTTTTGAATGGTCACTTACAGAAATGAAGTTCAAAGCCAAACTCAAAATTTATTTTAAAATTGAACACATAGTTTCTTAGAGTACATACATATCTTAGAGTAGAGTATCAACAGAGTTACCTTGATATTCCATTAAGCAATCGTCATCTTTTTGTTTGTTTGTCATTGAGGCTTTGAAAATATTTATTAAATTTATTTGTTCTATAGTACAGGTAAAATAGTACGAAAAGTCTTTCGAATAAAAAAAAAATTAGTACCATCATGAAACTTGGTGAAAACGTCTTATGCATTATGAGAACAAAAAATCAAAAGAGTCTATAAAAATATTTTGCATGGAAGGGTGTGTTTTGAGGGGGAGAGGGGGGGAGGTTGTGGTGTATCAAACAGAAAAATTAACTTTGGTGCAACATTAGCACATGACACATGTTTTTAAGGTAGTTTTAAATGCTGAATCAAATGACACCAAAACCAAGTCGATACGGCCTCCGTAAAAAAAGTTACTGTCATTTTTATGTAAGGATGACTATATTTTCAGTATAAAAGTAAAATATTACCGAAAACCAGTTGAAAATAATGGTCTGTCGATGAAACTTGGCATCAATGGTTCATTTGTCATGAAAATTAATAATAAGAAGAGTCTATAAAATATCTGTGGTTAAAGGGTGTTTTTTTTGGTGAGTTGGGGTAGTGGTGCCATATTGCCATAAAACCTGTGACAAAAATGGTACCCCCATGAGATTTTGTTAAAATGTGCTATTAACTTATAGAATGAAGAATCAAAAGAGTCTATAGAAATATTTTGCGTGGAAGGGTGTCTTTTTTGAAGATAGGGGGAAATGTGTGGTTATTTTTCAAAAAAATGGAAAAGGATGGTAACCCTCAAGAAACTTGGTAAAAGTGTTTCATTCACTGCGAGAATGAAGAATTTACGTAGTTTACAAAAATATCAAGGAAGAAAGGGTGTTTTTGTGGGCTTGGGTTAAGGGTGTTATTTGTTTTTGCAAAGAATTTTAGTTTTTGGAAAAAGTTTTATACATACCTTCACCCAAAGAAAACATCCTTCTACCATATAGATATTTTTATGGACTCTTTTGATTCTTTATTATGGTAGTTCATACCACATTTTTATAAAGTTTCATGAGGGTACCATTTTTGTAATAGGTTCTATGGCAATAATCCCACCATAACCCCAACACTCACTAAAACCCTCAAAAAAACACCCTTTAACCACAGATATTTTTATAGACTCTTCTTATTATTGCTTTTCATGATAAATGAACCATTTATGCCAGGTTTTATCGACGGACCACCATTTTCAACTAATTTTCGATAGTATCTGACTTTTATACTGAAAATTTAGGCATCCTAACACAAAAATGACAATAACTTTTTTCACGAAGGTCGTATCGACATGGTTTTGGTGTCATTTGATTCAGCATTTAAAACTACCTTGAAAACATGTGTCATATGCTTAGGTTGCACCAAAGTTTATTTTTCCGTTTGATACACGACAACTTACGCCCCTCCCACTCTCAAAAAAACACCCTTCCATATGAAATATTTTTATAGACTCTTTTGATTCTTCATTCTCATAGTACATGAAGCGTTTTCACCAAGTTTCATGGTGGTACCAATTTTTTTGTTTTATTTATCCTATTTTACCTGTACTACTAGGGAACAACTTCAAGACCGTTTATACCTTTGTTTGGCCACACATAATATACAATCTACATTTGTCGGCACATTGGGGGCCTAACCTTATACTATGTCTTTAGTCTAAAATTTTATAATTAAATGAAATACATGTCAAAATAAAGGGTGTTTCTTTAGACGTGTGGTTTTCAAGAAGAAATAAAACGCATATAATTTAATGTTATGGCCAAGAATTTAGCTTTATTATAAAGATATGGGTTTGCCATTTTGTTTTAAAAATTATTTCAGGCAAGTGGCCGCCGCCGTGGCTGGCTCAAATAAACTGCAGCTGAGAGGCCCAATTTTTGACCACCAATAATTTTCGACGCGATGGCGGATGGACTCATTTGGGTATTCTTCGATACTCTGCTCTACAGGAGCAATAGCGTCTTCGGTAAGCACTGTTCTGCACCTCTGAGGATGCTCATTATCCACTAGAGTAAACGGGGTGCGAAACCGATCCATGATGTTTGCTCGAATAACTTACTCTGCCGGGTGATTATGTCGACCAAATATTGGATGCAGCAATAAATTTGCACGATTTGCAATTATTGTTCAGGAGAAAGTCTATCATTATGAAATGGCAAACCAAACTGAGCATAAATCAAGTGACAGCTGTCAAAAAGACCAACTCCGAAAAAAGTATTTAAGTATCGGTTGACTTCATCATCCTCGAGGTGTTCCATCCTGGTTGTCCATTGATTATTTAAATTTGGTTGGGATTGTTGGGGGGCTTAGCATGTAGCTGCGGTAGTAGGCTGAGTGAGTGTCAGCGTAGAAGCAAACTGCTTCATCGTAGTGAATGGTGATAATGTTGTCATCCAGGGCTTCCAACACATTAAGGTACCTCGGCTTGGGCTGCCTTAACTAGGTGGCCATCTCTCTCATTAACTGATTTGGGCAACTGTTGATGTTCTCTCACAAGCTTCTTTGCGAAGAGCAGTAGGTAGCTGCCCAGAGGAATTATTTTCACTTCTGTAAGGTTTAGAGGTGAAATAGAGAAAAAAGTTTCCAGAAATAGAGAATACTGCTACCAAAGCATACCATCATGGCCGACAAGGGAAAAGGGTGGCGTGGATAAGTGTATGTCGAGTATTTTATGAAGGCTTCGAGGAGAAAAACGGTAAGGCCAAACATTAACTATGGAAGTACCTGTTTTTATTTTTATTTTAATCAACGAAAGGATGCACCCAATAACGTCGTTCATTTTTAAGAACATGGTTTTTATGAACTAGGTACGCGAAAATTACTCTTTTGGTTTTATTAACCTCCATTGCTCCAAGCCAAACATGAACTGCAGATTGAATTCTGCGATAAAAACCCTCATGTGTGAATTTAACTACACCACTGCGTCACCGTAGCGACACCGCTGCGTCACCGCGCGGTCCCGCAGCGGCACCACCTTTGCGTTTACCATTTCTCCAAGCCAAACGTGAACTGCAGATTGAATCCTGCGATAAAAACCCGCATGTGACTATTGCGGCACCGCAGCGACACCGCTGCATCACCGCACTTTAAAAGAACGCATGTGTGCACCGGGCTTTAATTCGGTTCTTCTTTTCATCTGGGGGTGTACGCAGGAGGGCCCAGCTGGCTCTTTTGAGCACACTTCTTAAGTGTGGGTAAAACCTGAGAACCTCCCTGGTAATTTACGTTCCGTTTGGCAGCTATGGTGGATCCGTCTGGGAGACAATAATTCAGCACTTTACTGTTGCGCAACTACATACCTCTGGCTATTGAGGGTCGCTTGAAACAGACAAGTTCTAATTTAGTAGTATGCGCCGAATGCCGTAGAATTAAAAAATTTGGTTGATGTAAGCTTCTACGTTTCGGGCACCGAGCAACGGTGACGTTAACTTGGCGTAGGTAAGTGAGTCATCAGCATACAGAAGGTTGTCACATCAAGTTTGGACAGGTTGGTCAGATTTCATCAAATTTTATAGAGGTAGGAGCCAAGTTTTGATCCTTAAACGACTCCGGCTCTTGTGATTAACTGTCGTCCAGCTGAACGAAAAAACGAAAAAAATAATTCTGATTAGTGGCGGAGATAAATCCAATAAATGTAGATTGTGGATAAGGGCTTCTATACGGGAAACATCCAGCGGTAACACGGTGACTGTTAAGCGCGAGGGGTATCGTGTTGGAAATTTAACAGCGGGTGCAGCGTTTGAATGCTTTCTCTAAGACCAAACTGGGATGTCAGGGATGATCGTGTTTTCACTGTAGAACCTCTTGAGTCTCCGGAGGATTAATTCCTCCCGTATTTTGCTAAATTTGTTGAGAAGCGATATAAACCTGGGGTTGAAACCAAAATTACAATTCCTTTCTTGATGAGAATCATCACTAGTTAGATGATGTGGAAGCGTTTCTTGAACGTAATTGGAGACTCCATCCGGTCAAGCTGATTTTTGTTGGCCCCTAATTGCATGACTCCACTACCTCCCCCTGATTGTATAAATGAGGGTTGCCGATTGGGGCACTTACTGGATTGGTGTCATCGAATGTGATTTCTTCCAGACTAGGCTGCAGAGTCTGCTGAATAAATGCCTAAAATTCGTACAAAAATTCCAAATCAGCAAGATGGTTCTCTGTCTGAAATTTCCTTTGAAGTAATTGACAAAAACTTTCACTTTTTTTTGGTGTTGGTATTGCTTCATTGTTGTGGCTGATTATACATTGTTTTCAGGATAAGTGGCTACTTTCCAATAATCTTATTAAAATTTTTGAAAGCATGGAGTCCTGGCTCAGTTGCTGGCAGTCACTTCTTGAACTGGATGTGGTTGTGGTGTTTTATGGAATTCCGGAACATTAACATTGTGTTGAAATCTTTTTGATGCAACCATTGGAGACATTTCCTAAGCCGTCTGTTTGTCTGCAGATAGATTTTGCACGTACTCATAAAGGTACCGGTATACACATCCCTTGACGTCGTCGTTGGCTCTCTTTGGTTGTCCAGTGCATTAGCTATAGCCCGTGTCAAACCATTAAAGCTGTTTTCCATTTTTGAAGGTGGAAGCGTTATTTTGTCTTGGATGTTCCTATAAAGTCTTACCACATCCAGCCGTATGTGGCTGATTGAATTCTTTGCTGGATCTATTAGTAGAATAGGTTGATTGAGATTGATAAATAGTTGAACAGCTTCACTGTACCAATCGTTAGGCATTATTGTGCAGATATAGTGCCAAATTTTGGGAAGAATATGCATCATGTTCGAAGAAGCCAGGAAAAAGTCCAACGTTGATGGCGTTCTGGGTAATATAAGTTAATGTTTGGATATAACCACACCAGAGAATGACCATCACTGTTGACTTCCACTCAGTCCACAATTGCCTTGCCTTCACTCTGAGCCCTTTCACACGAGGAAACTGAGTTGCCAGCTACTTTTAGTTCCATGGTGGGAAGGGCAGGAGAAAAGAGGGGCGAACAAAATCTCCCCGGTCCAGGATTTGAAGAGATTTGTTGACATTTCCTTTCACATCTAGGCTTAGGTGGGTTCAACCAATAGACTTTCAAAGGAAATTTCAAAAATTGCCTGGAGATTTGATTCCTCGTGTGAAAGGTACAAGGGATTTTTAAGGAGATTAAAAGAAAACATCAAAAAAATCTCCAGCAACTTGTTTCTTCGTATGAAAGGGGACTTTACTACACAAATAGCGGCTAGTTAAAATTTTTCGTTGACTTTGGAATACTCTTCCTTCAATTAAATTAATTCATATTGGTTTTCATAGGCACCTCACATCATATTCCATACCAAGCACTTATCCTTTCTCCTTCTTGTACCTGTCTTTATGTTATCCTAATCCTGAGGACCGAGTGATAGAAATCGAATAAATTCAAAGTCACCCTGTATAATTTATAAAATTTGTAAATTTCTAAATGGTGACTTTCGATTTAGAATGAATAAATTATGGCTTAATGGGTTGTAGGCATTTGTGAATCTCATTCTTCGGGATCTTTATGCAAATTGAATCCAAACTTTATAAAATATCATAAAAGGGCAAAAGCCTTCAGTGTTTTTGAACTTATAGCTAGCAAAAACATTGCATTAACAAAATCCTAAATATTTGTAATGATTTTTAGATTTGCAAAAATTAAAAAAAAAAACCCCAAGCTTGAAGTAGGTATAATATATACATACTTAAGTCTTCTATTTGAATAAAAAGGAAAACATTAGAAATCACCCTTCTTTCTTGCTTAAAGAACTGAAAGCAAATAATACAAAAACAAAAACACACCGAATCAACCTCATCAAAGTCATAAGGGAGTGGTATGATAATATCCCGTATTTCCATTTTATGTTTGAGACACAATTAATTTCCAAAACAAATACAAGCGCAACAAAAAAATATCAAGGACCTATTGGCCTACATATTCTGACCTAAAATTAGATTATAATTGATGCAAAGACATTAAGTCGTGAAAGGACACAAACTTTGTCTATTTTTTATTTCTTTAAGAAAATTGACTTGGACTAAAGTGTCGTCACTAATGACTTTATATTTATTATTGTTCCTTGCTATCATCATATGAAAATATAAAACCATCATATTGGAAGTCGCCAACGATTAATTATCCTTTTCAAATTTAATGTCTACATGAGTCGCCAAAAGGACTCTGTTGACAAATACAAGTAAAGAAGTCAAAACGTGTCTCTATCTAAAGGAAAAAGGTATATCATTATAAGACACACATATAGAGTCGAATATACATAAATCAGTTTTTTTGTTCTGTTAAAAAAAATTAACATTTTAATGTAACAGGATATGAATATGTCAAGATGTTTCAACAAATCATGATTTATGCCTCTATAAAACACTGAATGAGATTTTAGTTTTTTTTTGTTTCCTTAAGAGAGAATGTCAACTAAGCCTTTTGTGATTGTCTTCATAAACAAGTATAGTTCCGATAGAAATCTCAAAGACATATAATAAATAGCCATGGAACACGTCCTTTAGCACTCATCAGATTGGAAAGAAAAGGACATTTTTTCCAACAGTTTGATGAAGAGCAGATAGTTTCGGCTTTGAATAGTAATAAGACAGTTTTATGAGTTACTGCCTTAAAATTGTAATAAATCATGCTTAAAGGGAAAGAATTTCAAAACAAAATTTGTATCCTTAAAAACAAAATAAAAAAAAATGAATTTAAATCAAATTAAGATTTTTTTGATTTATATTTAAATATGTCCATAAAAAGAGCCCTTAATGTGTAGTTCCAACTAAAAAAACAAAATTCTCCCGAATCCTCTTCAAAACGATTTCTTTACAAAGCCAATTTTATAACCCGCAATGCGTCACTTTCAAGCAAAAGAAAAAACCCTTTTGCATTTACTAACTTCCAACGAAAAACCTTAAGGACCTTCCTTGTTCTCTATTCCACACACAGAAAACCATCAACGCTGTTCCCAATTCTCTGTCTCTTGATAGTTATCGTGTCGTTTGTTCGTTTTTGATTCACTAGAATGTAAAGCCGCACAAAGAAGAACAATGAAGCCAATTTTTTTCCTCCATCGTTTTGGTTGAAAAATCAAAAAAAAAAAAAATAGTTCAAAAACAAAGAATTCAACTGAAGCGAAGCAAGGATAACGAAAGGTATACAAATGAACTTTATTCAGGAAGCCCATTAGCATAATTGATTTCCCTATACGTTAACTGATATGATAACTGTACCAACTTTATATATAGGTTTGGTTCTTTCTTCTATGAACGTCAAAGGAGGTTGTGTTATGGAAAGCCCTAAACAAAGGTTTCATTTCCTAATGTTAAGTTAAAAAAAACTATATTCAGACACAAGAGGAGGGGCAAAGCTTAGAGGCCTAAAATACAAACACGATGGAGTAAAATTAGAGCGCAAAACTCAACACCTTACGGCTTTTTGTTTGGGTGAGGCTTCAATTTCTCATTGCACAACATTTTGTGGGGCATATAAGAGGACGCCAAACAAAACACATTTTGTGGGCCAACATCGACAAAGCAGTACAACAAACAAATTTCACCCTGAGGATAGTTTTTACCCTAAAAAGGCGGTGATTTACTTGATTTACATAAAACAAACAGTTTATCATGATGTACGTATACCTAGAGTTGAAGACTGCGGTAGTTGTTGTTGTTGGTATGTATGGTGTGTGAGAGTGTGCGAGTAATAGAAATAACATCATGTTATAGTCTAAGCACCTACCTATATGAATATGCTTTTCTATATCTGGATCAGACAACAACACACTTTGGCAAAAGTATTTTGAAAACATAAAGCCATAGGATATTTGAGGACAATACTCAGAGTTCATGTGTGTAAGTCAGTGGATAATAAAGCTGAAATGAAAATGAGGGATTTCGGAGAAACGAAAAGATATGTGGGAGTTAAAGCTTTAAGATCTTAATGAACTCATGAAAAACATGTTGGAATTAACAAGAAACTTTAAGAAAGTGCCTTAGAAAACATCCTACAAGCTATGTAAGAAGTTATTATTTGGAACAGTACAACATGATTCTGACTTGATACTGTTAGCTGGTTTTTTTTTTTAATAAACTAAGTTACATACTTTTTACTTTAATTACCTTTTTCTTGGTTGGAAATAAGAACAAGTCAAGAGCCGTTAAAATTATTTTTTCCTGCTCCCTTGAACCTTAAGTAAGACTAAGCATTTGGTTCATGACAGGGCGTTAATTTTTTTTGGAGAGAAATTAATATTCAGTAAAACTTTTCTTTTGTAATCAAATGGAATTTCAGATGAACACGCATGTACAATGTACATACCTGAACTCAAGCAGAATTAAATTTGGTACAATAAAAACTGTAAACATTTAAAAAAACAATTATAAAAAGTTAAATTAACTATTTAAGGGTGAAAAATTTGTATGGAAAATACCGTTATTTTTGTAAAACAGTAAAATATTTTTAAAAAATATTGTGAAACTTTTAAGAATATCTTTTCCCTTTCGATAAAAAAAAAATTGTTAGGTAACATTAATACCTTCTAGCCATAAATATACATACCTAAAGCAAAGAACACTGGGCAGCTAACATAACACCAAATTTTTGACTTTGAGTTTTCTGATTATTTGATTAACGGATCTAAAATACAAATTTTACATAAAATCTTCCTTATTTACTTACCTATCCAGCTCCCGATCCATGAAGGGTCTCTGCCCGAGATATTGCGGTCTTCCATCGGTTGCGGTCCCTCGCACGCTCCCTCCAGTCGTCGAGACCAAGCACTCCTGCGTCTGTGACCGCCTGGTCCCTGTAGCGTAGGTTCGGTCTTCCTGGTCGTCTCGAACCTGGGGGCTGGGATTCGAAGATTTTCTTGGCTGGAGCGTCGTTGTCCATTTGCTCGATTTGGCCGAGCCAGTGTAGTCGACGTATTTTGGCTCTTTGGACTACATCCACATCTTGGTACAGCTCGTACAGCTCATACGATTGAATCTTCTCCTCCAATCGTCCTCTTCGCATATAGGACCAAATATCCGTCGAAGAATTTTTCTCTCGAAAGTGCCCAGTATCAATTCGCCTTTTTTACTTATCCTCCAGAACTCGGCGCCGTAGAATAGAACTGGTAAAATTAGAGTTTTGTATAGCGTGCACTTTGTCTTTCGAGAAAGGAGTTTTGAATCCATTTGTTTGGCCAAACCGAAGTAGCAACGGTTCGCTAGGCTAATTCTTCGTCGGATTTCCACTAAAGTGTCGTTCGTGGAATTGATGTTTATTCCGAGGTAGGTGAACTCCTTGACTACCTTGAAATTACTGCTACCAACAATGACGTTTTGTCCTAAGTGATGGACAGATTAGGCTTTGTTTATTGATAGCATATACTTTGTTTTGTCCTCATTCACTTCAAGACCAACGCGTTTCGCCTGTTCATCAATAGCTGTGAGTGCTTCAAGTTCAAGCTCTCTTGGAGTGCCCGATGATGTCGATGTCGTCCACATAGCCAAGCAGTTGAGAAGACCTGTTGAAGATAGTGCCTTCCATGTTAACACCACTCTTGCGCACTATCTGCTCTAGAACTAGGTTGAAGAAATCACATGATAGCGCATCTCCTTGTCTGAACCCTGTACACGTCTGGAATAACTCGGATGAGCTGTTACCCATTTGCACGTTGCACCGCGTATTTTGTAAAGTCATGCGGCATAGCTGGATCAGATTTTTCCGGGATCCCGAGTTCCGACATCGCCAATAGTTGCAACAAGCAACTATATCAAAAAAAAAAGTGTGTCTTTTGAAATAAGTTTAGTCGTCAACTTCAATTATTATTGTTTTGTTATCTTGGTTTTCTCCATCAATAAGATTTTTCAATTGCCCTTTTTGGATTAGGAAAAATTATAACGATATGCCCCTTCTAATCTAGTCGCAACTATTTTACATTCGAATAAAATGCTATCCGCTGCAAAATTTGATACGAACGTCAATAGTGAAGTCAATTTCAATTCAATTTGTTTTATTGAACATAATATATACAATTTGGCTTACAACTAATAAGATACATTGAAAAAAATTTACATTTGTTGGCACATAGGGGGCCTAACTTTATACTATGTCTTAGGTTTAAAATTTTATAATTATATAAATGCATGTCAAAATTTATTTAAGCGTCGGTTGACTTTCTCATTCTCGGGGTGTTCCATCCCGGTTGTCTAGTGGTGATTTTGGAGTAGATTGTTAGAAGGTTTGGCATTTAGCCGCGGTAGTAGGCTGACCCTGTGTCAGCGTAGAAGGAAACTGCTTCCTCGTTGTCTATGGGGATAATGGTGTCGTCCAGGGTTTCCATCACACTGAGGTACCTCGGATCGGGTTGTCGTTGCACGGTGGACATACTTCTCATCAGCTGATTTGGATGACTGTGGATGTTTTCTATTAGCTTCTTTGTAGAGAGCACTAGGTACCTGTCCAGAGGGATTATGTTCGCTTCTGTGTAGAGGTGCTCATTCCTGTAGTGTTTCCGTCGCTGGCGGTCAAAGTGTAGTCCGGTGCAAATTCTAAGTATTTTTCTTTCAAACACTTGAAGTTCCTTCATGGCTGTCTTGGAAATTGAGAACCAGACTGGGAAGCAATAGGCTATGACTGGCCGCAGGAGTTGCTTGTACATCAGTATTTTCGTGTGTTGACTTAGTCCGGTTCTTTTTCTCATCAGGGGATGTAAACGGTGGAAGACCCAGCTGGCTCTTTTGAGCACACTTCTTGAGTGCGGGTTGAACCTAAGCAACTCATTGAAGTGGATTCCCAGATACTTTACGTTCCGTTTGGCAGCTATGGTGGATCCATCTGGGAGCTTCAGAACAATGTTTCTGCACTTCGCTGCAGTGCAACTACCTCTGCCTGTTGAGGGTCTCCTGAAGCAGACAAGTTCCGATTTAGAAGAGTTGATCCGGATGCCCCATTTCCTGTAGAAATCAAAGAGTCTGTTGATGTGAGCCTCCACTTTCCGCACGGCGAGTAACGGTGACGTTGAACTGGCGTAGGTGAGCGAGTCATCAGCATAAAGGAGGTTCTCACATCCAGTTGCGACAGGTTGGTCAGATGTCATCAAGTTGTAAAGAAAGGGGCCAAGTTTCGATCCTTGAGCGACTCCGGCTCTGATGGTCTTTATGCTTGATTTACAGTTGTCCAGTTGAACGAAAAATTTTCTGAAAGAAAGAAAAGAAAAAAGAATTTTGATTAGTGGCAGAGGTAAATTTAATAGATGTAGTTTGTGAATAAGGGCTTCTATCCATACGCTGTCGAATGCTTTCTCGACATCCAGGAAGCATCCAACGGTGACACGGTGACTGTTGAGCGCTGACGTGATATCGTGTTGGAACTTTAGCAGCGGGTGTAGCGTCGAGTGATTTTCACGAAAGCCGAACAGCATATCAGGGATGATCGCGTTTTCACTGCAGAACCACTTGAGCCTCCGGAGGATTACTTCCTCCAGTAATTTGCTGATGTTGTTGAGAAGTGATATAGGCCTGTAGTTGGACACCAAGTTAAAACTTCCTTTCTTTGGGATCGCCACTATCTTCGCTGTTTTCCACTTCTGAGGGAAGTAACAGTTATTGATGCAGTTATTTAGGATGATTGTGAGGAGGATCATCACTATATGTGGAAGCCTTTTTAGGACGTAGTTGGAGACTCCATCTGGTCCAGCTGACTTTTTTGGCCTCGAATCGTGAATAATCTCTGCTATCTCCTCCAGATTGCATAGATGTGGGCTGTCAATTGGGTCACTTGCTGGATTGGTGTCATCGAATATGACTTCTTCTGGATTAGGCTGCATGGTCTGCTGAATGGATTCCTCAACTTCGTCCAAAAATGTCGGGTCAGCAGGTGTGTTCGGTGTGAAGTTTTCTTCGAAGTAATTGGCAAACGCTTCCACTTTTTCTTGTGTTGATGTTGCTTCAATGTTGTTGCTGATAATAGTTTCCGGGATTGGTGGCTGCTTTCCAATAATCCTATTAATGTTTTTGAAGGCATCGGGTCCAGGCTTAATTGCTTGAAGTCTCTTCTGGAACTGGATGTTATTGTGGTGTTTTATGGAATTTCTGAACATTATGTTGATACATTGCAATTCGCTCCAAACTACTCTGTAGTTGTTGTTCGACGTGTTGAAATCTCTTTGATGGATCCTTTGGAGACGTTTTCTCAGCCGTTGTCTGTGCGCATACAGATTTTGCACGTACTCGGGAAGATGCTGGTACCTATCCCTTGACGTCGTAGGCTGCTTTTGATTGTCCAGTGCATTAGATACAGCCTGTTCCAAACCATCTATAGCTGCGTCGATTTCGTTGTCCAGCAAGTTTCTGTTAGAAGCCGGAAGCGTTATGTTGTCTTCTATGTCCCTATGAAGTCTTTCCACATCCAGCCGTCTGTAGTTTATGAAGTTCTCTGGTGGCTCTCTATTTATTAGAATAGGTTGGTTGAGGTTGATTGATAGTTGAACAGCTTCATGGTCCGAATCGCTGGGCACTATAGTGCAGATATAATTCCGGATTTCTGGAAGAATATGCACCAGGTTCGAAGAAGCCAGGAAAAAGTCCAACGTTGATGGTGTTCTGGGAAAGGTGGGTTTAGGTTGGGATATAACCACCAGAGAATGATCATCACTGTTGACCTCCATCCAGTCCACAATTGCCTTGCCTTCGTTGTTGATTATTGTATCCAGCCACAATTGATGTCTCGCGTTGAAATCACCGCCGATGAGTCCGAAGGTGCTTTGCTTCAGATAGCCGTTAAGGACATGCAGGTCACTTTGGATGTTCCTTGCACTGGATTTGCACTTGAAGTAGATGCTGATGACCGTTAGCGTCTCACCTCTACCTAACGTTATGGTGATAGCGGTGGCTTCACTGGTCCGTAGTCCTAGGATGATGACTTCGCTGGTGTTGGGGGAAAATTTTTCTTTTATGAATATTGCCGTCCCCCTGGAATTCTCCTTTTTGTCCTGGCGGTAGGTTTTGTATCCCGCGATGTTAATGTTGTTGCGCTTTATCACGTTGGTTTCACTAATAAGGGCGATATCCGGAGTATTGTTCTTCATGAACATGTTGAATGACGTCCTCTTCTCCAGGCTGTATAATGAGTTAACATTATACGTCAGTATGCGGATTTTCTTTAGTTGCATATTTGAAATATGAAGGTGGCCAATGCCACGGACTTTTCACCTTCGCTAAGCAGGGTATAGTTTGTTGGAACAGCACTCCGGGCCTTTTCGATGATCGTGAGCAGGTTGGATCCAAAAATCCGATGAACTTCATTGCTGAGGTTCACATTGGGCTGGGATACCTTTGCTGGTGTTGCTTTGGGTGCAGTTGTCTTGGCTGGTGCTATCTTCGTTGCTGTTTTCATGGGGGTTTTCACTTGTTGAGTCTTTGCTGCTACTGAACTTTTTGTTGAGTTTCCTTTCACCATTGAAGCGAAACTGACTGTAGGCTGGGTTACGGTGCATGCGGATTTAGCAACAAAATCCTTTTGCGCCTTTTTCTCTGCAAGAACCTTGTTCCTCTCTGTAAGTTTTGCTTTAAGAGTTGGGCAACCCTTAAAGCTAGCTGGATGTCCTTCCTTCTGGCAATTTGCACACCACACGTCAGCTCCTGTGCTTTCCTTCCGCTTGCATAGTCCCGGTTCATGGTCTTCCTTGCATTTGACGCAAACGTATTGGCGTCCACAATTAGTGGCAACGTGACCAAAGCGCTGGCAGTTTTTGCACTGCACTAAATCGTTAGATTTCAAGCGTTCCCAGTGCACTCTCTGGTTCATTATCAGAGTCTTAGTGTAGACTTCACTGACATCGGCCGATTTTCCAAGCTCTACTACAAAGTTGTTGTAGATTTTTCCAGGACCCCTCTTGGCTTTGAATGGTGTTACCTTCACTACATTTAGTCCTTCAATCCTCAGTTCATCTTCTACCTCGACAGCTGAATAAGAGAAATGAATCCCTTTTAGCAGAAGTAGGTTCTTCCTGTCTTCTCGCGGCGTGAAAGAGTTGAATTGGATTTTTCTTTCTTTCAGAAATTTCTTTATTTCCTCGAAGGCTTCTCTGTTTGCAGCATTGATAATGGTTGTCTTAGTATTGCGGTTTTTGAATGTCACGGCTAATTGTTTCCCTTTGTCAATAGTGAAGTTTCTGGGTTGAAGAATGATGCTTTTATCATTTAAAATATTTGAAATCTTGCACCAAAATTAAAAATATTATTCAGCACTCAAATTTCTTAAGTGAAAATATAAGTTTCCATCTCTACGAGCGTTTTTAATGGTTGGCAAAAAGTTTCGTAACCTCCACTTTTCTGTCTTAAAATTTTAGAAAGAATCTCAGTTATTTTTTTTCTTATAAATGCAATAAACAAAAGCTGTAAATCTTTCTTGGATGTTAAATGAATTTTCATCTAATTTAAAACACAATTAACGCAAAATACATGTGTTCTGATCGACATTAATTAAATTAGGGTTGGCATAAACGATTATAGCAATGCATTTGGCATTGTTTGTTCTTTAAAAATATAAACATAGCTGAAAATGTCCATGCTCCATACTATATGCTCCAATTATAGAAAAGAACTTCAACTGTAGTTGAGTTATAACTCAAAAATCTTTGCCTGTTAAAAACCAACCATCAATCAACCATGAGACTACCAACAAAATGGCTGCCTTCTTAATTGTGTTTCAAAATGGCTACACAATTTGAATGAAAAAGGTTTTAATTTGGGTTTGTACCATCGAAACATCCTATCACTCCTGGAAATTCAGTTTTTTTTCTAGAAATATAAATCTTGGAGGAATTTTTATCTGCATACGTGAGCTGCACTTTAATCTGTGGGTTGAGCAAGCCGTACATAAAAGTTGTTACAAAACTGATCTTCTGGTAGCATCGCTCTGCTATAAAATGAAACGAAGTTGCTAGCTTTAAAATAGGCGAAAGCACCGAGGAGCACGTTAATTGTTCAACAAACATCCATAAAAGCTTCCTTATAAAGCCAGAAATAGCTTTAATATCTGAACCCAAAAGAAATTATTTTATAACTTGGTTTCTCTCTTTGCATTTAAAAGTTCAACAGCTGAGTTTGACATAAAATATACTCTTGTGCGTGAGGTTTGCACCGCTATTTTTGATTTCGTAAAAAAAGCTGGAGCTGTATGTGCCCAACATGTTCTGCCATTTGCGGGTATTTAAAAAAAAATCGTACTATGTAAGGGTACGGTTCTTAAAAGGTTTCCATGTTTAGTTTGCACCATTTTCGGTTAAAAACAAAATTGTATTGTACCTATTGTAAATATTAAAAACAAAATCGCCACATTTCCAAAATTTACGAATAAAGTTTATGGAAATTTTGACGTTTTATAAAAAAAAAAGTTGTGCCGTTTTATGCTTATAGTTTGTGCTGATCTGCGCTGAAAAAATTACCAAAAACTCGTATATTTGAAGTTGGCACCTGTGTTTTGCCCAACTTATGCCACATTGTGCTCTAAATATTAAAAAAAAGTTGACAAATTTTGTTTGTGCTCAGTTAATTTTGCATAAGCCAAAAAAATAAAAAATATCATTTTTGCAACTTTTATGGCCAAAACAATTTTGCGAAGTCTGAAGTTAAAACCGCTATTTTCGATCAAAAAAAAAACTGTTGTGCTATATTCTGCCCAATTTGTTCTGGGGTAAATATTTAGAAGGCAGCCATTTGGGCACATTAAACCACAACCTTTTTTATATGAAAAACGAAAATGGCTGTGTTAACTTCACGCACATAATAAACTCTTAAAAGAATTCACCATTTTTTACTAAACGTAACTGAAAGAAGATCTGTTTCATAACACAAAAAAATTACTTATGTTCCTTAAAGTTAAGTTGACTTTCAAGCAAATGAGTTGGTAGTTGGCATCCATAAGAACAAAAATTACATTTTCTTGCAAACAAATATTAAAAGATAGATAATGATTAATGCCTTTTGCATTTGCGGTCGTCTTAAGAAAATCAAGGCCTAGGAGAATTATTCCCTTCTTTCCCTCTCGACAGCACGCAATGTCATCTGTTTGTTGAATATTGGTGACAAAAATCATTTTCCATGCCAATTGTTGATAAAAATTGATGAAATTTGATACACTTACGGCCAATTTCTTCACTGAGTCCTATCGTTAGTACCGGTATTAGTCCTAAAGTAAGTACTCAAATCAGTATTTCTCACATCTTCAAACACACAAGTATGAATAAATGAGAGATACTGATTTGAGTATCAACTTTAGGACTAGTACCGGTATTAACGTTAGTACTCTGTGAAGAAATTGGCTGTAAATGATTTAAAAATGCTTAATTCAGTGGTACTGCTTAATTTTTTCCACAGGGGCTACATAATAAAGTGTTGAACATGGTCCCAAATTTCAAAATTAAAAAAAAAAAATATTTTCGAAGTCAGGAGAACTGAGTCAAGTGTATAAAATGCCCTAAAATATTTGCATAAATCATTTAAAAATGAATCCAATACTGATATACACAAAATTCAAAGAAGATAGTCCAAAATGTTGACAACATTTTTTTTTTTTTATTACAACTAATTTGAGTGCTAGTTCTTGCAACTTCTTTTGGAAGTTAGTTTCAGACCTTATCTGATCGAATCTGAAAGAAGTTTGATATTTCTTGCGGCTGAAAGTTGCCAATCAAATTTTTGGTCAACTACACAAAAACTCGAAAAAATCAAAAATAATTTTAAATAATATAGTTTAAGTTACTAAGATTAAATTTAATTTTTTGAGTTTTGAGTAATCGTTCTAAGATTCGATTGACAACTTCCAGCCACCAAAGTTGTCAAATTTCTTTTAGATTTGATAGAATTAGGTCTTAAAATGATTTCCAATAAAAAAATTTAAGAACTAGCATTAAAATTAGTTCTAACCCTTTGAAAACATTTCTCAAGATTTTTGACTTTCTTCTTTCAATTTTGTGCAATTCAGTATTGGAGTCATTTTTATATGAAAGTATTGTAATGAAAGCGAACCTAAGGTGAACTAAGGCGAACTGCAGAGAAATTTAAAAAAGACTAGTTATTGAACAAGTGGTTCCCAAGAGGGTTTATTTATTTGTTTGTGTTTTTTTTTTGTTTGTTATGTTTCTGTAAGTTTCAAGTCTCGTTATAATTTCTCGATTATCGCCTGAAGAGTTGAAAAAGAATCTGAAGCGAACTGTCCCCTACTCTAAGTTTCAGCGGCCTTTTATAGTACGTCTACTGTTTTCCAGTGTTTTCCAATCTCCACTGTCAAATTCCTGGAAGTTTCCCATCTTGCGCCATTTCTTCTATAGCTGTCATAAAATTAATTTTCTCCGGATCGCAATAGATTGACTTGGTTTTATTCTCTTCGTAATGGCCATGAAATTTCCTATCGATTGATGTGCCTTACACCTAGGCACGTCCACATTTGGTTTTGTTTTTGATTACACCTGAAATTAATTAATTTCCTTAATCAAAATTCTTAATTGCATACCTGACCTACTGAACGGTTCCATTTCAAGTGTTCAGTTGGTCATCTGGTTCCAGTAGGTGGACTGTGGAATCCAATTGTGGTAACATGAACGTCAGATCCCAAATATCACTCCATTCCCATTCTACACTTGCAGCAGATCACACCTTAAGCTGAGTTGTTTTTCATTAACTAAAACTACATCAATAATTAAAGTGGTTTCTGATTTAAGTGCACAGGTGCGGTTTGCAGAATTGGGAATTGTGTTGGTCGATCTCCAGGGATAAGGGCACCACGATGTCATCAAAGTCACCATAACCTTAAAATTGCAGTACATCTTTTAGGCTAGCTTCAATGACACAACATTAGATAAAGGAAATCTTCGCTTTCGCCATGATTCGTTTCTCCTTTTTTGTTTGTCCTTATGGTAGTGAATGTTGTAAATTCGAACTATGCTTGTGACGAAGGTGTTATGTCCGTTCGGTTGATTATGACACAGATGTTATGTTCGTCACAGTATGCACTCAGGCAGATATATTAGAACATTTCAAACATAAACTTGGCTCAGATCCTGACTTCAAAAATCCTTTTTTTTTATTTTGAGATTATGGACTAAGAAATAGGCAGTTCCACTGAATTCAGTTCACAAATTATTAAGTGTACCAAATTTCAGTAATTTGTATCAAGAATTGTGTGGGAAATAATTTTTGTTGCCAAAATTCAACAAACGGACCACTGTGCCTGTATTGGCTTCATTCATACACAGACGCACGGCGGCCCGGCGTGCGGCGGAATTCTTGATCATATATGTAGGTACATATGTACCTAGAAATTTTTGAATTGATTAAAATTTCGAAATTTTTTTTAACACAAAGCCAATACTTTGTGACCTATGAGTAAAAACAAAGAAGTGAAAATTAGATTAGAAATTTCTACGCATGTTTTCATTTCAAAAATGTTTCTTTATCATATTTTTCCGTATTTTTCTTTTGTTCATAAAACTTTTTATCTTACTTCTCAAGTTATTCAACAAAAAAAAAAACTTACCTATTGATTTTCCTTCAATAAATGATGTAACTTCTAATTACAAGAATTGAAATATAAAAGGTGTCCAATTATAATAATGTCACATCAAATATTCTTTGATAGTGCTAAGTTTTAATCGACGTGTTATTATTATATCTATTGATTTATTCTTAATTTACCAACGTTAATAT
The DNA here is from genome assembly GCA_963921185.1 of Dasysyrphus tricinctus. Lineage (NCBI taxonomy): Eukaryota > Metazoa > Arthropoda > Insecta > Diptera > Syrphidae > Dasysyrphus > Dasysyrphus tricinctus. Next base: position 255,511,525 of record OY992531.1, on the reverse strand, counting down.
TACTTGTTGTTCTATCCAATATTCGATTATGACATTGTACATATGATATGGTTAGACACATAAATCGTAGAAAAACTTTTACATTAATGTAATTATAGTAATTATTGCTGTCCAAAAATACTATAATTCCTTCCCAATCATTTCTTACAAAATCCATTTCCCTTTTCCAAAGGTAGACTTCCGAAATATTTACCAAATTATTTCAACAAATTACAAAACTTCTCTGGATACCCATGACAAAAAAAAAAATCCCATTAAAATTATTATACCTAATGTGAATAGAATTAGTCTCAGGGTCCATTATAAGAACCAACAAAAAAGGGATAATACATCAGAAGAAACTCAATAAGTTTGCATGTGGGTTCACGATAACTTTACTATAATAAGCATCGATCCATCTTAAGAAGGGAAAGTGTTTTATGACCGTTATTGAAAAAGGATACCCAGTCAGTTTTTTTTTTTCTTAAATATAATTTGCTGGAAAAGTATCTTTAATAATAGGATAACTTCTACCTCCCTTGGCACCTGAATTCCTTAACATTTTCTATTTCCATATTTATGTTTAGTTTTATGGTTTGAAAGTATGTATAAGATCCACTCAAGGGACTTTTTTTACATCAAAAGTTATGTTAATTTTTTACTAGTTCAAATGGAAACTTTACTGTTGAAAAGGAAACATGGGTTAAGCACCTTAAAAGAGCTCTGACAAGGGTGCATATTTTATTCCATGGTTACTTCGCTGAGTTCAGGTTAGAAAGTTTTATATTTTTTGGTAACCATAAAATAAAAATGTGTAATTGGCATCGACAGTAATACTGATCAAAAAGCTTTTTCATAATTATTTTGACATATTTTTATATTACACATTCCTTAACAGGATGATTAAAGTAAGTAATGAAAAGCATTTTTAGATCAAACTTAAAGAAATTCAAAAAGCCACATCATCCCCTGCATAAACTGTCACTTAAGCACTCGTATCAGCAAATGGGCCTTAAGCAACTGTCAGGGAATAATATTTTCCTGTTAAAGCTAAAGCCATTTATTCAGGATATATTCATATGTCATGTCATAGGCATATACCTAACATCCAGTGACAATAAATATATTATTCTGGAACATGTCCTAACAATTTTAGTTTTTTTTTTGTCTCTCCAGAAGTTTGACTAATACCAAAATAATTACGCTTTATATAAGTATTCCTTACAAAAAAAACTTAATTGAAGAAGACATTCATTGGTCTAAAAATACCTTCACATTTTGTTAGGACTATTTATAGTTGGAACCTACCAATTAATAAAGTAGCAATGTGGCTAATTGACTGACAGATATAATAATAAGTCCATAAGAAACATCACTGCTATCCTTTGGATATCCTATGATAAATATCCAGCTTGGATATGGTGGTGTTATTTTTATATATTTATAAGTAACGTAATCGCCAACGCGAATTATGTTATTTTCATTGGAACGTGCTGCTCGAAACAAATTTATTCTGCGGTCATACAATTTTATTTTACTTTTTTCCTGAGTTAATTAATCCTCTCCGGACGCAAACAAAACACTAAACAAAGTGCTCATTAGCTCTTTCTTCGACAAGGAGGGATGGTCTGTTTTGTGTGTGATGTAAATACTGGTGTTATAATGTGTAATTATATTTTAACTTTCTGTGTTAGTAAGTCGTGGGTGAACAAGGACATGCTTTGCTGCACAACTCACAAGGGAAATATATACAACGTCAATAATTGTTATAGAACTCACCTTAATGTTCCTAAGAGACTTTCGACTACTTGAAATTTAAGCTTTTCCTATGTTAATTACACATTTTTTATGTGCACAAAAAGAAAATCATATTTAAATTTTTCTACCGCATTTTCAAAAAAGATCCCTTTCGCATCTCGTTTTAAATTTTCCGAACAAAAATATAAAATACAAAATGAATCTGACTCTTATGCTGAGGAAACATATAATTTTAATCCTTTTCCTTCAATATGATTTTACTGTAATTAAAAGGAGAAAATATGTAGTTGAAAATGGAGAATTTAAGACGAAAAAAGTCCTTTTTTTTTTTGTTGTGAAGCTCTGAAGAGGATTCGTAATTTTTACAATATTTTTGCTTAAAATAAATTTTTAAATCCCTTAAATTGTGAACCTTTTCTGTGAGTTTTTTTTTTTTTCTTTGCGTTTAAAATCCTTCTAATCGAGTCTTTTTTGTATATTTATCATCTTAGCTTTTAGCAGCGCATAAATTGATATTTTTTTTCATTCATGAAATGGTTGAAAAGTTAAATAAAATTGAACAAAGTTCGTAGGGTTAATTCTCCAATGAGTCCTTCATTATATAGTTTATTATTATAAGCGGTTTTGTAAATTTGGTAGCATAGGGTAGAAAAGTTAAATCCCTCTTGACATTTGATTGAGTGGCTGGAAAATGTTGGCCAATTGAAAAGGATAAGAGGGAAATTTTATGCAAAATATTTTGAAAAGAATTTTATGTTATATTTTGAAAACTGAGAAACAAAAAATACTTATTAAATTATTTTCTTATTTTTATACAATATCGGCCTAGCTGTCAAGATGTTAAATTTTTTGATAAGCTCAACTTATCAAGCAATATTCATAATTTGTATTTTATTTACATAATAATATATGAAAAAAGAAAAATCGATCTTATTCTGCCTCGTGTAATATACATGGTATCCCGGACCTGAGTGGAAATATTTTAGGGTGCGGTTCTTGGGGTTATTCTTAGAAAAAAATGTTATAGGGGGAAAGTTGTATCTCCCCTCCCTGAGGCAGGGGGGCAGTTTCTGAAACATTGACTTTAATTGTAAACAAAAACATTAGAAATCAACGAATACACATCTAATAATGTGCTAAAGTTTTTTTGAAAGCTAATACTCCATTCTAACATTTGGTTTTCAAATCAAGTTGTTCAAGCGAATAGTTTTTGAGAAATTAAATTTCAAAGTCAAAATTAAAAAAAAAATGTGATTTTTTTTCTTAAGTCGATATTTTTTAATTTTAATTTTAAGTAATGAAGTGCTTTTCTTGTTGTGTTGTGTTGTGCCCTCATTATTTTTTGGTCAATTACCGAAAACCAAATGCAAAAATCTTTTTTAGTTTTTGAGAAATTTTGAAAAAACGAAAGGTACTTCTCACAAATAAGCCCGAAAAATTAATTTATTCATGAATTATCCATAATTTAACCCTTTTTTTCGGGCCTAAGTATTTGGTAAAAGTACCTTATGTTTTTTCTTAATTTCTCAAAAACTAAAAAAAGATTTTTGCATTTCGTTTTCGGTAATTGACTAAAAAATAACGAGGGCACAACACAACACAACAAGAAAAGCACTTTATTACTTAAAATTTTGAAAAAAATCACATTTTTTTTTTTAATTTTAGACTTTGAAATTTAATTTCTCAAAAACTATTCGCTTAAATAATTTAATTTAAAAACCAAATGCAGGAATGGAGTATTAACTTTCAAAAAATCTATAGCAAGTTATTAGATGTTTTTTCGATGATTTCTTATGTTTTTTTTGCATTTAAAGTCAATGTTTCAGAAACTGCCTCCCCCCCTGCCTCAGGGGGAGAGGAGATACAACTTTCCTCCTAACCCAAATAACCACACCCTAAAATACTTCCACTTAGGCCCTCGGACCTGCGAGGTTCCCCTTGCATAGGGCCTCTACTACTCCTGCGCTTCACGGTGTACGGTTTCTGGAGATGCACTGATTCCTCTTCGACTGTTCTTCCTTCAAGTTCCTTTAGGTCAACCCACTCGTCTCGTCTGCCTCGCTGCGTGGGATGGCTTGACTCGCAGTGCACTCGTGACTTTTTTGAAGCGTATGTCCAATCCACTGCCACTAACACGTCTTCTTATTTTAGAGCCAATGGTTTCCCGACCTTTCCTCGCATGAAGTTAATTATTGGGAATACGGCTAGTGTCGCAGAAATCTATTTACCAACGCTTGCAGCTTTCTTGTGAAAGCAGGTGCTTCCAAGTACTGCACCTATAAAGGAGCCTGGATTCAGGATTGGAGAGGAACAGTCGTAGCTTGATCTTTACGCTTATAGAGTTGTGTCTCCATATTTTTTACAGCATTTTGAATACAGCTCTCACTTTATCGATTCGGCTGATTATATCTAATTCGGTCCCGTCATCAGAAGAGACAACACTCCCAAGATATTGAAAACCATCTCTACTGAGAAAATTCCAAGGCTGACATTTTTATTTTTGCCGTATTGATCTTAAAGACCAACGATTTGAAGGAGATCCATGAGAGTATAAGCAGACGTGTCGTCGCCCGTAAAATCCAGATTCCATTGAACTCCTTGTAGTTCCCAACTTTATCTATAAATGATGCTATTGGTGCTGCTCTTAAGAGGCTTGTGGGAATATCGTCAAGTTCAATCACTTTATTGTTCTGATTGTGGCTAAGTCTTCTTCTCTACTCGAAGATACAGTGCTTATTTGGGAATTTGATGGATAATTCGGTGTTGGGTTCACTTCACTGGTGAAAACGCGATTTAAGACCACAGAAAATGGCTCCTTTTAGCTTTTGCTTTGGAGCTGGTTCTCATCCCAAACTAGCAGTGATCTAACTGTTTTAACCAGGTTTTGTTTAAAGCTTTGAACATCTGTTACCTCTTTGGTAATTCTGTAGATGATCCTACTGTCACACCAACTTTTGGCCTATGCTTCTGAAGCCTAAGCGTTGATGAAGTTACCCTTATCACGTCACACGATACGTTAAAGTAGCTGCAATGCTAGGTTTGAGCTGTTTTTCTGATATTCGATCCTAATCCAATTCGGAAAGCCAGGCACTGGTTCCTCCTTGCGACCAATCGACTATACTTTCAGCACCGGATATAAAAACATTTTTCACAGCACACCAATAGTTTTCAATGGAGGTGAGTTCAATACTACTTATTGCTCTCGTGAGAGGTGGTCCCCGAGTTGTTTGGCGGACTGTGGGATCCATAGGTCTATTGGTATATTGAACTTGGGCATACTGGTGTTTTCTTGGTATCGCCGAACTGCAGCTGTGCGTAATCTTACGGTAGCCACCTTCAGATAGTGGTCCCAGTCCATTCATATGTCTGTACCCCTTCTGTAACGATCGTTCTGCAGACAGCTTCTTAATGGCTGACTGATCGGGAAGTGGTAAATTTGATTGGAACTTGATTGTTGGTCCGTTGATACCCAACTGACTATGTGGCACGTCTTGTGCTCCCTCCTATTACTAGGTGATTAGCGTTACAAAAATCGACAAAATGTTCTCCATTGTCATTACCGTCACAAACACCATGCTTTTTCATAACATGCCTGAGCCTACCCATTGCCAACCTTGGCATTCAAGTCTCCCTTTACCATTATGATGTCTCCACGTGGTGTATTATCATATGCAGCACTTAGCCCGTTATGAAAGGCTGCCTTCTGCTTGACAGAAGAGATCTCCGTTGAGGCGTAACACTGTGTGAAGGTGACGCGTCATATTCTAGTCCGCAACCTAGCTTTCAGGATCCTGCGTCATCTTAAAGCTCTCAGGAAATTAAGTTTATGAGAGCTGATGTTTAAGAAAAAAGCAATCCAGGGTAGAGAAGTGCAGTGTTACGAGGTGAAGACTTAAACTTTCCCGAGCCCAACCATCTGACTTTACTAATCCCTAAGATGTCTAACTCATACCTCATGAATTCTTTCGCTTTATTAGAGAAATCTGTCATATTGAGGACCTTCTTACTAACTTAAGGTGGCACTATACATATAGTGCAGGATCAGGGTCTACACCAACAAGCTTCTTGCAGCCCGCTCAGTCTCTAGCTAGCTGTCTCCAACTTTGCACGCCAAGTTGGTTGATGTTTTCTTCCACTTGCGTCGGCCACCTGTTAAGCTGTCCTCCTTTACTGCACGCCTTACTACGGGGTTGGATTCAAAGACTTTCCGGCTGGAGCATTGATGTCCATTCCCTCAAGGTTACATAGCCATCTCAGTCGTTGGCTGTAAGGTTCGTTGTTGTACCTTTTTCTCCATTCCCCATCTATGCAGACGGGACCAAAAACTCGTTAATAGTGTCAATGCCTCACAAAAACATTTTAGTTGCTCGGGGCAGGGTTTTGCTCCTCGAATTGCCTTCTTAGCCCAAAGTTACAGCGATTGGCAGGAGTTATTCTTCATTTGAAGGCCTTCACTTTCGTTGTCAAGAAGTGTCTTCACATTGTTGAAACAAATCTTCGGTACAATAGCCAAAATTCGGCAACGTGTTATCGCAGCTTTGATTTCAGCTATACGGAAAATGCTAACCCTCATAACCTATGCTCAAAAGTTACGCCTTTCACACTTGTAATTTTAGGCTATTTACGTATATAGGGATACGCAGATAGTTGCCCGGGGACCACCACGAAGATGTAAAACAAGCACTTCATCGTGACAGATTGTTACGCTACTGGCCCAGACCAAGTCCTGAGGAATCAATAGCTTCCCGATCAGGCGCAATGCTGGTGGAAAAGCTTCATGCTTATCAGTTATTTTTTCAATAATAAATCGTGAAAGAAAAAAAATTCACTCCGATTCTTCGCAGTGAATTTTGAATCACAGTCAGTCTCACCTGGTACTGTGGTTCAAAATTCACTGCGAGTTTAACCTGTGATTGTGATTCGTGAATTCAAATACTTGACTCGCAGTAATATGTGCTCTCTACTCTCTCTACTCATTTGTCGTGAAAAGGAAAGTATGAACACTGCACTGTGATTCATAGTTAATCCAGTTTTGCGAATTCCATTTTAGTCATGAAAACCTAATATTTGAATTCATGAATCACAATCACAGGTTAAACTCGCAGTGAATTTTGGACCACAGCTGACGCTGACTGTGATTCAAAATTTACTGCGAAGAATCGCAAACTCTGTCTTACAGCACCAAATTTAGTACCTACTAACTGTCAAATGTGCAATTTTGTCCATCTTGATGACGAACTGTGCCCTGGATAATATGACCAAAATCACTTTCTGGGGACTTCTCCATCATCAAAAAACTTATATTTTACCTCAACCATACAATCTGAAAAAATACATGATCTAATTTGTCAAATGAAATGTATTCGAAACAAAAATTTTAATCTCAACATGCATAACTGACCCCTTAATAATTTATTGAAGTTGTTTCATTTTTGACATCTCTATTAATTTTCTAATCGAAAATTCAAAACTGAATATTAATTGGAACAAATTTACTCTAAGCCAAACTAGCCATGTTCATATTCTCGTTAAGCATTTAATTACTGACTGTAAGTATATTTTTTATTTTTTTTTTTCTATAAAAATGTTGTTAAAAAATTTAACTCGAAGCACTCACCTATCCAATCAACACTTAAAATAATTTGCATTTGAAAAGTTTCCCATTAAAATAAAAAAAATAAAAAGAAAAAAATATGCTAACCTTTCTTGTTAGGATTTAGACATTTAATTGCCATCTTACGTGGCAGCAAACACCGTTAATTGGATCCATTAAATTTGCAGCAACTCAAATCAGTGACATAAAAAATTGTATAATTGTATATCAAATTACCATTTTAACTGGTTTTTCAGAATGAAATATTCAGTTACTTGACAGTATTAAGACTGGCTGAAATATTTTTGTTTTTATTTTTTATACGAATTGGATTTAGGTATACAAAACTATTTTAATTGATTAATTGAGTTGAAATGTCATTGCCTCTTTTGAATGCTTTCAATTAGAATTATTAAAAATGAAATAAAGTTTTCATTCTGATTTTAAACGAAAAAAATAAATCACATTTCTTATGAATGATTCACCAAAAAAAAAGAAAAAAAAAACTAAAAACTGTTAAAATTCAGTGACAATTTGCGTGGAAAAATAATCAAATATTTATTTTCCTTCTTTTTTTTTTTGTTGTTGGTATCTGTGTGCATATTCAATTTGTTACTGTCATCCGTGACAATTGTCGACAATTCAAGTGAAGATAAGATTTTTCGTTGTTGGCACAGAGATATATTTTATTTAATATCGTTCTAGGAAATTGGACATTTTCCAAAATGGGGTTTGAGAAGGGACAACGATGGGTTGACAGAAAGAGAAAAAGTGGGCAAAAAAGAAAATCTGGAAAATTTTATTTGGATGGTTAAATCGGAGGTTAGATACGAAAAAACCAGTATGAGAGAAAAAATGGTATTCCAACCCCTATGGTATTCATATTCTTGGTCTCTCTCTTGCTATGCAGTTTGTTGGAAATTGGAATTGATACAAAAATGTTATGTTCAATGAAAAGGTCAAGAGGATCAAATGAATGGGTGGGTAGCATATTTGAAAAAGGTACGATGTTGAACGATAAGTAGCTCTATAGCTATGTATATGTACGTTTTATCTTTTTGATATTTATGGATTCAACGACATGATTCTTTTGTTAAGATTGTAGAATAAAAATATTGGGTGTATGATTTTGGCTCCGATGGAGGTAGCTTCTAAAAAAAAAAGATTGGATTTGGAATGAAAATAGGGATGAAAGTTCACGCTTGCGTCACCCGAACATATTATTAGTAACAAATTTTAAACAACTGTCTGTTTATTTACTAAAAACTAAAATTAAGACATACCTATTTCTATTCACTCACAATTCACCAAAATGTAAGTCTACAGCTTTTAGCAGCAATAACTGACAATTTTTTTTTTACAGCAAATTGTTTGTCTATAAAAATTTGCCCCATGAATGGAAGGTAACAATGGATAGACTTTCATAAAATTTATGGAAACGGGTTGGTATTTTGAATTCCAAAATTTTGCATTATTTTGAATTGAAGGTTACCGTGCTGAGTCGTTTGCGGTTTATTGGTATAGACCTGCGACCTGCGACTTAAGGAAACCAAAGATGAAAAAAAATCTTACGATGTCAAATCCGACAATCTCGGTGGGCCACTTTACATCCCATCTTTGTGAAATAACCATTCCTTTTTGGCATCAGCTGTGTGGCAAGTAGCGCCAGCCATCCATTTTGAAACCACATGTCTTTCACATTCATATTTTCCAATCCAAATCAAAAGAAAAGGTTATCGTCAATCGTTAGCACTCTTCGTTGCAGGTGATCTTGTGGATTGATCTTCCCAAATCCAGAATTTTTGACTGCGACGGTTCCATTCATCCATACATTTTCTAAGTGTGATTCTTTTGCTGAAATTGGGGTCTACTTCAAACTATTTCAGAACACACGGCTTTCTTAATGGTCGTTTTCTTCAGCTCAGAAAAGGTCTACTTGGTCTTAGAAATTGGTCCTGACCTTGTAATCATTGCTTTAAGTTTCTCAAGGGCACCCGCGATTTTTTGCACCTCCTTGTGGGAAATTTACAAAAAATGAATACCAACTGAAAGATCTCAAGATTTATATGAAAGGTCAACTACATAGCTTCAGTAATTGGACAGCTATAATTTTTTTTATGTATATTTATCCCTATGCCATAAATCTTTCGTGACCTTGAAAAAAACTTTAAGAAATCGTAAAAAAGAATCTCTAGCTGACCAATTACTGAAAAAGCTGACCTTTTATGACCGTGAAGTGGAATTTCAAATGGCATACTTCTTTTTTTTAATTACTCAAAAAGTTTTTTTGTGAACTTTGAACTTTGAAAATTCATAGAAAAAAAATCTATGGCCGACCAATTACTTAAAATAGTTGACCTTTTATCACGATTTAGAGATGGTATACATTTTTTTGTAAGTTTCCCGCAAATGAGGTGCCAAAAATCACGATTGACCTTGCGTGACATTGAGAAAATTTAAGCCTTTTTTTCATTATTTTTGAGTTTAAAAGTATTTTTTTCGAAAACTGTTGGTAGAAAATATTTAATTTAAAAACTCGACAATAGAACAGATCTTCAAAAAAGGCAAAAATAATTTTTGAAAGTGTTGCCATTTGTTTGTAATATTTTTTTCATTTTTTAAAGTACTTTTTTCATAAAATAGACCAAAACACCACTGATTTCGGCTAAGCTGCGATATAATGAAATAAAGTACTCCTCATGACCTTTCAAATTACATAAGTTTCATCACTGTTGAGCAATGTTGAAAGTAGGACCAAATTGCCCATGGTCCTTTGCATCGTGCTGTGACTTTGCTAAGAGTTTCTGTGAATAAATTGGCTATTTATTAGATCCTAATAAAAAAAATTCTTATAGATAGTGTCAATCTATTCATTTAGGAAAAGCTTAAGCAGCTACGGAATTTTTCGAGAAAATTTACCACAGTTTCACAGTTTCAAGAAGTTATGCATCTACAGCAAGAGATTTATTGACAATTACATATCTTGATTTTAAATTTTTCAATGAAGACGAAATTATCTGTATTGTTATTACTGATGGAAATATATTGAGACCACGACCACCTCAACCTGATACAAAACAGAGCAAAGGGCAATCAAAAGGTAAAGCTGAGGCAATATAAATCTCTCAAGCCACTAGAGTTATTCTGATACAATCGGATATGCTAACAGACTAATTTCAAAAAAATTGGTTGTGTCTGTACCACATGTCTTATATAAATATAAATATACATACGTTAGGTGAGATCCTCTTAAAATATGTTTCAATTTGAAAACAACACATAATAAATATATGTACTGTACATAAACGTACAAATTGTTCCACTAAGCGAACCAAAATAAATAAATTCAACGTGTGTGGGTTACGCACAGGGACATTTAATTTTAGTCAAACATTAATTTATCCTTTTTGGTTTCCTGGTAGTGCCTCATCAAAAAATATTAAATGAGGATTTTATTTGTAGAGTTGGTCTCAAATGAGGAACAAGTGCGCTATACAGGAGATGACTGTTATTTCTATTTGAATCAAACACGGCTCTTCCCAAAGGGTTACAATGTGACCAATAGTTTTCCAATCATTTAGAAATACTCATTAGAGATGTTGAAATTTGTCGTTCAATATTATCAACAGCTCTTTGGCAGCAGTTGTAGAAGTCAAATCCCAGATACCAAACCCACTAGTTAAAAGTTATTTGTACACATAGGTACATAGATGTAGATATGTATGTTTATTAAAGACATAACTGTACAAAATATTTACAGCCTTATTCATAAACGCATCATAGCCAGTATATAGCGCCAGTGGCATAGCTAGGATATTTGCCACCCGGGGCAAAACAATAATTTGCCGCCCCTTCGGTCTTACAATACTTTATACAAAAATTTGTGATAGGTACCTTCATATTATCGGTCTTAAAGTTGCAGACAAAATTTTGATTAAAATATTTTTTTATAAATCCAAGGAATTACATTATGCAAAATATTGATACATGCCACTTTGCGGCAATATCTGCTGAATGAATTTTTTTGTTTCTGACCTACTGAGATTTAACTTTAAACCGACTGTATATAATATAGGTACATGAGACTTGAAATTTTTTTCAATGTTTCCTTTCGTTGAAGTTCATAATTGTTCATTTGGCATGTCTCACCAAATAAAATCTCTAAGAGCTCAGAGATTTTTAAACTGGGACAAGAAATCTCACATGAGCACTGAGATTTTGTTCAGAGATTACTGACTGAGACGAACAATTTTGGATTCAAATCTCAATTTTCTTTCTCAGCTAACACTGTTCATTTGACAGCCAAATTGCAATTTCTCGTGGTGTGCAAATACGAAATTGATACAAAAATACAAAATAGAAGTTGAATGTTGATAAACAGGAAAAATAAATTGATCTTTGTATTTTTCTTTCATTTTATAAACTTTTGTGCTTTAACATTTTAATATTTAAAGCAAAGTTAAAATTTTGTTTCCATAATTTCAGTAGATATGATTGAACAGGGAGTCTTGTTCCACCAAAACATTCCGCTTACGTCAACTTTGACCGCTCGGTGAGATTTTACTTGGTGAGATACGCCTATTGTTTCATCAGTAGGTACTCGACAGCAAAACTGAGAAATTGAATAGTGTTCATATTTCTCAGATCTAATGATCATGAACCATGAGAGGGTCAAAGCCACGGCTAAGTCTCTACTGAGTGTTACCTACTTCACTGAAATTGCAGTAGATTGTTGATCTAATGCATTTTTTCTCAAAATAAATCTGCTGCAAAATCTACATACTACACTTCATTTTTCGAAAAAAAAAAAAAATCTTCGCAAAAAAACCTCACATTTTTTTTTAATTCTTTGTGTTGAATGCATATTACTTAGAGCTTTTTTGTTTGTTGGTTTAATATTAAAAAAACTAATGTAATGTTTTATTTATTTTTATTCTTTTATCAGTTTTATTTAAATATTATTTTTTTTTTATTTTTGAAAAAACAAAAACAAATCATCTGCGAAAAGATTTAATCTACATCATTTTTTTAAAATCTAACAAGAAAAAACAGAAATGTTTTATTCGAGGTACTGCCTCTTGCGAGTAACTGACAAAAAAAAGTATACTTGTCATGAAAAAGTGCTTCTCATTTAGCCGTTCGGACTCGGCAAAAAACTTAAGGTCCCCTCCATTCCTGCCAACAACACGCACACAGGAACGGTTGTGAGTTGTAAGTCACTAAGCCCTGGTTCTCCACGAGCTGTTGCGCCACTTAATTTATTTATTTATTTTTTAACCTGACCAATTTTCTGAGAAAGGTCAACCCCTCTGAATTCTAAATTGAGGAAATTAACAGACACGTACTTATATGTAAGGCTACAAAAGAGAATGGTCATTACGAAAGCCATCATTTTGTTTCAAAATTTGAAAGAATTGTTAATTTAAAAAAATAAACTTTTGTGTTTATTACCTTCTTCTATAATGAACAATGGTCATGATTCCGCCGCCCCTAGTGATTTTAACACAATGAAAAATTGTACGTTCCTATACCTACAAATGTTATAGAATTTTTAACTTAAAAAAATAATACTTTTTTGTTTATTTCCAACTTATGTAATATACAACGATGATGATTTTGCGACCCTCTTGATTTCAATATAATAAAAATTGATTGAATAATTTATTAAACAAAAATTAAACTTTTGTTTATTTCCAAATTCTCATGAACAACGAGGATGATTTTGTCGCCCCTACAACTTTGAATACTGTAAAAATTGTATGTATTTTCACTAAAAAAAAAACTTTTGATTTTCCCATTTGCCGCCCCTAACTCCTAGCGCCCGGGGCGAACGCCCCCTTCGCCCCCCCCTAGCTACGCTACTGTATAGCGCTATCCACTCGCTATAATGCCACCGAACGCAAAAACCTTATTCATAAATCTTATACAACGTAGAATAGGCTCATTATAAGCTAAACGCGTTTGGAGGTTGAATAGTGGCAATATAAGGATATATTAGTATCGGAATGTCACTAATATACTCACAGAAGTGAAATATTCAGATATGTATGCCTACACACACATACATAACCTTTTCTTCCCAATAAAAACAGAGCAAAAGGCATAATGAAATAAAACAATAAAACCGTTTTTATCTCAAACATTTTTATTTAATTTATTCACATAATGCGTACCTACTATTAACAATAACAACGAGAACTGTATTGTAAAAAAAAAAACTAAAAATAATCCAAACGGAACGGAGCTGTGGCAGCCGCCGCCGGCGGCGCAGCAGGAAGAATAGGGGTTGATTTGTTTTTTTTCTTTTCATAAAAATGCACTGAGTAAACGGAATATTAAATAGCTTAGTTTTATTGAAATATTTATTAAATATTACTAAAAACGAAGCAAGGAAACTTCAAAATTATAATTATTAACACAGAAATTGAAAAGACCTGAACCGACAGCATTATTCTTTTATTGATTTTTCACGAACAGCTGATGTTTTCTTAGAGATGTGCAAGTAAAATGTAATAGGTTTTCCCTTTTTGGTACTTTATTTGACACAAGCGTTGTATAACTATAGCCGTTTTCCTTTGGAGGTGGCGAAGTACTTACGAGTAGATGAAAACCCTAATCTAGTACTACCAACTGCACATGCTCTCATGCGCGAGTAGATACATTTTACATGGGAAAGCAGTTTGATGTGTTCCATTGAAAAAATCTGGCAAAGTACTTGCAAGTACTTCGCCACCTCCAAAGGAAAACGCCTTATAATGGGTAGGAAAATGTTTTATGGATAAGAATTTGTGTAACATTAAATAGTGGAATCTAATGAATAAGGCTGTTAGGGTTTAACTTTTAAAGGGACATTTTGTCCGTTGATTTGTAAGGATAAAGGAGGGTCCACACTATGCCGATCAACATTGTTGGTTAACATTGTCAATCAACATGCACGTGTGTACGTCAAAAGCTTTCGTAGCAACAATTTGTTTGGGTTGGAATTTTCTGATCGATGCGTCAGGATCCAACCGAAGGGTTCAGGGTTCGACTCCCGGGGGTACCAATTTTTTTTTTTTTTTGTGAATAATAAAGTTAAAATGATATTATTAACATTAAATACTTATTCACAACAAATATTGAATTGTTCTAATAAAATAAAAATTGATTTATAATGCACAAAACTAATATATTTTGTTCATGAAATTAAAACCCTACATATTTCTAATAAAATGGAATTTATTGAAGAACTTTTTCGATTGCTATCCATTTTAATCGGGCCGCGTTCGGGTCAACATTGGCATTGGCATTGTCGTTGTCGATCTACACTTACTCAATACTGTTGATCAACGATGTTGATCTACACAATTCAACATAATGTGGCCGCGGCTTAACAGTTCTCTGATTTTTCTCAAAGCTAGTTCTTTTCTACTTGAGATTCTGTAGAGCTACTAAGACTACACTTTTCTGGATGTATTTTAATTTTTAAAGACTATAAGCTCTCCCAAACCAACGCGAATCATTTACCGATGACGCAAAATCATTCACAATAATACAAAATATGAAAGATACACAAAACATTGCTAACCGACAACAAAAAACTGTCTTTGCGAATGATTCGCTATGATTTTGCGTTGGTTTGAGAGAGCCTTATTTTTTGAAGAAAAAAATCCTAATGCTTGTTTTAATTTTTTTTTCAAAGGCCAATGTGAAATCCATTAATTAGGAAAACAAAATATTTTTTTTTAAAGCTCCTAAATAAGTGATGTATCCCTCAAAAATTTAGCAAACGCGGGTAATTTTTTAAATTCTAGTTCTAACTGTTTGAAATGTATTCCAAGCGAGCATCCATTTATGGTCAATTAGTTGTGAATATTTTTGTTTCATTATTTCGCACCTCCGGTACAATAACGACGTAATTGCACTTGTCTTAAATGTTGAGGAAACACGTTTAAAGTTTGCGTGCTTATTCAAAATACAATAACGCAATAAAATGGGCCTACAGAATCGACTTCATGAGTCCTAAAAATAGCTGATTATTCAGTGAGTTAGATTTCATATTATTACCTTTTATATCTTTCACCAGCTTCTTTTTTGAGCTTTTGGGGGGTTTGAGGAACCACAATTGTGTCATTTTTGATCCAGGAATTAATTTTTTTTGACAGTTGAGTCGTTCTTACTCTAAATTAATATGGGCATTTTAGAATTGAAACACGCTTCTTAAATGTATTCAAAAATGTATGTTTATTTAAAAGGCTGTTGTAAAATGTCTCATAATATTGAGGAACAATGTTTGTTTTTATTAAGCAAAGGAGGTCTTCCTTCTTTCTGTTTGGAATTGGAATTTTGCATGTGTAGTCTGGCGTTAGCTTAATATTTTCAAATGGTTTGATGTTTATAGCTCGTCCACGGCCCGAATAGGAGCAAGGATCATCTCTCCTTCGAAGGAAGTCTTGTATTTGTAGGTTTCCTATCCTTTTTCAACTGTAACCATTTTCAACTCCGAAATTTTAATTTGGTCGTTGTTCGAGTTTTTTGTTAGATTAAAGGACATTTCATCGGTCAACAATTTTATGTCTATAAAGTCCTTGTAGCTCATTTCAATTACTTGGTACGGAGGCCCCTTTTTCCGAGCACTTCGATGATATATACGTGATATATACAAACAAACTGTAAATTAAAGAGCACTTAAAACAAACAAACAAAAAACTCAGAAACAACGACGCAAAGTGCTGTTATGTCATTGTTGCCCTAAAATACACACTCATTTACTGACCTTTCGTACGTTACGGCGCGGCGTTCTAATGACTTTGCACAACTACTATTAGTCTAAGAGCCCACAGCAAATTTTTGGGTGTGAAAGTTAACCGAAAATGAAGCACATGAGACGAAAGCTGTGTTGAGGCTTATGAAAGAAATGAAAGTCTTGCAGTCCCTAGTCGGGGCTTTAGTGAGTAATAGTACGCCAAAAACTCAAAAAAATCAACTTATAGGATAATTGTATGAACCAAAATTTTTGATCACACATCCCTAGACAATGCTCCCCTGATCACAAAAAGGTGGGTCCAAGACCATTAGGTGGGGGCCGTTGCTCTGCCAGACCGTTTGAAAAACCCTAAAAAGTCATCTCAAGGGATAATGGTATGAACCAAAATTTTTTTTTTCTCAGTCCTAGACAATGCTCCCCTGATCACAAAAAGGTGGGTCCAAGACCATTAGGTGGGGGCCGTTGCGCTGCCAGACCGTTTGAAAAACCCTAAAAAGTCATCTCAAGGGATAATGGTATGAACCAAAATTTTTTTTTTCTCAGTCCTAGACAATGCTCCCCTGATCACAAAAAGGTGGGTCCAAGACCATTAGGTGGGGGCCGTTGCTCTGCCAGACCGTTTGAAAAACCCTAAAAAGTCATCTCAAGGGATAATGGTATGAACCAAAATTTTTTTTTCTCAGTCCTAGACAATGCTCCCCTGATCACAAAAAGGTGGGTCCAAGACCATTAGGTGGGGGCCGTTACTCTGCCAGACCGTTTGAAAAACCCTAAAAAGTCATCTCAAGGGATAATGGTATGAACCAAAATTTTTTTTTTTCAGTCCTAGACAATGTCCCCCTGATCACAAAAATGTGTGTCCAAGACCATTAGGTGGGGGCCGTTACTCTGCCAGACCGTTTGAGATTTTTAAAAGTGTTAAATAACGATAAGGTGGCCAATTCACCTATAAGTAGCGAAAAAACCCATGGTGTATAGGTAAGACTAAGACTACAACAATCTCGTATGGCAGGGGAGGTTTACATCCCCCGTTTAGGTGGAAGTGGAAATTTTCCTAGAAAAAAACTATGTAAGTTTAAAAAAAACGACAATACTATCAATAATATTTTGATACTTTTTCAAAGTTAAGTCCATGTTTTATACTAAATTATTTTATGCTGATTTTCTTCTTCTTTAATTTCAAAAATCACATAGGTACATTAGACTGTTTCCAAAAAAAATAATTTGCTTTCGATTTTCTTGCAAACAGACTGAAAAGTTTCAGTTAAGCAAAAAAAGAGGTCTGTGAAAATTTGAGCTCTTAAAATTCATGTTTAGACATGCCTCATCGCAGATTTCGGTTTTGCATACGATTAGTATGGGAGAAAACACCTGTTTGTGTTTGGAATTTTAAAACTTAATAATAACAAGTATTTGAACTAACGGCATATGTTTTTCTTGTAGAAAATTGAACGTACTTTAAAAAAGGTCTTGACATGTTTCATCATAACTCCAGCCGTTTTAAAGTTACAGTCAGTCAAACTCATTCCATAAAATTCCCATACATTTATTTAACGTAAAATTAGCATTTTTTTTAGTAATTGAAGATATTATGGCTAGTAATATCACTCTTATCGAAAAATGACTTAAGACCTTTTTTGTAGAGGACCAATTTTCCTTTCCAATGGTGCCTGACAATATTACTTCACTTCAACTAATACAGTTATATTACAATAATTAGTCACTTTTAAATTAATTTTGAGTGGGAAATTACATAGAAATTCCCTTAGCAAACTCGGCAGAAAATTTTTTGAAACAGTAACTAAAATATACTTTTCCAAAGGTTTTTGGGGTGCTAACCTCGAATCGGATGTCAGAAATATTCTACTTCGTCATATTTGTGAGATATTGCCGTATGGAAAATTGAAAAAAAGTTTTTTTGCAGCGAAAAACTTCTATTTTTCAATTTTCAAACGGCAATATCTCATAAACGTGACATAATAGAATATTTTTGACTTCTGATTCGAGTTCAGCACCCCAAAAACCTTTGGAAAAGTATATTTTAGTTCCTATTTCAAAAAATTTTCTGCCGAGTTTGCTAAGGGAATTTCTATGTAATTTCCCACTCAAAATTAATTTAAAAGTGACTAATTATTGTAATATAACTGTATTAGTTGAAGTGAAGTAATATTGTCAGGCACCATTGGAAAGGAAAATTGGTCCTCTACAAAAAAGGTCTTAAGTCATTTTTCGATAAGAGTGATATTACTAGCCATAATATCTTCAATTACTAAAAAAAATGCTAATTTTACGTTAAATAAATGTATGGGAATTTTATGGAATGAGTTTGACTGACTGTAACTTTAAAACGGCTGGAGTTATGATGAAACATGTCAAGACCTTTTTTAAAGTACGTTCAATTTTCTACAAGAAAAACATATGCCGTTAGTTCAAATACTTGTTATTATTAAGTTTTAAAATTCCAAACACAAACAGGTGTTTTCTCCCATACTAATCGTATGGAAAACCGAAATCTGCGATGAGGCATGTCTAAACATGAATTTTAAGAGCTCAAATTTTCACAGACCTCTTTTTTTGCTTAACTGAAACTTTTCAGTCTGTTTGCAAGAAAATCGAAAGCAAATTATTTTTTTTGGAAACAGTCTAATGTACCTATGTGATTTTTGAAATTAAAGAAGAAGAAAATCAGCATAAAATAATTTAGTATAAAACATGGACTTAACTTTGAAAAAGTATCAAAATATTATTGATAGTATTGTCGTTTTTTTTAAACTTACATAGTTTTTTTCTAGGAAAATTTCCACTTCCACCTAAACGGGGGATGTAAACCTCCCCTGCCATACGAGATTGTTGTAGTCTTAGTCTTACCTATACACCATGGGTTTTTTCGCTACTTATAGGTGAATTGGCCACCTTATCGTTATTTAACACTTTTAAAAATCTCAAACGGTCTGGCAGAGTAACGGCCCCCACCTAATGGTCTTGGACACACATTTTTGTGATCAGGGGGTCATTGTCTAGGACTGAGAAAAAGAAATTTTGGTTCATACCATTATCCCTTGAGATGACTTTTTAGGGTTTTTCAAACGGTCTGGCAGAGCAACGGCCCCCACCTAATGGTCTTGGACCCACCTTTTTGTGATCAGGGGAGCATTGTCTAGGACTGAGAAAAAAAAAATTTTGGTTCATACCATTATCCCTTGAGATGACTTTTTAGGGTTTTTCAAACGGTCTGGCAGAGCAACGGCCCCCACCTAATGGTCTTGGACCCACCTTTTTGTGATCAGGGGAGCATTGTCTAGGGATGTGTGATCAAAAATTTTGGTTCATACAATTATCCTATAAGTTGATTTTTTTGAGTTTTTGGCGTACTATTACTCACTAAAGCCCCGACTAGGGACTGCAAGACTTTCATTTCTTTCATAAGCCTCAACACAGCTTTCGTCTCATGTGCTTCATTTTCGGTTAACTTTCACACCCAAAAATTTGCTGTGGGCTCTTGGTCTATATTTACAAAGTATCGCGCGCAACTGACAATTATGTGTTTGTTGCATTGAAAAGTTTTTTTGTTTCAGCTTTTGTGGCGCGCAAAGTACAATTACGTCTTTCTTGCTCCGAAAAGTTTTATAGATTCAGCTTTTGTGTCAAACAAAAAAGTGGCCTCTTTTGGACACTAGCAAAAATACAATTACGTCGATTTTACCACGTATAAACTTGAAATTTGGGACATTATGGCATTTTTAACTCAATTTCACAAAAAACTGCAATTACGTCGTTATTGTACCGGAGGTGCGATTTGTTATTCACACATCAAGTTAAAGGTTTTAAGAAATTAAAGATATTATCAATATTTTCATTAAGAAAATAGATTTTGGACCTTTGTGTTGCTTTGTATATTAACCTTTCCTTACCATACTTTTCATTGTTCATTCGAACTAAGAAAACTATATTGATAACTTTTTTTAATATATTGTTTTATTTTATTTATTTATAAGAATAATTTAATATAAACGAATATCTGTATCTTAAATTTTCAGAATGTCGGTGCAGAAAAAATTCCACCTGACAAATTCCCAAAATGCGCATATACATGTGTATTCAAAATTCTATTTGTATTGAAATTTTATGTAGTTTGTATTTAAATGATTATGAACTCTAATAAATTCCATAAACAATCATAAGTGAAATCGATTAAGAATTAATTTAAAAACTAATTAAAATAAATGTATAATATAAACCATAATGCATTATCAAATTAAAATTCAAAACAATAACATTTCGCTTGTTAAAAAACAAAAAAACTTTCCCTCAAATTACTAATTATTATTCAGCCAAATAAAATATTAACGTCAATCAGGGTAGAATTTAATTGGTTGGTTTTATTTTGTTATTTATACATACCTAATAACCACAAAATAAAATATTTTATATTTTAAATCCTTTTTTCTGCCAGTAAACAAATAAATACAATTATTTTAGTAATATTATTTTATCAATTAAAATTGTTCTCACTCCCAAAATTAAATAATAAATTATTTTTCTAGCGAGTCCAACACACAAAACTTTTGTTGTAATTTGTTGTTATACAGTCGAATCCACTAACTTGAGGTTTTCTGTTAACAATGCTAGACAGGCACATATATGATTTATGAAATGAATTTCAAGTGTTGGAAGTTGTAGGTCTCCAAAAAACAAATAATTTTGATATGCAGTATTCAACTGCACACCATCTAACCCCCCCCCCCCCCCGCCACCAATATTGTCGTTTTTATTTATAATTTCGATTGCTTGTATCTGGAAAAATTGATGGGCAGTTTAAGAAAGGAAGAAGTCCCCAGTCAAACTTTTTTGGAAGAATTCCAAAAATCTACTTTAAAGGGTGCGCACTCAAGAGGTTAAGAATACTTTTAAAATGTTTTGACACAGGCCAGCGTTTTAGAAATAGAGGGAGAAAAGAGTAGGAGATAACAATGTACATTTTGTTTTAAATGTCTGGATATTGAAATGGGAAGGGAAAACAGAGTTTGGTAAAAAATTTAACATTCGTTTGGTACGGCTAAAGAAAGAATCTCTTTACTTCGGGGTACGTACGAAGATAGGCTCAAGGGTATACTGATGAACATTCCTAGTAGAGGAGAGGAATGCAGCAAGCTTTTTCTACAGAGCAACGTTTTGAAAAAGTAGCGACAAAACATTGATAAGCAAGAAACATTTCGACGAAACAAATGTTGCCGAAATTGATCTGTCACCTATCAGCTTTAAAGCCCTATTTTTCTGGACTCCTGACCGGATATAAGAGTTATACTCTAGCTTTGGGTATAATGTATGCTTAATATATAGTAGCCATATCAGAAGGGAAACATATTTCTTACATCGTCTACTGAAACCTTTCCATTTTGCAGCCTTTTTAGCAATATCTTGTATGTGATCATTCCACAAGAGTTCATCAGTAACACACATACCAATAATCGAAAGTTTTTCAGTTTTCTCGATGCAAGGTCCATTCATGTATAATGGTAAAGGGGGTATATTCCACTTTAATGACTGAAGACAGCTTTGAGGTTTGGATGCATTAAATTCCACAACATATTCTGCTGTTTTTGCTATACGTTTGGAGAACAGGGAGGTGAATCTGGAAATGAGTATTAAAAACAAAGGGTGCTTTTTATCAACACAACAGTTTAGTAGTTTCAGCCAAGAGATCATTTATGAAAATAAGAAATAGTGTTGGAGACAATACGAATCCATGGGGCACACCAGCATTTATTTTGTGAACTTGAGACTTGGAACCATCTAAAACAATTTGGATTGAGCGGTTGGAAAGGTACTTACTAATCCAGCAAAGAAGTGATTCCTTAAAAGAGGAAAGAGGTTGATGCCAAACTCTATCAAATGCCTCAGACAAATAGAGTGCAACAATTTTTCTTTCGCCAAAACGATGCAATGATTGATTTCACCTTTCGGGCAAAAATCACCAGTGAATCTATTGCAACGGAAGCCGTACTGACGGTCATTGAGAAGCTTACGTTGTTCAAGATTTATTTCATAAGCTGACGATTCCATGACCTTGGAAAGAATGGATGTCAGAGCAATTGGTCGGTAATTGGAATTTTTGTTTGGCTGTACAAATGCTTTTTTCCACCCAGAGGGTGACCTTAGGAATAGGAAACGTAAAAATCCTAACGCAATGGTTTTGCTAAAGTGAATGTCGAAATCTTTTAGTGCTCTGGCTGGGGCAGCTGTATGGGTGCGAAAATATCTTGATCCCAGGATGAAATGGACATTCTCAAGTACAGGTGGGACCCTGTCGCTATCTGGCAGCGTAGAGCCTAGGGCGAATCGTTCTAAAAACACATTGGTCTTGTCTATAGAACTAACGACACGATTATCATTGCAGATGAGCGTGGGAACCGATGAAAATAATCTATATTGTTAACGAATGACCAAAAGTGTTTACTGCTCTTATTGCAGTATTTTTAGCTGAATTGCTTGCTCATGAAAGAATTTAGTTCTTACATGTTAAAAATTTAGCATAAATTCCTGGTTTAAATTTTGTTCGGTTTGCCTCTGAAGGAATGGTTTTAGTTTTCCTAAGTCTTGATACTGATACTCTTTGTTTTGTGTGGAAAAAAAATTTCAAGCCATTAAATCAATGTCCACATCAAAAAAAGAAGTTGACCACTTAAGAACACGAAAAAAGCTGTTGGTTCCTTCCCGGTTAGCTTTTTCGTGTTGCCAAACTGTTCTTTTCCGTATTTTTTCCTTAACTGAAGGGTTTGAATACGAAAAAGAAGCCGATACTTAAAAATGGTAAGATGTGCCGAGGGGAGCTAAGACACTCAAACTATATTTTTCTGGGTGAGATGTGAGGAAGAATTTTTGGGTGTTATAGGTTTGACCTATAACATCAGGTATTCTTGTCTCGTCGGTTCGTCCACCAGCTGAGTCAGTTGGTTGAGTTCTGAAAATATCTCAACATAGCTACTTTCCTTCCGTTGTTGTCTGAATGGAATGACAAAGCCAGTCCAAATTATGTAAACTGAAATCGCCCGTTAAAACGATCTCAGTGGGAAGATTAAGGGACACTATTAGTTGAATGCAGTCCCACAGCGTATCAAACTGATTTAAGGTTGACGTACTGTCTTAGTTAGGGCTTCGATAAACGAAAAAAATAATGTATTACTCGCTTACAGACATTAAACTTTAGCCACGTAATGTTTAATTCCGTGCGGGAACACTTGTTGTAGTGTTGAATTATCTGGTAAGCAACATCTTTCCGGATAAAAATGGCGATACCATAGTAAAGAATGAAAGATGACCCTGTATTATTCTACTTTTCAAATTTAAAGTTTTTAGTATTCCAGACAGAAAAAATCACTAAATTGCAAACTGTGTCAAACTGATTTAATTGAACTTAACTGCAGGTTATTTACAAATTTTAGACTCACATAATTTTTAAATTGAAAATTTTCAAATGTTTGTCAAAAAAAAAAAACTTTTTTATATCATCATGTACCTACCTATGCATGCATTAAACCAAACTCGAAAAATCAAATCTCGTTTAGCTCTCAAAAAAATTTAATTAAATTCATTTTTTGTATTTTATTGCATTGTTTATCAATAAAAATCCTATTATCCCCTAAGGTGGTAGGTATATATTCGTAAATTCCATTACCAGTTTTTTCTCATATAAATTCATTTTTAAATCCAAACAAATTGCGCTTCCCACAATAAAAAAAAAAAAAATATTTTCTATCAAAGCAAAATATTAATCAGAGAAATATCACGCGGATTGTATAAACGGTGTGTACTGGTTGATGAATTTAAAATTCAGTTTGCGCGTGTACGAAAAATATTTGTAGTTTTTTTTTTTCTTTTAATTTATCAGCAATTAGAACACCGATAATATTTTAGTTATTTAGAAGTTAATAAAACTATTTAACGCCTTTTCCCAGAAAACCAATTAGCACCTTTTTTGTGTGTATCGTTGAAAGTTTGGAACAAAATAAATTTGAACCAAGAAGTGAATTGGTATGTAATTCAAAATTATTCATCAAATTGCGAAATTTTTACTATAAGTAATTCACTATTTGAAATTCAAAATAAAAAAAAAAAAACTGTTAAGTTATTCAAAAAATACAAATATGGCTGCTAGTCGTTAGATTTGGACAGTAATCAATTATACGAGTGTTTTTCGTGTTCAAAAGTCGTCACTTTGATTGAATTATGAATTATTTAAACGGGACGACACAAAACAACAACAAAAAATTACAAGAAACACCAATAAAACACGTGACGTCCATGTTTCTCAGTCAACCGATGGATTATTTATACTTGGTTGGCTATAATGCGATCAACTTTGGCACAACTGTCACTTTTTGTGTCACTCATGTGTGTGTTTGCTCGTTCAAAATGACAGAACGGTTTTGTGTGGTGTTAAATGAATTGCCATCATCAACAAAAAATATGGAATCTATGCCATGCGGTGTTTTGTTAATAATATTCTCCCCAGAGAGATAGATTTAAATCGGGCCTCAGACACCCGGTGCTGCTGCAGACCAGACCACCACCGCACTGTATATGGAATATAATGTCTGGGCTATATGATGTAGCAGCCGGTCGTCAGAGGAATCTGGCTTTGGCTCTGGCTGAATGCGGTGTAGCAATGCATAAGCAAGATGATGGCGTGCAGCAGAAATGCAATTGCATTTTAAGGTGTGATCCGATATGAGTGATGCCTCTGAGGTATTGGAATGACATACATAAATTTTCTTCTTTTTTGTTGTTGTTGTTGCTGTTGTTGCCTTGTGAGCTTGTAGAAATACCGCATGGAGCTTTAAGAGGTCTAGAGGCAAAAAGTGGAAGACATCACTTGTGGGATGGAGTTGATTGACTGAAGTGGCGTGTAACCCACGCAAAATATGGTGAATGTTCACGAAATAAGCAAGTCGTGTTTCTGGGAGAGTGCGTTTTCTGACCAACTCATGGCTATTGAGGATTTTTAGTTGCTTATAATGTAAACTCATATATTGAATCATGCAATAAAATTAAAGACAAATACATTTGCATTAAATCGACAAATAAGATACAAATTTTTCATGGTCAAAACAATGAATTATCATTTATATGGCTGAGATTTATTTTTTTCAAAGTTTCTTTTTATGAATAAACAAATAATCTAATATTAAATTAAGCTTAAATGCTGTTTGGTTATCTTCTAAATAATATTGATGCTATAAATTTAAATTAATGTTGAGCGTTGAGTCACTTAAATGCATAATTTATATTTAAATGGTACTCAACTAATATCTCAACACTATTAATAAAGTTGTGAATTGAATTAAATACAATTTAAATACATACGTTTAATCGACGTACAACTTTGAGATAAATGGGGACTAAGGTTCAACACAAAATGGTGTTAAAGTATTTTAATGAAAATCCTGTCAGCTTAAATAGCAGGATACGGAAATATTCACTCATGAGCTGCTCATGAGTGATAAACTAAATGAGTATTTATGATAGGCTCTAGCTCGTGGGTAATTAGCCTTTGTATTTGTATACAAAGGAAAGAGAATAATATTGTTATTCACTATGAACACTGATCTTGGAATATGATTATAATTATTGGGCTTTGGCGTATCTGCAAATCGAACCAAAATTAAAATCACTCAGCGCGTTTATCAGAAAATCTGAAAATTTTGATATGATTACTATACGCCAAAAAAAATATCTGAGATTTCAGTCGAAAGTCAGCTGTTTAAGTTCTGTCAAAATATTTCATATACTTTTGGTTTTTGAACTGAAGAGAGTTAAATTATAACTTATATTTTATGTGAAAATTAAAAACTCAGGATGAGTGCATCTGAGGACAAAGTCATCGGTAAGTTAACCAGTAAATCGTTAATTAACCAGTTAAACGTGGGCGATTGACTTACGTCTTTCCGAAAACATTCCATACCATTCCATTCAATAAATCTTCTTCCGGCTCCTCCATTTAATTTTCAATCCATATCGTAAATATTTGCTTTTTTTAAGTAGCAAGAACGTAAATACATAAATACAACGCATACAATTTAAATTATAATAGGATTTTACTTTTTTTTTACCGAGCGAATCATCGCCTCTCCCGAGCAACTGCACTAATATCAATATTTCCTTAGGTTATGAAAACATTGATTAAATCATGAAATATCTTGAAGATCGTATTAACTTCTAAATGACCGTCAATACGATTTTCATTACAAAAGGTGCACTGGTGACGGTGATCTGAAGGCTCATTTTTCCGAAAAATAGAACAACTTTCTGCATTGTTTTTGGTAAAACCAAAATGATTGCCCTGGTACTTGCAAAGCATTTGATAGTGTTTGGCATCAAGTTCTTTAATCAAAAATGAGTGCATTTGGCTTTGGCGATTCTATGCTTCGATGGATTTGAAATTATATTTCAGACCGTTTAATACGTGTGGTTCAAATCAGACACTCACAAAATAAATGCAGATGTGCCAAAGGGATCTGTCTGATCTCCGACCCTTTTCCGTATTTTGATAAATGATTTGTTTGCTGAAGCTTCTAATCCACTTTGCTGATGACAGTTTTTCGTTCCCAGGCTCACTTCCATTATCTCAGGAGTAGAACTTCAACGTCAGCATATGATAAGCTCATTAAATTCTGATATAAATATCATTGTAGATACGTAGAATATTACGTGGTAAGATTTTCATTTATACCAGTAAAAATATAATTGTTCAATGGGGAATCATTATCTGCGTGGAGTTTAATACTTAAAATACCCAATGCTCTGGGAAGACGAAATTTACTCACACTGCCTCTATCTATGAGTGTCAGTGGTACTTGCTTTGAGGAGACTCAACAACTTTCAATTCTCGGTGTGCGTTTCTCTTACATTTTACTATGAAATGATCACATACTTGAAATCGCAAAAAAAAATCCAGAAAAGTGTTTGGATTTTCTAGAAATCATTGCAAGAATTTTTTGTACACCTTTTTATCTGGCATGTTTTATCTGGCAGGGGCTCCTCAAACTTCTTTGTATCTACTTGATAGCTTCCAAAACTAACCGTTGAAATTAATAGGGAACAGCTCTATCAATGAGACGTCAAAATATTTCCTGAGCCCAGTGCATTCCTCCCTGAACAGCGGACCAATCAGAAGACTGAAAAATTCAAATATCTGAATCCATGAACCCAGCCATTGTCTTTAGTAGATGATGTAAGTTAAGGGCCCAACCCATAGAATCCCTCGCATTCGTTGCGTATACAACTGACAGCCCGATTAAATACACACGTTCTTAAGAGAAGCGACCCATAGGCATCGCACTAGCCAAACGCAATGCAAAAAGTAGCTAAACATTTAACTTTCCTCTCCGGCCGAACATTTGACATTTAGTTGTCAATAATAGATTCGTTCATTTTTGGTTTTGAAGACTTGTTTAAATCAGTTGTCAATGAAAGGCTTGTGGATGGTGGCATTTCACTGAGACGGGTTGCACTTTTGTGTCCTGAATTAATTTTTAGAAGTACTAGAAGGTGTGCACTTTAAAAATGAATTATGGCTCCGTGAAATAACTCTTCCATGAAATTACTCCCCAAAGTGAAAATCAAATAACTCCCCAAATTGAGGAGTTCTTTCATTTTGAAGTCCCCTAGTTTGAAGATGAAATAAATCTCCAAAAATTTATGAAATAAGTCCCCAAACCAAAAATGAAATAAGTTCATTAAGATTTGTTATGAATTTTTTTATTGAACGTAAGAAATAAAGTTTTTAATTACAAAATAGGCTCTTTGTATATTTACAGCCTGGGGGGAGGGGGGGGCAGTGGCCCAGCAACATGGATTGGGGATTTCTTTCATTTGAAAGAAAAACTTCACCCCTATCCTTCACATCCGGCAGCGTCAACGAATTCGTTGCCGCAACGCAAGTGACGTATTTTATGGGCTGGCCCCTTTAGTGTCATATAAGAGTCAGTAAGAAAGTACACTTTAGACATTCTATCCAGCCTATAGTTCTATCAAGTTACGCTGATTGTGATGTGCACACTGGGCCAAACAAAAGAAAATAAAAACCCGACAAGTGAACTGCCAAAAAAGTAAAAAAAAAAAAACAATCCAGTTTTTTAAGATTCGTCTGAACAGACCGACAGAATTGTGAGACTCTAAGTGAGCTCTACTCCATATACTGCGTTGTACCCTTCTAAGGTGTCTGAATTTAAACAAATTCCCCTGGATAAATGCTATCCTATGGTTTGACATAACTTTCATCAAGTAGGTACTTAGCTTTTTCTATGTAAGCTTCACATCTTACAGCCTACGCTATGAAGATTAACTTCAAAGTCAGCGACGTTTTAAGGCACATACATACATTACTCTATGTTTAGTACATCCATTTTCATAAATTAAAATAACATTTTATTTTCATCAAAGTTTAAACATGTTCACCACCAAAGCATTAAAACAAATTGAATTTAAATCTCTAAAGAAGAAAGAAATATGAATACATTGTTTTCTAAATCTTTTGAGTTTACAAGCTCTTTTATGTAGGTATTTCCGCTTTCATTCGTCAACATAATACAAACATATATTTATCTTGTTACCTCAAACCCTTTAAATATGTACATACATTTAATTTATCAATAGGGGATTTATAAAACGTTTTGATATCAAATATTATACATACCTACCTGATGTACCTACTTGTACATCATAAAATCCAATTCCGCACGTTCACTGTGGCGTATACGCAATATTTTTTTTTTATATTTTCTTTTCTTTGCATATCAAAGCATTTATTCAGCATAATATATCTTTCAACAAAACTCATATAGGTTTATATTGTATGTGTATTGAATTTTATAACTCTCATTCAAATTTTCTTTGTGTTTTTTATATTAAAATTCATATCAATAAAATGTGTACCTACACACACTCTTATAGGTACCTTCTTTCTATTGAAATCATTTTAGGGAATATATTCTTGTTGTCTACGGTTTTCAAAGGCAAAACTTACTTTCATCGAGTTTTCTTATGGTTTCTTCAATTTCTTTTGAAAAAATATAATTTTTTTATTATTATTTTGTATTTTGGTTTTTTAAGATCACTGCGAAAAGACATTACACTGAAATAATATTAAAACAAAAAAAATACAAAAACAATTCGCGTTCTTCAGGGATTTGACGGCAGGTAAATCGACAGTAAATTCTACGAAAATTTATATTCCACCTCCCTCTCTATTTACATTTCTAGTATCGTATACTTAAGCGTGTCGAAAGTTTAATGCGAATTGAATGTGTGAAACAGTTTTTGAATACAAACAAATCAAATGTCCTTATGTTGTTTAAAGATCCTTTTCCTCGTAAAATCAAATTGAATTCTATTCGGTGAAATTTTCAAATTGAAATAAAGATTACACAATAACTCTTGTTTGTGTTCTGTTCTTTGTAATATAAGGATTCTTGATTAAGGACATTCATTTGAAAATAAGAAAATATAAAAAAAAACAACAACACTATAAAATGTAATATCCTTCTGTTCGTGAACTGCAGCTCAGTGTAATTTCATATAAAATAGAGTGTATATGTATAGATGATTAGAACTTAGAATTTTTCTATATTTTCTATATAATGGAAGATTCTGTGGAAAACCAACGACCAACAAACAACAACAATCACAACCACAAAAGAGAGAAGCCACAAACGCTACAGTGCAGTTTCGTTACACGGCCAAAGGATATTGTGCATAAGTGTGTGTCGGATCCGG
The DNA here is from genome assembly GCA_963921185.1 of Dasysyrphus tricinctus. NCBI lineage: Eukaryota > Metazoa > Arthropoda > Insecta > Diptera > Syrphidae > Dasysyrphus > Dasysyrphus tricinctus. Next base: position 255,481,676 of record OY992531.1, on the reverse strand, counting down.
GTAATTCGTGTGCTCGACGGGTGGAAAGCCAACGTCGAGATATAAATAATCGTGGTGTTGAAGATTGGGAGGTGGACGGTACGACAACGGTCGATTCGTGGACCGATGATGTTTCCATACAAACGGACAGTGACATCGATGGTGGTGGTACAGGGGGTGATAGTTCCATGGGCAGTGAAAATATCGCTTTCGATGGCCAAGTAAGTTGCACTGGCAGTACCATGAATAGTCCCGGACAGAGTTCGATGTGCCCAAAAGGATTATTTGCCAGATCGCTGAGATATCCGTCCGGCAGTGGGACGACACGAAAGTGTGTCCTTACTCTGGACGGGTATTCCTATGTCATAGGTAAGTTTTTATTTTTTTGTTAAAATATGAAAAATTCGTGAAGTTTCAATTAAAATTGATTTATTTATTAAAATATCACCAATTAAAATAAAATTCAACCTCTTCACAATAAGTTTCAAGAACTATAGAGGTACTCTCTGGTTTTGTTTCTGTATTTTCATTTTTTTCTCCAAGTACCACTTTCACACTTAATGTTTCCATTCCTACTGTTAATATATTTTATCAATCTGTTTCCATTTTAAGTTTTTTTTTTTATTTAATGAAAATTACAGATTAATGAATGCATCACTCAAGTGACTGATAAGTAGTGTTTAAAAAAAATATCCTTATACATAAATCGTACACGCACATTAACTGAAGCGAATTACATATTTCCAACAGCACCAGATGCCCAAAAGCAAAAATGAATAAATTATATCCAAATGATACCAATTACCTGATCGATTTGAACTCAATGTTAAATTGTTATTGTAATGTCTGTTTCCCTTGAAGGAGAATATCAATCACTATTACGGAGACAAATGTTATTTTCCCAAAAAAAAAAAAAGAGGCTGGAAAGGGAAGTCGGAAAAATAAATTCAAAAAAATAAGGGATGAAATGGGCTATAACACAGGAAATAAATAAGTTTTAAATTTAAGGTCCTTGGAGAAGATTTATTGGAAATATGTTGATGTAGTAAATGTACAGAGGCTATCAAATAAGTAGTATCCTTAAGGTTTACAAAATAAAAATAAAAAAAGGAAATTGAATTTCAGATTACCTCCAGATTCATTTAAGCTTTTAGGATTCAATTTGAATATTTAAAAATAAGTTAAAGTTCGTGTTAACCTTTCTCCGTGCTATCAACTACACGTAGAGTAGATGGCCTTTGTCAAGTCCAAGTTAAAAACATATTTTTAAAAATAAATTTTCTTTTACTTTTCAACCCTCAATAACATTGTTGGTAATTTATTTACATACCCTAATTTCAATATGCTTTTGCAACAAGGTTTGTTTACCTGTTAAGAATTTTTATATGGAACGATGGACAAAAATGGGTGTACCTAGGCGTAGGGATGAGTAGCCATTATTTTCTTCCAAGTAACCACAACAATTTGAATCAACCCCTAATTTCTTCACAGGTGATTTATTTTGGTTACATAGTAGATTAAGTGATGGTTATGAATATAAATCATGATGACATGCGAGGAGCATTAGAATGGATTAAAATCTTTTGAAATATTTTTCTTTGATAAAATCCTCAAGGGTGTAGTCCAATAACTTATTTGAATTAATCTTTTCAACTTCAAACTTTGAACAGGGTCTTTCAAGGTGTTTCCACTTCCGATTCATTTTTCAACTGACAACATTAAACTGTTATCTCGATTAATTTTATGGATCAAATTCAACTTTGCTCCTTCTTTTTTGCCTAAAACTAACGCAATGAACGTCAGCGATGTTTTCGTGAAATAATGGATCAGTTCCTGAGCAAGTGATTTCTCTATACTTTAATCGACAGCCTAAATCTAGTTATTTATCCCCATTAGTTTTTTTTTCTTTGGAGGTCAATTCTACGGCAGTAATTCATCAACAGTGGATGCCCTTTAGAAAACATCAAAGCTATTATTCCCGAAAGACAGCCACAATTATGTGAAAACTTGATGCAAATTTCATCAAATCAATCACGATTTGTAGGCTGAATTGATGCAATATTTGCCTAATTTTGTATTCCATTATTAATAGCGGAGTTCTAACTTTAAATGAATAGAAATATGTATCATCAAACTAATTTAAAAAAGAAAACCATTTATTCAATGATTTAGAATTAAACCTCTTATTGGAACACCCTGTATTGTGGTTTGTACCATGCAATTTTAATTTCAAGAAATATTAAAGATCGAATTATATTCGTAAGGTTTAAAGAGAGTCATTTTTAAATTTAAATCGAAAATATCGGATCCTTGTTATTATTGATTTTTAAATTCCAACAAAGATTCTTCTTCTATAATTATGGCTTATGTTAAGAAATCAAACTCGATTAAAATAATTTCATTAAGGTCCAACTCAAACAATAACCCTTTATGACTTTTAATTAATTTATATCGTCCCAAATCTTTTGTATACATGTAGGATTGTAGGCATGAGCGTATGTATTGAATAAGCAACGGAAAAATTAATTGACGACGTGGAAAATTTGTTTTGTGGTACCTCTTGGGCTTTTGTGGCTAAGGGTCAACAACGATTGTGGTCTTTTGTGACAGAAAACTATTATTTAGTTCCATTTTCATTTTTTTGTGTTGTTTTTTTTTTCGTATATACCTATGCGTTTTTTATTAGCGATTGTTTGAAATTGCAATTTTCAGTTTTGTTTTCTAGGTATTTTTGCCTTGCGGCGGCGACCAAACCAACATGTCTAACTTCCGTTTGACAGTGGAAGAGCAAACAAAAAAATAAATTAAACCGCTAAAGGGATTTGAATTTTTGTGTTTGTATTTTTGCTTGCGATGAAGGGTTAAGGGTGGTATACATACATAGTTGGGAAGTTTTCATTTATTTTACGTGACTGTCAGAGGCAGACAAATCAAATATTTCAAAGGAAAAGTAATATTTTGAGAAATTAAACCACAATAAGAAAACAAATTGACAAATCAAAAAGAAAATTAAGTTGAAACGAAATGGAAAGAACTATACCTCGTTTCTGTTTTACTGAAAAAAAATCTGTTGCAATAAAAACTATGTTCTAAACATCTCTGATTTTTTCTCTGATAAACTGTTTGTAAAGGGTTAATTTTCAAAAAAAAACATACAGAAAACTCTTGACATAAGGTTTCATTAGTTTTTTTTTTTTGAAAAGTGGTTATACCTCGTGGCATAACGGTAAGTGCTTTGGATTGTCATGCTAGAGGTCTGGGTTCGATGCACAGCCGCTATCACCTAAAAACAAAATATTTTTTTTTCCGACTTCTGAAGTACTGGAACTAACAAATCCTCAAGGGTATCTGTTGTCATGAAAAGTGCTTTTCATCTAGCCGTTTGAACTCGGCAAAAAATTGTAGGTCCCCTCCATTCCTGCCCACAACACACTCATAGGAATGGTTGGGAGTTGTAAGTCACTAGGCCTTGGTTCTCTTTGAGCTGTTGTGCCATCCAATTTAATTTAATTTAAAAATTTTATGTATCTAAAGTAAGGAATCTGCGGTTGATAATGGAATACAATATCTGCTGAATGACCACATTCGTTTAAACTTAAAATGGTGATTTGATGAAATTTTTAGAAAAATCACATAATAATGGCTATATTCTGTGAGTAACATCAGGGATCTACGCAATTAGGCCCCAGGAAATAAGATCCCAAAAGACAAAATTGAATTCTCGAAGTCATGTTTGAACTGGTAGTTTCGAAGACTATAAAAACACACTGTAGACTTGACACTTATCCCAGTCAAATTGGGAAATCAAATCGCATTTTTCCGTGGACAAAATTTTGTATGAAATCTGTTTGGGTACGACTTTTTATCATAAAAACGAGTTTTTGGAATTTTTGATATTAGGGAAGAGCCGCTTTCTTAAAAAGGAGATTGGTTTTCTTTTAATGCAATAGATCGCTCGCATTTCATTTTACAGCAAAACATTAAACTTCAACTTTGTACAGAATAAAATTACCTATAAAATAAGTTATCATTGACCTCTGTTGGTTGTTTAATCTTCGAGTTATAATGGGCCAATGTTCCTCTATGGGTTGTGTTTTGGGGGTGGTATGACTTTTCTTGAGTTATCTTGGTTACCTTTGATTTTTTTGGATGATGCCTGCAGAATAATTTTTCGTTCTTATGACGACCTATATAATGAGCATTTAATCGATATCATCAGTTACGAATTGTGTGATTTATCCAATTGATAAGTTCTCACTTTATGAGTCAAGTGAAAAAACAAATATATTTTTTTTTCGAAAATGTTTATCCGACGAATCGTACAACAAAGATGTTACTTTACATTTTGTCCATAGTAACATATAACATGCGTGGAGTTGCATCCACTACATAGAAGATCGTAGGGCAGCCGGGAAGGTCAGGGCACTGACGCGACGTTGAAAACTGAGTTAAATATTTTCACTCCAAGTGTTAACCGAAGGTATTGCATACAGCTTTCCTGGTGTAACGGAAAAAAAAACTCAATTAGAGACCAAGTTAATGTATTGATGTCCATTTATAGAAAAGAATTTGCACTATAAATTTATGCAAAGTAGGTAAACTGTACGAAAGTTGTAATGTTTTCAGCGACACTACGCACTTTGCCTTAAGTAGGCTTGCGTTCATATGCCTTGCGAACAAACGTAATTATAAACGGTTATTCCCGCTCCGTTATTGTAATAAGGCATTGTTTTTTTGAACAATGAATAACTGTTTTGTGTGCAAATCAATCTTCGAAAACCGAAAAAATTACACGCACCAGAGAAATGGAACTCAACAAAAAGTATCTAACATATGCGAATAGTATCAGACAACATTTTATTTTTACACCCTTTATCTGGCTGTGATACAACGTCAGCAACGTACTTTGCGGGTAAAATGAAATTCGTTACCACTATGGAAAAAAGTGCCAGCAACCTTGCTGGAGAAGTGGACATTTTCAAACGAAAATTCGTTGACCCAGAAGAAATTATTGTGGCAGGGGAAAATTTCTTTTTAGTACTCTTTGGTGAAGGAAAGACAACTTCAATTGACGAACTTCGTTATAAACATTTTTCGAAGTCCGTTACAAAAACGAAAAATAATCTTTCTTATTGTAAAATACATAAGTACTTTACCTCTTTTTATCATTTTTTCAATATTATTCTGTTAATACAAACCCATCAATTAATTTGAAATCTAGTTGAACTTTTTTTCGTTACACCAGGAAAACCTCATGCTATACCTTCGGTGCAATCTTGGTGTGAAAATGTATAACTCAGTTTTCAACAACAAGTAACGTCGGTGCCCTGACCTTCCCGGTTGCCCAACTCCATGCATATTTATATGTTACTATGGACAAAATTTTAAGAAACATCTTTTTGTACGATTCATCGGATAAACATTTTCAAATATATATACAAATATATTTGTTTTTTTCCCTTGACTCATAAAGTGAGAACTTATAAATTGGATAATTCACACAATTCGTGGCTGATGATATCGATTAAAGGTTCATTTTATAGGTCGTTATAAGAACTAAAAATGATTTTAAAGGCATCATCCAAACAAATCAAAGGTAACTAAGATAACTCAAGAAAAGTCATGCCACCTCCAAAACACAACCCATAGAGGAACATTGGCCCGTTATAACTCAAAGATTAAACAACCTACAGAGATTATTCATAGCTTATTTTATAGGTAATTTTATTCTGTACAAAGTTGAAGTTAGACGTTTTGCTGTAATTTGAAATGCGAGCGAGCTATTGCATTAAAACAAAACTAATCTCTTTCTCAAGATAGCGGCTCTTCCCTAACCTTAAAATCCCAAAAACTCGTTTTTATGATAAGAAGGCGTACCAAACAGACTCCACAAAAAAAAAAATTTGTCCATCGAAAATGCGATTTCGTGCCCTTTTATTGACTAATTTGACTGGGCTAACTGTCAACCTCGATAATAAGTCAAAAGTACCCCACCGTTTACAATTGACAGTGAAAGTCTTCGAACCTACCACCAAGTTCAATCATGACTTGGAGAATTTGTAGAACACTTAGAACGCTATTTGCTCTTAATGTAGTCGACAATCCTGAAAATATAATATTCTTCAGATAAAAGACTTCGATCTGATTGACAATGAAGATTTTCTAAGACAAATAACGTCGTAGTAAAAATGTATGCACAAAACTTTTAAAAAATACTATTTTTTTTTTGCACACAATCGTTAAGGAGATATAAGGCAACTGCTAAGAAGATTCAAAGCAAAAATTATAAAAGTATACTTCAAGGCGCTATAAAAGTCTAAACATATAAGCTAGAAAATAATTACGGGTAGGGTGGGGCGTTTTAAACAGTGGGTACTTTTCAAATTTTAAAATGAAACTTTAAGCAAGAATGTGGGTTGCAATACTCTCTATAATTGAATACAAATTTTGACAGTTCTTCTTTAAAATTTGTGGTGGTAGACCATTTTTTAAATTTTATAGTGATTTCAGGTAAAGTTTTTTTTTCGACAATATCGTTTAGTAAATAATAATTAATGTAATAAAAGAAAATCAACGAAGCAATTTTTTGGAAATATTTACAGGATACAATTAATGTGACTTTAAGCTTAATTTCAAAAATTATTTCTTAAAAATCTAATATTATTTGTACAAATCCAAGACCACTTTGTCTGAATAAATAAAGCACTCTTCTGTAACACCACAAAATAAAATATTTCCTATTTTTTGTCAAAAGTGTCAAACTTGTTAATTGATTGTGCCCCATCCATGAGGACCAATCACCATTCTGAGGTAGTTTTTTTTATCAATTTTTATAGCTTAAGGTATAAGGTTTCAAATAAAAAAAATATTTATCAAATATGTAATCATTTTGGAAAAAGTGATGACTAATCTTCAGAAAATATGTCAATCTGCCCTACCTACCCCACCTATGTATATAAAAAAAAGATTTTCGAATTTCCTACGAAATTCTCTTTTTTTTGTAAGAAGAACAGAGATATTGACTAAAATGGGTTTTTCAAAATGCCAGCTTACGCACAGAATTTACAGCTGTGCCATTTTTTAGTAATGGTATACGAAACGACCCACCTACTTATTACAATCAAAAAATTTGATCTCTTGGTAAAGCTTTGCTTTCCCTGGGTGTAAGAGTCCTGAGATATCAGGTTATTCACAACCAGACTCCTTAGAAATTTTACAATCAACACCAGAATTGGAACAGGTTATCACAGAGCAGAAGATTATGTGGGCTATAAACTCGTTCAAACTCTATAAATCAGCTGGACCAGACGAGATTATTCCGGCATTTCTTCAACACGCTCTACAGATAATCACCCCATGGATTAGGGTAATCTTCAAAAGTTGCGTCAAACTTAGATACGTCCCAACTAGCTGGTGAAAGGTTAAAGTTGTCTTTATTCCAAAAGCTGGAAAACCGACACACTTGACTGCAAAGGATTATAGACATATAAATCTCTCTTCGTTTCTCCTCAAGACACTGGAGAGAATTATTGATCTGCATGTCAGGGACCTTCTTAATCCAAACATTTTGTGCAGCTACCAACACGCTTACCTCAAAGGTAAGTCAGTGGAGACTGCATTGCACGAAGTCGTTACACAAATTGGGAAAAGTCTCGAACACAAAGAACACATCCTTGCAGCATTTTTGGACATTGAAGGAGCGTTTAACAACGTAAAAACGGAGTCCATTAAATCTGCTCTGGAAGAGGTTGGGGTTGAGTCTGCCATTGTGGACTGGATTTATACCATGCTCAATGGTAGAATCATAAGCTCGCAACTTGGAGATACGATTGTTGAGAAAACAGTAACAAGAGGCACTCCACAGGGAGGGGTGATTTCGCCTCTTCTTTGGGTCCTGGTTGTTAACAAAATTCTTACAAGATTAGGAATCAGGGCATTAAAATCGTGGCCTATGCAGACGACATAGTAATTTTGATATCGGGTAAGTACCTTACCACCATCAAAGATATTATGGAATCCGCACTCAAAGAACTATCTTCGTGGGCAGTACAAAACGGTCTTGGGGTTAACCCTTCAAAAACTGAGCTAGTTTTGTTCACGAATACAAAAAAATTAGAGGACTTTACTCCTGAATATGAAATAAAAAATGAAAACTTTTATAGATTATAAATAAATATTTATTTAAACTTATATCACAACTTATTTAATATTATTTTCGTGCGTTTCGGAATCAAAGTTCCATCATCAGGTTCGATACAAAATAGTTTTTTAATAGTTTTCCTAATAAAAAACTATTTTGTATCGAACCTGATGATGGAACTTTGATTCCGAAACGCGTCGAAAATAATATTAAATAAGTTGTGATATATAAGTTTAAATAAATATTTATTTATAATCTATAAAAGTTTTCATCTTTTATTTCATATTCATCAAACGCAACTTGGAGACCGAAACCAAAAATGATACTTACTCCTCCCAGGCTAAATGACATTCCTTTGAAATTTTCCAAAGAAGCTAAATATCTTGGAGTAACCCTTGATTCCAAGCTTACATGGAAACAGAACACAGAGGAAAAAATGAAAAGAGCACTATGCGCTTTCTATACATGGAAGAAAACCTTCGGTACACGGTGGGGTATGCGACCGCACGTCATCCAGTGGATGTACCCAACTAACAATTTAACTTCTGTTAGGGTCTATCGAAGTTTTTCCTATTTAGCAAATTTGCTTCTATAAGTCCTTAGAAAAGTGGATTTGGCCCACTTGAGAAGCTTAAAAGGCTTTTAAACAGTCACATACAGGTTGGTTGGAGATCCTAAATATATTTTTATAAAACCTTATAGAAACAACAATATTCAAACATTACAAATGCGGCAGGCTTTTACTTTCCGAGAAAAGTAATCTACAAGTTTCTAGTACAGGCTATTTATTTGCATCAAGAAGTACTATGAAAGCAGATACAGCACCCAAATGAAACATCTTGGAACACTCACGGGACCTTATAAAAGCTTTGGGGAAGCCTTTATGCAAATTAAATAAAAAATAATTTTTATATTTGTATTTTCTCTTATTTTTTCTTCCCAGCCATCAATTCTACTCTGAAACTTGGTTTACAATTATAATGTGATGAAAAAACATTTTACTTACTTGATGGATTTTCTGGGATTTGAACCATGAATATACTGATTGAGAGTCAGGTAGCTTACGCATCGTGCTACAGTGCTATATATCTAGTAGGCATCAAATCGGAACCAGTTGAAACCGAAGTTAGCTTCCTAAGAACTTCGATGTGACTTCCTGATGATGAATGTACATGATTCAACATAAGGTGACCATTCTTTTTTTTTTTGTTCGAAGTGAGTTTTGATTTTTTGTATTTTTGGAAACTGTTTTAAAATATGTAACTTTTCCATGATTTCTCATTAATGAGAATATAAGAAAAATAGTAGAAAATTTAATTTTCCTAGACATGAAAGTGAAAGGCCAAAGTAAAATTTTCGGGTTATGAAATGACATTAAGAACAAATGTTTAGATTTTAGAAACAACTAATCAAAATGTCTTATAACAAAATTTAATACAATTCAATGTCCATACAATGAGTCCTATTTATTATGAACCTTCAAGGGCATAGTGTAAGTTGTTATTTTGCATCTTTGAAGGCCACTAAAAATGATCGTAGTCAGTTTTTCAACTGTTAACATTCAGAACATATTAATATTATTTTGACAATTTCAAGGTTATTTCGTATAGTGCTTTTATAGCTTTTATATTATTTAATAAAAAAGATATCAAAACAAAAATAATAATAATTTGTATTGAGTGTTTTGTCTGTGTGAAAATTATAAGTAGGTAGGTACACATAAATATGTACGAGTAAACAATATAAATTATAATTAATCATTTGAGCTTTTTTATTTTGTCTATTCATATCGTAGAATATTGAAAATATTATCTTCCATCGGACATAGCTACACTGAGAAGAATATTGAACATATTCATATTTAATTCAAACTCAAACACATATGATTTGGCATGAAAGCGATTTCTATTTAATTTAAATAGAATCGTATTAATTCGTTGTTGAAACGATTTGAACATGATTTTGTTCAAATTTACTATGCTTTCTATTTAACATAAGGATATTTCTGTTTGTTTTAATTAAATTCATTTGATGTTGTTTCAAATAGAATCATATTAATTTTTTTGAATATTTTTCGTGTTTGGGTCAAATATGTTTTCTGTTTAAAACAAATGATTTCAATGTTAGTTTTTTCAAATAGATGCTAGATCCTTTGAATTGAATACGAATTTATTCTATTTGTAATGATGGGAGCGTTTCCTATAGCTGTAACACAATACATACATATCGTGCTGTCGGTTCAAAGTTAAAACTCACTCACTAACAATTTACACTTTTAAAGAAATCGGATTGAAAGTAAAAGTCACTTTTTGCAAAATTTTAAATTAAGTTCTTTTGCATGGCTTTCAATGTCTTTATAAAAACTGGGCAAAATTATACTGTTTGGATTAAAAAAATGCGTTTCATTATCATTTTCTCGAACATTTTGTTCCGCACTTAGTGAGTTTTACCTTTGGACCGACGGACGATACTACGGTGGCACTAATTTTTGAACTATTTGAACATTTTGCACGACGTGGTCGCGACGGATTCTTTTGCAATTTTTTTAGACCCCAAGTATTTGTAAGAATCATAAGACAGTTACAGTTATGTTTTGTACCCCTTTGAGTTCAATTCAAATTGATTCGAGTTTAAATTAAACATTTCTGTTCAATCCCTGTTTCTTCTTAATATTTTGAGTGCATTTATATTTGAAACAAACTCGTGCATGTTAATTTAATGTTTAACATTTTTAATTGAGTAAAATAATTTAACAGGTTTTTCGAAAATCAAACTCAAGTAGGCTTGAATTCATGTAAAAAGTTACGTGTAGCTTCCAATGTAATAATTGAACATGATTTACTTTGAATTAAACAGATTTTACCCAAAATAATAGTATTTTTGAATTTGAATAGATAAGAGGTAGATTTAAATTGATTTCTATTTGTACTAATTTAAACATATAGTTAAACATGCTTCTGTTTAAATAACTCATAGTTCAGTTTTCTCAGTGTACAAATTTATCTTAAACAAAAATTAGGAAAAGATATAAAAATATTCGTATTCGTGATGAACTAGAAAAGATATAATGGTCACCTCAGATGTTCATCTTCACTTCCATTATTCATATTGAAATAACTCCGCTAAGACAAAATAATCGAAATCATTGCTTCCTGCGCATGCGCTTCATAGTACAAACCAATTATGCTTGTATCAGACTTTTGTTCACAAGATTTATAGAAACAAAATCAAGTGACATCACTTCTCTCAGGCCAACTTATCGAAAAGAATTCTTCCAGCACATTCATTTGAAAAATAATCAAAACATGTTTGTATCGGGCTTGTATTCAAAGGACTTATGCAACCAAAATTAGTTGACATCACTTCGCTGAGAAAATCTCATCGAAATAGATGCTTTTCGAAACAAAATAACAGCTTGTTTCAGGCTTTTGTGAACAGGCCTCAACAAACTCTTTGATGGAGTTTCTTAAAGAAAGCTTTTTTCAGGCTTATATTTCACGTGCTTCTACAAATGAAGCCTTATTGAAATATTAATGAAGCTGCACCCATATAAGCTTGCAAATAGTTTGGAAGTGCACCAGTAATAGGTTTCAATGAAGCTGTTGACAAAAATACATTCTCGAATATTTGAAATTTCGATAAATAACCTCAGTACAGGCCCTGTAGAGAAAAAATAATCTATGATTTCAAAAAATTTAATACAATTACAGATGAACAATATTTTAATCACATTTTTTTAGATCATATTTATTTTTTTTTGTAAGCAGAGGCGACTTCTACAACCAAAATTAGTTGACATCACTTCGCTCAGACAATCTCATCGAAATAAATGCTTCTCAAAACAAAATAACAGCTTGTTTCAGACTTTTGTGAACAGGCCTCAACAAACTCTTTGATGGAGCTTCTTAAAGAAAGCTTTTTCCAGGCTTTTATTTCGCGTGCTTCTACAAGTGAGTTTGAGGAAGCCTTATTGCAATATTAAAAAAGCTGCACCCATATAAGCTTATAAATAATTTCGAGGTACACCTGTAATAGGTTTCAATGAAGCTGTTGACAAAAATACAGCCTCGAAGAATCAAAACTTCGATGTACAACCTCAATACAGGCCCTGTAGAGGTAATAACTTCATGAAATTCAAAAATTGGACCTAACCGAGGGAAAAATGTTAGTTGGGTACACGACAATTGTTCGTCCCATACTAACCTATGGTTCTATCGTTTGGTGGAAGGCTGTTGAAAAAGTAAGCTATCTCAAAAACCTGAACAAGGTACAGAAACTAGCCTGTATAGGAACAACGGGGGCTCAGATGTCTACGCCACAAGCAGGGTTGGAAATTATTTTAAATCTTCCGGCACTTGACGAGTACATAAGATGCACAGCAGCCAAGAGCGCACTTCGACTCAAAGAGCTGGGCTCTTGGAAGCAAAGCACCTATGGTCATGGGTCTATCCTCCAGAGGTATGACACAGTGGCCGCACTTGATGTGACGACTGACTACATACCACCTTTTATAGATTTTAATAAATACTTCTCTATTTTAATACCCCAAAGGCATGGCTGGGAACCCAACTCACTAACCAGGGAACAGGGTATCTCATTCTACACTAATGGGTCTAAAATGGAAGAAGGAACGGGAGCTGGGGTGTTTTGTGAAGCTCTGAATATTAGATATTCGTATAAACTCCCAGATGAGTGTAGTGTCTTACAGGCTGATATTTACGCTATTGAAAAAGCGGCAGAAATGGTACAAACGAAGAAACTGAACTCGTTGGAGATCACATTTTTCGTTGACAGCCAAGCTGCTATCAAAGCTTTAGCCAGTGAGACTATAAGATCCAAAACTGTAGCAAAATGCCGAGGCAAACTGAATGATATTTGTGACACTAATAGAGTCAAACTCTGCTGGGTTCCTGGACATAGTGATATAGAAGGGAACGATATAGGAGATGAACTGGCAAGGAAGGGTCAGTATCAAATAGAAACAGTAGTAGCCAATTAGATATGGGACTAAATATTCCGATCGGCGTGATTAGAATGAGAATAGACCTAATAACAAAAGAGCAAATCAATAAATCCTGGAGAACTAGGAACGACTGTGTTATCTCTAGAAGTTTTTGGCCTAGAATTAATGAAAAGGAATCTCGGTATATTTTACCACTGAGTACAAAGAATATTAGAATCTTTATAGGTGTACTAACGGGCCACTGTGCCATTGGCATAATGGCCATCAGACTAGGTGTATTTGCACCCGATTTCTGCAGGAGCTGTCAGGACGTAGAGGAAATAGAAACCATTAAACACCTGCTCTGTGATTGTCCAAAACTCCAAACAAATTGACTCCGTTATTTTGGAAACAGGTTTTTTGAAGAACTGGAGGATCTAGCGCAGGTCTCAATGGCAATCATGAGAAAATTCATAGAAACACAGGCTGGTTCGCAAACGAACCAGTCTATGTGAACCATTAGTTTGGGTGCATCTCTGCCTTCTTTTATAAGGAGATCACAATGGACCAATAGGCCCCCGTGTACGCAACAGCCTCTGTGCTGTGCACGCCCCTCTTAACCTAACCTAACCTAAAGCTTTGCAGTCGAAAAAATCTGCTGACTGGCCTATTCAGATAATTCTTTTTCTTGGTTGATACCTATTGGAAATACCCAATTGAATATAAGATATTCAACTCCATCATTATTTTACTATTCACTTTTCACTATTTTAATTATGATTTCGAATTGAATTAAAATTGAATTGAATTGAATTAAATAAAGAAAAAGGGTTAAAGCTTTGCTTAAATTCATCAGATAACCTCAAACTTTTTCCATGTTTATTTTCAATCCAACGAAATCTAGAAATTTGTTATCTTAGAGATAAAAGTCGTTACTACCAATGAATTTCAATGTATAATATTATTGTTTCATAAAAGTTAACTTAAATGTTAATTTGATGTGAAATTCCAAAAATAACCTATTTTCATAATTATCACAGAATTGTATGTGGTAATTAAGAACTGTCAATTGTTGCGAAACAGTCAACTCTGTCTTAAGAAAATACCAAAATAAAGTTATTTTTTTCTCAGAAACTACTTTGGACACAGTTTGAAATTGACATGGCATTATTTCATCGTGTATATACCCTCCCCCCCTTTTTACAACTTGAGAATACTAATTAAGAAAACAAAACAAAGTTTTCGCTAAATAACCCTTCGGGAACTAACAATATTTTTCTGACAAGATGTTATATCCAATAGCAACTTTGCTAAACTTACTCCTCTTCATTTCTTTACAAACTTTAAATCCTCTAATATTGTTTCTCTTTATGACTATGGCCATTAAAATGAGAAAACTCGAACGTGGAAGTCATAAAATATTTTCCAAGAAAGTCAATACTTTTGAACATCAGATTTTCCAAAGTAGATGAAACCATTTAAACAGTTTTCATTATTATTATCTATAGTATGTCTGCGTTGGCGTTGGTGTTTATCACGTTCATTTTGACAAAAACTTGTCTCTCTTCTTAAAAATAAACTTTTGTAAGCTCATTGATGCCTTCATTCGTATATGTAGTGGAACTGAACTTGGTCTCATTTACACTTTGTCATGCAGTTTTCCTTTTTTTCTTCCATCTCATTTGTTTTAATGAAAAGCTACTTTTCTTACTCATTATCACAGGACATAAATTCTTTTCAAAGCAGCCCTCTTTTTGACATAGGAGTTATATGGATCTTCTAACCCAACATTTAAGTAGACAAGTAGTACCTAGACAGTCTGTGTAGTGATCATTTTAATGACATTTTACCTGAAATGTCTCTTCAGCATGTCCCTGTCCCCACATGACACTTTTTAATTAAACCTTCTCAACATTGCAATCCTCTCTTAACGAGCCAAATTATTTATAGAGCTCATTTTCACGTTAGTGGCAAGGACAAAATCCTTTTTGAAGATTTTCGTGAAGACTTTTTGGGGATGAATTAATTTGACTCTTATTATCATCAACGATTTTGCAATGAATGCAAGTAAAGAAGTGATAGAGGCTAAAAAAAGGTATGTTAATAGACATTAGACAAGGTTTTGTCAAACTCAAGGTTTGAGACTTTGAGTATTTTATTATACTAAAAGCAACTTTTGGACTTTGGATTTGATTGTTTCTCAATATCTTTAGACGAAACAATATTAAGCTATTCTCCTTCCACGGCTTCCAAATACTTCTGCCCTTTTCAAATATTGATTTATTTTGATTTCTTTAAGTTTTTGAGAGAAAAAGTACACTTTGCATAGTGACAAATGCCGCACTGGATGGATAACAAAACTCTACAATAAAAATATTGATAAACGATGAAACGAAGACATCCTAATTGCCTGACTGAAAAAATAACAAAATAAACCAACACTTACTGACAAGGTATCGATTAAGGAAACACGCGAGCAAATTAGAAGCATTACAAAGATATATAATCTTCTATTTTATGCTAACAAATACCACACCCACCATAGATTTCAATTTGAACTCCCGCCAGGAACACCATATCCCCACCATTACCTTTACCACACAACCAGATAAAATTTCCATTAAATCCCACGTAATTATATCCTTGCAGGAGCTCTTTTCGTATTTAACACCAGTTTCCTGTTACCTATACCTCTTGTAGATACGCAGTTCTTTCCCAAAAAACGAAGAAAAGAAGGATATCTTTATTTAAGTTTAAGGTTAAGGGGTCCTTTGCAAAATACCTTTGAATCAATAATCAACTGTTTGAAGAACTTTTCCTAGGTTTGGGATTGGAGGATGAAGAAAAATTGTATAAACCACGCATAATTAATTATGTTTTAAGATTAGAAGTTTTTTTTTGAAATACCTTACACAACATCAGGTGGCTTTGTTGGTATAAGTATTGAGAAAACACTATAGATTCCTATCCTAACTAAAGCCACAAATATTTATCCAGAACAAAGCACAGTAAACACACCTGCGGTAAACAAAAGCATCAGCCAAACCCACATTAGTGGTGAGAATTTAATTTGTAGATCATATCAATCATTTGAATGGAGTTGGCCAATATTTGGATGCTTGAAAGTCAATTAGTGGTGAGGAATGTGTATAGAGCAACCTTTTGGTATGCAGCAGATTATCTAACAAGGAGGGTTTTGGGTTTGGTAGTCAGAGCCACATCAGCTGGCCACAACATTAGGCACATATAGAGGTAAGAAAGTAATTTTGTGTAGCTCTTGTGGTGAGGAAATTACAAATGCAAATGATTGCGTATTCACAGGAAAGTATGGGGCTAGACAAATATATACCCAGTTTATTGCTGTTATGTGTCTGTGTTTATTTTCATTAAGGAAGGTCACCCACTCTAAAAAAAAAAAATATAAGCCCGCTGGTAATGATTTGAGTTAACTTTGCTCCATATCTCTTAACTTGAGGTTTTACTCAATTTTAACATTACGATATGAGGAATTTAAGAAAGGCCGTACAAGGTAAACATTGAGTTAGAGCAATTAGGGAGTGCGTATGGTTTGCCTAAGATTTACTTCACAGAAATTTATGAAGTATACCTTGACGTAATTTCGTTTTTAGCTCAGAGATTTATCAATTTTCTCTAAAATTTCTTTAACGATTATAAATAAATCATTTCCGGTAATAGCGACCAGTAGAAGTAGTTACTACAAGGTGGTGCAAAAGACATCACCCTATCGGAAGATGCTTCAATTTATTTCAAGGGTTGGGTACGAAATTTCGCAAATTTAAATCTCGCATTTGAAATCTCACATTACGAAATCTTGCAATTACAAAATCTCGCTTTTCATAATCTTGCAACTCCAAAATCTCAATTTTAACAATCTCGCAATTACAAAAATCTGAAAACTAAAATCTAGCAAATTGAAATCGCGAAAAATTAAATTGCATTGCAATAGATTTATTTCTTCTCTATTTTGAGTTTTTTTTTTTCAGAGTGAAACTGATAGCAATGTTGTGCACTGTGAAATTTGAATCTGCAAAATTTCGATTCGCAAGATTTTTGTATAAGCCAGATTTTAAATTGCAAGATTTCGAATGATGTTTCCAAAATTTGTTGGTGTAAAATGTAAATGCAAAATTGTTAAAAGCAAGAATATGTAAAACGGGAGAGTAATTTGCGAGATTTTGTTAGATTAAAAAAATCAAGATTTTGGCATACCTACTAGATTTTGGTTTGCGTGATTTCGTACCGCTTCCTGTTTTCAAATGATGAGAAATGTCATTTCAAATTTGACATTTGCTAAGTAAACACATACATAATGTACACCAAGAGGACATAGATCGCTTTACTTCTAAAGAACACAGAGTAATTGCTTCGATTTTTTTTTCCGGAATAATTCGTCATCGCCGGTAATGTTGTTTCACCGTGAATTTCAACCGAGATTTCCCGGTTTTCTGAGGCCAGTTGGGCAAACCCTACAACGTTTTGTCGCTTGCCAAGAAGAGTATGAGACAACACGAGAATCAGCGAGATGTGACTGGAGCTCTAGCTTTAATTCAGACATTCTGGGAACAGGGTCCTTCCCCAACGAACTGAAGGGATTGCAAGTCATCTCCTTTGTTAAGCCTGGGCAACCTGGGAGAACAAACCAGAAAGATACCTGCCGGTTGCACTGCTTAGTGTCATATGCAAGCTTTTTAAAAGACTAATTTGCAACTGAATCGATCCTACCATCAACGCAGTAGTGCCCGTGGAACAAACAGGCTTCCAGATCTGGGTGCTCGTGATCACAACGAGCATGCTCTAACCACACACATAGAAGCAGGATACCAAGCGAGGCTCAAAAACATCTGTCTGGAGGAACGGTCTTACCTACAAAATTCTTCAGATCAAGCCCCTCGATAAATTATTTCAAGTCTTTCTTCATGATGCAAAAGGCCAGTATTAGTGTTGGCACCACTTTTAGTCAACCTCTACCCCTATTATCTTCCAGAAACGACATCAAAGAAGTTTGCCTATGCTGACGCCCTTGCCTTAGCTATCTAGCACCAAGGGGAACAGGAAGAGGCGCTTGCCTCCCCTTCCCTCCGACTAAAAATATATTTCATATATTTGGTAATTTGTCTCCTTTTTAATGCATCTCAAAGCTATATTTCTCAACACTACTTTATGATCGCAAATTTGCCCCACTCCCCCCTACTGATCGAAATTTGGTGTATCTTACTTTCTTAAAAATCTCAGGAATAATCAGCACAAAACCAATCAGATTTCTCCCCGTACTTAGCATTATAAAGCTTGCAAAGAAGATGGCAAAATGCTCATCTTCGAGAATATGAGAAAATAAACGCTAGTTTACCTCGTGGCTTGATGGTTAGTGCGTAGCACTGTCATGCCGAAGGTGTAGGTTCGATTCCCAGCCGTGCCACCCAAAAACAGAAATGTTTTATTCGAGGTACTGCCTCTTGCGAGGAACTGACAAATCCTCCAAGAGTATATTGTCATAGGTTAGGTTAGATTAGGTGGGGTGATGATGTGGCTAGCCGCAACACCTCACTCGGATCTCAAAGGATCCATTGTGCTCCCCAGGATGTGGGAAATATGGGAATGGGAAGGGTAAAAGGAAGGATTAAGTGGAAGTGTTAGGTATGAGGTGCCTCCCTGAACCATCCTGATTTCTGGATGAAGTTAAGGATGTTTTTTAGTGGCAAAGATGAGATATCACCCAATTCGTCGAAGAAGCATTCTCCGAGGGCATTTTTCCTAGTTTTGGCTAGGCTGGGGCATTCACAGAGGAAGTGAGATGAGCCCTCTTCCACCTCTTCGTCCTGACACCCTCTGTCAGATGTGCTGATGCCCATTCTGCTCATGTGGGCTCCCATTGAGTTGTGACCCGTAAGGATTCCAACCAAGAGAGACAATTGAGGTCTGCTTAGCTTCAGTAAATATTCTGTTTTGTTCTTTGAAATATCCGGCCAAAGATTCCTTGAAACCCGACAGGTGTCAATTGTTGACCATCTGTCGTTAGCGGCCTTGAGGAAGCTTTGGTGGATTCTACTCTTTTCCTGTTCCAGTGGCATAAGTACCCAAGGTACAGTTTGGCTCGGTTCAAGTGATGAACCGCTTTTGGCCAATTCATCAGCCATTTCGTTGCCATAAATGTCACGGTGACCCGGGACCCATCGAAGGGTGATTGAATTCGTTTGGCCCAGCAATCTCAACTCATTAAGGCAGCGATCAACCAGTTTTGACTTCGTGACAATTGACGAAAGGGCTCTGATTGCCGCCTGGCTATCTATGAAGATATCGATATTTTTGTTCGTCAGTTCGCATGTTAAAAGATATTTTGCAGCCTCGCTAACCGCAAGCACTTCCGCTTGGAAAACGCTGCAGAAGTTTGGGAGCTTCAATGATCTATTAATGGGTAGATTGTCTGAGAAGATGCCTGACCCTACCCCAGCGTCCGTTTTGGAACCGTCCGTCAGTAAAGACCGATACATGATTTGCGATTAGGACCCGGTTTTCCTTCCATAATTCCCTTGTCGGGATATATGTAAGGGCAACTGGGTTAAAATCTATGTACGGTGAAATATAGTCCGTTTAAATGTCTATGTCAGTGAAGTTCATTATAGTTCTGTGACCACAGTGGCCCTTTTTCCAATTTTTATATTCTTTAATATTGTCATGAAAAAGTGCTTCTCATTTAGCCGTTTGGACTCGGCAAAAAACTGTAGGTCCCCTCCATTCCTGCCAACAAACACGCACACAGGAATGGTTGTGAGTTGTAAGTCACTAGGCCCTGGTTCTCCTCGAGCCACCCAATTTATTTTATTTTTTTTAAACGCTACCAACCTTCCCCCTATAATTCATGAAGATATGGAGCGTAGCGATCTTTGCCACTTAAAATCTTGACGCCCACCCCTTAAACTTAACGGCCGGTGCACACTGCCACTAACCACAACCGAAATTTTGAGGGCTGCATTTCCGCGTCACCATATTACTTGTGTTGTCGTTAATGACAGCATTTCCGTATGACCTTATCTCTTGTTTTGTAGTTCCAGACTTCTTAATATGAAGTTTTTTTTTTGACAAAACGAGTCTATATCAACAAGCTTCAGACTATTGAAGCCGTCAAAGTGAATATCCATCAATAGTGAGGACCTATCGATCATATTGGGGTTTGATTAAAATCCAAATAATATATTTATATTGCCACACGGGCGTAATAATATTTTTTTTTCAAAACGGAAATTTCAAAACTTTGCAGCGGAACCGACTGAAGACGAAGCAATTTCAAAATTTAAAAAAAAATTACGATTAAAAAGATATTTTTTAATTTTCTTTAAATTTTGTTGGGAAAACTTTTTTTACAAGGATAGCAACCCAATATCTTTTGCAGCAAGGAGAGCAAAGTATACTTTTTTGAAGAGAGGCCATTAAACACCTGATCCCGAAAGAACAAAGCACATAGATTTTTGGGAGTTTCGGGGAACATAAACCCAACGAATTTAATGAATATTTAAGCCTTCAGATATCACGATTTTTGATTAAAAATTTTACAATTTGCCATCGCAAAATTACTCAAAATTAATGATTCTTAGGCTTTCATACTGCCTTCCTAATTTTCTTTTTTCTCCTCTAGCTTTAACCTCCACAGATTTTCCTCTCCTCCACAATTCAAATTTAAATTCAATTTCTCTCAACAACTATAAATTTTAATCTAAACATGCAGAATTAGTTTCATTCTTCTTTCGAAAAACTTTTCTCTCTAAACTTTATCCAGAACCTCTTGGTTGTAGCTAAGTAGAAGTATCCAAATCCAGTCTTCCATCGGCCTGGACGATTCCTTCTTTCTCCAACTCTGTTTTTGCGGCCAATCAGTGGCCGTTGTTTTCGGTCACGTCATCATTTAGCTACTCTCCACATAATTGCAAGATAGAGCCAAAGTTGTTGAAAACAAACAATCCTGCTTACTCACTCCTTTTCACCCTGGCCCATTCACGATCATGAAACTCGCCGATCACTGGTTTCACTTCCAGACGCTGCAAACTCGATGAGCGCGTCCGGCCATATATCCCCAAATAATCGATGATAAAAAAAAATGTTTTCGAAAATTAAAAAGTGACCATAAGGGTGTTTCATTTGTAAGGCACAAAATAAAATTTAACCTGACTTTGCTCATGCCCCGAGTTCTCTCTGACAAAAAAATATGTTTGCCAAATTTCAGGAAGATTGGAGAATATTTAGAGGTTGCGCATTTTGACCACTTTTTTTAAAAGTACGCGTAAAAAATACGAT
The DNA here is from genome assembly GCA_963921185.1 of Dasysyrphus tricinctus. Taxonomy (NCBI): domain Eukaryota; kingdom Metazoa; phylum Arthropoda; class Insecta; order Diptera; family Syrphidae; genus Dasysyrphus; species Dasysyrphus tricinctus. The sequence goes on along the minus strand of OY992531.1, from coordinate 255,460,308 downwards.
TTTTACATTTTTGGCTGTTTTTAGAGAAAATGTTTTTTTTTGCTAAGAACACAAAAGTCTAGTTCCCATCACCCTTGCGTCATTTAGGGGAGGGATGTCACGAATTTATACATTGCAGTTTAGATTGTAAGTACGTGTAGACACACACAACCTGCAAAAGATGAAACAAGTGCATAAGAAACTCTTGAATACAAAGGACTTCAATATTAGAAAACTCGATAGTTTTAGATAAAAGTGATAAAAATGCGCAACCTCTAAATATCTTCTCGAAATTTGGCACACATTTTTTTTCTATCACTGAGACTCGGGGCTTGAGCAAAGTCAGCCACAAATAACATCCTTGGAAAAATGAAACAGGCAGGTTTTTTCTATATTGGGAATTTAACCTACTTCGTTGGGTTTTTGGGTCGCTCTTGACCTAGACAATGGGTACCTTAACGTTAACGTTCTATCTTGTACACATATTTTATAATTATGTTAAGCACTCGGCCATTCTGTAAACGAGTGAGCAAGTGTCACCCGCACTTCTTTTGAAGAGACGATTTATCTGTCGATCGGACATTTTGGATTTGGGGACTGTCACCGGTACTACTTCATTTTTGGAGGAAACCACACGTCTGCCCATTAGAGTAGATAAGCCTTCAACTTTTCGTGTCAAAGTGACGACCTTTTTATATTTTTTCTTCAAAATACTAAAAGAGCCAACCGATGGCTGCCCTTCTCTCTCTCAACATATTGAAGGACCTGTAGAAGGATTTGGGTTAATAAGAGAACAAATTTTGTTACGGAAACATTTCCTAAAACAAATCTATATCTAACCAATTCCTTTAACTCTTATAGCTGACCTTTTATGTCTTATATAAATTACTGAACAAAATGTAACATCAAAATAAAAATCATTAAAATATCTTTAGCTTACCTATAGTTGACATTTTATCGTTATCAAGTGACCTTCCACATATGTACATATCCCACAGATGAAGAACCAAAAATAAAGTGTGACCGTGAAAATCTTTAACCATTCACTTAAAATTTGTGACCAATTACTAAGACTAGTTGTTTTTTTTTTGACCAATGATTTCTGATCAATTAGATGCCGTACTTTTTTTCTAAATAGCCCGCATATGGAAAGCCATAATCCCACAGCCCCAAAAATCCAGCAGGAGGCCAACATCTTTTTCATAGTTACAGTTAAGATCTAATTGAATAGCCCCAAGGTTTCGAATTTAAAAACTCACAATTTATGAGGTAAGCTCCATAGGGTTTGTTTTAGGAGAATATCTTAAAATCCTTTTGGTAAATAAGACCAAATTAAATCCCAACAAAACACATGTTTGACTCAAAAAAAATACATATCTTCAAAATCTTCTCTTCTGATTAAAATGTATTGATCTACGTGCACCATTAGCAGATTCTTCTTCCGATTTATTAGTCAATTACCAAGAATATATTTTTTTTGTTTTTCTAATTGAATTATTTATGTTAATGGACGAAAAACTACCTATTCCTTGTCATTTGGCTAAAACCCTTGCTAGCTACAATGCTACCAATTTTTTTTCCAACTCTTTAGGTTTACAATGTACAATGTATAAATATCGGAGTAAATATCTCTTAAATCAGGAGAAAAAACCTTGAAATATAGTCTCTAGCAATTGAATCATTTCACGTAGCAAATACGTGCTCAAAGACCGAAGAACAAACCTAGAAGCGTGACATGCATTGCAAATTTTACTCAAGTCGATAAACGAGGATGTATGTCACTACGGCGACACGGTAAGGAGTATACCTACCTACATTCTCTCTCTCTTTCACTTCGAGACAAATAATATCTTTCTTGTTCCATTTGTTTATTCTTTTTTCCCAATGATTTCTGCTTTCTTGAGCACTTTCTGCATTGTTGTTTTCACAACACTAACAACATCCTTAAGGACTAATCGAAAGTTACCATCATCATCATCATCATTGCTGCTTCCTTAAATTTGCTTACTGAAAGTATTTGTGTATAGTCCTTTCAGGAAGTAAAGCACACGATATTATCGTCAGGGACGAAGGAACGAACAAAAAAAAAAATTTTGAGGAAATATTCTTGTCTATACCAGCGGAACTCAGAAATTCAGGATATCTATGCATTATCTGATTTGTTTACTTTTTTTTCTATTTTCTTTCAAATACAAAAGAAGAAATCAGGATAAGAAAAACAGGACACCATATCAGCATATAACATACATAATGAAGAAACATTTTTTACGCAACGTAAAACAAACGAAACAAAAACAAGAAGACACGCAATCTTTGTGAAATAAAGTATAGTCCACGTCAGCTCCTTGGACTCCTTGGAGAAACAAGTAGGTATAGGTATGGCTTCTATAATTTAGCTACACAACAAAAAAAAACCTCATTAAAACAAAAAGGATGAAGTGGAATTCCTTTAACTATACCAACGTCCTTGTAGAACGCTATGTTAGGGGATACTGAACTTTCGTTATTTTTTTTTTTTACATTTTATCTGCAAGAGCTACACATTTTACATGACCCCAATACCTGTGGTGAACATTGCCTCCATTACTTTTGAGTAATGGCCGGACCCAGGGTCCACAGATACATTTAGCGCCTTTGTGTCCCTGGCAATAAATTTTCCAGCATAGTGATACATTTCATGGTAGATTAGTTAGATTAGGTGTTGTTAAGGGGACATAAGACCTTTTTCTTTGTTTTTGCCATTTTATTGATTTTCAACCTTATGACTTCAGTTTATCTCTTCACCTTTTTTGTTGATTAATGGCGATGGAGATCAATGATCCTGAGAGGGTCATATTGGTTATTTTAGGCGAAAAACGTCATTTCTTCTAGTCAATAGATATGTTTAAAATCACAAGGAAATACTGCCTCAAATTCTTAATCTGCTTTCGAGACCTATGATTGGGGAAATGACCTTATATTCTAGAAATAAATTCTTTGTAATTCTTTTCCCGGTTAAAATAGCCAAAGTCGTCAAGGTTTGATCAAACTTCTATATAACTATTAATTTATTTTTAAAATTATTTATTTTTTTGACTAACGTCAAAGTTCTCTGATCCCCTCCTTGCCAACAGACGGCCCTGTTATACACTGCAGCCACTCAAACACAGAGAGAGCGTTAAAAATTCAACTTTTCTTCTAAGAATAAAGGTAGTTTTCTTTTATGTGGCTTAGGGCTTTCCATGTTCATAAATATGATTCTGTTAAGACCAACACCAACCCTATTTAACATGTATGTATAGTACATATACGTATATGTAAGTATTTTTTGATGTTTGGTGTCAAAATTAATTAAAACTTTTTTATTAAGTGATGATGGTTTTGAAAGTTTCTCACTTAAGTTCTTTGAAGAAAAAGAGAAAGAAAAAACAACTTAAAAAAAATTGAACCCTTAACTTTTTCAAGCCCTTGTCGGTTGAAGGTTCATTGAAATAAAAAGAAAGTTACACATCATATTTTGTATACGGTTATACTCCTTATTCAAACGAAGCACGAATATTGAAATTTTGTCCTTATTATCACTTCTTGACAATCTTGTTTGACAGTGGCACGTCAGCTCAGATGTCACAATAATGTGTTCTGATGTCATTTTGGTGTATCCTTTTTCATTTTTAGATGCCAACCGATATGAATTTTTTTGAAATTTGAAAACTAAAATATTACTTTTAATCTGGACAATCGTATAATGTTATCTGATGCCCAGGTGCACATTGCTGGAATGAATATAGAATATTCAAGAATAAAAGGTAAAAGTCTAAACTTAAATGAACACGTTTTCACGTGTATGTTTGTAGATATACACAAAGGACGAATATGAAAACTTTTAGTGGGATGTAAAATTGGTTTTAGTTAGTTTTCTTTTTTTTTATTGTTTGATTTACAATCCTGAAATTGCTTTCATTTATTTTTTTTTACGTAATCCACACACGTTTTGGATTAAAAAAAAATTGGGTAAATATTTGAGGATAGAGGACAAATGTTGTTGGCGTAAAAGAAATTTCATTTAAATTTGAAAATAAGCAATTTTCTTGTTTGGCATTGATTTAAGTCTACAACGGATTATAATATTGGACACTTACCTATGTACTTTTATTTTAATATTTATGAACTTTATAAGCTTATTTTAACTTATTTTTTCTTACTTTAATTGCAGGTAAGCATTTAAAAAAATATTTAAGAAAATATGAAAGATGAACAATTTTTGGTAAGGAATTTTAAATTTTCTTTAAAACAAATCACTGTATTAGTTTTAAGATTTAGAACGTAAATTATATCATTAATAGTTTGCTGATACGAATCTTAAGTACATATTTATGTTCTACTTAAAAGCTTATGTTCTACTTTTTCCTCTGCGTAAACTGTCACACAAGCGCTTATGTTTGACTTAAATATTTAAGCTTCGTATCTTATAATGGGCCAAAGTTAATGAAAGTACAATATAAGGGTTTATTTCATGCAACGTCGAACGTCGTCGGTCATCGTTAATATTGTAAGCATCGGAATCGGAAAGTTTCCCATGGATGTCGTAAAATGAAATGTCGAATTTTGTATTGAAAATCTTCTACAAAAAATCGTAAACTGTCCAAAGAGCATATTTATTGTAAAAATTGTCGATAACCACGAAAACCATTTCAAAGTAAAAAAAAATATGAAATTGAAAACAAATTAAGTTCCTTGGTATTTTCCCATGATCTGCTGTAGGTAATGTGAATATCTATACAAATTTGGTCTACGTAGGACTCTGGAGTTTTTGTGCTTGTTATTGGGGGGGCATGCGTGCAAAAAAAGACGATACGTCCTCTTTCACAGACTGTTCGATTTCTACAAGAAATGGGGCATCAAGATCAACTCAGCAAAATCGGAGCATGTTTGCTTCAGGAGACCCCGTGACGGCAGAAGTCGCTCAGCAGCCAGAAACTTAGTTCTGAAACTTCCTGATGGATCCACCATTGCTACCAAAAGGAACACCAAATACCTGGGGATCAACCTTAACGAGTTGCTAAGGTTCAATCCGCACTCAAAAAAGGTTAGAAGAAACCACCCACATTAAAAGATTGAAACAATAGGAAGAAAAGGCGCACAACGAAGTGCAAACAATTTTGAAAAATTCGGTGCTCGAAAAAAACCGCCATATGTACGGTGACCATCCGTCCCGGGTTTCCCGGGATTGTCCCGTATTTCCATAGCCCGTCCCGGTTTTTTCTTTAAGAAACCCGGGACGTACAAGTGTCCCGTATTCAGATATTTGTCGATTATTTGTCCCGTATTTGCACATTCTCAATTCAACGTTGTGTAAATTCTTATTCATAAAATATTTTCCGATCATTTCAGTTACAATGCTCTTGTGTCAAAAAGAGTACGAAAAAAATAAATATATTACGTTAAGATGTCAAATAAAAATATGCTTATGTAGTCACTATAGGTTTGTTCCTTACTGACTTTCAAACAGTTTGAAACCGCCAGAGTTAGTGCGAACTCGTTCCACACTTGAAAAATTGTACTCGTCCGCACCAAATCTGGCGGTGTGAAACTGTTTGAAACTGTTTGGGACTAACCAAGGAACAGGGTTTATTCTACCTCTAAACGCGTTTTGCTTGAAATGACTCTACCTAACGTTACATAAATTGTATGAATAACATTTTGGGGTTTGGAGATAACTCCAAATTAACTCGCCTAGTTTGATAAATTGGCTCAGAGACCAAACCCTCCAGCTGCTTCTGAAATAACTCAGAGTTGACTTATTTTCGGGTCTAGCAAGCTCCGATTTAACTCAGACTTAACTCTGCACTGAAAAAGTGGCCCTTATTTTAATAATGAAATCAGAAGTGTCAAGTTTTTTTTTTTAAAGTTTTTAGTTATGTTGTGAAGACATTATATTTTAAGTTTCATGCTGGCTCCACCTGCCATGAACGATGCCAAGACTATGAACATGTCTAATAAAAATCCAATGGAGTCTGAAAAATCCATGTCTTGTCGATGACATGTCGAAGAAAACCAACTTTTGAACAAGATATGACCGCTGTTCAAAGCTTGCCATGAGATTTGACGTTTCACTTGCGTGTGAGTTTTTTTCTGGTATCTTTATATCTAGAGGTAGCTGGATATTGAAAAAGGTCTTTCTACTGGTATCTGGAGTCTAAAGGGCGTGTATTATTGCAAAAAATAGAAGTACTTGTGAAAGGGAAATGAAACGACATGACATAAATTGCCCAGCGAGAAAAAATCTGCTGATTGTTGATTGGATTGTGGTTGCGATGTTGGGCATCTGTATGCCCTGTGGAGTCGGGGTGTTATGGTTTCTTTCTTTTTCATTTTGTTTTCTGTTACTATATTTTTCTTTAATTTTTATTTTAGAAATTACATACAAATTATATATAGAAAAGTCCAATAATTTTTCACGTTTTTTAAATTTTTCACTTTTTGTCCCGGGTTTTGCTCCCAGAAATATGGTCACCGTAGGTATGTGGGATGTGTAAATTATTTTTATAATATTAGATAGCCAATTATTGCCAATGCGCTGCAGACCACCATCACTTACAACCACCTTCACGAATAAATTTTTGAAATGAGAAATAATTCCGAACTAAGGTTTGGTAGAAATGTTGCTGCAGCTAAGGAAATTGCTGAAAATATTGGGTTGCCCTTGGTAGTCCCACGCAAACAGAGAAATCGACATATTTTCAAAGATGGTCCTGAAGAATATTTTCGTCAGTCTATCTATGTTCCTTTTTTGGACAAATATTTTATTGATGCAGTTAAAAAAGCTTTCTTGAATTATATTTTAACTGCCAGAAAAATCTTACAAACTTGAAGAGAAAGAAATAAAAAGGAATTTTAAGGTATTTGCTGAAGTATGGCCAGATGATACTGGATGTTTGGATGCTTTTCTAGCCAAAATGTATTTTTTTTTATTTATTGACATATATACAAATACATAGGTACATATTACCCAAAAAACATATTGATAATAAAAAAAAAAATCATCATTAGGTTCTATTTATTTACTTTTGAACAAACCCCCCCCCCCCCCCCCATTTTTTGCTGCGTTCGCCCCTGATTTCAGATGTTATAGTACATACCTTGTTGCTAAAAATCAATACCTTGAGACATTGAAATAAACTTTGAAATTTCATAAAAAAAACTATCCTTTTTTTTAATACTAGACAAATGGGCTGCTATAAAAATTACATCTGACTTTGGAAACGAAATCTTTAAAAAATCATAAAATAAATCTATAGCTGACCGTAACTGAAACTAAGCCTATCTTTTAAGGAAATTAAATATATTTTTATGGGTCCAAGATCATCAAACTGAATTGATTTAGCTTGAACATCTTTAATCATAAGTAAGGAATTGAAAAAAAAATTAGCTCTACAAAAACGCATGTATGTGCATGCTATACAGTTAGCATCACCAGTTTTGATTTTTCAAAAAAAAAAAAGTTGTACTGTATTGTGCCCTTATGCTTATGCTTAGATATTAAAAAAAAAAAACTTAATTTCCAAACAAACTAATTCATATTTGCAAAATTGAAATTTTTGTTTACTATTGGCGTCACAAGCAGAATTTTTGTTTTGTAAATCGAAAATGACGTTGCATAACCTTACGCTACAGCGCTTCACAAAGCTTAGCAGCATAAACTGAATATAAAACAACATCATGTTTCATATCCAAGAAATTCCAAAATTTCAGAAAAATTTCATTTACAAAGGAGAATGGGAAAATTTGTATGAAACATGGGCGTGAGCGGCCAAGAATGATTTTGTTATTTTTGGATGTGTTTTAGTCCTACAATCACCGTGCAGAAATTTTTTCATTGTGGTGTACTTCAAAACCGAAAAAAATGCATTTTTGTTCTATGACTTTAATAAAGTTTTACTAAGTTTCTGGCTTCGGACCAATTAAAAACTAGAAAAAGAAAGTGGAACAAGAAATCTAGACAGTCTCAAGATAAGAACATTTACCATAAGACTATAATATTTCAATCCTCACAGCATTAAAAAATCCTGAGTAAAATAATACATATGTTTAAAAAAAATTACAAAGTTGTTGCAATACGTAGGTACTGGGTCTGTTAAGGCCCGTAATGCATCCTTGGGATATTCTGAAACCCCGTTAAACACACTAATACAGTGTAAGTAGACGTTATGAAGTTAGAATAAAGCATGACACCAACTAAAAATTTAATCACTATGCAATATTTTCCAATGCAATTGCATTATATAAACATTGAAATAACTTTTTTCTAAATGAAATGCAATGGAACGTTCATAGTGAAAGTTGTTCCAAAGTAGCATACCTTTCATTTGACACTTATTTCATTAATGGCCGCTAACGCCCAAAAATTCCCATTCTCCTTTATTTTTAATATTTACGGCACAAGGCGGAACAAGACAGCACAACGTTTTTTAATAGAAAGTGGCGTTGCTTTATTCACGCTAAAACGTTTCGCAAAGTTTATTTTTGGCAGTAAAATTAGCAATTACGCGAATTATTCTTATCTAACTGAGCATTAAACAGCGCTTTTTGCGATATGTCGAAATCTCAAAAAAAAATCATTCGTAATATGTATTTGCAAATTTTATTTTAATATACATATATGGCAGCACATTTTGAGCACAATACAGCAAAACTTTATTTTTTCTTAAATCGAAAATGGTGGTGCTAAATTCACGCAATATTTTTGTATTCTGTTATCAATTTTCTTTTAAAAATGTCGGTATATGTTTCAGCGTTCCCACAAGAATGTTCCGCATTCCGTTTGAATTCTTCATACATAATGCATTATATACTACGTAATATGTACGTACATACATACATATATGACGAAAAAAAAAATGTTTTCAAGGAAAAATTTAAGTAATGCATGATGAGAACCACTTAAGGAGTCTGATAAGTGAACTTCACCCTCATTATTTAGCTTAAACGCCAACTTTTAACCTTTCAATTGATAGAGATTTTTCCTATAGAAATGTTGAGGACATGTTTTTCTAAAATATCTGCTATTAAGTGAAAGGTACCGATAATGAGGTAGAATTTAGAAATTCGATTAAAAAAATAATATAAATACCAAAGTGAATAAATCGAAAGGGCAATTTAATATCGATTTTCAGTTAGATTACAAAAAGCTTTGTCGATACGCATTCATTACGTGATATTTTTTTTCCGAAAGAATAAGAATTGACTTTCAGTATTAAGTAAACGTTTTTGAAGTTAGCAGCGCAACTTACACCCACGCAAATGGGACCTTGACAGAAATTTGCATTTTTCTTGCAGTTTTTTGCATTTCTATTCCCGATTTTGCAATTCGCAAAATAACGGTGTTATCGAGTGACCTGCTAACTTCACTGTGAAGTAAGCAGGTCACGTAGTGTATCGCAAGAACCAGGCAAGCTAGGAGTTTTTAGTAACACTTCAAATTTGCAGTTTTTTTTGCATTTCAACGATTGGCTAGGTTCAAAATTTGAAGTCCTCAATTAAAAAAAAAAAAACTATCGAACTGACCTGCTGACTTCACTGTGCAGTTAGAAGGTCACATGCTGTATCTCAGGACTCAGGAACCAAGCATGCTAGGAACTTGCAATAAGGCAAGAGTACACAAGACTAAAAATTTTGAGGTCCTTTTTTTGAAAAAAATTTCATACCGACCTGCTAACTTCACTGGGAAGTAAAAATACAACAATTACATATTGCTATTTAATATGTATTATGTATATTAAAATATCCATCACGCCAACTTAGCCAACAATCAAAATAAATTATACCTTCGTCGAGTTAATTCTTTAGTCAATTGTGCTCCTTCCTCCTTTTCATAAGGTTTATTTTGTGATATACTCGTGATATGTATTATTATTACCAGGTGCATATGTCACTTTTTTTCATAACTTTTTTATGTATGAATAAATTATTAAATTTGAAATTCTTTTCTCACTCGTATAAAAGTATTATTTTTATTTTTTTTTTATTTTTGGAACAAAAGGTCAACATTCAAAAATAATATACCAGGCTCTGTCAAAATGGATTAAAATTAATATTCCTTTATTTATACATACATCAACAACATATTCTTTTTGTTGCGTCATCGTTTGATGCAAACAAAGAGGGGCAAAGACATCAGAATATACAATACATGACATGGCACTTAATCCTTATTGTAGTAGTGCAAGTATAGATGTATGTATGTATGTAGATTTCCTTACAAATTTTAAATATTTCATTGTACTAAAAGGCTCATTGTCAGATATAGAGTTACCAGAGAAATATGTAAATGCATTAGTGTTTTTATACAGTTGCATTGTTAACGGAAAAGTGAAAGAATGTACCTACCTTAAAAATAAGTTTTTTTTTCTTAGATTTTCTTGTAAACATTTTGGAACCCGGTAATATTTCAAATTGTCAGAAAAACAAAAATTTGTGCGAAAAATTTTAACAAAATACATATGAGTATATATACATACAACAGTTAACGAAATATATTAAAATAACTCAAATTCCATTTCCGTCATAATTTTCATTTTTCACCCTGAACCAAAAATTTAGATTTACTAGTATTAAGTTTAGTCCAAATCGTTAGAGCCGTTTATAAGAAATTTTGAATAAATTCAAAATTTGTGTACGACTGTTAAAAGCTAGCCGTTCAAGGCGAGCTAAAAAAAGAGTTCGAATTTTTCCTCTATCTAGAGAATCACATTAAAACGCCCTGTTCCAAAAATGAAAAAAAAATTAAATGCACGACTGGGTCGCACGTACTTGAAAATTATGAGCGAAAATGTAGAGAAGCATGAAATACTAAATTGAGATTAGCTAAAACAACTGCTTTGACAATTTGAGGTGAAAAAAAAGAATGCAATCTTAATTCTTAATTGAATATAATTTTATGGAAAATAAAGTTTAAAATCGTTGGAGCGGTTTTAAAAAAAAAACTAATTTTTATATATAAAATTCTTAAATCATTTTTAAAGATAAATTTTGGAATGCATACCTAAAGTATACATTTATGTGCAGATAAAAATAAAATTGAAAAAAAATTGTTAATTCGTTTTTGAGATATCGGATTTTCAAAAAAAAAATTTGAAACTTTTTTTTAAATTCAAAAAATTTTTTTAGAAAATTAATTTTATCTGAAATTTGTATATAAACAAATTTAAATCCATTTAGCCAATAATGAGAAAATTCAAAAGGGAAGCTTTTGATAAAAAAATGATTGAAATCGAAATTCGAAAGTTAAAAAAATGTTTCCTGGAGAGGTACCATTAGTAACCATTTTTACTTGCGATATAGGTACTATAGGGCAAGTTTTGGATTCGTGCAAAAAAAAAATTTCGAGATAACAATCAAACATGACATTACGATGATAGAGAACACGAAAAAAGTGGGTGGCAAAATTCTGTCTGTCCGTACCTCAACCTACAGCCTAAACCACTGAAGCGATTTTCTTCAAATTTTGAACTTAAGGTTTTTTTGTAACTCTCCAGAGGGGAAATTGAAATTTTTTTTTTAGCACAAAAAATAACGGTACTTGCCATACAACCGTTAAGGAAAAGCTTATTTATCTCAAGAACGGCTCCACCGATTTTGATAAAAAAAATCAGTGTATTATTGTAGACATGATATAAATTTCAGTTAGAAAAAAAATCACCAAAAACATTTATTAACGGTACCTGCCATATAACGGTTTTTTTGATTTTTGATTTCCTCATTATCCACTTATCCGATTTCAATGAAATTTTTTACACAAAAGCTTTGTTAGAATATAAATAATACTGCATACCAAAATCTTTGAAAAAATAAATTTTGGATTTTAAAAAAAGATTCAAAATTTTGTTTTCAAAATTCAATTCAATTGGTTGATGAAATATTTTTAAATTTCAGTTTAAAATGTATATTAATATAGGGTGATTTTTAAAGAGGTTAAGAACTTTAAAAAAAAAAAAAACACAAAAAATTCGAAAAAATGAATGAAATATTTATTTGAATCGATAGTTTGAACCTTGCAATTTAATGTTTAAAGATAATTTCATGCAAATGTTGACCGCGGCTGCGTCAGGTAGCCCATCCGCTGAGTCCAATTTGGCATACTCTTTCACACATATCGGCCGGTATCTCACGAATGAATGCATGGATGTTGGCTTCCAGTGCGTCAATCGAGGGCTTGTCCCTATAGACATTAGCCTTGACATACCCCCACAAAAAATAATCTAATGGTGTCAAATCGCACGATCTAGGCGGCCAATCGACCGGCCCGAAACGTGAAATTAACTGTTCACCAAACTCGCCTCGCAATTGCGCCATTGTTTCGCGTGCTGTGTGGCATGTGGCACCGTCTTGTTGAAACCACATATCATGCAAGTCAAGAACTTCCATTTCGGGCAAAAAAAAGTTTGTTATCATCGCTCGGTAGCGTTCACCATTGACAGTAACGCTGCGATTCGCATCATCTTTGAAGAAATATGGCCCAATAATGCCGCCGGCCCATAAACCGCACCAAACAGTGGCTTTTTCGGGATGCATTGGTAGCTGTTGCAATGCTTCTGGCTGATCTTCACTCCAAATGCGGCAATTATGCTTATTTACGTACCCATTCAACCAAAAATGAGCCTCATCGCTGAACACAATTTTTCGATAAAAAAGCGGATCCTCGGCCAGCTTTCCAAGAGCCCATTCACCAAAAATTTGCAAGCGTTGTTCATTTGTAAGACGATCCATGGTTAAATTGCAAACCAAACTGAAGCTGTTTGACAGTGACACAAGGTACTAAACACACGTCAGCTGTCAAAACCAGTGTTGCCAAAACCAAACCAGCTAAAAAATCACCCTTTATATACTCAAAATTGGCATACCATATTTTTTTTTGAAAAATGTTACAAAAATTTTATATAGCTATAAAAAATTAATTTTTAAGAAAACGGCTCCAACGATTTTTAATTTTTTTTTGCATATATTCAAATTTTTTCAAGTAATCAAATGGCATACTTTTTTTCGAGCTCTAAGTTATTTATCAGGCTGTTTATACAATTAAAAGAACGATTTAAATGCTTTTTTATATACTTTTTTACTTGCGATTATAGGTACTATAAGGCAAGTTTTGGATTCGTGCAAAAAAAAAAAATTTAGATAACAATCAAACATGATATTACGATGATAGAGGACACGAAAAAAGTGGGTGGCACAATTCTGTCTGTCTGTCTGTCTGTCTGTCTGTCTGTCTGTCTGTCTGTTCGACTACAGCCTAAACGGCTTGATCGATTTTCTTCAAACTTGGTACATAGTGGTTTTTGGTGATTCTGCAGACACGTTTTTTTCATTTTTTCTTAGAACCAAAAATAACGGTCGGCCATACAATTTATTTATCAATTTTAAATAATCGTTTTTTTCTCAAAAACGGCTCGACAACTTTTCTTAAAAAAAAATAAAAATTTATTTTAGTAAAGGCTTCCTTTGGGTGAAAAACCATTTTTCAAAAATGGTTATTAATGGTACCTCCCAAGGAACCATTTTTTTAATTTTTGATTTTCTTCAAAGCAATACGATCGATTTCAATTATTTTTTTATACAGAAGCTTCCAAAAAATATAAATAGTTTTTTGTACCAACATTTTTAAAAAAATATTTTTTGGATTTTTAAAAAAATGTTTCAAAATTTTTTTTGGAAAATCAAATATTTCGAAAACGACATGATCGAATTTTTTGAAACTCGATACTTATGAGTTTTTTAGTACCTTCTAAAATATTTTTGGACAAAATTTTACATTTATGAAAAAATAACGGTACCTGCCATACAAAAGTAAAAAAACCGCAAAGGAAAATATTTTTTTTCTCAAAAACGACCCCTACGATTTTGATTAAACTTTTTCTATATACTTAAATTAGTACGATCTACTACCAAAAATTATAAAATTTTACACTTAGCAATTATTAACAGTACCTGTCATAGAACGTATTTCTTTATTTTGAGTTTTCTCGTTATGGGCTAAGCGAATTTAGATGATTTTTTTTATATACAAATTTCAGATAAGATTTAATAATATTGCATATCAAAATTTTCAAAAAAAAACTTTTTGGATTTTTAAAAAAAGTTTCAAATTTTTTTTTGAAAATTCGATAGCTCAAAAACGGGTTGACAATTTTTTTTCAAATTTTGTTTTTATATACACATGAATATAAACTTTATATTTGCATACCAAAATTTGTTCTTTAAAATGTTGTAAGAATTTTATATATAAAAAATTAATTTTTTAAAAAACCGCTCCAACGATTTTAAATATTTTTTCCCATACAATCATATTCAATCAAGAATTAAGATGGCATTTTTAGCCAATTTAAACGTCGTATTTCATGCTTCTCTACACATTTTTCTTTCATAATTTCAATGTTTTTATATACAATTTTCTTAAATCTGCAGTGTCTTGAACATAAGAGCAAGTACGTGCGATCCAGTCGTGCATTTTATTTTAATGGGTTTCCACCCAAAGGAAGCCTTTACTAAAATTAATTTGTTTTAAGAAAAGTTGTCGAGCCGTTTTTGAAAAAAACACGATTATGTAAAATTGCTAAAAAAAATTGTATGGCAGGTGCCATTTTTTTTTTAGTTCCTAAAAAAATTAAAAAAACGTGTGGACATAATCACCAAAAACCACTATGTACCAAGTTTGAAGAAAATCGATCCAGCTGTTTAGGCTGTAGATTCCCCGCCATGCCACCTTAAAAAACAGAAAAGTTTTATCCGAGGTACTGCCTCTTGCGAGGAACTGACAAATCCTCCAAGAGTATACTTGTCATAAATAAGTGCTTCTCATTTAGCCGTTCGGAATCGGCGAAAAACTGTAGGTCCCCTCCATTCCTGCCAACAACACGCACACAGGAATGGTTGAGAGTTGTAAGTCACTAGGCCCTGGTTCTCCTCGAGCTGTTGCGCCACCCAATTTATTTATTTATTTTTTAGGCTGTAGATTAACAGACAGACAGAACTGTGCCACACATTTTTTTGGTGTTCTCTATCATCGTAATGTCATGTTTGATTGTTATCTCGAAATTTTTTTTTTACACGAATCCAAAACCCTATATCGCAAGTAAAAATAAATCGTTGGAGCGATTTTCCTTAAAACTAATTTTTATATATAAAAATTTGGTAATATGTATTTAAAAAAAAAAAATTTGGTACCCCAACTTTGAGGATTTATTAACATATATATTTACAAACCTTGTTTCAAAAAAATTCATCAACCCACTTTTGAAATATTGAATTGAAAATTCAAAACTATTTTTTTTTTTATATTTTGATCTGCAATATGACATTTTAAAGGTTCATTTTACAATTTTTTCATTGAAATCGGTTAAACCATTAATGAGAAAGTCGAAAATAAAAAAAACGTTATATGGCAGGTACCATTAATAAAAGTTTTTGGTAAATTCTGTTTGTTCCTAAATGTACAGCATATCTTCAATAATACACTGATATTTGTATCAAAATTGTTGGAGCCGATTCTGAGATAAATAAGCTTTTCTTTAACGGTTATAAATGTCAAGTACCCTTATTTTTGGACTTTATAAAAAAAATTCAATTTTCCCGCAAGGAAATCATCAAAAAGCCTTAAGTTCAAAATTTGAAGAAGATCGCATGATTAGTTTAGGCTGAAGATTCAGATACAAACAGACGGTCAGACAGAGATGTTATTAAAATATCGTTTTTTTTCTATTTGAATCCATGCGGCAGCTCTGCACAAACTTAAACCAGTAAGAGAAAATATGTCAATACAAAAAAAATTGAGAAAGGTCTCACAGCTGATACGAAAAATGTTTGTTTGTATTTGAACCAACACTTATTGATGTGATATTTTACTTTAAGAGCTTCATGAATTTCTCCAAATTGGTTAAGGATTGGGTTATTTAAAATTGAGTAGGTAGGTACCTAAATAAATTTATTGACATAAAGAGCTTTTGATATTATGCAAATAAAAAGCAATAAGACTTCAATTAAATTCTGAGTCTGATGTTTGAATTTTATGAGAATCTCAATAACTTTTACTTATTGCCTTTGTCTGATGTTTGTGGGAAAATATTGTCTTTATTTCAGCCCCTCATCACATATTTTCAGATTTTTGTTTATTAAACTCATTCAAGAAACCTGATGCTTTAAGTTCTTAGCTGATTCAGATGATGATATTGATAATGTCTGTATACCTGCCTCCATATCATAACCTTAAATCTATAGCATGACTTATTATGTTCGAATATCTGACGTCTCTATAGAGTTAATATATTTTATCCTTAATTAGAATGTATGAAGACATTATTTTGATATAGATTATTTGATAAGTTCTTCAACTTTGTGCGTCAACGTATGTTTATAGTAATTTCACTCTTTGGTTGTTTGATCTGACTGTACTTAAATTTTATTAGAATCCATTCGAAGTTGCCAGAGGTATTATAATGAAGACGTTAAACTGATTTACTGTTCAAACATTGTGAGCGAGTGAATAATGACGTGATTATAAACGAGTCCTGTTGAAACCGATATTTTCATCAATTGCTTGCTGAAAAAAAACCAAAAGGTAGGCAATAATGCTTCATTAAAGATATATGACTTATTAAGGTTGATGAAGCTTGTTATTTTGGTATAGATATACGTGTATTTTAATGAGGCTATAAAAAGGTCGGAGAAAAGAAATTTAAGTGGTGGTTACTGAGTTTTTTATATACATATAAGTACTTTGGAAGCATTAAGAACTTTTTTGTTCAAGAATTCTTTTTGTAATGGAAAATGTTTTAGGTGCTTTGCGCCAATAAAGATAAAGAAGTGAAAGCATAAGTTTGAAAATAAATGTCAATAAAATTTAAAATTTGAATCACAATCTTAAAAAGATGATATCAAAAAAAAAAAACCTATAAAATTCAAGGAAATAGTAAGTTTTTCCTCAAGGAATCCATTTCAGTTGAACTGAGCTTAAAACAAATTGCGAAATGCGAAAGCACTCACTTTGTCACGGATGAGTCCAAGTGAGATCGCCGCGGCCGTACGAAATGCAAATTTGTAGGACTAAAGGTTATTAAAAGCGATTTTGAATAAGTAAATAGGATCATACATTTTTACGACGACGCACAGTGGGGCCAAACCTGCGACTTTGAGAAAAAAACCTCTAAGTGGTATCATTTCATATGTATTGGCACCCGCTAAATTGAATGGTATCATTCGTTTTACGATCAGAGTTAAGGGGAAGTTTTTAATTTTTCATAACAGTGGGAAATTTTGTATAAAGTTAAGGCAGGTGGAAGCTAAAAAGTAAATAAATAAATAAATAAAAATAAATTGGGTGGTGCAACAGCTCGTGGAAAACCAGGGCCTAGTGACTTACAACTCTCAACCATCCCTATGTGCGTGTTGTTGGCAGGAATCGAGGGGACCTACAGTTTTTTGCCGAGTCTGAACGGCAAAGTGAGAAGCACTTTTTCATGACAAGATTCTTAGAGGATTTGTCAGTTCTTCGCAAGAGGCAGTACCTCGGATAAAACAGTTCTGTTTTTAGGTGAGACGGCTGGGAATCGAACCCACACCTTCCGCATGACAGTCCTACGCACTAAACATCATGCTACGAGGTACTACTAAAAAGTAAACAACGATTTCTCAAAAAATAAAAAGTGGATTGGAGTGAGTCAAAATTATTTTTTGAAGAAGAAAAATAGAATTCTCATATTTCGTTACGAATTTTGTCGAAAAATAATCACGTCTACCTATATTGAAACGGTTATATTCAATCAGAAACTATCTTATTTCATAAATTGAATTTTTATTCACTGATCCCAAAACTGGTAGAATCTGGTGATGAAATTTTTACAGGACCTTTATTACCAGGACTGCCAGAAAAAGCCTGAAACAGACCCTAGGAACGTGGAGCTTTTTTTTGTATGGCTTCTCAAGTCTGGAACTACAAACGAACGCCAAGTACTATCGCTGTAATCGATAAAATGGGGCAAATTATTTTCTTATCAAAAATTTTAAATAATAATCCATGAGATGGAGGAATTATTGAAAACATCAGTTTTAAGAGCTCAAAATTTCAATGATGCATTTTTACCCCTTATTTCAACTGAAATTAAATTTTTTACCATAAAATCAGTATAACAGCCGGATTCTGCATGAAAAATACTAAAAGAAAAGTATATCACAATACCAAACTAAACAATTTTATGTATGAGGTTTTTTCCACCTCGGCCCCACTGTGTGACGGTCCTTTAGAAGACCACCTTATGTGTTCTTATCATATACATCTATGATTTGATTTTACATGAAAATCTTAGATTAAATAATTACAGCCTTTTGTGATTTCTAGACAAAACCATTTTCTGGCTTTTCATCAATCGTAATTTTCTATTGAAACTAAAACAGATAAAACTTAATCCAAATTGCATAAGCTCTTCAATTTCTCTCTGAATATTCCAACTAACCCAGTTTTGTTTTGATTTTTTCTGCAACCTCTTGTTTTCAATACACACACTTGTCTGCTTCTAGTACTATACACTCCTGCCATACACATCTCAATCGACCAACTCTAACATCCACTTAAAAACCACTCACAATATCTACCCTTATATACCTGTGTTCTGAACTTGAAAATAAGCATATTTATCTAATTCAATGTACCACATAAATGGAATAAATCTTTTGTAATTATCAGAAGCCAATTTGTTTCAAGAGGACTGCACCATAAAAGTCCTCGACTCTCTAACTCTGTTCGACTTCCTAACCCTGCAAAAAAAAGAGCAAAATTATTTTGCCACAAATGCCTTCCATCTCTTTCTATACTTTATGAACACAATCACAAAACCAAAGTTATCGATCAACTCTAGGTAGATATATGCTGGTAGACAAATATGCTTAAATGCGGTAAAAACATATAGATCGATGTGTGTGTAGAGGTTTCGATAAACCATACATGCCGTCAAGGACTTTTAATTAAAGCAGTTAGTCATTCTATGTTAAAGTAGCTGGGTTGCCAGTCCCAACTAAGACCCAAGCCAACACCAAAACCCGCATTGAATGCGAAGCATTTCAGAGAGACAAATTCATTTTGTAACAGCACAATCCATCCATATATTCATCCCAACCCAATAAGCAGCCAGCCAGCACCTAAGCGGGTACTAGCTTAAGCCACAAAGTATGTGTGGAGGACTTTTGTGCAAATGAACAGATATCCGGATGATGCTTCGTTATAATCCAACCACTAAAATTGGGACAATTCATGGAGTGTTATGTATAGTTTCACTCCTTCACTCTGGAGCTTCCACTTGTCCTTTTCAAAATGACATGAGTCTGGGTTCGTGTTGGGGTTCTATATATGCTTTCCTGTTTTTCGGTGCTGCTGATGGTGCTGGTGCAAGTGTATGGCAGTATCTCTAAAGTGCACTTGGGAATTTTTGTTCTTTCTTTTATTTATTTTTTTTTTCGAAAAATGCATACATCTGTGTCCTATTCACAGAGACATTTCCACTCGACGGGAGGGAACACGTATCTGATGCACAAAGTGTTGGGTACTTGAAATACTTCCTGATGACTGGGTACTGGGTGAGCTACTGACTGCTGCATATATTTATGTCTTTTGTCGAAGAATTATTGAACTGTGCGCGCTTTAAGAATGTCAATTGAAATATGCATTGGGTATGTGCGATGTACAACACTGCCAGAGTGCACTTTATGTGTGAATGTTTATGTTTTCATACACGGAGTCCTTATAATCCTGCTATTTTATTGAGGCGCTATACTTTGTTCAGTCTTTTGTCTCTGATACACTTCACTCTTGTTAATTTTGAAAAGACAAAAGATTCACTGAACAGGGAAGGATGTAAGGAGTTTTGTGAAAATATTTATCTTCGGAATTTGAACACTGTCATGGTTTTTAGCCTTAAGCTCAAATATGTATTTAGGTATAAAGATAAGGACTATCATTGTCCACGAATTGTCATGGAGATAATAATTTTGTCTACTCTAAAATATGTATACTCCAGCATGAACGCCTTTCTCTCTCTATAGATATAAAAAAATTCTTTTTCTTATTCTTTTGTATTCAAGGTCTTATTGCTTATGGATCAGAAGATTTATATATTTTTTTGGAATTCATTCAAAGGGATATTTTCTGTTATTTTCATTCCCTTTTTTTTAGTCTGGAAGAGCTATAGAAAAGTGTATTTTATTTAAAGAATTCATATGAAATATTCTTAAGGAAACTCATACTCATCCCCTTTTCATATGAATAGCAGTTTACCTACGTGATTTTCATATTTGTGTTTTATTACATGTGTAAGGATAAATCAAGTAAATCCTTAAAAATAATCTTTCAATGATACAAAGTTCTTGGATTTTCTTTGTTATGTGCAGATACAAATGAAACATTTTTTTTTCCAATTTAGGGTTCTTGAAATATTCGCATTAAAAGGATGAAAAGTTTGATATGTTTACAAGACAGATTTGATATTAGTAAGATTTAAGCTCGATTGTTTAATTTATGTGAAGTTTGGTAACACTGACTTTAATTCTTCTTTATCTGGCACTAGGTTAGGTTAGGTTGCAGTGGCTGTCAGTTATGAAAACTGACACACTTAGACCATAAGTTGGCCCATTGTGATACCACAAGAATCTAGGAAGCCTTTTTCCCTACTCGATGAACCATTTGGAGCTTTTTATGAAGCGTAACAGACTACCTATGCCAACATTTACTAAATCACTAGGATCATTGAAGTAGAAATCTCCAAGATGGAGTCCTCGCCTATGAGATAGAGCAGGACAAGTGCATAGAAGATGAGGAATCGATTCTACCTCTTCCTCGTCCATACAGCTTCTGCAAAAATCGTTAGAGAATACGCCAAGACGCGTTGCGTGCTTGCCTATAAGACAGTGTCCGGTTATGACACCTATCATGGAGCTAATGTGCAATCTGCTTAGAGATATCAAACATTTAGATCGCTTAAAATCCATTACTGGCCATATTTGTTTTGTTGCCAAGCAAGTGGTGATATTGTTCCACCTAAGGTTTGTTCTCTCTAAAGCATCTTGCTTCAGCATAAGTTTACATGTAGCGATGGGAATACCAATATCTGCCTTACTAGGTAGAAGAGGTAGAGTTGTTCCATATTTAGCGAGTTCGTCGGCCTTACAATTACCTGGAATGTCTCTATGCCCTGGCACCCAACACAGGTGAATGTTAAACTGCTGCGCCATCTCCAGCAGAGATAAACGACAGTTTAGGGCTATTAAAGAGTTAGTAGAGACCGATTCCAGAGATTTGATAGCTGCTTGACTATCTGAGAAGATACGGATATCTGTAGTTGATAACACATTTTCTTTCAGCCAAGATAAGGCTTCTTTGATCGCCATAAGTTCCACCTGGAACACGCTACAATGATTAGGAAGACGGAAGGAGAGACTTAATTTTAGTCTTTCTGAGTACACACCACCACCCACCCCATCATCAGTTTTCGATTCGTCGGTGTAAATATGGATTGATTCATCTTCCAAGAGGGCCGTATCCTCCCAGAGAACTCTAGAAGGAATGCTGACTTGAAAGTTTTTGCCAAACTGAAGTTTTGGGATGGTGTAATCAGTGCGACTTGGGATTGATCCGAATGAATTCAGAATGATGGAATGGCCAAAGTTGTTGTTGGTCCATTGTGAGGAAGCTTTAAGGCGAATGGCTGTATTTGCAGCCACTTGTTTGCTGAAAATATTGAGGGGTGTCAGATGGAGCAGAACGTCTAGAGCAGCGGAAGGTGTCGTACGAAGTGCTCCACTTATGCACAAACAAGCAGAGCGTTGGACTTTGCTCAATTTGTCGCAATTTACCGCTTTATCCAGAGCAGTCCACCATACTGTCACTCCGTAAGTGAGGATCGGTCTAATCACCGAAGTATATAGCTAGTGAGTGATCTGGCACTAGCATCTCAAAGTTAACTGCTGCCTCAAGTAACAAGCCTGATTAGCCAGTGCGGTCCCTATAGATAGCTTATTGCAGTTAAACACACTAAATTGGTTAAGTGCGCTCTACACTCTTGTATTCACCTAAGGTGCGGTCTTCCTCTGTTTTATTTTTCATTGGCGATTGGTTTGGTACTGACTTGAAGACTTCACTTATCGATGCCAGATAATTAGTCAAAATTACTATGAATGCTAAGTTAGCAAAGCAAAGCTGTTAAGTGGATAATTGGCTGTAAATTAAGCTACTTAACTAACTTGATGACAAATTGGCAATAAAGTTACAAAAAACATTAAATTAATTGAAGGCAATTTTAAAATTATCACATAGAGCAAATTGCCCACTTTATATGTAGCTATTCAATCCGTGAATGTTGCTTCACTAACTTGATATCAATAAATTCTTATAAAACGTACGTAAAAAGAAGTTAGACTAGTTAGCTTTAATTGTTCAGAGCAAAACTAACAATTCTAAAAAAAAGCAGTAAAAAAGTTGTAGCCTACAATTTTCTCCTGGAGAAATGCATTCAAGTAAATAGATTTAAAAACCATTCCATTTTGCCCAATTTTGCAAAATGTCATTACGAACAAAAATTGAATGATTTTTTCACAAACCCAACTGTCTAACGCCTCTAGTGTGTCTTATCTGCTAATTTCTCGTGCCAAAACAATCGAGTTAGAGATATAACGCCTATGAAAACCGTTTGGCAATACGAGAAAGCAACTGGGACGGTCTCAATTGTTTCTTCAGGAACTTTAACTGGTCACTAAGCTTCCTCGGTAGTGACGTTGACTTCAGCGCAGAAATGATTACAAATTTAATTCTTCACGGCATGAGAAATTTTATCCCGAACAGGATGAAATCCATCAAACCGAAAGAGAATTCATGGTTCGATTCGAGCTGTAAAGAGATTATCAAGGTTAGAGAAGTAAGTTTCCGAATATAAAAAGCCAACACCAAAGGGGAAAACCGGAATAAGTTCAAACCAACTCGAAAGAACAGCAAAAAATACTACAATGTTCTAAAAGTAGTACAAATTTCTGGTCATTTGTATAAAACATACGTAGTTCTACCTCGTCTTCGGTTCCAATTTACTTTCAACACAGTTTGCTGTTAATTCGACGCTGCCATAGGGTCATGACTCCGCCTGTACTTGAGAGCGGTAATAATTTTATGGGACAAATCTTCTTTCGCACCCGTACAGTAGCTTGAGTTCTAAAAGATCTTGATGGAAACAAATCCGATGGCCCGAATAGTATCCCTCCAATTGCTCTGAAGAGGTGTTTTTCAACGCTGGCAAAGCCACTGCGTAAGCTTTTCCATCTGTCCTACTGTACTGGTCTCTTTCCGAGTGGATGGAAAACAGCATTTGTCTTGCCAGTCCCTAAAAAAAGTGAATCCTCGTCTCCCTCCAACTATCGACCAATTGCACTGACGTCCCTTCTTTGCAAGGTCATGGAAACGCTGATTTATTATCAACTTAAGAAATATCTCGAAGAACGGAAGCTTCTAAATGACCAGCAGTACGGCTTTCGTAGCAATAGGTCCACTGGTGATCTAATGGTGTATCTCAACGAGTAGTGGAACAAATCTTTACATCGTTTTGGAGAAAAAAAAGATAAATCTTCGTCTCCCTCCAACTATCGACCAATTGCACTGACGTCCCTTCTTTGCAAGGTCATGGAGACGCTGATTTATTATCAACTTAAGAAATATCTCGAAGAACGGAAGCTTCTAAATGACCAGCAGTACGGCTTTCGTAGCAATAGGTCCACTGGTGATCTGATGGTGTATCTCAACGAGTAGTGGAACAAATCCTTACATTGTTTTGGAGAAAGTAAGATTGTTGTTGCACTTGAAATTTCAAAAGCGTTTGATAGAGTTTGGCACCAAGCTCTCTTATTCAATATGCGTGCATTTGGTACTGATGAACCTCTTCTTCGTTGGATTAGAAATTTCCTCTCAGACCATTCAATACAAATTGTATTGGATGGTTTCAAGTCTGATATTCATAAGATAGATGCTGGTGTGCCCCAGGGCTCCGTTTTGTCTCCGTTTCTCTTTCTAATTTGTATTAATGATTTCTGGTCTGAAACTTTTAGTTCAGTGGGGAATTAAAACTGTGAATAATTTTCTACCTCAAAAACACAATACTGTTTGATGTCTCTCCTTATTCTATCGCTATTTTTATAAACAGTGTTCTGCATTCCTCCCCTAAAACAATTCCGTCGTAATACTCGCACTTCCAAGAATGCGCATCGGTTTAAGGGCCCAGCCCATAGAATCCGTTGCGTCCGTTGCGGCGACGGAGCCATTGATGTTGCCGGATGCGACGGATTGAGGTAGCCGAATGAATGCGTTGACATTCACATAATAACCACTTGAAATTCTAACACACACACATAACAACCACTTAAAATTCAAACACACACAAAAAAAGTTCCTGTCAACGCATCTGCCGGAGAGAAAAAGTTAAAAGTTCTGCTACTCTGTCCGTTGCGTCCGACGCTTGCGTTGCTATTGGGCCAGTTCCCATAAGAAATCATGTATTTTATCGAGCTGTCAGTTGAATGCGTCGCCACAACGGACGCAACGGATTCTATGGGTCGGGGCCTTTACTCGTGAGTCCAATTTCAGACGTACCTACTGTTAAGTACAGAGACTCTTTCTTCAGCCGAACAACACGAATGTGCAATGCTTTACCCGGCTCTATTTTTCCCTTCCATTTGAATATTCAGAACTACTAAACTTATGAGCATCGGTATCTCCTTTCAAATCCTTCTCTATTTTCCTACTGTGATTAATCATTTTAATGGCAGTCACAAAAAAAACTTAATTCAAAATAATGTATAAAAGATTGGAATATTAGCTTTCAAAAAAATTGTCGTACGGATGAACCCCCCCCCCCCCCCCGGTCCCCATCCCGCCAACTTGGATTTAAATTCAGGGACACCCATGAACATATTCTACAAGAAAGTCAGTTCAGTAATAAATAGCAATATGAACCTTCTATTTTTGCTCTGGCACTTGGACTAAGAGTTTTATTTTAGGATAGCACACTCCGAAATCAGCAAATATTTAAACAAAACCAAATTAAGAAAGTTGTAAGTTTTTGTAATTTTCAATTTTATCAAAAATTAAAACTCATACAATCATTTGGGTTTTAAAATTTGACTTAAAATTGGTGAAAAAATTAAATATTAACAACAAAAAACTTACCTTTTCACGTAACATTAAGAACATTTTAATAAAAAAAAAAACAATTATGGCCAATTTCATAAACAAACACTAAAATTACTTTTATCTAAACTCCTTCTAAATTTGATCAGACATTTAAAATTTTTCTGTTTCACCAATATAGAAATGGGATATTTTAGGGATATTTTAATTTTACTGAGTTTGCTCACATCCCTGGATTCAGTTTGAGAGGTTGTTTTCCTCGCACATGCGAAGTCTATGAGAAAAAGTGAAAAAGCATTATGGATGAGGGACAATTATTCTGACAGCAAAATATCAGCTGTTGTTGAATGGAATGGCTTAACAAAAAAGACTTTTAAAATTTAATGAGACAAAAACGAGCTTTTAGTTTACAAGGTTAAAATCTTATTAAATATAAAAGCATTTGGTGAAACCAAAAAACATAATTTAAAGGCTAAAAGGCTTTTTAAATAATTAAAAGCCCTTCGTGAAATCGGCCATAAGTGTTTTAATTTTAGGATAGCACACTCCGAAATCAGCAAACATTAAACAAAACCAAATTAAGAAAGTTGTAAATTGTTGTAACTTTCAATTTTATCAAAAATTAAAACTCATACAATCATTTGGGAATTTAAAATTTGACTTAAAATTGATGAAAAAATTAAAAATTAAAATTTTAATAAAAAAAAAATTAGTTTTTTTTATTCTGAGTTTGAAAATTATTTAAAAGGACATTTTTCATGGAAATGATTTTATTTAAAAAGTAAACTAAGGAATGTCCAAGATTTAAAAATATTACCGTGATCTTTTTGGTATTACAAAAAAATACAAAATGCCAACTACTAGCATCAGGGTTGTAAGAGAATGCAGTCATTTGTGAATGCAATCATTTGAAATCATTTATTGAATTCAATCAAAAGATTTCATTCATTCATTTCACTTTAAGACCGCGACTTCAAATTCTCCAATCAACCATTCATTTGACATTGAAATGAATGCAATCATTTCCCCCATTCATTTTACAGCAATCAATTTAATGTAATCTTTTAGGAATTCTTTGATTTTGTTAGCATTTTTTGCATTAATTTCAGTTCTTTGCATTCATTTGCATAACATATTTGCAATATCTTGGCACTTGTGACTTTACTTTGGATAATCATCAACTCTTGGTTTTCTTTTCCGTCTGTTAACATTTCCCTATAGTAAAATAGTAATCTTCTTTTAAAAACCTGTTCTTATCTTGTGACGTCCTCTTAATCTTAAAAATTTCTTGAGCTCGTTCACTTCAACTTGGTGCCTCCCATATTTATGTATATTCTCAAACCTACCCATTCCCTTCTTTGATTTTATAGCTTCTCCAAGCAAACCTTAATTTTAAAAAATTAATAAAAACACCATAACCTCTTTAGAAAAGCCTTATCAAATTTTAGTAATTATGTACATACATATTTATGTCTATTTTTATGACAATTTTATGTACCTACCCTTCGTCTTACATCAAAAGCAAACAAAATCCTTATCCACAATTAAATTTCCGACCAATTATCTAAAATTAAAGAGGTTCAATATTACACACAAACAAATCTCAAGATCTAAACGTCTCAAAAATTAGATTCTGTTTTAGTATCCCAAAAACCTTTTTCCCTTTCGTAAGACAACAAATATAATTTTTTTTTGTCTGTTCCCAAAAGTAAATATACCTAAGAACAATGTTTTATGCTTTATTATAACCCTTTTCGGAGATTTTCCAATTCAACACCCACATGACCTTTAAAATGTTAACCCCTTAAAGCAGAGTCCATCGGACAATATAAATTTTTAAGTATCTTTCTTGTGTTCCTTAGTCCGTGGATTGTATATAAATTTGTTGTCACTTCGTTAAAAAATACAAATAAAAATAATTTGAATAAAATGTCAGGGTTGGTACGCCGTAATATAACCAAATACCCTTCCTCTTAAGGAAGAAATTAAAAAAATACAAACACACCCTCACAGGGACGATCCTTTTTTCTCCAAAAAATCCCTTTCCCTCAAAAGTAAATCAAAAATAATCCGCACGAATGTACCAAATCTTAAATTCTTGTCACAGTTAGATTACCCTCTTGAAATAAAATAGAAACCCTTTATAAACAGAAAAAAACAACATCCTCGAAAAAAATCAAAACAAAGATACACGTAGTCACTTATACGACATGACAACGTCATTAGAATATTATCTTCACGTTATCCTGAAAAAAAAAATAAAACATCATTTTCGAAAACATTTGTTCGGTGTTGAAAATCCTTGAGAAAAAAAAACACAGTTTACGATGTATGTGCAATCCCAAGAGGATAACAATATACAAATATACACAAAGTTTACGCCTGATTGAGAAACGAAGAATGCCATTTCGCATCCTTCAAATCCTTCACCATAAACTCGTTTCTCCATTCCTCTCCTTGCAGAAACACTTATGGCCCCAAACATTTCCAATCGATCATTCGTTTTCGATGTATATCAATTTATTTCTCAACAATGCGATGCGATGGCGCTATAAAGGATACAGCGAACCACTCCTGTGTAGTCCTGCAGCTTACTAGTTAGTAACTACTTCTCTCCAAGGACCAAAGTTTGCTTTCGACTTTCAACTCTATCCTATTGTTTGGCTTTGTTCCCAGAGAGCTATTTGGTATTTATCGGCAGATTGCTTAGAGCTTTAGGGTTTCGTCCTGACGATGAGGATGATGATGACTAAGAAGACGACCACATCACGGGATCGGGAAAAACCATAGTTTCTGATGCGTAAAAGTTGTCTATTCTCTGAAAATAAGTTTTATTTGTAATTTATTTTTTTATTTTCCCGACAAGATTGGTTAACCAACACAAAACTTAAAGTCTTAGATGTTTTCCCTTGTCTCGTGTGCCAAAAGGTCAGGAGCAGTTGTAAATGGAGTGTGAACAAAAAAGGACAAATCAAAAAATAGATATTTCAATTATTGATGCGAATCAAAAGTACATTTATTCATATAGATTATAGACATTTTTTGGGGGAAAGAAATCTAGTCCCTTTGTGGTATCTTCAAATATTTCCATCAGTTAAGCTTTTATTATTGTCTATATTCCCCTTTGCGGTATCCTCCCATCCCATCTTGGTTATGATTTTTATGATATTTATGTCGGTTCTTTGTACGGATTTCCTCAGGGTATATACGGATTTTTTGACTCCGAGCAAAAGAAAAACATTCGTGTAATCTCCTTTACAAATTAGACATTTCTTTGTTCTTTTTTGTTCTTCTCCTAACACGAAGAAATAATAAAAATAATGAAAATTACGTGGCAAATAATATGAAAAGAATATTTATTCATTTTAACGTCTTTTGATGTTATTTTTAAATTAAAATATTTTTTTTTTTTTTTTGTTGGTTGTTTTCATTTTTTGATCTTTCTAATTTTGTTTATAATTCAATGCTGAATTAGGTATTTTGTGTGATGAGAACGGATGGAATCTTATTTATTTTTCTTTCGGCTATTGACTTAATGATGGTCTTTTATTCCTTATTCCAAAGATGTCAGTCAACAAAAAAAGTTGATGGAATGGCAAATAAGTTTGTTTTTGAAATTCAAAAAAATAA
The DNA here is from genome assembly GCA_963921185.1 of Dasysyrphus tricinctus. Taxonomy (NCBI): domain Eukaryota; kingdom Metazoa; phylum Arthropoda; class Insecta; order Diptera; family Syrphidae; genus Dasysyrphus; species Dasysyrphus tricinctus. Next base: position 255,431,522 of record OY992531.1, on the reverse strand, counting down.
AAGATAATATTTTTAAAAGATACAATCTTATTTAGAAATCTCATCAAAACAATGAAGTTAGATAATTTGTTTGGAGATGATATTTTTTTTGTTGAATTTAATTTAATGCAAACTGTCGGACGGTGAAAAATACTGTATAGTGGCAGCGTTGCCATAATGTGCCCGATCGGGCCATATGGCCCTCTAGTTTGAGTGTTGGCCCCTAGGCCCGGGCCAACCAGAAATGGCCCACAAATCTTAGTTTTATGTTTTCAAACAAAAATTTTTTCTATAAAACAATTATCAAAATGATATTGCTTTAACGCTCGAAAGTATGGCTAAGCTAGCTAGTTAATAGTTCTTGTTTTCAATTTTTTTCTAAAGTGGGTTACAATTTTATTAAAACTACGTTTCGTTTTGTAAATCACCTTCAGATTCATTGAATTTGTTTCTATGTCGGAAAGTGGCCCGGACTTTTTTCAAATGGCCCCCAAAAAGGCCCTCAATATTTTTTTCTTCGTGGCAACGCTGATAGTGAGTGATAAGGAGTTCTCGAACAAAAATAAAATGCATGACTGGGATCTGGGATGGAATAAACTTGGTCTTCTGGGCTCAAGAATGTAACGTGATGGTCAGGCATTGAAGGAAGGTGTATGCGGAATGTACTTGTTTTAAATTCATTTGATTTTTTGTTTTATTAAAGTATGTATGTTTAAATATACTTTTATACGAAATTGGAAATATCAGTACAGCCATTATGAACGGAAATAATACTTAAATCCAGATTTAAAAAGAAATAAAACCACTATTGTGTTATTTAAATAACCTTTTATATTCTCAAAAACTTCGAAGCATTTTTACATTTCTGCTTTTCAATTTTTGATTAAGAAATGAAAAGAGAACTGATTATTACAAAAAACACAGCCACGTAAGATTTAGCAAACAAAAATCAACTTGAAAAAAACGTCACAAAATATTGAGTTTGATAAGTAATTTCCCAAAAACTATATGATCAAACAACTTGATTAAAAAAAAGCAAAAGAATTTTTAAAGATATAGAGAATTATGGTTAATACTTTCGTTGATTTAATTTTTTTTTATCTTAAGCCACTTTTCAGATTTTCCTCTAAACAATTTTTCTTAGAATGATCTGAGAAAAAGTTTCTCAAAATATCGAGCACGAACTGAGGGACGCACTGTATAGCCAATACAAAATTCAATTCTACCAAGAAACCCTTTGGCTGATGGTTTTCTTTTGATAAAATCTTAGCATATGATAAATCTTCCAAGAGAATCTCTTGTTTCCATGTATGTATATAAAGTTAGCAGGACACTTTTGGAAACTCAGGTTGAAAACTATCCTATCATTAGTTGCTACTTAATTAATTAAATTGCATTTTTGGTTTGCGAAATAATGGGTGTCCTGCTAACTTTATATGAACTTAGCAGGAAAAAGAAAAAATCCATAATTTGAAATTTGTTAAGCTGACGGTTTTTAAGTGAAAAAAATTTTAAATCTCAACATTTTAAAGCAAATTTCTACTCAAGCATTCTTTAATGTGTTGTTTCCTTATAGTAGAAGATCCCGTCATAGGACGACCTACCATCATAAAGGTACCAGATGAACGGTATACAGTTTTGTAGGCAGTGTCTTAAAAAACAATTTGCACACACAATTTGAACAATACGAGTAATACTTTCTTAAATTATCTTTCAAAAATATATAAAAATTTTTAATAGAGCATCATTTTGATTTTTAGTGAATTATTTTTGAAACCTCTATTTTGCAATTCTCGACTTTCAAATGTTCATATCTCGATTCGCAAATTTTTGAATTTTTTTTTACTATGATAATTTTCTTGTACCTATTTCAATAATCTACCGATCATAAAAGAAAAAAACTTTCTATCATTTTTCGTTTTGAAAATAGATTCTAGACTTTCCTCTTTATTTACCCTCATTTACCCTACTGAAATTTCAATTATAAAAAAATCGATTAGTTTTTATTATAATTTTTAAATAAAATTTTCTCTATATGGTATTTGTTTGTATAAAATTCCAAAAACGTTTTTTATTGAAAATTAGCTCAGCTACCTGTTTGTAAAACAAATTTTTTTCTGAAACCGTTTTCGAGATATGTGACAAAAAGTCATTTTTGTGACCTAGCGGCCATATCGGATAGTTGAGGACTTTTCTCATATTATAGGTAACCTTAATTCAAATCGGTGTAAATCAGGCAATTTATCAGCAGTAAATCAGGCAATAACATACGATAGTCGGAAAAAGTATTTTGACAAAAAAAAATTTGCATTTTTCTTTATATCTTTCGTTTTATTGATAGAAAAATTCTGAAAAAATATACTATAATGATATCAAGATGAGCTTCCAAAATGATTCATAATTAAAGATGTTTAAAAGGTCTCAAAGTTGGCAAAAAACTATTTTTGGTCATTTTGTAACGGGAATTTCTTGAAAATCCGAGCTGATAGCCACACATGGATGACGGATTTGAATTTGGCATCCAAAAGCTATACTCTATCCAACAAAAATTGTCAGTACAGGGAAGATAGGACGTTTGCCTCTCAGTCTGGTTGCATTAGCTTGCAAACATCTGTCTTAAGTTAAAGCTCTCATAGGGTTTCCATACTTTGAATTATAAACTGCCACAAATCGAAGAACAATGTCCATATAGTTACCATGGATACCATTTCAAACATATAAAAAAAAAGATCAATTAATCTTTTTTCCCACACCACACCCTTTTCAATGAATTTGATCACGTAACGCTTTGTGAACGTTTCAAAACTTAGCACAAATAACTCTTTTTTTCTTAAAAACTAAAATTGTAAAAATTTTAACTGCATTTTATAGGTGTATTCAGAAATACAAAGAAATAGTAAGAAGACAATCAAAACGATAACACTGTTGGCTCTCACCCTTATATATATGCTGTTCTCAAAAGCTTCAAAACCGAAAATTCTTTCATAAAAACCACTGAAAAAGCTCAGTTTTACTGTTGCGACTTGGTAAAGGCAACTCTGTTGGAATGTTAATTATATTTCAAACAGCAGCGTTGCCATAATGGCATTATAAATGCTAAATCTAGCATAATACAGGAGTGAAAAGCATTTTGAAATTTTAAAATTATGCCAAATGCTTTTTTGGCATTATCCGTCTTTGTTTGGCATTCTAGAATGCTAGATTTGATTTTAAAAAATTATTCAATTATGTATAATCTAGCGCCAAATAACTTTTTAAAATTTTTGAATTTTTGATTATGAATTTCAAATGTGATCATATGACGGCTGACTGAACTACATTTCAGCCGATGATGGACTTCCTTGGACCACTGAATAGGCGTTGGTTAAGCAGTTCATTGCACCACAAAATTTTTCGTTGAGTCAGTAAATTTGTTTTATAAATTAATGTAATATTAGTTCATTTATGAAATAAATTCAGAGACTCAATGGAAACTTGGTTGTTTAACAAACAGTTTATTTACGTATAAATTAATGATGACTATTCACTGGCGCGACAAAGTCTATCATTGTCTGAATTCAAATAAACGCAGGGATTCGGTTCAGTGTAAACAAAGATCAAGCAGTAAAATACCTAGCCAAAGCTACTAATGTTCGAATCAATTATATTTTTTGCTATGTTAAGAGTATTTCTGAAAAAAATAAACAATGATATTTTGTGCATTATGTATTTTTAAATGGATTTTGAAATCTAGCATTCTTTTTTTTGGGCTTCCATACGATTTAGCATTATAAAATTTGAAATCTAGCATAATGAAATTTGAGATTATGGCAACACTGTCAAACAGTGAAGGTGGAAGCGAAAGCGAGTATATGATCAGATATCAGAATGCTTTTGGCATTGAAAGACAACGGTCATGTTGTAGCGTAGAGAATGTTTCAAAGAATTACAACAACAATTCCTGTATGTTAATCAGTGGCTTAGTATCTCTTTCAGTGGCAGATTTGTTATTTTAGTTTTGTGATGGTATACACAGGCACTACTGTTTTGAAAAAAGCTCTCCCATAAGCCCTGTACTGACAATTTTTACTGGACAGACTATAGGATGTTTGGTTCAGATTTTTTATATCAATAAAAAGAAAGATAATGTGAATTTTTGTTTTGTCAAAATACTATTTTTGACTTTTGTATTAATGTAAAATTAAATCAAAAATAATTATGGATCTTTTATTATCAAGTGTTTACATTTAATAATCACAATGAAATCGAGGTACAACCAAGTGCCATCGAAAGACTCCATAGAGTCCATCAAATTTATTGTATCGAACGCTGATGCTGTGTCGCATGTGGCACCGTCCTGCCAAAACCACATAGATATCTGCAATATCAATGTTTCAAATTAATGAGACACGAAAAAAATAATAATTTTGTCTGTATACTGAGCACCGTTGACTGTAACGCTCTGACAATCATCATTTTTCAAGACATACTAGATCAAATGATTCCAGCACTGGAAACGGTGATATTTTCTGGATGTATTTACCATAACATGATTTTAATTCTGTTCATTGATATTATAGGCATTTAACCATCTAAATGTGATTCATCACTTATCAAAATGAACCTTCAGCGCCAACAAATGTCGTTTAGCGTCAAAACAACCGAGAACTGTCAAATTAGCTGTCACAGAAAAAGTGTTGCCAATTTAAAGTCTCCACCTCTATTAATATATTATTGTCAACACATGCCCAACCTCTTTTTATTGCCATGCATATGTATCAAATAAATTCGCTCTATATATTCAAATTAGACTTCGACGTCACGTCCTTCCGTGATTTCGTCAAATCTTCATTGTTTTTCTTTTGGTTATACTATACACGGAAAAATAATTAAATTCTAAAGTTACTCCACACACTCATTCATTGCATTATGTCCGCTAAAACTGCTGAAAATGTTTACCGAAGGATATGAAACAGGGCCGAATCCAGAAGTTCGAACTTTTTGTTCTGGGACTGTAAGCCCTTAAAGCATAATATCTAACGTTGAAAGATTAAAAATTCGATCTATTTCTCAGATTATAAACACTGGATAGGCATACCTAAGCCCAGGAAAATTAGACTTTCTCTTCCAAAAATTCTGACAAAGCTGAATTTTGGTGGAGATCTTTGTTTCATTTCATGCATTTCCTTAAAAGTTCCGAAAATTTGGGCTGGTGCAACATTTTTTAGGAGAGATTTTTCTGAATTTCTCGAAAACTACCAGTTTTTTTTTTAATTTAATAAATTTGTTGACAAAATTTGCTCCACCATTAAGTTCTTGCACGGTTTTCTCTGAATCTATTGATTGTATGATTGTATGATTGCGGGTTAATCCTTTTTTGTGTAGAATAACATAAGCTTCAATTTATTTTTACCTTCACATTTTTTTTTTTTTTTAAACTGATAGTGTTCGAAAAATTAAAAAGAAGCTGAATTTTAGACCCTTTAAAGCCCCCTAAAAAAATTTGTCCCGGCCCAAATTTATGGAACTTTTTAGGAAATGCTTAAGATGTCAAAACAAAGCTCTCCACCAAAATCCAGCTTTGTCGGAGTTTTTTTGAAGTTTTGCCATTTTTTTTTTGTCACATTTTCCTGGGCTATTACATTATTTTATAATTTTTCGCTTTTGTTTTCAAAAACAATTTTTTACGAAATTTAGTTGAATGAATTGAATTTGAAAATAAAACATAAGAATGGACTCCTGGCTTTCAAAATAGCTATTAAATAATGTTAATAGTTTTGGTTTTAATATATTTTTGTCCTGCCTAAGCGAGGGGAAATATAAATCGCCTCCCATAGGGTAATCTTGTTTAGCTTTTTTGTCACATTTAACGTGAATCACCCAGTTTAAAAAACAAAACAAAGTTAATTAAACTAACCACTAAAGCGTCTATAAGAGATGAAAATAAAAATCTAAAAAAATAGGGATTTGTTTTGACTTCATTTAGAGCCGGCTTAGACATGTCCAAGATTAACTTTGTTTTTAACAACCACCCTTATGACTAGGTATATTGCTTGTTGTAACTATAGTTTGGGTATGAAATGAAAAGATGTATGGTTAAACGAATCGGCCCCAGGTGTAATAAATACAATATGAAATTATACAAAACAAAATGGTGCTAAGACAGTCTATTGTATGGAGAATTTTATTTATAGCCATGGGAAATGTTATAACCCCTAGGGGATCCGCACTAGGTTTTTTAGACTTAAGGAGGACACAATGAAAACTGGGTATTAAGTATTTACATTGCGTACTAAGCATGTCCTTGTTGTAGACTTATGTGTAGTAGGTATAGTCATAATTTAAATGTTGGGAGTGGGGCAAAATTTTACTATATATTTCCGCTCTACGTGTCCTATTCACCGTTGTTCCAAACAAACAGTTACGGTGTTTTTCATAATTTTTTTCTATCGCCCCAAGAGGTATAAGCGTTCGAATAGCATGACTGGTGGTTAAATGATTAGGGTTGTGCTTTCTTTGTTCATGTGCTAGTTAGTTTTTTTTTTTTTCTTTTTCCTTTACTCCTACCCTTGCAGGAAATTATGTCATTGTCAAGTGGACAAAATATTTCATTTTATTATGATAATTTTCTAAGGCCGTTGATTGTGGTGGTTTGTGCGTCAGTTATTGTTGTTGTTAATTTGAATTGAAGGATAAGAGAAAAAATATTGTTTGCCAATTATTACGTCAGAGTTCAAAGATAACAGCTTGAAGTGACGAAGAGTTGTTATGGAATGTTGGTATTTAATTTGCATTTGTTGATATTTGACAAGTTGTTGAAAGTGTATCGAAAAGAAAGGATTGAAACAATTTGGAGATTGTGGAAAGAAATGGGATTGTGCCATGCTGCCAAAGAGACTAGATCTTACTTTAATAAACAAGAGGGATCTTCCAGTGTCAAATGCTTTTTAATAAACCGTGCGTCAGTTTGAATAGCATATGAAATATATTGTCATTTCTTAAAATATTCCACCCTCTGCACCAGCTAGTCTCATGTACCACTTTAATTGTTTTTGGTAATTCTTTTTCTTCAAATGCCACCAAAATAAATAAAATATTGTCAACTCACTTGTGTTCAGCAGTTTACTCCGCTTAGTCCATTATTTTATTCTGAGCTCACATAGTGCGCTCTGCGTTCAGAAGTCAAACAGGAACACAAATTTGAAGCTTTGCTCAGAGTTAAAAAAGACGCAAAATGTTTGTTTTGACCAAAGAAAAACGCCTATTGTGAGGTTTTTTGTCTCATTTTTGATATAAAAGGTTGCATTTTGGAAATACGGCATTGTTCAATCTGAACAACATTTGACCTTGAAGTAAATATTGAGTAATTTGTATTAGTGGTTCGTTCTTTCTTAATTTTTGTGCTGCTTTCTAAAAATGTATATAAATGAATTTTTTGGATTTTTGAACTAGTTTCCATCAAAGCGTCAATTTTTTGTTAATTCTTAGAAGAAATTTTAACTTTGAGTCTTGACTTAGACTTAAGCCTTACAGAATTGTAGTTAACTTTTTCGAGCTTGCAGTTACTCGCTTGTTTTTAAGATTTTAACCGATTCCTTGGAAAGAAACAAATTAAAGAAGGAACACTTCAATGGCTCTTTTCCAAAATATATACACGAGCAGCTCATCACATATTTGTTCCCTACGTGCTGAACCAAATTTCGTGCGTTTGTAAAGTTTACAAACGCATGTAAAGTTTACTATCAGTGTTATACTAATGCAAAATTATTCAAGTTCTATATAAAGGATGTTGTAGTCATCTGGATGAATTTTAGTACAGCGATCCTAGTGATTAGGTAAATATATTGGCTTTTAAAGTTTAAAGGAAGTTTCTTAAACTCATACAATATCACAATGGACCAAGTTATGGTTTTAGTGTGAAAGTTTTTCTACTGGTATTTACTGGAACCTTAATCAACCTTACCCACTTTGTGCGTGTTCTTTTTATGCAAAACAAAAAATATCAAGAAAAAAAAATAAGAACTGAAAGTTTCTAAGGGTGAGCTTATTATTTTATTTTTTGTTTTCTTATTAAAAGCCTTTATTCTATTTCTCTAAAAACAGTTGACACATAATATTAAATTCAGAGCTCTGAGCACCTTATGAAAATAAAGTGTTAAAAATGTATCTCAATCAAAATTCTCTATCTTGAGATAAGTTTAAATATACTAAAAATTGGATTGGATTTAAAAAATAAAAGCAAGTCTATGAAAAAGATTCTTAAAGCGAAAAAAATGTCTCCTGGTTTGTTTGTTGGTTTATTGGAAAAGTTCAAAAGTTTCACAAGACTTGTCTAATGTCTAGTCTATTACTATTAATCACAAGTAAAACTTCATTGCCAGGACGATATAAGCCACAATGAATCATAAACCAACATTAAAAGTATAGAGAAAGTATATGTTTGGGGTATATTAAGATACGACTTAACCACACCTCCTACCTTAAGTAGAGGCGTGATGTTTTGTCTTCATTTACAAAAGTTTTAGAGGTGGTCCTAGACAGGCGAAGTATTTTTCTCATTAAAGACATCTTGAAAAGCAATCCATTGGTTTTATACTGAATTAATACTGGACAATATTATTTTGGTCGTTAACTTCCAAGGATTATGTTTAAATGTTTTAATGGAGTTCTTTTTTTTTTGGTCATAGCTTACGAGTATATCCTATATGTGTTAAACGAGACGATATAAAGAGCTATCTCTGATGAGTGAAAAAGTAAGGAGTCAAAAAAAAATTGCTGGCTGCTGGTGATTTCATCTCAGTTGCTTTACGTTTGTTTGATGATATATTATGGATCGATAAAACAGAAGTATTGTCGATGTGACCATCCTTTTCGGCTGTTCAATCCTGCATATACCTACATGTATTTTATGGAAATGAATAGCCCTTTTTGGATTTTTTGATGGATGAACTTTTAATTAAATCCCAATTTAATCTGATTTATGTGTGTGATGGAGTGGACCATAGGGTCGTGCATAATAATTCAGATTTCAACAAATGAAAATGAGTCAACGTTGCGAATTTATTTTTTTCTGCGTTTATATCCCTGAAGACTTTTTGAATGGTTTTAATAATTCATTTCAATATGGTCGTTGTAGCCCGAATATTAATGTAGGATTTATTTATTTTTGTTTATTTAATCCGTTTTCTGATTGTTTGGCATTTTAAAATAATAAATTTTACAATGTCAATTTACATTGAAAAAAAACATTTGTGTGAAAGTTAATGACATGAATAATACAAACTGTTTTATTGAAAAATAAACCTGACTTTTCAGAGAGTCATACGAAAAGCAAAAAGGCCCATCCTTAATTTGTTTGTACTTTAGTTATTGACGGCAATTTATATCCATATTAATACAAGAAAAGGGAAATTCTTAGTCATTGGTTCAAGAGCTGAAAAAATGTCGAGTTATTGGGTCATATGCAAAAAGATGAGTTCAAGCTGTTTTCTCACTTTTTTGAGGACTTTCTTAGCTTCGTATGCAAAAAAAAAGTTACTGACCGAGTAAGATCTCACGTGGTGAGTTCAATCTCACAGTGATGAGTTCGATCTCATTTTGAAAGCTCTTATGAGATAGAACTCGGTATGCTATGCAAAAAGGTGAGAAAACAGTTGATTCCGTGAGATCGATCTCACAAATTATTGAGCATGGGTTTTCTCTTACTCAGCTCATATACAACCGTCAAGATACCAGAATTTCAGCTTAATTTTGTTACAAATTAAGTTTATAAAAATTAGAGATTGGAAATTGGAATGCTATGCATCTACCTACTCTTGTCAAAAAAAGGGAACAAGATATTTTTCAATTTTGTTTAGTGATTTTTGAAGAGCTGTATTTTGGTTGTAGGTGGCCGTATTGCGATGAAAGAAAAATCATTTTGCGGTTTCATGTTTCCTGTACAGAGGATTGTTGGAAAATGTTTTTTTAAAGTATGTAGTTACCGTTATTGCTCAAATTTTCTATTCCTTGTTTTTTTTTTATATTTGATCACTAATATTTCAGCAAATAATGACAACATACAAAACTCAAACTCGAATGAGTGCCTCCTACGTAGCTATTCTAAAAAAAAACTTTTTAAATTGTATAGGATTATGTTTTCACATTTTACCGTTAGAAAATAAGAGTAAAAATAAATTGAAAGCCCGTTCAATAAATTAACATCAAAACATAAAGGAATATTTAATGTATATTAATATGAAAATCTGCAACACCATCAGGTAATAATTCGATACATATTTGCAAAGAGGTAAACAAATAACCAAGAGACAATCACAAAAGTTGTTTTTTTTGCGATTTTCTAAACGGCGAAAGAAAATCCATAAAATCCTCTAAGATTCCTTTAGAATATTCCAGTTTTTAGAACCGCCCTTCAATACTGTATTTTGTCACTATTCGCTTAAATATTAGTGACCAAAGACTAAGGTATCTCCTTCAGTTTAAGCCAGATATCTCAGGCAAAAGAAAATTGTACACCAACACAAAATAAAGTTAAGTGAAGCTGAAAAAACATGTTACATGACTTATACATTCAATTGACGCAAAAATTTAAATTCAAAAGAAATTCAAACCTTTAAGAAAATAAAAAAATAGAAAATATTTGCCTTGCACAAAAAAATTATTTGCAAACAAAAGTAAAAACTAGAAAAATTAAGCAGTAGGTTGTTTTCTGTTTCATATCAAAATACACTTAAAAATTTGTATTTAAATTTTGTTTTCTTCATTTTTTTGATTATCGCAATTTCATACTGACCACTTTTTCAATATTTTTTTTCCGTTTGTGTATACACCAAATCGGTTTTTATAAACATACATGTAGCATCTCATTTCATTGCTTAAACCGCTAGTACTCGCAAAAGCTTACGAACATAATCCAACTGAATTTTAAACAACCAATTTTTCGTTTCCCGCGTTCAGAGAAATATATGTTTTTTCTTCTTCTACGCACTGCACAGAAATAACAGTCACAACTATTTAAGACGAAGAGCTTTGAGATCGATCTCATATTCATCGAGTTAGAGCTGTTCAGAGCGAACTAATTTGTTTGCATATAAAATCGAGTCCGAGTTCGGCTCTGCTCGATCGATCTCACATGTGAGTTCAAGCTCGTTAACTCGGACTCAGAGATCTTGCTCATCTTTAAGCATACGACCCATTATTTCGGCAGTAAGGCTTAGGTGGAAACTAAATGATCGACACCAAATAACCAAAATCTAAATCTAAATCTAAATCTAAATCTAAATTTAAATCTAAATACAAATATAAATATAAATATAAATATAAATATAAATATAAATATAAATATAATATAAATATAAATATAAATATAAATATAAATATAAATATAAATATAAATATAAATATAAATATAAATATAAATATAAATATAAATATAAATATAAATATAAATATAAATATAAATATAATATAAATATATAAATATAAATATAAATATAAATATAAATATAAATATAAAATATAAATATAAATATAAATATAAATATAAATATAAATATAAATATAAATATAAATATAAATATAAATATAAATATAAATATAAATATAATATAAATATAAATATAAATATAAATATAAATATAAATATAAAATATATAAATATAAATATAATATAAATATAAATATAAATATAAATATAAATATAAATATAAATATAAATATAAATATAAATATAAATATAAATATAAAATATAAATATAAATATAAATATAAATATAAATATAAATATAAATATAAATATAAATATAAATATAAATTAAATATAAATATAAATATAAATATAAATATAAATATAAATATAAATATAAATATAAATATAAATATAAATATAAATATAAATATAAATATAAATATAAATATAAATATAAATATAAATATAAATATAAATATAAATATAAAATATAAATATAAATATAAATATAAATATAAATATAAATATAAATATAAATATAAATATAAATATAAATATAAATATAAATATAAATATAAATATAAATATAAATATAAATATAAATATAAATATAAATATAAATATAAATATAAATATAAATATAAATATAAATATAAATATAAATATAAATATAAATATAAATATATATATAAACTCAAACAAAAATCCTTTCAATCTTTCATTCGTATGGTTCATCAAATGAAAGTTTAATGAGTTTTTGTTTTCTTAAGGTATTTTATACCCAAAATTTATATGTTCCAAGGTTTTGTTTAATTAATTTAAATGCCTAAGAAATCAATATGGCATCTAACTTTAACTTGATTTTTGTAATGAAAAATGAAACCATTATTTAAATTGAAATAAAAAGAAAGTATTCAAACTCAACCAACACAAACCATTAACTTTTTAATGGAAGTTTTGTCTTGAAAAAAAAATTCTCATAAATTGCAGTCATAATGGGTTTTCAAACTAAACACCTACATGCCTTGAACTTTTCGTTTCAACTTTTTGTTAGAATACCATTTAGCTCAACTATTCAACTTTAATGGATTCTGGCACCAAAAATAGTAGTTGTTATATATGGTATAATATTCCTTGATTTACATCTCTCCATTTTATTTAGAAGAACTGTTCATTTTCACCCATTTCCCATAGGAGCACATTTATATTTCCATTTCAAATTGTTATTTAAAAAAAAACATATCTCGTAAACTTCATAAGCAAATGGACTGTAATTCTAATCAAACATTAAAACAAAAATTATTGTAGGAGCTACCTAGTGGTACTGGATATACTAGGTAACATCCTCATTTCGTAAACCCTCAGAGGAGTACATTTCTCCATTTTATTCCCTTCTATATTACGTTGGCGTTGGGTTGGTTTAAATTTCAAAAACCCGACTTATTAAAAGTCAATTTGGTCCATTTGTTGTTCCAGAGTTTATACATCAGCATACCAACCAAAATTATATTCCCTGACTTAATTATGGTTTTGATGAGCTCACGACGTTCCCTGCAAAAATATATTAAAAAGAGTATGAGCGCATTTTGTTGAATGTTATAAAAGTAATTATGTACTTCTACATTGGGCTTTCTATCTTGTTTTATTTATTTTATATTTATTTTTTTTTTTGTTCAAGTCATTTAATTTTTTAATGGGACTTATTGTATTTCTTTATAATTGTATACTTACTCTGACATTGATGGTCGTTTTTTAAGTATCAGGGATTCGTAAGGACCCATAAAGATTCTATCGACTGAAACAGTCTCTATATAAAATGGAAATAAAAGCAGAAATTTAAATTATAATAATATAAATTTTGTTGGAATGATTATACAACAGAGTTAGAGCTAAGTTTTATATTTGAGGGTATGTTTTGTAAGACAAAATATTTCACAGGCTTAGGAAATGAAATTTTTGGTTAGTTTCTTGTTGAAAAGGAATTTAATTTATGTAAGTTTAAGTGGAAAAAAGAACCCGTGGTATGATGATGAATGCGAATGTAAATGCTGCAACGGAAAACAAGAGCAGCAAGAGAGGAGTACCGTGAAAAGAGAAGGAAAGAGAAAAAAACCCTGCGTAGAAAGAAAAGAGCATCCGCAGCCTCTCAGCTCAAGTATCTCGAAGAGTCCAGCACCGCCACCAACACCCGCCGGTTCTACAAAACAGCCAAGCAACTGGCATCTGGTTATAGGACTGGCACGCAAGCTCTTCGAAACAGCGAAGGGAACCTAGTCACCGAAGCACAGGGAATTGTAGACGTGTTTAAGCAGCATTTCCAGCAGCTGCTTAGTGGGCATTATGTAGAGGAGGCAATAGAGGAACAAAGAAGCATTAGACCAGTCAATGAAGATCCAGTCCCAGTACCCAGTACTAAAGAGGTTAAGAAAGCGATCCACAAGCTTAAGAACAACAAATCCGCCGGCTCGGATGGCTTACCAGCGGAACTCTTCAAGTATGGAGGAGATGTTCTGGTAGGGTGCATGCACCAGCTCATCAACCAAGTGTGGGAGGAGGAAAGTATGCCCGATGACTGGTCAAATAGCTCCATATGCCCAATCTACAAAAAAGGCGATCCTATGTCCTGCAAGAACTACAGAGGCATATCCCTGCTTAATGTTGCCTACAAGATCCTATCCAACGTACTATGTGAGCGTCTAAAACCTTTCTGCAACACTATGATCGGCACGTACCAGTGTGGCTTCAGGCCAGGCAGATCAACGATAGACCAAATCTTCACATTGAGGCAAATCCTGGAAAAGACCAACGAATTTCAAGTCGAGACCCACCACCTATTCATCGACTTCAAAGCCGCATATGATAGCATAAATCGCCAAGAGCTTCTATTGGCGATGTCGGAACTCGGGATCCCGATAAAACTGATCCAGCTATGCCGCATGACGTTACAAAATACGCGGTGCAACGTGCAAATGGGTAACAGCTCATCCGAGTTATTCCAGACGTGTACAGGGTTCAGACAAGGAGATGCGCTAGGGTCTACCACGATATCTAGAAAACAATAATCCAGAAAGCTAAAATCTCTAAAGTAAAAATCTCGAAAAAAAAAATCTAGAACTTATAAAATCTCGAAAACAAAAATCTAGAAAGCATAATCTCGAATTACAAAAATCTAGAAAAAAAAAATCTCGAATGCAAAAATCTAGAATAAATATTAATTTTTGAGACAATGGTTATAATTCTAATTAATATTAATTCTAGACTTAGAATGTCTATCTATCTAAAAGAAATTACAATTTTGAGCCTTGCAAACAGCCGGAAATTTAAGAATGACATTTATATTTATACCAACTTATGTTTTTGTTTTTAAATAAGTTTATTGATTCTGTTTTTTTTACATATTTTTTAAGACTGTGTTTTTTGAGGCTGTGGCTCGATGACTGGTAAAAGAGTACGACTGACTGAGGTGGAGCAAAAGTACCGTGATCAGCCTGGTTCTCGGGTTCAAAGGTTTTTAATTCTCTTCTTGGATCCTTTGTACCGCTTAGGAAACCCCAATGCTCCGTTTAGGTTATGTTCAATGGCCAGGAAGGCACCTAGGGGAACAATTTTCTTGGGCAGCTGTATAATTTTGCCCTGTCACACTCAAAACAAAGTTTATCTAAAAATGTGCCACTGCGAAACTTAAAGCCGAAAAACTCGACACTCTGTGACAATGTCAGAATGCTGGTAGTTTGGAATCACTGCTTTTATTTTTGAATTCTATATAGCGTATATTTTTATTTATTTTTTGATATATATTTCATGTTGTGTTGTTATGAAATATATCTGTTGCATTTCATTTGTTAGATTTTTTTACTTTTTTTTGCCCAGAAAAGTCAATAATTTGATAAACTGAACATAAAATACGTGTTATCAGAGACTTAACCTTTGAAATAAGTTTAAAAAAAATCTCGAATTTGTTTTTATTTTTCGAGATTTTTTCGAGATTATGTCTTTCGTGATTTTCATTATAGATTTTTGTGCGTTCGAGATATTTGCATTCGAGATTTAAAATTTTTTATTTCGGGATTTTTTGCATTCGAGATTTTTGTCATTCGAGATAACGTCATGATCCCGATGCGCTATCATGTGATTTCTTCAACCTAGTCCTGGAGCAGATAGTGCGCAAGAGTGGTGTTAACATGGAAGGCACTATCTTTAACAGGTCTTCTCAACTGTTTGGTTATGCGGACGACATCGACATCATCGGCCGTTCCAACAGAGCTGTACTTGAAGCATTCACAGCTTTTGATGAACAGGCGAAACGCGTTGGTCTTGAAGTGAATGAGGACAAAACAAAGTATATGCTATCAACAAACAAAGCCTCATCTGTCCATCGCCTAGGACAAAACGTCACTGTTGGTAGCAGTAATTTCGAGGTAGTCAAGGAGTTCACCTACCTCAGAACAAACATCAATCCTACGAACGACACCTTAGTGGAAATCTGACGAAGAATTACCCTAGCGAACCGCTGCTACTTCGGTTTGGCCAAACAAATGGGTTCAAAAGTCCTTTCTCGAAAGACAAAGTGCACGCTATACAAAACTCTAATTTTACCAGTTCTACTCTACGGCGCGGCGCCGAGTGCTTGACGATAAGTAAAAAAGGGGAATTGATCCTGGGCACTTTCGAGAGAAAAATTCTACGGCGGATATTTGGTCCTATATGCGAAGAGGGCGATTGGAGGAGAAGATTCAATCGTGAACTGTACGAGCTGTACCAAGATGTGGATGTAGTCCAAGGAGCCAAAACACGTCGACTACACTGGCTCGGCCACATCGAGCGAATGGACAACAACGCTCCAGCCAAGAAAATCTTCGAATCCCAGCCCCCAGGTTCGAGACGACCAGGAAGACCGAACCTCCGCTATAGGGACCAGGCGGTCACAAACGCAAGAGCGCTTGGTCTCGACGACTGGAGGGAGCGTGCGAGGGACCGAAACCGATGGAAGACCGCAATATCTCAGGCAGAGACCCTTCATAGATCGGGAGCCGGATAAGTAAGTAAGTAAGTAAGTTTAAGTGGAGAACCAATTTTTATTCAAAAAAAGATTCAAACAAATACGAGTACTTTATCAACATGATTCCATATTTATTATTGCAATACAAATATTTTGTTTAGGTGTCTGCACGACTTTCGATCTTTTAAAATAAAGACAAAATAGCATGACTCTAAATAGAAACTACATATGTGAAAATTATATTTCATTCCCTAATATGTAGGTAACCACATTCTTATCTAAATATAGTATCATAGACGTTTATATGTATGTAAAAATGCCTCTGGAGTGTATGGATCTTGAAACTCTATGCTTTTGTGACACAAAATAATACGAAATAGATTATTAGCTTGTAAGACTATAATATAATCCAGGTGCACAGCTGAATAATTTAGATTTCAATCAAAGACTTTTGTATATTGAAGTTATAAAACATATTCAAAAGTACGACGCAATAATTTTATTGTCCTCTAATTTCTAAATTTTAATAAAATATCAGGATATTTTTTTTTTGTATGCAGATAATTGTGTTATTAACTCGAAACGCACATTTGTTGTTGATTTGTGACGTTTTTCGTTTGCTATAATACTAAATAATATTTCATTTTCTCTTATCGGGGAAAAATTTATTGATCAATCAAATTGTCTTGATACTTGCTTTTGTAATTCATGAAAACTAATCATCTTTGAGGTCAAAAAATGTATAATATTTATATTCATACCTTTAATTTTTTTAAATACTAAACAAAAAGCACTTAAAAACTAATTTTCAAAATATAGTCACAAAAAAATCACTAAACCAACTGCTTATGAGTATTTAAAACTGAATTTAAAAATCCACTGTAATAATAGTAATGGTTCCTGGTTAAATAGTTCCTCACCAAAAATTAAATCAGTTTATATTATCGTTGCAGCAGTTTTTTGAAGAAAAAAAAAATCCTTTGTGGTTTTCAACCATAATAATAGTGTTTGTCCTTAAGAAAAAAACAGCTTTTCAACAACCATTTGCATATGCATGCTATTCAAAAACATCGTAGTGCTAAACTACTAGAATAAATCAACTGAGTCGTTGATAAAATGTTGAGCTTTCAAAAATAGTATCGATTTCTTTTATTAAATTCCAATAAAAACTTCAACATATTCGTATACACAGTACAGTTCAAAGGCTGTGGGATCTTTGTACCCTATTTGTGGGATACTTGCAAAAAAAGGTGCCATATCTAATTGGTCAGTAATTGATCAAAAAGGTCAATTAGTTTCAGTTATTCGTCAGCCATTATTTTTTATGAGTTTCTAAAGCTTTTTTCTAATTCATAGTAATTTAACTATGGCCTCAAAAATATTTAGAAATTCATATACAAAAACCTGCTTCTGACCAGTTATATGGCAATTGAGAGGCCTTCCAGATGGAATACTTTCTTTGTGAATATCCCTCAAATGAGGTACCGAAAATCGTAAACAAAGTCTATATGGCTGACCAATTCCTAAACTGGTTGACTTTTCATCATGATACAGTGGCCTTTCAGATGGCTAACATTCTTTGCAAATATTCCACTAAAATGAAGTATTGCTTTGACCTTAAAAAAAACTAGCTGAATTTTTATTACAATTTAGTGACCATTCAAATGGGGTATTTACTACCCAAATGAGGTGCCAAAATACTTTTCTATGACCTTGAAAAAAACTTGAAAATTTATAAAAAAATTCTGACCAATTACTGAAACTAGTTGATCTTTTATCACGATCTAGTGCGACCTTTCAGAAGGTATCCGTTTTTTGCCAATAATCCACAAATGAGATGCCAAAAATTTCAAGTGATCTTGAAAAGCTTTAACCTTTAATTAAAAATATCTGACCTGGCTGACCAATTTCTAAATCTAGTTTGCCTTTCTTGACCAATAACTGACTATAGGTCAGAAAGCACACTTTTTTGCGAATATCCCACATGTGAGATATCAAAATCCCAGAACCTCCTTAAAGACCATTTTTACTTGCGATGTATACCTAGATACATTTATTCTATATGGTAGATTATGCATTCGTATGAAAAATGGAACTTGAGGTTACAATCAAATTTGACATTACGAAGATAACTAAGAGCCGTTTGCTCATACGATACTTAAGCATTTATGTTCTACTTTTACCTCTGCGTAAACTGTCACATAAGCCTTTATGTTCTACTTAAATATTTAAGTTTCGTATCAGCAATTGGGCCTAAGACAAACAAAGTGGGTTTCGCAATTCTGTCTTTCGGCTGGGACGATTGTTTTTTAACTTGATACATATAGACCGAGAGCCCACAGCAGATTTTGGGTGTGAACGATAGCAAAAAAAGAAGTATAGGCGTCGAAAGCTTCATTAAAGGCTATTTAAACAATCAAAATCTTGCAGTCCACAACTGGAGCCTTTGCGAGTAACAGTGCATCGAAAAAAAAATATGAATGCAACTTAGAGGATAATCGTGTTAGCCGAAATTGGTTATCACCCCGCCCTAGATAAGCTCTGCGGATCCCATATCACGGAATCTGAGATATATTAAAAAAGTGTTGAAAAGTGTCGAATATACCCCAACACGGCAACTCTGACAGGGGCTGAGTCACCTCCGAAAATGGGTGAAGAAACTAGGTCAGAGCTTCAATTCAATGAAAATTTTATCTGAAAACAAAGCGAAATGAAAGTTGTAACACAATTACCATTTATTAAAATAAATAGTAATAAAACATTTTCTTTATGTTTTGTTGATGAAGTCCCTTAGTGCATATTTCATCCCAACCTCGTTCAAAGCTGTTTTAATTATTTTGTTTACTAACGCGAACCATTATCTACAACAAACAGTAAAAGTCAAATTTAGGCGCAATTTTTGTTAAATTAACCAAGAAAGGGTAACTCTGAAAGAGTGTTGTAACTACGGGGGGAGAGGGGGAATTTTCCCCCACAGAGCATGAATATAAAATTAAACAAACACTGGAAACTGTGTGAAAGCTTAAGCCATTATCACTGTGCGTGACAATCGTTTAATAGCAAAATTGACTTAATTTTATATTTTTAAGATCCTAAGATTTTATATATGTACATATGTGTATGTTAAACAACATTAATATTCACAATAGTTCAGTCATATTGTATTTTTACTATGTGAATTGGGTTGTTTCGATTTTAGTCCTCATCATGTTTTCGCATCTGAGGCTTGCAACTAAAATTTCGTGACGCAACATGGAAACAAAAATGCAAACAAAAAATGCAAAAACGCCCATTGGGTTTCAAGCTCTAGTTGAATACTGGCGTATTTTTGTTGTTCCCGAAAAATACCACTAGGCTATTACATAGTCCAAGACGGATGATTTACCAAAGATAAATGAAGGTATTTGGAAGATTGAAAGAAGGTTTTGAAGAGATTTTTTCATACTTCAGAATGACCATAGAAATTTATTCGAAAAAAAAATTACCTCGAGAAATAATATTACCAAAAATTTTCCCCAAAGAAATTTTCCTAAAAAATGCATTTTGAAGTGCCAGAGCAATTCTGAGGCCAGATTCGAATTCAGAGCATCAAATAATATCAGATTCAAATTCAAAATTTGTCACACAGTGTAATTCATTTGTGTTTCCGAGTGGATTTTTAGAACAGTACAAACAAGTCCATTTTGAAAAAGAATTGAAAAAAAAAACTTTAAACGGAGTTTTGTTGGAAATTGTATATGCTTTCAATTGTTTTAAGACGTTATTTACGAATAATTGATTAATTTCGAGCCATAAGTGAAAAACTAAAATAAAATCTTTTTTTTCAGTCGCAAATCTTAAATTCGGCGCCACCGAAAACATATAGTAAAAAAAAATCAAAACTACCCCACAATTCGGTCGATAAAAACAATATTTGGCTCCTTGCTACGCCATGGCGAATAGAAGAATATTTTTTTTGATATTCAATTTTTTGGATTTTTAAAAAAAATATTCTAACATTTTTTTTTTAAACTTTATATTTTGAAAACGTCATGTTGGATATTTTTTGATACTTTGGTACCTAACGGTTTTTTTAGACCTAGAACATCCCAAAAAAAAAATATATTTTAAAATCTCCTTGATTTTGAGTTTTTTCATTATCAGTTGAACGGAATACAATTAATTTTGCTTATGTACAAATTTTAAATAAGTTAAAAAAATATCGCATAGTAAAATTTTCAAAAACTATTTCTTGAATTTTAAAAAAGTTTCAAATAACTTTTTTTTGAAAATTTGATATTTCAAAAACGGGTTGATGATTTTTCTTGAAATTCAGTTTCAATAAGCATATCAATAAGTAGGTACTTAATATGTATTTATGTATTTAAAGTTTCTAAATACTTCTGCAGAAAATATTGTGCATAGGTACTAAAATTTCCATTATTTTTAATGTTTATTTCAAAACTAACAGTTTGAATGTAACAACTGCAATTTGAAAGAGGCAATACCATGATTTCTATATACAAGAATTTCTGTTATTTTCACATCACACTTAAATCAGACTGGGCTTTAAAAACCCCAAAGTGATGTGTTGTGGAATCTGATGTGTACATATTGCAATCCTTATGCCTACCAATAAGGTCACACAAATTCCATTTTTCGGTTTCTTTATTTGTATACTCATTACCTAGTACCCGCCTACTTTTCCAGGCCCTCGATTTATTTATTGCTTCTTTTTTTTTATTTCAAATTTGACATTGAGTTCAAACTTGATTTGATTTACATATAATTACTTTTCTTTCATTTCATATATCGTTAAAAACCTTACAATCCTAACTCATATCCTCGTACTCGTACTTATTTGAAATTATTTTTTTTTTTTAATTTTCAATTTTTCCAAAAAATTTATTTAAAAACACAAAGGCTCCCCTAGCTCGTTCGAAGCTTAATTTTTCATTTTTACCATTTAACATAACTCTTAATTCGATAAGCTTTATCTCAAAACAATGTCAAGCCTTTAAGTGAAATTTTAATACCATTTAACCCACACAATAAAAATTATTCCCATCAGATAATGATTCTTTTTCATCAAAGTAATTATCCAAATATCCTGTAATTGTTATTGTTCTTCCTTAAAATGTAATAAACATTATTATATCAGCCTTATATGCTTTCATCCATGATGCTGGATTACAAGTAAATTATATAAATTGAATTATATTGAAATTCATTCTACCATCGAAAAGATAAATTTAACATACCACCAAATGTTTATCCACAAAAAAAAAGAAAAACAAACAAAACCATACAAGTAACATGAATACTTAATCATTTAACTCATTTTTAATTCTGGCTGGCAATCATCCAAAAAAATCAATGAACCATAATGAGCCGGAAAAAATACACAATTTTTCACAAAATCATGTCACGGTTTTTGTTTGTATGCCCTTCCTTTCCTATAGAAAAAAATGCAGGAAAAAAAAAAACAACGGAAGTGTACAGGATTATCCGTATAGAGGAAATTTATTGCCTCAATTCGAGAAATACTTTTTTTCTGTGGTCATCAAAGAAAGCAAAAAAAAAAAATATTTTTAGTGAAATACTTAAAAATAAAAACAAAACATTGACACACAAAACAAAAAACAAATTTACTATATTTTCAAACAATAAATAACACAAAAATAAACAAACCAAGCTTAAAATATATAAAACAAATAAAAAATTGAAGCTAAGCCATGCTAAGAACAATGCCTTCATGTCCTTGAAGTGTAAAATTATTTGATGCAAGTTTTTCCCTAAAATAAACAAAAACGATATTTTAAGACAAACACAGATTTAAAAAAAAGTTAGCATAAGCAAGTTTAAGGACAAGACGAGCAATTCGACGTGACGTTGATTATATTTGCTTTCGTAATTATGTTAGTCCTTGAAAACTTTATTATCTACTTAATTATTCTGATCATTAGCAAAATAAAAAAAATTACCCTTCGGAATAAGTTGAATCGGTTCCTACGGCTATAATCGATAATTCTTTTGGCAAGTCACCCAGAGACCTTAAGTCTACAACAACTTCTGAGGGACTCACATTTAATACAGTGATGAATGTTGGATGTCCTTTTAATTCCCTGCAAACAAACAAAATATTTTTGAGTACTTAATTATATCAAATTTTGTTAAATTTTCAACCGTATGAATGCAAATGTTTTCCGACAGAGGGCCATTGGATAAAATTTCCCTCTCTCAAACGTTGGCATTTTTTTTAATTCAATCAGTTTTTTGTAGAGTTTATAGTGGCTTCTTTCGGCTTTCTTTTGTAGGGCTAAGTTGATAGTTTTGAAATTAGGATTAACTGGGACCCATGTTTTGCTGGCAGTTGAAAACCCTTGATTAATAAAAATATTGTAATATTTTTTTTTTAAATAGAAAACTAATAAATGAAAACTTTCATACACACCAGCATTTTTATCTCCATCCCATTGAAATGGGGTTCTTACTGGATCTCGGGAAACTTCTTTGTAATTTTCCGGTCCAACTGCTAGCGCAGGTGGATCCTTTGTATCTTCCCATGCAATATCTCGGAAATCTTCCATTCCAATTTCATCACCCTGCATGGTATTGCGAACGTTTATAAACTTATAAGTTAGTCGATTATCAGTTTATGCACCGTTTTCGTGAGTACATAACGTTTTTTAATAATTTTGTCATCAAAAAATGAACTAACTTGCACTATAGTTCACAAATATGTTTGTTTCAACTTAAATCGGTGTAATGAACAGTTTGTTGGTTTCAATTTAATCTACATATATTGGTGTTTGAAAAAAAAAATTAAAATGGCAGCGTCACTCAGCTCCCGTCATATAGAGACATTTAAGGCTTAATTTGGCCTGCTTGTTCACTAGTAACAAAATGGGGCTTACACTATTAAAATTTAGTTAATTCGACGGAGACCTTTTTAGTAGGGGAGCCCACGATGCTAAATGTGGATTTACTCGAGCGTCGTTGATACCTAATGGATTTTGAAGATTTGATGATAGAGAGAAAAAAATGTTAATAAAGTATACCGTTTCATCGGTGGGGGGAGCATCTACAGGTGTTCAAAAATGTTAAAAAAAACAGTCACATGGACTTATTCGAGCGCGTCAGATATTGATAGTGTATATGGCCTGGATCTTTCTAATAACGGTGGTATGTTAATCTGCCGGTTTGGGTGGTGGGCGTGGCTATATGCGCGTGTAGAAATTGGAAAACAAATGGATTTACTCGAGTGCGTCAGATTTTAATAGGGGATGTTAAATGACCCCCAAGGATGCTCACATTCAAAAGACTGACGATTCGGATGTGTCGCAAGCTTGCGGCAGCTTCTTGAAAATGCAAAAAAAAATCACCATTTTGAAATACTCGAGCGCGTCAGATTTTGATATATATGGTTCAACTCGATGTCCTACATGTGCTGAACCTTAATCTGACAATTATCTGGAGGGGTTTTCTTAATCTGACGATTTGAAAAGAAGAAACATTTTTATTCAGGATTTTTTCAATCACTGGGGATAGTATAATAACTTGGGCACCAAAAATTGAAAACAATTTTTTTAGAAGGGTCAAATATGTACAAGCATTTCTTACTATGGGAGGGGGATCTATGTCGCCCCGTTTAGGAGGTAGAGGCAATTTTTGAGAAAAACGACTTAAATGGAAAAAAAATATTAAAAATCAGCGACAATACTTAAAATGTAAGACAATAACGGTTTTAAAATTCAGAAATCTGTTCTTTTATCTTACATTTAAATTAAATTATTTATGTCAATAGTTTTCAAAATATTTGCATTCAAACTCAAAATTTTGATAAAAAACAAAAACAAAATGTTGGGGTCAAATTTTCTAAAAATTGTGAAGTGAAAAACTTTATTTTTTTTTTGTGGTCAATGCTCATATTAATTTAGAATCGAACCCAAAAAACCGGAAGCTTCTGTGGCTTCTAGTTTTTGAGAAAATTGCAAGTTACTGATACTAGTTTTTTGAGATATTTTTAATTTGCTTGCACTGCCAGCATTAGGGCTGCGTTTTAAAAGTAAGATATGTATGCAACCGCCCTGCTTGGGCTCACTATAGGATTTGGGGTATGTCGTATGTGCGAGGTTCGGTGTTTGCCAAATTTCGTTTGCATTTAATAACTTTGAATGTATTCTCTGTTTCCAATGTCAATAGCTACTAATGGGAACAGCTACATAATGATATAATATTATAATCTCATAAAAAAGTAGTATCAGTAATTTACAATTTTCTTAAAAACTAGAAGACATAAAAGCTTCTGGTTTTTTGTGTTCGATTCAAAATTAATACAAGCATTGACCGCACAAAAAGAAAATGCAGCTTTTTATTCCACAATTTTGAGAAAAATTAATCCAAACATTTTTTTTGCGTTTTTTTTATAAAAATTTTGAGTTGAAATGCAAATATTTTGAAATTTATTAATACAAATAATTCTATTTAAATGTAGGATTAAAGGACAGATTTCTGGCTTTTAAAGCTGTTATTTTGCATTTTAAGTATTGTCGTTGATTTTTAATATTTATTTTTCCATTAAAGTCATTTTTTTTTTCGAAAATCACCTCTCCCTCCTATACGGGACGAGGAAAACGGCAGATTATACTTTTCCCGCTATCCTAGAATTATTTGCTTCACAATAACAAAAGATCAATCGCGCTCGAGAATGTCCAGGTGAAAATTTTTTTTGCAAGTTTGTAGCCCTCCCACTACCTTAGGTCACACTCAAATCGTCAGATTATTGAAATACACACTTTTCAGCATGTAATTAACCTACCCTATCTTAATCTGACGCGCTCGAGTATTTCGATTTTTGTTTACTAATCTGACAACCTGCCCTAGGCGCCCGGCCCTATATAGAGGACTGATATATGGTGGAGGTACTCAGCAGGGTGCAAGGTACCCTCCTTTATACTAATCTGACGCGCTCGAGTAAATCCCAAAATCCCTTAGTGGGCTCCCCTACTATTTCGTTTTTAGCTATTTTGAAAACTTCTGAATAACAAAATGCAGAATAGACTGGTATTCGATTACAGTATTAGTCCCATAAAATTTATGAAGAAACTAAGGGTTCATACAAAGGTGTCTGCGGTAAATAAAGGGGTCTCAATAGAAACCTTTAAATATTTTTTGTCATCTGACAGTCATAATGGAGCTCATTACAGCATTTGAAAATTAAGAAAAATTACTTAACTAGTCTTGCTCCCACCCCGTGTCGAAATTCGACACCACTCAAAAAATGAAAGCTAGCTATAAAATATTTGAAAATTGAAGCAAAAAACTATTTTTTATTTTTTAAATTAAATTTTTTGAATCTGCACAGTGAGCGGCAGTATAAAATGGTTCTTAGCTAAAATGGACCCACACTGTTTAATTTTGTGTTTCGCACACCCCCCGCGGCCATAACCAACCACATAAAATTTATCCAAATCGGTCAAATACTTTTTGAGAAAATGGTACCACAAAATTAATTTAAGCCTATTTATATATTGATAATGTAACCACTTCTGAATTTGAACTATAAAGATTGTCGAATGAAGAAGGGCCATCTTTTGTAAATAGATGATTCAGACCGACCTGTGATGAGCTTTGGTGAGTTTTTTAACTTTGGTGCTAAGTGTCGAAATAATAGCTTGAGAAAGAGAAATTATGAGAAATTTCACCTACGGAAAGGTCTAGAAGCAGATACCAGAACATAAAAGCAATGTCTGAAGCTCATTTAATAAGTATAAAAGCGCATGACTGGCTACCAGAGGACACAGTTTGTTTTTAATGGTGAAAGTATTTATAATTAAAGATAATTTACTATTTTCGTAATTGGCTGTAATAAAATGCAAAGGAAATTTGTTTTGTTATAATTGAGTGTTGAATAATAAATTGTTTGGTAATAAGAAGGTAAAGAGTTTAAATTTGGGAAATAAATTAGTGAACGTTTTAAATAAAGTAAATAAGTTTTATTAAAGAACCTGAGAAAAAATTACTTGGTGTCAGAAGTGGGATAAAACTTTATTATCTGTGCAGTCAAATAATTTATTGCGTCGACTATGAAAAGTGAAACATAAGAAAAGACAACGGGTAAAATTAAGAATGATTTAAAGCAGAACTGAACAAGCGAGGTCTTCCTATTTCTGGAACAAGAAGGTATAAGAAGACATGGAGGAAGTATGAAAGTACGACGGACATGACGAATATGCTGTATCTGCTGCTCACCAAATTTGATAGTCAGGAAAAGAAACTTCAAGATCAAGAGAGTTTTCTAGAAAATCAAAGCCAACAACAAAATAATCTTCTGGAACAACAAAGCCATGAATAAAAAAATCTAGTGAACGCTTCGAGCATCTTTTCCAAGAACAAAAATCTTCTAGAACAACAACGTAGTGAACAAAACAGTTTGCTCGAAAAACAAGAGAACAATATTTTCTTCAATAATTCCAAGAACAAGCAAATTTGATCGAAGGTTGGTTTGGTGCCTTTCACAACAGAATTGTTGCTTTTGACGAATGTGTCGATAAACAATTATTCAATCAGATTAAAACAGATTTATAGTATCGATGACCCCAGAGCCACCGTCCAGGTCTCGCAGATGAAGATGACAAGGCTGCATAACATCAATACCTACCGTCAGAAAACTGCAACAGTAGAGGCACCTAGAGTGTACGGGGAGGTTTTTCTTACGATCCGTTTGCGGTTTGGCAGAACTGAAGTT
This sequence comes from Dasysyrphus tricinctus, assembly GCA_963921185.1. Classification (NCBI taxonomy): domain Eukaryota; kingdom Metazoa; phylum Arthropoda; class Insecta; order Diptera; family Syrphidae; genus Dasysyrphus; species Dasysyrphus tricinctus. The sequence continues at coordinate 255,404,369 of OY992531.1, read as the reverse complement.
CAATACAAATAAGTTAGCGTTCGCAACTTCTGATGGTTTTCAATTGTTCTAGTGTAAAGTGGTTTTAGTACAAAGAGAGTTTAGCCTTAGAGCTTGCCACAATACCAGCGGTGGTGATGTCGTTTGGTATTAGCAGAATATTAGGTACCTATTACAAACAAACAATTCTTGGATTTGGTTTCTGCGAAATGGCTCTAACAATTTGGATGAAATTTTGACAATTTGTTTTCCTCAGGAAGAAGAAATTTAAGTTAGAAGTTTTAGTAAAACTGCCCATTTTCGTATGCTTTCTTTTCGGAATAGACTTGGATGAAATTTTTTCCGACCTGGTTCTGTGCGTGAAGTTAGTACCGCCATTTTGGATTTTCAAAAAAAAAAAATGGTTGTGCTTTAATATGCCCAACTTGTCCTGCTATGTGCCGTATTTAAAAAAAAAATCGTACAAAGAGTTTGGTTATTAGAGGGTACCCATTTTTTTAGCATGAAATTAGCACCACCATTTTTGATTTTCGTCAAAAAAAAATTGTGCTGCATTGTGCTCAGCTTGTGCTGGCTTGTGCCGTAAATATATTTGAAAAAAAGCAAATTTGCAAATTTTACTAATGAAATTTTTGCGAAATCTCAAAATTTCTTAAAAGAAAAAGTTGTGATGTTTTGTACTCAGAAAATGCTTGTAGGAAACAAAAAAAAATCGCATAACTGCAACTATAATGACCAAAACTAAACTTTGCGAAGGGCTGTAGCGTGAAGTTTGCACCACCATTTTCGATTTAAAAACAAAAAAAAGTTTCGCAAAAATTTCATTCGTAAAATTTGCTAATTTGCAATTTTTTTTAATATTTACGCCACAAGGCACCACAAGTTGAGCACAATGCAGCACAACTTCTTGTTTTGAAAATCGAAAATGGCGGTGCTAACTTCACGCTACAGCCTTTCGCAAAGCTTAGTTTTGGCCATAATAGATGCAATTATGTGCTTTTTTGTTGAGCATAGTGCAACATAACTTTTTTTAAGAAATTTAAAAATTTCGCAAAAATTTCATTCGTAAAATTTAGAAATTTGCGAATTTTCAAAAATATTTACGGCACAAGCCAGCACAAGTTAAGCACAATACAGCACAACATTTTTTTTAAAATCCAAAATGGCGGTGGTAACTTCATGCACATGAGTTCATCCACTGCCACGCCTATATACATATATCCTGGGGCCAAATTGCCGCTTCAGTGACCGAGTGAGTGAGTGCCATCAGTGATCGAATGAACGAGTAACCACAACAAATTTTGGTATACTAGAATGCTCGAAACGTGAGCGGTAATGCCAAACTCACATAATTCAGTCACGTATTACTCGATAAATGATGTGGTAATTTGGCCCCTGGTTTCTCTGAAACGACTATAAAACAACGATACCGCTACCTACCGATACCAATACCGAGACGAGTCTTACACCGAAACCCAGACGAGACCTAGTTATACGAGACCGAAACCGATACGAAGACAATATCGATATTTTTCGATTTTAACGATAGCGTGAAGATACTTACAAAATTATCGTTTGGTTTGGTATCGTGGCCAGCCTTAGCAAATCTACAGATCTGCTAAATTGATTTCCGATCAAAAGAATTGACATATTTGCTCATTAGAACGCTTAAATTCTCAAAATTGGAGCTCAAGAACAAAAATTAAAAAAAAAAATTACATCGGGGCTTAGTGACGCCATTATAAAAAATACAACCACTTTCTGAAAATCAAACAAATAAAGTTGTTGGCAAAACAAATTTAATTTTCCCTGTCACCTATCTTCTGTTTTGTTTGATAAAAATCTTGAAGTCTTGCAACGAGAAATTATACCTACATTAAGAGAGGAGAAAACATACTCCAGAAAGAAAAAAAGAGAGTAAATAAAAATGTCAAAGAATTATTTTCTAATTTGATAAAAGTGCCTTAACGCACTTTTAATTTTGTAATTGAATCAATGTCCTACTCCTCCATGATAAATCAGAAGACATTATACTCAAAAGAATTCACTTTAATTCCATTAATCTCTCTCTTTCTCTCTCTTAAATTAAATCAACAAAAGTGAAGCTTCCAACTTGATGATTTTGTTATTTCACGAATTAAGTCCCCAATCTTAAAAATCATACTCCCCAAATAGCACTTCTTAATTTCCATTTCAAATGTTAAATATCCCTACCATACTCCCCCCCCCCCCTTTCTTCTATTAGCTCCGAGTAATGTACAAAGCATCATTTGAAGGAAAAATATTTATATATGGATTTTGTTAAATGTCAGAAAATATACTTACATTGTAGGTGACAGCAACTCCAGGCAATGTCATTAAAAGTATATTCATAGCATCAACCATTTCTTTGCCAAACCTTGAGGCAACTCTTGGTACATCATGATTACCAATAACCCAATTAGCTGTTCCGCCCAGCGGCATATATGTCATCCACTGCTGAAATGTGAACACAAAGTCTCTGGCATCGGATGTTTTGAACAAGTTCGTAATCATCATAAAATTAAATGGAATGTGTGATCCCTTGCGAACTCCAGCATCGTCCTCGTAGAAATTCATAAGGCAAGATACATTTGCATAGGCTTCTGTCATCATTATTCGTGTGGGCCCACCGTGTTCCTCCTTGTACTTATCCAGCAAGTCCCTCCAGCTGTAAATCATTTCATACACCTCTGGCTGCAAACAACAGCCCACAGACAAACACCAACACCAACAACAACAATAAAAGAAAAAATAATCACGAAAGCCTTTCTTTTCCTAGAACTCACCAAATCCTTTGTGTAATAGTGGTGCAAGAACCCGTACGAGTTGGAGTCCTTTTCGGTGCCAGTCTCCGGTTCGTCCCTTAAGTCCTCGACTTCGAACAAATGATTCACTGCATCTACACGAAAGCCACTAACACCCTTATCCAGCCAGAACAAGAGAACGTCCTCCATGGCCTTAATTACGAAAGGATTCCGGTAGTTCAGGTCTGGCTGAGCCGCAGTAAATTGATGCAGGTAATATTGCTGCCGTTCCGGGTTCCATGTCCAGGCCGAACCATAAAACACGGATTTCTAAACACGCAAGTGAGATTATCTTTGCAGAGACCGAACCCAATACCAAAAAAAATATAATTTGATTTACCCAGTTATTTGGTGGTTGCCTTTCTCCATTCTCATCGACCACTCCATCGGCCCACACATAGAAATCCTCATAGCCAGGCTCTCTGCTTGCCGATTTTACGAACCATTCGCACTGATCCGATGAATGATTCGGCACAAAATCCAGAATCAGCTTAATGTCTGCAAACAAATCCCAATTCAAAGGACTGCAAATATTGATGACACGACGACCATCAACACGACGGGGGTATACCTAATCTTTTTGCCTCCGCAACTAGATCCTCAAAGTCCTCCATTGTTCCATACTCGCCATGAATGTCTGTGAAGTTGGATATATCATAGCCAAAGTCTATCATTGGAGATTGGAAAATAGGACTCAACCAGGTCGCCTTAATTCCCGATGACGAAAGGTGCGATAGCTTCGAAATTATTCCTGTAACAATTTTCCTAATGGAGTTGAGTCATGGGAGACTCTCGTCGAGGATAAAATTAAATTAGCATATACTCACCCCGTAGGTCACCGATACCATCTCCATCGCTGTCCATGAACGAACGGGGATAGATTTGATAGAAGACCGTACTTTGCCACCAATCGACCCCGTTCGATGACAGAGAGCTCTCTTCGGCATAAGTAATGCCAAAAGTTGTAGCTGCAGCTATCACAAGCAGAGGGTACAGGAGCATCTTTTTTAATTTAACTCCTTAATAGATACCCCACAAGCTGGGAAGTAGGTATATTATGAAACCAGGTATTATACCAATTCTAAGATTTATTCGCATAAAATTTTAAGTAGATGTAAATTTTCTGACAGCCACAAGCTTAAGCTTCCTTGCCTGCGAGATAAAATGAAATGTTTTGTTAAATGAATGTGGGAGGCGATCTTTTATACATTTTTCCTCTCGAAATGTTAGTATATCTACAGATGTGGAAAATAAATAATGACAACCAGGCCCGTGTAGGTCATATGTATTTTCCTCCATTAAACTAAGATGTTTTAACTCCAGTCAATTTGTTCCCCGAGTTGCATGCATAAATTTCGACTGCAAAGAACATTGATTTCATTCTTTTTTGATGTTAAATGAATGGTGATTGCATAGTTAAAAGACGAAGCCTCTAAGTGAAGTTAATAAATATGCAATCCTTAAAAAAAAAAAAACAGTTAAATACCTACTTCATTCTTTTTTACAACCCTGTAACACTCCCAAAACTTTCACTCACTCGTTTTGACCTTCAAAAGTTAAAAAAAAGAGGCGTTTTTTATGGAATAATCAAAACTTCGGCTACGTGGTTGGGCGGTGCGAATGATTTCAAGAATTTCAAAAACCTCAAAAAACTGTTTGTGAATCAAATTTTTAATCCACTTCAGCTTCAACGCTTTTAAAATAAAAGTCACAAGAAATGCTCAAAACGTCACAATGATTTTCGTCTTAATTTTACGAACTTCACATTCAAAATTATTAAGTCTACGAACATGTGAATGTAACTTTTTTTTTGAAAACGCGATGTCAAATTCTTTGAGTGGATACCCATTTATCTCTCAGGGGCCGGGCCTGATGAAAACGACTTTATTAGGAATCCCCGAGCATTATGGTTCAGTAATTTCATATGAATATTTTCTCTCTAGCTTAGGTATTCTATAAAAGCAGGTAAAGTCGAAATGGTTTTCCTACTACATACATTTATGTAATAGTATAACAGTGGAGCTCAAAATGTGAGACTATTTTTGTTCTTTCAAAAGGATTTTATTTTTTTTTTAATTGTCGGCCGCCAGTTTAAAATAAAATCAATAATGAATAGGTTATGACTATGAGTTTATAGTGTTGGAAAGACTTTATGCATTGTATCTTCTTTCGTCTTGTTCTCGTTTCGTTTCAGTAATATCCGTTGGTAATGTGGTTTCCGTTGGGAAATACTTTCAATTTCCCCCATACCAAGTAGGCCTATCATTTGATAGTTTTTTTTTTTTAATTCCATTTTGTTTAGGTTTTTAGGCGCTCTTTTCAAATGTTCACTTAGACGCTGGTGGTGTCATTTTAAAAATTACAATTTCTTTGAATTTTACTACCGTGAATTCTGTTTTCGATGTTTCCACTGTAGAATATTATGTTTTTTAATACTTATTGTAATCAAGTTGATTGTCAGTAGTCAAATTTGACTAGTTTTATTTTAATAATATTTAAATATTAAGGGTATTCATGCAAAAGCGTAAAGTCGTCGTAAATGTGGTAAAGGTTTAAACTTCGTAAGCCTGTCACAATTTGTATGGAAAATTAGACAGATTTACGCAGTTTACGACTTTACAACGTTTACGACGACCTTACGCTGTTACATGAATACCCTTATTGTATTTTGAAAGTAAATTAAATAACTTATCAATCTTAATCAGGGTGTATGTTTTTGTATATATGGAATTAATTCTAAATATTTTAAATGTAATAGTTTATTTATTAAAAGATCATACGAAAATTACTAGATTTAAGTTTTATTTAAAAAAAAAGCGAAAAAATACGTAAGTTTTGTTGAAAACGCCTAAAAAAGTGGGCGTGGCAAGAAAATGGGTGAATGGTATCAACCGACTTTAACTAAAACTAATATTCCATAAAAATTTTCCTCATATTACTTTTTTAAGGAAGTGGGCATGTCAGTGGGAAGAAACTTGTTGTGAAGATGTCTTATGCTATGTTTCCACCAAAGGTTTATCCCAGTTCAGATTTAATAAATCTATTTGGTGTTTCTACCGCACAAAAAGATTTAAAAAAGATTTACTTTGACAGCAGATTTAAAAATGCAAATTTTGTTTCATTTTTTCTTATGAAGAGGACTTGAGATAGAATGTTTCCTTTGTGAAGAACTGAATTCAGCCATGAATGAATCCTTCAGCGCCATACAAGAATAGGTTAGTTTGATTTGTTAAAGTATTTGTCCTAGGAAGATTTAACAAGATTAATTTTTAATCTTCAAGATTTACAAAATATATTTGTATGGTAAATCTTGGAGATTTAAAGAAGATTTGAGGTAAAACTTATTCAATCTGAGATTAGCGTTAGGTGGAAATGTAGCATTACTCCATAATTTATAAATCCTAAATAATTCAAAGAATTTCATCAAATTCAGTGAAGTTGTTCAGATTGAATCAATTTATGACTGTCCCTTCATTCAACATGAGCTGCACTGAGCACTGTACTGGTTTTTAAATATATTTATCTTATGGAAAAAAGACTAAGACAAAAACTACATATATGAAAATTTCCCAGATTTAATTTATAATTTTTGGGAAATCGAAAATTTTTCTTTTTAATTTCTAAAAAAAACTTGTTATTTTTCAAAATTAAACTTACTTTAACCAGCAGTATCTTGTTAAGCAACAATTGAAGCACATGGGCCGTTATTCCATTCGTAAAACATCTTCCACTGAGTCAAATAGTGAACTTAAGTAAATACTGTACAAAATGGAACAAATGGACAAGGAACAGATAAAAATTAATTCCAATCACAATACAAATTATTATGCGCATCAGTCGGTTAAACATAATCCGATTTGATAAAGGAGTTTTTTGTTGGATTCGTATTAAACCAGATTGATACCCAAGGGAGCCCAAAATTTTAAATTTCGAAGGATAAAGTCAGAAAGTCGTGAAAACAATAAATTTCATATTCTCATGTGGAGATATAAGAAAATTCGATTTTGTATGGGAAGAAAAAAATATTGTAAGAAACGACAAACACTACGGAATTGACAATCGGCTAATTTTGTCCCTCACGAAAATGAAATTTCCAACAGATGGCGTTACGCTGTCAGACTTAAGTTTGACAGCTGAGCAGTACAAACGGTTTTGCCTCGATATAGTGCGGTTAACATACATTTTACATGATCCAACGTCATATGGCTGACGGTTTTTGCTTGCATGAAGTTTGAAGAACGAAGACATGTGCTGGCTCATGTGCGGAAATCTGTTGAGTATATAAGGAATGTCAATCGCTCGATGCACGATACATTTAGTGGAGAACTACAATGCGAGCAGGATTTCGATTGAGACGTTTTGTGAGAAAACGTTTGCAAAAATATTGTTTCACTGCTTAATCTTCAGCAAAAGAACATGTACGATACATTATTGAAGGCGATTGAAGATGACAATGCCAAATTCAATTCAGTCAAGATCAGACATTTCGCTTGCGGTCGTGTGTTCAGAAATAGTGGCTATGGCTGTACGATGACCGACAAGCTAACATGTAACAATTTAAGAAACAGCGATCGTACAGGAGTTGAAAACTAGCAAAATTATCATCTGGGTGAATGCACAATAGAACATAAGCATTGGAGGTTCTTGATCGAACACTGAAAGCTTTTTTGAAAGATGTGAGACGCTTTAGAAAAGCAATGATATTACTTTCTGGCGATATCCGTCAAATTTTACTTCCCGCAATCAACATCTGTAGTTGAACTTAACATTGAAATGATACGTAAAGAAACTGCATTTTGTGACGAAAACGTGTGTTGAATTGCAGAACGATCCATCAGTCTAAATAAATACAATTGAAAATGATTAAATTCTGGTTGATGCTGCAACTGGTCAGATTTCGTTCAGTTTTTGGGAATTCACATCCTATAAGGAATAATTCTTTGGAAAACTGTTCTCGAACATCGATTACAACTATTGGACGTCGATGATTTGAATTTATTTATTCAAAATCAAATCACATCCACATACTGCATTCGTTAAAATCGGTTGATCGCGTTTTGAAAGGAACACTAATATCAATTCTTTGTGCTACGAAGTTTACCGGGTCAGCTAGTTATTTATAAAAACGACAATTTAAAAAAAAAATGCAATCTTTCAGAACTAGCATCAACATCTCGTTTTCGAACCAAATATACTTCGAAAATTGTCTAGAAACTTCTTTTCTAGTGTCAAAGGGATAAAATTCAAAGGCCCTTTATTTCAGTGTAAGAGATCGTTCTAATTTCAGGATTGAACCCAATTCTACTAAAAAAACACTACTAAAATGTAAGAGAAACACTAAAGAAAATGATGATTTCCAGTGTCGCTTCTCAATTTGAATAGATTTTTGACAACTGAATTTTAAAGATATGTACATAGGTAGAGGTAATCTCCAACTGAAAAACTGTTTTTGAGTTGATTTGGGTTCAATTTATTTGCAGGATAAGCAGACTCTGATCTAACTCAACGATTAAAAACCCGGCCCTGAAAATAACAAACAATCACAAGATATAATACAAAAATCGGATGGAATATTCCCAGATGTTGCGATACTGCCTATCTCCCACACATTTTGCATATATTTTTCTCATTTTTTCGTATCTTAAGGCAATTGTTGTTGTTGTTTTTTTTTAGGTTTCTCAAGACCACTCAGCTGTCTAAATATAATGTATAGCTTTAAAAAACTGAAAAGTTTTGTATTCAATTTTCAAATCCGGTGTCTAAGTTAGACAAATCTAAGGGCCAGTTTTTCAGTGCGAGATTTCGGGGTTAATCCTATGTTAATTCCGAATTAACTCTACTATTTTGGTGAGCTACCTCAGAGACTAAACTGAGGGTAATTTTCATTGATTTTATTATTGAAACTTTAGACAGTGCAATATCCGCTGTGGTGCCATCATCTAGATTTTGATAGTGCGTATAAGGGTGATAATCATATAGTGTCTCACAGCGATTACATTAGATTTTTGACAACTAAAGTTTACCTTGAACTTGAACTGAAAGACAGCTTCTGAGTAAACTCAAGGTTAGTTTAGATAAGATAATCAAACTTTGAGTTAACTCAAAGTTAATTCAGTATTGAAAAACTGAGCCAACAATGATATAGGTTTATCTATAAATCCCAATGTTTAAAGCTGCAATGTAATTCACTCTGGTGATCAGGTTTCCGCATTTTTTCAAGCACACAATTGAAACGTTTGTCCTTAGGTATATATTTAGTCAAAAACACGTACTTAACTCAGCGGATTAAAAATGCATAACAACTGGATTTAAAACAGATTTAACTTCATTGCTAACCAATTTTAAACCTTCCTATACGTTTATGTCAATAACTTTACATTTCACCATTTGTTCATCGTTCAAAACCTAAAAAAAAAAAATTTACTTAACCTTTTTATTGCAATCCGTAGAAAAGGAGTGAATAATATGCACCTGGAGTTTAACTTTTGGCTCTTGCTCACTTTCGACCCTGGTGTTAATTTAAAACCGGAAAGTGAATGAATAAACTGGCCGTGAATACGTGAATAAACGCCTGGTGAATGGTTAAATTTCCACTGTATGTTGGTTATGAAAAATGACTTTAAGAACTGCAATGATTGGGCGCACGGCCGTGCCTAGGGGTGGGGCAGTGGGACAAATGCCCCAGGCGCTTAACCATGAAAGCGACGTACCGCAAAGGGCACGCCACGTTCTCTGAAAGACGCCACCATGTCGTGAATGCCAATACGAGGAGAACTTACGTAGGAAAAATTATTTTGCTTTTATATTGACCAAACTGAAATGGATTGCAGTAAAAAAGGGAGTTGACGAATAAGATACTGAAAAATAGGACGATGGCATACCTACTTGACGATAGCAATATCTGCGTCAAAGAACAGCAATCATTTGACGATCCAATTGAATTTGATTAGACGTTTTCGAAAACAGCTGATATTTTGATCAGTTAATCCCTCAGGGAATGATGCTTAAAAGTGCGCTTAGCTTGCTTCGGATTTTTATCAATCAAAGAAAGGGACCGGAAGAAAATGTGTCTTAAACAAAATCTTAAATGATCCATAGCATCAACAAATGTTTTAGTTCGAAAAATGGTGAATTGTAAAAATATCGATAGGTTAAAATATTGATTCTTATATCGACTTTTTGTATGTTAAAAGTATTGGGAAAAAATAAGTTGATAAAAGTCGATCCGTTTCTCGACTTTTTTCAAGGCAGCTGACTTTTTGTCGAGTCGAAATATCAAAAGGTCAAAATTTAATGAATCAGTAAAAAAAAGAAGGTAATTTTAATTTGTTAGAAAGTCGATATAAACCGATATTTCAACAATTTTTTTGTCGGTCCTTCGTGTGCAACCTATAGAGAAATATGTTGGTACTAGTTTGGGGTCCGTATAAATGCGGTGGAAGTGACACGATTTATTATTTGATTTTTTACTAACTCTGTATAAAAAATTTATAGCGAAAAAGGCGGCTAATATAAACTTGCCCCAGGTGCTCTGAGGGCTAGAAACGGCTCTGATTGGGCGTATTTTTGCAGTTTCATCTGCTTTTTTTCAAGCTTAATGGCAAGTAGGTATCATTTTCAAACGGAAATAGGTTTGAATCATATTTGTCTCGAACATACAGCACCATTACTGAAAATTTTAATAAGTAAAAATTAGCCATGTACATCCGATAAATTTTCAACTCCACTGTACGAACCTCCTACGTAGAGATTTTGCTACCTATAGAAAAGAAATATTTGTTCAAGTTCAAATGTCACTCTCTTCGCATTTAATCCTCCTCTCTTTTTTTTTTCTAATATCAGCTAGGACAGCCGTTAGATAAAATAACAACAATAAAAAAACAAGGTAATAGGTAATCATCAACACCACTTGAAAACCCTATAATTATACCAACAAATTAATACATCATTTTTTAACTCAACGACAAAATACAAAGCTGCACAAGAAAAAAAAATCGATGTAATCACCCGGTTCCCGCAATCAATTCTGATTTATTTTGATGAGGGAAAAAGCATCATTCAGAGTTGAGTTTTTATTGTTGATTTTTTTTTATGAATTATTATTATTATTGTTCTGTTTCTGTCAGTATGTTTTTCTAACTGTCAGTGTATTTTGAATTGTCAAGTGATTAGTTTTGAAGAGATTATCTTGAACTTGAGGGTTTTTGTTGTGTCGAATTTGTTTGTGTTGAAAAAAGAATATATCAATTTAATTAAATACTCACAGTGAGTTTTAGAGATCATAGAGCAAAATAGAAAAGCTTTTCACACACAGCACACAATTATAATTGCACAATCACAATACAAATTATTATTGTTTTTCTTTTTTTATGAAATAAAATTTGCAAATTAATTTAAGAGTAATGTGCGTCTTTTGGTTACCACGTGATTATGCACAATGCGCTCTATTGGAATAAGGGGGTTTTCTAATTTTAAATACAAAATTGTTTTCTATTCAGGTTGAGTTTGAAAAGGGGAGGCAATTGGTTTAAAATATTGGCCACCGTCAGAATAATTGGACTAGGTAGAGAGTACTGACAAGTTTTCTTCATTTTCATCTTTCTAAAGTTTAAATTATGCTCAGCAAGAATCAGTTGAGAAAACTATATAGTTCGTTAGATAGCGTTGCGTTGCGAGTGAGAAAATTTCAAAGCTTTTACGCAATGCCTCAAGGATCCCTCTCGTTCTCATTTAATTTGTCAGAAATATACTCTTTATCTGAGGGGAAAGTTGTCAAAATCGTCATTTTGGTCAATAGGCAAAAAAATAAAAAAATAAACAAATCATAAATTATGATTTTGATTCTGATATACGGAAAACGAAAAAGTTTGCCTGTTTGGCTCCAGCATAAACGACTTTATCGATTTCGTTTAAATTTGGAACCATCGTATGGGCTTTTTTTGTGGAAAAAATTACGGTGTTAAAAAATCTTATTTTTATCAATATAAGTTCCACAGATTTTAATTTAAAAAATTATTCATTAATGTTCAAGTAACGGTTTTTATCAATTTTTTTCCCGAAAATGGTTATTCAATGGTACTCCTATACAACAATTTTTGCAATTATTTACTTTTCGAGTTTCCTGCCTTTTGTTTGTCTTGTTATTGAAACTTTATTCATCATACGTATACCTTCCACTAATTGCTAAACAAAAAAAATCATACTTTCTTTGGTTCAGTCAACCCTGTCTCTTAGACTATTAACGTATTTCTCTTATCTTTTGTTCTAAATTGAACTCTTTTGTGAGATGAAAGACGATAAAAATGCCTGAGATGATTCTAATAAAGATAATGATGATGTTAATCTTATTGTTGGGGATTAATGTTGTTAGGAGAATTGGGAATAGACACATTCACATTGTCATCATCATCATACATACATACATACATATGTACATATTAGGACTAGAACATGAAAAGCGAGTGCGTATTTAAGTAATAAATTGAAGAGGGTTTTCATTTAAACATTTGATGACAATAGATAAATATAAAACAGAGTGCTCCAAAATGGTCAATAAGTGTTTGAAAACATTATTATTATTATTATTATGTGGAAAGGTCATCAAGACCTTGAAGCTATTTTATATTATGGTTAAAGGTCTTTTTTTTATGATTGAAGTAATGATATCCATTTTCTGGTTATTTTAATGACAAACAGATAAAAATGTTGTCCGTAAATTTTACAGATACTTTCGTGAAAACCATCATTGCTATTTTTTGTGTATGATGGGAATATCCCTTTCATTGGATTCTAAGATATAATTGTGTATCATCACTTAGAATTGCCAATCATAGCAGCATTATTTTAGGCATTTTGTGTTGTTAATTAATGTTATCACCTTCATTTATTGATTTCATGCGAATCTCAAGCGCGGAATTGACGGTTCGGTGACATTAGGCCATGTGTTATAAGGCCATATTTTGATATATGGCCATATGACACTTTCGAGATGTGTCATATAGCCATATTTAAGCATAAAGCCCTTTGACGCTTTGCCAAGGTGTGGTGAGGCCATTATAGCCTTGTGTCACTTTCAAAAGTATTTTTCTTACCTGTGAAATCCTAAATAATAAAATGCAAATATTTTGTAGTATGAACTTAAATTTTTCATTCAAAATTTAATTTGTATTTTAAATTAAATGATAAAATTACAAAAACAAACAATAACTTTTATGAACTGTTTTCAACAATTCTCCTGCAGATAGAATTAAGAATAGCATTATTGTTCTTTATGTAATTTTCAAAAAGCTTTTTAACTCTCTAAAGTCTAAACACATTTAAGAGTGGGTACTTGGAGCTTGGTTGGAGGAGAGAATGCTATACGAGCATTTTTACAGCAAAAAACACAAACACTAGTTTTGTCTGCATTCAAAGTTAATTCGTCTAAAAATGTTCACTTTCTGCTTAGTCATCCACATTGGTGTAATTTAGCTGCCTCTCCAGTAAGAAGGTTGTTATGTTGGTTTTTGTCATCTGACTAAGGAAATCATTAATAGAAATAATTTGCTTGTCCAGCTTCTTCAAGGTTATCTCAATTTTTGGCCATCTTCGTCCTTGATACGATGTTGATGAGGCTGGAAAATATCAAAGGTTCCAGACATCATTATCTCCTTGATTTTATTCGATCCACTTCTAACAAAAATTTTCAAAAAAACTTAAACAAGTTACCATGGATTGATAGTTTACCCCTAATTGTAAGACGACTATTATAGACTTCAAGAGCACTTCTTGTAGTTCTCATAAGGGAATCAAATACTGAAAGAGCTGGTGGAGTTTCCTTACAAAAAAAAAAATTACATTATAATATGATATTAAGTATATGAACAGAAGTAGGTACCTTATCAATCCATTGTCTTTTGAAATTAATCAAAAATTCTTGAGAAATTCATTCCCAATTTTTTTCGGATCTGTTTTTCATTTTTTTCTAAATACAACATGTCAAAAGCTGATTAGATATCTTTTTGAGGTTTCTTGAATGGAAGTCCCAAAAATTTTCGAAATAATCCATTCACATCTTTATTCTTGTGCAAACGAGTCACAAACTGTGGAATCTTTGACGCTTTTCTTCGAAGATCCTGGCAATGGAAATAGTGAAACCAGCTAGTGATTCAGTCCTTCAGATAGCTTCTTGAAATATGATTCGTAGGCTGTGTCGCGATCCTCTTTTACGGTCAGTTATTAATTAATTTTGCTTCAAACTGGGAACAATTTGCTTCAATGCGGAGAGGAGATATGCTTATTCGGAATTGTGAGTTGTGACTCATTAGCTTAAAAATAAAAGGACAAATCTGAAATTTAAACGTATATTCTATAAAATATTTATTTCATCTAAAGTGAATTTGTAGAAGAATAGATTTTCAACAAAAAAATCAGTTAAAATTATTTAAAATAAAAAAATATATCGTTATTCGCGAAAGCGCAGCGAGCTGAATAAAAATTGTACCCAAGAGAAAATCCATTTGCGGTGTGAAAATAAAAATTCGAGGAAAAAGGCCTGATATTATAAGACCATACTACAATGTCGTCGTCGTTCTATCTTCTATGAAAACTCCATAAGTCCATTTTTTTCAAAATCGAGAAACCTCTAGTAAATACCATATATTTTATAAAGTATGTATAAACATTTTAGTTCTGTAAGGCGCCAGTTATAGCTATCATTGAAACTCATCATTGAAAATTTTAATGATTGATTTTGAGATGCTAAGGAAGTAAAATCGTTTATTATTTTGATGGACAAATAAACCTTAAGACTTAATTAATATTTCTAGCCAAAAAATTAGTTCAAAATGGCCCAACTTTCCACATAAAGAGACTTTTCTTATTTCAATGACTGAACTACCTTACCAATGATCATTGAAAAATTCAAAGCCAATTTATGTGGAAGGTTGGGCTGATTTGAAATTTTTTTTTGGCTAGATATATCAATAAAGTCTTGAACTTTGATCGTCCATTAAAATGATAAATGATTTTGCTTTCTAAACATCTCAAAATCAATCATTAAAATTTTCAATGATAGCTATAACTAAAGGTCTCTAAATCTTATGTTGGTTGATTTCTAAAGGAATAAAATGCACGACTGGATCGCACGTACTTGCTCTTATGTTAAAGTTGTTTGGAACTTAAGAACTTTAAAAAATATTCAAGTAAAATTATAGAAAAAGTATAAAAAAGCATTTAAATCGTTCTTTTAATTGTTTTAACAGCCTGATAAATAGCTTAGAGCGCAAAAAAAAGTATGCCATTTGATTACTTAAAAAAATATCAATATATGCAAAAAAAAAACTTAAAATCGTTGGAGCCGTTTTCTTAAAAATTCATTTTTTATATATAAAATTTTTGTAACATTTTTCAAAAAAAAATTTGGTATGCCAATTTTGAGTATATATTAATATACATTTAAAACTGAAATTTCAAAAGAATTCATTAACCCGTTTTTGAAATATTGAATTTTCAAAAAAAAATTTTGAATCTTTTTTAAAAATCCAAAATTTATTTTTTCAAAAATGTTGGTATGCAGTATTATTTATATTTTAACAAAGCTTTTGTGCAAAAAAATGTATTGAAATCGGATGAGCGGTTAATGAGAAAACCAAAAATCAAAAAAACCGTTATATGACAGGTACCGTTAATAAATGTTTTTGGCGATTTTTTTTCTTACGGAAAGGTATATCACATCTACAATAATACACTGATTTTTTTTTATCAAAATCGTTGGAGCCGTTTTTGAGATAAATAAGCTTTTCCTTAACGGTTGTATGGCAGGTACCGTTATTTTTTGAGCTAAAAAAAAAATTTCAATTTTCCCTCTGGAGAGTTACAAAAAAACCTTAAGTTCAAAATTTGAAGAAAATCGCTTCAGCGGTTTAGGCTGTAGGTTGAGGTACGGACAGACAGACAGACAGACAGACAGACAGACAGACAGACAGACAGACAGAATTGTGCCACCCACTTTTTTCGTGTTCTCTATCATCGTAATGTCATGTTTGATTGTTATCTCGAAATTTTTTTTTTGCACGAATCCAAAACTTGCCCTATAGTACCTATATCGCAAGTAAAAATTAAAACAAATGCAGTTAGGGAGTTTTCATAGAACGACGCACACTGGGACCTCTTGTATGGAGAGCGTGCTCAAAATGCAAAATTGAATCTAACGGTTTCGTATAAAATTGTAATGCGGATTCAAAGTTCACATGATTGTTCATCAATATGTCAAGTTTTGAAGTTTTGGGAGACAGAAGTGTAGTAGAAAATAAGCGATAAAAGTAACAATTCATGTAAATTCAAGAATCCATTGCGCAGTTGTTGGTCATTTGAAAATTCGAAAAAAATAAATTTGTAGTGAATACAAAAATATAAAAAATATATTGACATCAAATGAAGCTCAGTAAAAATAAAAAAATGTTTTTATAAAATTAAATCAACATATTTCACTTGCACTTTAAGAAAATTGAAAATTTGCGTAGAAAATGTTCAAAATTTTTTTTCTTTATTTTGCGCACGATGCTTTTAAAACTGAATACGTGGTCTAGTAGTATCAATATTCCTCTATATGAAACAGAAGTCAAAAGTGAGAGCACGGTGCGCAAAACCGAAATAAGATTTTTTGAATATTTTCTGCGTAACTTTTCAATTATTTTAAAATGTAAGGGAAACATGTTGATCTAAATTGAAAAAAAACATTTTTTTTATTTTTACTGACCTTCATTTAATGCCAATATATTTTTTATATTTTTGTATTCACCACGAATTTATTTTTTTTCGAATTCTTAAATGACCAACAACTCCGCAATGGATTTTAGAATTTTCATGAATTGCTACTTTTATCGCTTATTTTATATTACCTTTATGTCTCCCAAAACTTCAAAACTTGACATATTGATAAACAATCATGTGAACTTTGAATCCGCATTACAATTTTATACGAAACCGTTATTTTCAATTTTGCATTTTGAGCACGCTCTTCATACATGAGGTCCCATTGTGCGACGACGATATGGTGTTAACTGTTAAGTCACATACAAAATATGAATTGATGTAAGGTCAACGAAACACCTTACTGTCTTATTTTAATTATTATTTATTTTTAATGACGTGTTTCAGCCTTACTTACTGCCATCAACGGATCAAAATCGATTCGACTCGAGAAATAAAGTTAAGCCGAAACGCGTCATTTAAAATAAAATTATAAAAAAATGTACAATTATAAGGTGTTTCATTGACTTTATATCAGTTGAAAATTTAGTTTTGTGTGCAGAACTCCTTTAATAAATTAAATAAATATGGTGTATGTCCTGTTGGAAAAGCTTCAAATTCAAATGGCCATACATATTTCAACATATGGCCTTATGTCACCACAGGATAATCGAGTATCATAAAATTCAGTACTTTAAAATCAGCCAGTAAATTTCATCAATAGTGCCGACTGCCGACATAGCAATAACGGTACCTGCCTTACAATCTGAGCAATTTTGAATAATCTTATTTTTCTCAAAATCGGCTCCACAGCTTTTCTTGAAAATGCAATAAATTACTTTAAAAAAGGCTAGAATAGAAATTATTTTTCAAAAATAATTGTTAATGGTACCTCCCATAGAACCATTTTTTATATTTTGAATTTTATTGAAAAAAGTATTACTTATTTGCCAATAATTTTTTTATGCAGAAGCTTCTAAAAATTTAAACAGTATTGTGTAGGTCACTATCCCTACCAAAATTGTCAAACAATTTTTTTTTTTTTTTTTTTAAAAAACATTTCAACTTTTTTTTTTAAACTTATTAATTTTTCATAGACGTTGATTTGTTGTGGAGCTCAGTAATGGATTTTTTAAACACTCTTTAAAATATTTTAAGAAAATACTTTACTTTTATGCAAAAATATTGGTGCCTTGCATACAAATGTTAAACGTTAATAAAAATCTTATTTTTTCCAAAATGGCTCCAAAGATTTTAATCACATTTTTTCAGCATACTTGAACATAAGTTACTATTAAAAGTGCCTAGTAGAACGTTTTATTTTTTAATGGAGTTGGAATTGGAATATAAAGAAAAGTTTCAACAATTTTATTTGAAAATTCGATATCTCAAAAATGAGTTGTCAATTTTTATTTTATTTTTATTTGCACCTTAACAACAATTAACATTTTTCCTTTAAAATTTTAAGCATTTCATAAAAAAACATAAAGAGTTCCAACGATAATTTTTTTCTTTTTCATTAAATAATTTTTCATCAGATGGTATATTTTTTCCTCCTCCAATTATTAAAAAGTTTTTACAGAATTTAAGGCCTCGTGTCAATTACGTTAAATTTACCAGTTTTAATAGGGGCGAATAAAATTTAAGGTTTTTGCTGTGTCAATTGGATTAAATATGATTTTGTAAAACACACAAATATTAAGTTGAACTTTTGTTTGTTTAGTTACAAGCTCTTCTCTCCAAAGAGACCAATAAAAATTGAAATAAATTAATTTAAAAAATAAATAGAACAAAGCATTTAACACTTTTATGTTTACAATAAAATGCAAAGTCTAGCCTATTACAAAATTTTTCGGGGGTCGAAACCAAAACCTTGTTTAAATGTTATTCGAGGGCTTCAAAATTCTATATAAATAAATACTTCACCATTGTGCTTCAAGAGATTTTGTATATAAGGTACCTAATGAGTAAATAAGAAATTCAGGTGGTGTTTATATGTACATAGGTACATATCGATACCTTCCCGTAAGAATGTATTAAGCGACATTTCAAAAATTTTAAAGGCATCGAAAAAACCTCTGGTCCAGTTATTTATTTATGTATTTAAAAAAATTTAAAAAAATTGGAACGGGATTTTCAACTCAAAATGCTTCTAAAAATCTGTTTATAACAGCAAAATGCCCAAATAAGTAACTGAATAATAGACCGATAGCCCAAAGCAGATTTTGGGTGTGATCGATAGCAAAAAAAGAAGTATAGGCGTCGAAAGCTTCATTAAAGGCGAAACAAAAAATCAAGGTCTTGTAGTCCACAACTGGGGCCTTTGCGAGTAACAGTGCATCGAAAAAAAAATATGAATGCAACTTATATCGGAATCTGAGACCATTTGAGTGTATAGTTCACTCTTCCGGCCCGTTTAAGAAATTCAAAATTCTAAGTGAAAAAACGGTTTTTTTAAACAGTCCAGTAGGGCGAATCAAACACTCAATTGATCTCAGATTTCGTGATATGGGATCCGCGGAGCTTATCTAGGGAGGGGTAAAAACCAATTTCGGCTAACACGATTTTCCTCGAAGTTGCATTCAAATTTTTTTTTCGGTGCGCTATTTCTCGCAAAGGCCCCAGTTGTGGACTGCAAGACTTTGATTTTTTGAATAGCCTTTAATGAAGCTTTCGACGCCTATACTTCTTTTTTTGCTATCGCTCACACCCAAAATCTGCTGTGGGCTCTTAGTCTATAAGAGTTATTTTAAAAATTTAATTTAAAATTTTTCAAATGTCGCTTAATACATTCTTACGGGAAGGTATCGATATTATGTATTGTATATGCATTTAAAAAAATGAAACAAAACTAAGGGCCAGTTTCAAATGTTCCGGTTAAAGTCTCGGATAGCCTATCCGGAACTTATCCGCAAGATAAACTTCAACTTTTGGTTTCAAATGTCTCGGATAGCGATATCCGACAGATAAAGTTTCGGGTAGCTTAACCGCCAGTTCAAGTGACTGTTAAAGTTTTTATCCAGAAGATAAAGAAATATTAATTTGAAACGTTTGGAAAAAATATATAGTTTCAGACCATCCTTATTTCAATGATGTTTTTCGATGATTAGACACTCCGAACGCCTTACTCCTGAGCTTTTGCAATCCTTCGCGGTTCATACTGAATTTAAATGCTAAAAATCAGTGACATTTCAATTTAAAATGAAAATATTTTTTTTGTTTTGACAACTAAAATTGAATTTTCAGTATGTGCTTGATGTTTATTGTTGTTCTCAAACTGTAGGTGCCTGGTAAATTTATTTTATTTGACGATGAAACAGAAAATTAATAACAGCAACTTTTATCTGCTGGATACTGTTATGTGTCGGATAGCTATCCGAAACTTTAACCGGAACATTTGAAACTGGCCCTAAATTTTATTTTTTTCTAGTTTCTGTCTGCAGTAATATTTAAATAAATAATTTTCAAACCCAATTGTCTATATGAAATAATAAATAATCTTTTTTTGTTTTTATTTCAGGTGAGTTGTGAATGGATACAAAAAATAATAATTAAAAACAGAGGTATTTTTTCAAATAATTGAATAAACAATATTCTTTCTAATACAAAAAAAGACTCAGGCCTATCTTTTCAATGCGAGTTAATGCGAGTGTCAGAGTTAACTTACCAAATTTTGGTTTATTGCTTCAAGCTAAACTTCGAAACTCGTATGATTTCGCACTGAAAAACTGGGGCTAATCGATCAGTTTTTCGATTTTTCCAAGTCATTTCTTCAGAATACCTATACCTAGCTATATATAATTTAATTTCAATAAGATATAAATTGAGAAATATTTAAAATAAATTTAAATAACTTCATTTCTAGATTTAAATACCTAAATGAAAAAATCTTATTTTTCTTGTTAAGCTTTAAAGTTTTTATAGTAAAAAAAAAAATAATAATATGTATTTGTCTACTTAAGAACTTGTTATCACTTAAAGGACTTATATCTACTAACGCAAGAGTTAATATTAATTTAAAGCTCGTGTCGAATTTTTTTTTCATTTTTTTTCCACTCGTTTTTAATTTTTAAGAAAATTCTTGACATTAAGAAATTACCGTTTCATTCCGTTAGTGAGTAATAAAAGCAGAATACTTAATAAGCCATTTTTATTAATTAAAAAAAGTCATTGCACAATTACAACAAAGAAAAAACAAACATTAAGATATAATCCATCAGGCAAACACGCAGATAAATGCAACAATTTTCAAAGGCCCTATTTATCTCTTTTGCAAATTAAAAACACACGTTCAAATCTAAATTGATTTCTATTAAATTCAAAGTAGGTATTTAAACGTCATATCAACTAATGAAAATCTATAAATTTATTTGTATTTCTTTGTACCAACGGAAAACACATGTAGGTACCTAAAATAATTACTGTAATTAAATCGCAAAAGTGCATTAAAAAAATAGCTCAAAAAGCGTATAAGCTACCCTTGTCATTCTTGTCATTAAAATTGCATGATCATTCATACAACTTACCAAAATAAAGAAAAAAAATGTTAATAAACATAAAAATTCCATTAGAATAATGTATGTTGGCTGCAGTTTACTGGGTCAAAATATAACCCCTCATAGTGGTTCTTGGCACAGAGACGACAATCGACCGATAGAAACACAATGAAGCCCTTCGAGGCTTTACTAATTGCCCGTCTACTGCCATATCTCACCAGAGTCATTACCATGTGTACGATATAACAAGTGCTGGATTGAAGGATTACAGACTTCGCAAGGCGGGCTAGGGCTATTTTTCTTAACCACAGTTTTTTTGGTTCAAAATAGGAAAATAAACTTTCAGTGAGAGTGCGGACTCATGATAAATTGAACAAATCTATTTAAAACCGTCACCTTGTACAATCTTTGCTGCGACGCTCTTGACGCGAAAGTTTACTTGAATCACACGAGCTGATGGCGTTTGAGTCAATACAAACTTTCACTTGTGTGTAACAGATTGCTTTGTATTGCGCTCTCTGTCTTTGCGATGAAAAAATCGTAGTCGCAATGTTTTTGTTTTTGGAATTTGGAGCATAGACCTTGCGATTTTCTTTCACGCGATTATTTAGTTGCAAAGAAAATACTAGAATACAACCTTAGCTAGGAATACAAATTTGATTTCGATTGTGAGACTATTTAACTACAAAAAATAAAACAATTGAGTCTTACGCTAGGAATACACTATGCTATAATCTGTCGCGCGATTATTCAGTCGCAAAAAATAGAACACATGAGTTTCAATATGAATGAACGCGCATGATATGTACCAAGGAATCATATTGAGTTGCGACCACTTTTTTAGTCTCCACGACAAAAAATCTCAAGCATGTTCTAAGCTTAGAATTTGGTTCAAGCCAACCATTTTCATTAGGTGTTCTCAAATATCGCAAGAACCACTTTTTATTTCAAAAGCAATCTTAAAACTCAGGACCGATTCAGTTCAGAGAATTTGCAGGTCAAAATCCACCACTGGGTATGACATGTAGGTCTGCGCCATCATCATTATCCCCACGACTTCAACGATGATGGTTAGAAAGAGTGCGGGGTATTTGCGGTGGCTTTTGTCACTTTTATGGAACATTAGAGCGCTACAAAGCAATTATTTAACTGCACTTGGGGACATTATAAAGGACTTGAAAGTACTCGTATCCATTTCAATTAATTTGTATACCTACAGATTGATGGTACAGATATCCAAAAACATAAACATGACAACGGCAAACCGCATATGTGAACCTGTTGTTTCCGCTAATCCGCTAATGACGTCAATCGCTGCGACAAAACTGAAGGTATTCTTATTTCCATAAATTTACTAGTTGTATGTTTTATAAATGTAAATGTTTTAAGTCTTACTATGATCAGTGTGTAGCTTAAGATTTTAATGTTCAAATGTCATGATTTTGATTAATATTGAAGAGTTTATTTAAATCCTTTGTTTTCTTGCAATTCCTATGTCTATGCAGTTATCTGTTTGGTTTGAATCGGTAATCAGCGTTTGTAGTGAGCAAATAAATCTCCTTAATACAAATTAATTTTTTTACCAGGAAACTAGAAAATATAGATGATACAAATTTAAAAATCTAAAGAAGTAGGTAGGTAGGCTTTTTTATATCTCAATCTTTAATTATATTTGTTGAGTAAATAAATTAATTAAAAAAAAAACGTTCTTAACAACTTGAGCATGTGTAACCAACAACACTCCGGATTTAATTTAATTAATTAATTAAAATGCATATATTTGTATGTGTGTGTGTTTTTTTTAAGCGAATGCAAATGTGACAAGAGATCAAAAATGTAAAAGCGTAATGTAGCAAGTCAACAGTTCCTTGCGTTTTCAAATAATCATCTGATCCAAACAAAATTTAATAGAAAGACAAATTATTATTGTGATGACGAAAAGAACAGTTAACCTGCTAAATTACCATCATTGATCTCTTGTTGCATTTGCAAACGCTTAATTTAAGCAATTGACATTAAACAAAGTTCATACATATTAGGCTTAAAATGACTATAAACTAATATGACGAATGAAAATTTCTTCATTGTTATTAAATATTCTATTTTTTTTTATTTGATTATATGTATAATGGTGCTAATGTTAGGTACCCCAACCCGAAGTAGAACCAAAGAAAACAAAGTAAATAATAAAATATTTTGAATATATGTACATACATATGTATGTATGTATGTATGTCTTATTTCAGAATAATTAATATTTTTTTCTTTTATCCAAAATAAATAAAATAAAACCTACAAATATATAAAACTATAATTTGACTGATTGCTCTGCTGAAGTTTTATTAAAATCCTAAAAGTATAAGTTGAACTATTGTGCCCAGTTTGGCTTTCATTATCCCAAAACTATACAATAAATAGCAAGATATTGTTTGTACACATTATCGCATAGTAGGGTTGATTAACTTCAAAATTGGAAAAAACAAATTAACTTCCGATGTACTTGTATGTAGGAGTAGGTAATAATATTGCATATTAAAGATTTGAAAAAAAAGAATAAATTTTTTAAATTTTGATTTGAAAAAAAATATTAAATTTTTTGATGGTAGTTCCCTAGAGGAGAAATTTAAATTTTTTTAGCTCCATAAATAAAGGTAGGTACTTGCCACACAACCGTTAAGGAAAAGCTTATTTATCTCAAAAACGGCATGTAACGACTTTTTTTAATTTGATTATTGTAGGTATGGTGTACTTTCTAGTAAAAAAAAAACAAATTTACCAAAAACTGTAATTAAATAATATTTTCAAAACTTTTTCTTGGCATATATGTATTCATATTTTGTCTAGTAATCAAATGGCATACTTGGTTTTGAGCTCTTAGCGATTTTACTGTAGTTGTTTATATAATTTAAACTATTTTAATACTTTTTTATATTTTTTATATTCTTTTTTTTCTATAACTACTTTCATATTTTAAAAGTCATTAGATTCCAAGCAACTTGAACATAAGAGTAAGTACGTCCGATCTTATCTTGATTTATATCAATTTGATTATTTAATTTTACATATTTCTTTTCAGTAATTATTAATTAATAATTTTATTTTGAAGATCGAGACTTCTACGTGTTGTTTTTCTATAACTCATACGTGTGTACTTAAATTTTTTGTTTTATAGTTTGAAAACTGACAATATTGAGGCAAATAATTGTATTTGGTGTGAAAAATTTAAATAATAATGAAACACACACAGTGGTTATTAAAACAGAAACAGTTTTTTTGGTGATTCGGGCTATGTTTTTGCAATTTATGTATAAGGTAGGTAGATACTGAATTAAGAAAATTTTAACTAATAGGTATCAAACCAAAAACATAAATGTGAATAAAAGAGCCAATTTCGTATATGTACATGAAACCTATGTCAGTCAAAAAAAGTAGATAATGAGATCTTAAATATTTGCCAAGTTTTAAGTTCATGAAGTTTAATATCAAATGTCTTTATCGAAACAATTCCAAATTATGACAGAAATTTGTATTTAAGGCCGCTTCCACATTATGTTGAATTGTGTAGATCAACATCGTTGATCATCAAACAGTGTTAAGTAAGTGTAGACGTGTTGGAATCGACAAAGTTGTTCAACAAATTCCATTTTGTTAAAAGCATTTGTGGGGTTTTAATTTCATGAACATAACCACCTCTATTAGTGAATTCGGCGAATGAGCTTTTGCCACGATTCAACTCATTTTCGAGATTTCAGATACCTATTAGTGAATTCGAGATAGAACATAGACATTGAACGACTGTCCGTAACATTATCTGCACCACCGACACTTTGTTCAACAAATTTGGTATTACTGAAACCGCAAACCATTCGCTCTCCATACAAACTTTCCCATTTTATATCCAAGCCAATTTTGTCGCAAATCTGCTATTGATTTTCTATATTTGCCAGAAAATCATAATGAATAACACAGAAATGTAAATTTAAACGCATAGTTCTGAATTTAAAAGTATAGTTTAGTTCAGGTAAGGTATTTAACATTCTTTTTGAAGAAATAAATTGTTAACAATTTTAGGATTATGTTTAGACAGGCTTCATAAATGAGGCGACTCATTTTGATGTGAGGACTGTCTGAACACCACTTGAGATTGCGTGTCACGTTTGAAATGTCAATAAATGACAAAAGCGATAATATAGTTCGGAAAATGGTAGGGAAGTTCAGGAATCGATAATATAGTTCATTGGAAGAGTTCACTGATTGAGAAAAAACGCGAATGCGAATCCAGTGCGAATCTGGTCAACTCTGGGGGAATAAAATATTGCGAATTGACTAATCGGCATGAATATATTGGTATGGAGCTTTATTAATCAATTTTTATTGGATGAATGTTGTGAATAAGTATTTAATGTTAATAATATCGTTTTAACTTTACTATTCACAAAAAAAATTTTAAAAGTTGGGTACCCCCAGGATTTGAACCCTGAACCCTTCGGTTGGATCCTGACGCATCGATCAGAAAATTCCAATCCACACAAATTGTTGCTTCGAAAATTTTTGACGTAGGTATACACTAGCATGTTGATCGACAATGTTAAAAGACAATGTTGATCGGCATAGTGTGGAGCCTCCTGAATGATTACCGATTAAAGCCCGACCAAGGGTTCATTTTTTAGTCGATTTTTGTATAACTTCCACTTCCACAACCTGGGTGTTTATTTCCTTATAGAACTGAAATTTAATAGAAAGTTAATAAAGTCATTGAAGTATATTTTGATTGAAATAAAATCTATTTTTGTTTATAAAACAATTGTTTTACCTGAATACATGCATTTGCTATGGCGGCCAGTTCATAATGTGGTTATCCAGTTGTTTTTATTTGCCACCAGGTATCACATTTTGACTTTTCTAGTCGTCAATTGTGTACATTAGGCGTTTTTCTTTTTTAGCTCTGAGCAGAGCATGGAGTAGAGCTCGAGCTATCGGAGTTAGCTCTGAGCAGAGTATGATCAGAGCTCTCTGATCTAATTTTGAAGCACACCTGAGCTCTGAAATGTCATACGATTGCGATGCGTTCAACTCACCAAAATTGAGTAATAACTTAATTTTCATCAGACAGCTGGCCAATCAAAAACTCGAAAAATTCAAAATTATAAATTGAAATGTCTGTGTTGAACGCGTCCCCTTGAAATGAGTGAACAAAAATGTGAAGTTGGCTGCGCTCAGCTTTTTGCACCATTCGCTTCGGTCTTTTTATCCTGAGCTCATGGAGCGTACTCCGAGCTAGCTCTGATTAAAAAAAGAAACACAAATTGAGCGCTCTGAGTACTCGGAGCTAAAAAAGAAACACAGATCTTTTTTTGACAACTCAGTGCTGTGCTCGGAGCTAAAAAAGAAAAACGCCTATTGTGTACATCATGAAAAATAGAATTGGTGAAATTTTTGGGACCAGTACAAATGTATTCCAAGACAAGCCCAAGATCCTTTGCTAAATTCAGATTTCAATCTAAAAATATATTATAGTAGGAGTATGGAATGCGTACGATTTAAACTTTTAAATTTTATTATGTTATTGTATTCGAATAATTTCCTCTCCCATTTTTTTTTTTCTTGGCCTACTTTAAGTTGACAAATATGAGTTTTTTTTTGTATTGAAAAACGATTTCCTTCGTATTTTGATCACAATTCTCACAATCGAAATAAGTTAAACCGATCAAAAATCATTTTGAAAATTGTTTTGGCATTAGAGGGAGTACATTTGCTAAAAATGTATGTATGTCTTCCAAATTGATTTTTAGTAAAAAAAAAATAAATCAATTCTGTTACCGAATGGAAAGCAAAAACGGTCAAAATCATCTCTTCGGTAGATCTTATAATCAAAAGTAAATTGATTAATTTTACCAATGAAAATTTGTTGAAAAAAATTGATTTTACGGCAGTTTATCAATATTAAAAATATGTCTTTAATGTGTACATATCAAATAAACAATATTATTCGGTCTATGGCTGGTAAATGTTGATAGTAGTTAGATATTCGATAAAAATTAATTAATAGTCAATTCCAAAGCTCCAAATGATTTTTTTAATCATATTTTTGAAATTGCAAATATTTCTTGCTCTTCATATTATTTCTTCCGTAGCGTTTATAAACATGTTGGAAATGAGGTACAATGAAAGGCCACATACAAGGATAACTTATTGTAGTTATCTTTCAAGTTTGAATACCTAATCCACACTAATAAAATAACAATGTAAATATTGGTTGACATCTAATAACGGGTTTCTGAGTAGATTTTTAATAAAAGTTTATGCCTTAAACCATAAATATACACCTAGCGTTATTAACAAGTTGTTTTTGGATAAAATATGAGTGGATAGATAAAGTCAGAACCTAGAGCCTGGTGCTTAACCAATATAGACAGTAAAGATATCACCCTCTGCCTCTATTTGGATTCACCATATTAACGTTAACAAAATAAAAAATAAAAATTGATTTATTTCACACTTAAGAGAAACCTTATGCTGGCTTAGTTATACGTTTTCTCTTATCAAAGTTTTTAGATTTACAATTCTCGCATGATTAAAATTTTATGAAAAAGAGTCGACTTTATATTGCATTGTACTATGCTCGTTACATGGACATTATGTTAGTTTCCACCAATCCTCGTTAGATTATCACTATGTCCATGTGGCAATTAGACTAAAATCTTTAATTAACTTTGTCATTAGGTATCCACCTCGATAGCTGCCGACATTTAATTAGGGATACAACTTTTCTTGGTCTTAATTCATTGAACACAGGGCTATATAAATATCGAAGTTCTAAGGATACGTAATCCAAATCGAATATAATATTGAATTTTTGTTTCATTAATGAAAGTACCCTAAACTTAGCATCACGGGCTCCAATTGGCCTTGCAGTTGAGATGTCCACAGCATGACATATACAATATGTAACACCCTTCTAACCATTTTCTATAGGCACCGCCGTCTGGGGCTAAATGGTAGATATGCTTCTATGTAGCTTCTTTAAAAATTACATAAATCTCATCTGCCATAAATTTAAGTTTGAAGACAAGTTTCCATGATTATCCTTGTACAACTTTGAAATTACACCATTTGAACCGCAAACACTATATATCCTTCCCAATCGATCATTGCTCTCGTATGGTTCTTTTGACACAGTTTTCATAATCTAAATTGATAACCCTGATGAGACAAACTTTATTTTTGCATCGTTTTGTACAGCAAATGCATCACATGTGCACCACAGACATCAGAGTCATAAATATTTCAACAACTTTATGCTGCAGGAATAGTTTCTAATATCCTTTCAATTACATTTTACTTGTTTCCTTGGCTCTAGTCGTATTCGTATTCGCATTCGCATCATCCTCTTCCGTTCGACCGCATAATAAAGCCATTAGCTTTGCTGGAGGACATCGTTTTTCATGACGAGACTTTATCTATGTATGTACAGTTCATATGATGTGTCCCACATATTACATATCCTGGAATGTTTAATGCATGTGTTTGTGTTTTAAAGAGAAATCCCCCAGAGCATACGGGTTACTGTTTAGCAATCAACTTCTCCTCTTTCCGACTCTAGACTCTAGAGTGTGGCATAAATTATTTTTATTCTTATGTTTACTTCCTTTTTGCCGCAAGTTAAAAATGAATAAAAAATAATACTCTCACAGGAGCCAGGAAGGAAGGACTGTATAAGGACATGGACTCTATACCAGAGTGAGCAGCACTCGTATACTCCTTTCATTCATATCTGGTTGATCCATTATGGCTTTGAGTTGTGTGTACTACA
This sequence comes from Dasysyrphus tricinctus, assembly GCA_963921185.1. Lineage (NCBI taxonomy): Eukaryota > Metazoa > Arthropoda > Insecta > Diptera > Syrphidae > Dasysyrphus > Dasysyrphus tricinctus. The sequence continues at coordinate 255,375,525 of OY992531.1, read as the reverse complement.
TTTTCCATCAACAAAACTGATGGTAACTACTTTTGCTTCCTTTGGTACTGAATGAAGCTGGTGCTGATGTTATGATGACATGTCATTCTCTCTGACTCTTGAGTAACCAGATCAAACGCTCTATAAGGAAGTGGGCAAACAAAATGTGGTTGAGTATTTTGTAGGAAATTATGACAAGGATTATTAAAATTAATTATACTAACCTTTTGCGTATCAGGATGTTAACAGGAATCAAGGGACCAGAAAAGCTCAAATGGTAAACGGTAGAATCACATTTAGAATATAGTAGAAGATGAACATAAAAGAGATATCCTTTCCAAACAACCAACCAACGAATTGAAATAAATGTGCCTCTTGAGATGGAAACAGCAATGATTTAGAACAATTTTGATTTCATGAATATTACAAAAAGCTCCCTTTGCTATAATTCTGGAGTACTCTAAATGAAGGCTTTTGAAAAGGAGCAGGGGGAAATAAAAATGTTAACAATTTATGCTCTAAGTTTTTCCAATGAGTATGAAATTCAAACCACAACTCGAATTGTTTTCCACCCTAATGGTTAAAGCTAAAACGCTAACAGTGTGTTCATAGCCGACGTTCTTCAGAGTTGTAATAACTATGGAGATAACCAACATTTTTATACATTTGAAAGCTTTTTGTGGTGAGACTCAAGAAAATCGTTTTTTGACCTTTTTAACTATACAGTGACTGAGAGCTTATTTGATGCAGTACTGATGTAGCACGAAAATGTTCGATATAAATCAGCTAGAAGTTTTTTGACAGCAGTTTATGACATTCCCTTGTGCACACTGGATCAGGGAACATAGAAAAAACCATGAGTGTCAAGTTAACAAAGCAACTTTCACGAATTGACAAATGGGAAGGTGTATGATTTGTTGTTAGTTAGTCGATTGTAAGTTGTGAGGAATTCGATTTGATCTAGTAATGTTTCTATGTTTTTTTTTTGTAGGTGCTTGGTTACGCGATTTGAAGTAAGCAGATCAACTTCCAATGATCGAAAAATGGATAGGTGTATAGTTTGTCGTTTATTAAGTAGTTGTGCTAATTTTGAATTTTTCGTTCTATGTTTTTTGTTTTTTTGTTTCGAAAATTGGTAGTAACTTCTTAAACCTCATATTGCCTTATAATTGCTGTTAATAAATCGTTAATAAGTTCTGACAAATTTTATTTTTATTTTCAATTTTGTCTATGTTTTGTAGGTGGTTTGCTTATATAAAATTGATATCAAGCTAGCAAAGCAACTTTCACGGACCAAAAATTGGGTAGGTGGATAATTTGTCGTTAATTAGTTGTGATAATTTTGAAGTTTTTTTTTCTATGTTCTTGTTCGATAATTGGTAAAAATTTTAAAAATTTAAATTTCACTGCTTGATAATTTTCCCTTGATTAGCTGTGACAAATAAAATTTTTCATGCAATATTTTCTATGTTTACTAATTTTGAATTTTTCATTCTATGTTTTCTATAATTTTTCGAAAATGGGTCAAAACTTCTAAAACCTAATATTATACTGCCTGATAATGTGCTGCCAAGTAGTCGTTAGGAAACTGTGAAGAATTTAATATTTTAGTGCAATTTTGTCTATGTTTTTGTAGGTGCTTTGCTTATAATTTATATCAAGCTAGCAAAGCAACTTTAACGGATCAAAAAATATGTAGGTGAATAATTTGTTGAAAATAAGTTGTGATAATTTCGAATTTTGTCATTCTATGTTTTTTCCGATGTGTGGTAAAAACTTCTTAAGCTTGAAATTTTACTGCTTGATAATTTACCGTTACTGAAAATCGTGTATGCTGTATTTTCTATGTTTTTTTGGGTGATTTGTTTATATGAGTATCAAGCTAGCAAAGTGACTTTCACGAATCAAAAGAAGGAAGGTGAATAATTTGGCATTAAAAAGTCTTAAATTAGTTGTTAAAAATTCGACTCGTTTTTGTTCGGGTGCTTTGTTAACTTGACGTCGACATATCTCGGAAAACGGTGGCAACTTCTTTTACTTTATAGTTTATGGCTCAATTAATTACCGTTGGTTAGCTATGACAAATAAAATTTTTCACGCCATATTTTCTACGTTTGCTAATTTTGAATTTTCAATTCTTTTTTCTATGTTTTTTTTTTGAAAATGGGTAAAACTTCTAAAACCAAATATTTTACTGCCTGATTATTTGCTGTCAATTAAACGTTAGTAAACAGCGAAAAATTTAATTTTTGAGTGCAATTTTGTCTATGTTTTTTTAAGTTCTTTGCTTATAATTCATATCAAGCAAGCAAAGCAACTTTAACGGATCGAAAAATATGTAGGTGAATAATTTGTCGATAATTAGTTGCGATAATTTCGAATTTGTCGTTCTATGTTTTCTATGTTTTTTTCGAAATGTGGTTAAAATTCTTCAACTTGAGGTTTTACTACTTAAATTTACTCTTAATTAGTTGTGACAAGTAAAAATTGTTCATGCAATATTTTCTATGTTTTTTGGGGTGATTTGTTTTTTTTGATGAGTATCAAGCTAGCAAATTGACTTTCACGGATTGAAAGTAGGAAGGTGAATAATTTGGCATTAATAAGTCTTAAATTAGTTTTTATAAACAAATACCTATATAAATAAATTGGGTGGCGCAACAGCTCGAGGAGAACCAAGGCCTAGTGACTTAAAAATCTCACACATTCCTGTGTGCGTGTTGTTGGCAGGAATGGAGCGGAACTAAAATTTTTTGCCGAGTCCGAATGGCTAGATGAGACGCACTTTCCATGACAAAGGTACTCTTCTTGCAAGAGGCAGTACCTCGAAAAAAAATTGTTTTTAGGTGGTAGCGGCTGGGAATCGAGCCCAGACCTTCGGCATGACTGTCCCACGTACTAACCATTATGCCACGATATGTCACTTTGCTACTTTATATCAAGTTAGCAAAGCACCACCTCGAAAAGGGGTATAAAATCAGCTCATAACCAAATGGTTAATGCCTTAATAATTTGCCGTTAATTCGTTGTGCCGATTTGAAATTTGTCGTGCAATGTTTTCTATGCTTTTTAAGTCTGTTGCTAAATTGATATCAAGAAACTGGTCATAATTAAATGGTTAACGGCTGTATAATTTGCCGTTAATTAGTTGTGATAAATTCAATTTTGTCATGCAATGTTTTCTATGTTTTTTTTTTGAGTACTTTACTAACATTATATCAAGTAAGCAAACAACTCAAAAATATAGCAAACAATGCACGTCAAATTCCAAGGAATTGTTCGATTTGGGAAACTATTATTTCGGCTTAAATTTGTCATCTCGTAATCGTTAACATTTGGGACATTTTTTCAAATTTCGTGTAGGTTGAAGTATTTTAAAGATATGGATGTAGAAAAGCCTTTGGTCTTTGGAATGTTTTTTATGATTTGGAACCCTCTTATGATCACTTCGATAAGTTCCATTTTTAGGTTTATTAACTACCTATGTACATTCAAAGATGATACGGAAACTTATCTTTTTAAAGTCAATGTCGAGATTCTTTCAAATATTTTCACAGAAATACAAATCAGAAAATTCATTATTACAAAAAACTACTTAGTTTTAAGATCTAAGTTGATTAAAACTTTCTTCTATTTATCTGCCAAAGGAATTACATAATTATCTTTTCAGTTTTGACCTTTTTTGATGCACGTATACAAGCTACATAATATTTCTTAAGTTTTACTTTACCCAAAAAGCAAAATTTCTCAACCATTTGTATCAAAAAAAATATTGTGAGTTGTTCATGTCACTTAACAGCGACATTATGAATTTCAATAGGCCCCCATGGCATAAAGAAAATATAACATGTTTTTTTTTTTTGTTATTTATTAAACCATATAAATGTAGAAAATCAGCCTCAAGGTTATTGCTTTACCTTTAAAAGTAAAAGAAAAAAAAACTTGTTTCATAGCATTTTGTACAAAAGTTACTGGTACACCTTTCGACCTTTATTTTATTTCATCATTAATTTTTTAAACTTTAAAAGGACACAAAGTCCTTATAGTTAGAAGCCATCAGAACAAAATCATTCAATTCAAAGCAAAAACATCAGGAGGAGAAAAAAGAATAAAATATTTTTCCACACCGTAGCATCACTAATGATCCTTGAAGTCTATAAAACAATTTTTTTTTTCTTATAATTCATGATAAGGAGCCAAGCGGGGGGCTGAATATAAAATAAACTTAAACGTGAAAGTTTGCCTCCGCTAGAGAACTTAAAAGTCTTGAACAACAAACTATCCGTGTGCTTATACCGCAAGAGGAAAAACCTCAACACTTACCTAGATACGTATAAATTTTTGCAGAATAAATTACGCTTCCTAGAGGATTCTTAAGGCGAACAAAAAAAAAAACATCTTTTTAATGCCAAACCCAACGAAGAAAGTAGCAACGTGGCTTTAGACCACTTTCACTATGAAATGAGTCCTTAAAATGCCAAGTGGAAATCTTTCATTTTCACACAAACACTCTATGCTGGCACAACTCTATTGACAAGCATCTGCCTCTAGCTTATGCTTAGAGAAATAAAGAGAGTGAGATAGTAGTTGTGTACGGTAGAATTTTAAGATTCGCTGTGCTAAGGAAAATTCAATTAAATTCTTATGCAGATTAATTATGCCAAGATAAGTCGAATAAGATGATAAGTATGAGTACCTATGTACCTATCTTTTTGCCCCTATGAGGTATTTCGTAGGGAAATTCTATAAAATGAAGAAAAGCAGACAAAACAGCTAAAATTTGAAGATACCTACACGTGTATGAGTATGAGTGACGAAGAGGCAATATTTTAGAACTAAAAACGTGGTTTGAATAAAAATTCCATTAATCTTATTTGTTGGTACATAATTATTATTCTCAGTTTTAAGGAACAAAATATGAGGAGCTATGAGTATATGAAGTATCCTTTTGATATATTTACAGACATTGTAGAATGGGATGCAAGCGTCTGGGAATGTTATAATTAGGAGAGCATAAGTCTAATTAATTGTAAAACCTTGAAGGCATACACAATATTGTTCCCACACTTTTCTCATCGACTTTACAATATGGAAGGTTAGTACGCGTAAAAATTATTAAACTTCTAGATCCATTTACCTATTCTTAAGTTATAAGTTGTTCCTTGCGGCGGTCAAAATGTAAACAAAATAAAAATTTAACGTAACCAAACAAAGGGTGGCGATGACGAAAAACGTATGAGATTGGTCTTAAAAGCAATGCTAGTTGTCAAGTCAAAACTATCTTGACGATGTGCTTCTATATCTTTTACCCTAATATTAAAGAAACGCTGGGAAATGTATGCAATACCGAATGAAAGTTCCCAATCACAATCATTCGGTGTTGCATCAATTTTGCAGTTTCGCACGCCACGCCAAGCTCGCTGAGATTCTCTTCTACTTGCATGCCCCACCTGTTACGCTGTCCTCCTCTACTGTGCTAACCCACGGGGTTGGATTCCAAGACTTCATGAGACAGAGCTTTGATGTCCATTCGTTCTAGGTGACCCAGCTCAGCCATCTCAGTCATTGGCTTTTCACTTTTGTGGCTAGGTCGGTGTCGCTGTACAGCCCGCACAGTTTGTTGTTCAATCTTCTTCTCCATTCCCCATCTATGCAGACGGGACCAATAATCATCCAGAGAAAACAGCCCAAAGCGTTTTCATGCATCGTTAACAGTGTTCAACTGTCCATGCCGAGTATTTGGTCGATGGTGGACATTACTGGCCTTATAAATCACATTTCTGTGGACCTATCAGGTTGTTGACGAATGGCTTCAGGCGTTCACAAAGTACATCAGAGAAAATCTTGTATGCGATGTTAAGGAGACTGATGCCTCTGCGGTTGGTGCAGTCCAGAGGATCGCCTTACTTCAAAATCGATCAACTAACTAATTCATCACCAGCCGCTTTGAACAGCTCGGCTGCAAGGCCATCAGCTTTATTCGACTTAAGTTTAGATGTAGCTATTTTCACTTCGTCACGGTCGGTAACCCAGGTTGAATTTCGGAAATAATTTTTCCATATCCTCTCTCACTACCATCATGTTCCCCTGATTGCCTTTGAAGGCTTTGGCTAAGGCCATGTAACGATGGGAGGCTCTATTTATTCTTTGATAAGTCTTCAAAACTTTATTCCTGCACTGGCATCCCTCTATTTCCTCGATCATTCGCTTCTCATGCTCCTTCTTCTTTCTGAGAAGCCGGTGTTCCTCTCTCCAATTCTACTTGCCGGCATTTTTCGGTGAACCAGGGGTTTAACTGAGGTGGTCATGCAAGGCCAAGCACGTCACAGGCAGAATTTCTGATGACAGATGGCATCCTGGCAATTCTTTCACTGGTTCTCGTTGCTTTAAATTGGCGGCATATAAGACTAAAAGAGGGAGCGAGAGACTCGTTCAGAAAAGAACCTGCGGTGATTTCATGTGACTGTAGCCATCCGACGTCGAATTTCCTCAAAGTATTTCCTTGTTTTGGCTTTGTTCTGGATATTCAGGAGCACTGAGTTGACTGTTGACTAGTTCTAAGAGTCAACTTTGGCTCCTTGGAACGCTTGGACATCCTTGATACTAGAGGGGTGTGGTAATCTGGTAAGCGGTGATGTCGTGCAAGCTGTGTCTTCTACCAAAGACGTCTTTACTTCTTAGTTTTCATTAAAATCACCCAAGACGAGTTTAATATCATAGCTGGGGCACTGCTCATAAATCTTCCTCACGAGCTCGTAGAACTCGTCCTTGGTTTCATCATCTATCTCCTCTTTATGGGGTGTGCACGCATATGAGGCTAAAGTTGGTGAATTTAGGCTTTATGCGAATTGTCAAGAGGCGCTCTTTCACATAGTTGAACTACGAATCCAGACCAAAAAAGACGCTGCCTTTGTTGTCGGTAACCATCGCCGTAGTAGATATAGCAGTCTTTCGTTTTTTTTTTTGCCTGACACATTCCATCACAATTCTTTGATGGCGGTGATGTCTTCTTTGAAGTGTCTTGGGCCTCCGCTGTTCGACTGCATGTGGTCCAAAGAGAGATAGAACATTCCACGTGCAGATCCGAAGTTCGTTGTCCATATTTCGTTTGCTAGGTTTGTTGGCTTGTTGTTGCTTCCCAACTAAATAGCTTTATGTGCACGGGAAGTCCCCGACTGAACCACTCCTACCTGGAAGACCAGACCCTTAGTATGACTCTAAGGGTGGGGAGCCAGATTAACCGCTCCTTATAGGCCTGAGTTCAGAATATGTCGTAGTAGCCCGTATAAGGTGTTCATCACTAAGTAGTTCAACCTGACTGGAACTGTAGACGCCACCGTTGATTAAATCTTGGGAGTTCTTCCGCTGCCACACTGGTGAACGGAGAAGTCCTTTAGTGGAAACACTCCTTCCGCCTTCTCTCGTTTGCTGTTCCTAAAAACCGTCCACAGGGACTGAATTCCCATTTCCAATTGAGGTACTAGGGAGCTGGTGTTCACCACATGATGGTGAAAGTAGAAGTTGATAGACTGAGGTGGATAGAACAAAAAAAAAAACTGTGGACCTTTTTGTCCTCTTGACTGCACATTATTTTTAAATCCTCCAACAAAATCCGAACGTTAAGAAGTCTGAGAGTTTGAAAAGTATAAAAGGATAGGATGAAATTATGTTGAAACTAGTGTTAAGATATTATGGTCAACCAACAACCGCAATGAGGCATTTCTTTAAATTATCTACTTAATATTCATCACATAGAACCTTATACTTAAACTTTCAAGTTATAATTCCTACCAAGAACTAATACTCAATTTAATTTTATGCGAAAACCCAAAATAGCACGACAAAGGACCCTATATTCGATTATGTAGTATATGGTGAGAAAATTTACACCTGATGTCTTATTCATTCAACACCAAGCTATATACACTTTAGTATTTTATTCACATTTTCTTCTCTGATGCTCAATGGGTATCAAGTTAAAAGAAAAATTCGGTCTTGTCAACTCAATTAGTTAAATACACAAAATCCAAAACCGCAAACACACCCAAAATCCATTGAAATAAAAATTCAATTTCCACCTTCTCCAGTACCAACCACCCTTACAAAACTACCACTCAACTTTTCTTTCTAAAAGGCTAAGGATATTTTTCAGAGAAAACAACAACAACTAAACAAAAAACTCCTACTTCTAATCAAATTTCTCTTTCTCATTCTTCGAGGACCTTTTTCAATGGTGTCCTTTCTGGCATACATGAATAGAATAGGATATCTTACCTTTCTATAAAATCATAAAATTTTATAAAAATGGCAAATATTTTTGTATCAGCAGCCAGAGTCCTGTCGTCACCAATATAACCCCTCCACTGACCAGACCATACCCAACAATGAGATGAAAAGTTGTAGGTACAAAATGGGACTTTTCAAGGTAAATTGCCATTCTAACATCAGAAAAAATATGAATACACCATATAAAAGGACGAAAGGGCATTTACCATCAGAGATTGGAATTTTTGCACATGCTTGCTTCTAAAATATAAAAATTCCAAAACTTTGTGGGTAGAAGGATGTCAGGTGCGACTTCAGGATCAAAATATTATGTAAAATTCTTTGCTCTAGATAAGTTCAAATGTACGTTGGACGTGATTCTTGGATTAAACCTATGTATAGTAGCTATATTCTCAAGGAATTTCTATTGGGAAAAATTATATTTCCTAGAATTTTTCGATAACCAATTCGATGGACATGAAAATGAATTTCATTTTAGCAACGTGCTTATAGCTTAGAAACCAAAATCCTTGTACGTACATATGAAAGGGATAAATGAAAGGCACTTTTTAGGTACTCAATAATGCAAATGTGCAACTTTATGTCTAGGGACATAGGGAGTTGATTTAATGAAGGAAAATTGTGGCCAAAGATTGGTTAAAGGCCATCAGGAACAGGGTTATAAGTATTGAATAAAATTTGTCATGGACACTCTCTTACCTTGGATATTTGATTAAATTGCTCTGTCAAGAGTTTTCAATTGAAAGCATAATATGGTAATGAACACATACAGAGAGATTAAGTCCAAAATTAAAATAATTAAAAAAAAAATAACAATTTTAATTTGAAACTTAAGAAATTAATCACCTAAAAGTATGCTTTATTCTACTCTCATATTTAACAGTGAAGATTTCAGATGACAATCGTTTGAATTTTGAAAAAAGCAATTATCAAAAGATTTACCTAAACGTTTCCTCAGCAATAAAATCTATGAGATAGCCAACTATAAGAAGTGTCATACTACAATACATCAAAAAATAGAAAATTATGCAGTCAGTTGTGCAATTTTTCTAAGCAGAAAATTACGAATTAGTTTTCCAATGTTCATAATACAAAAGACACCAAAATTATATAAAAACACTTATTTTATTACTTATTAACAATTCTTAAAAATATTTTCAACTTATACAATTATTTAACAGTCTTTGTCTTTATTAAGTTAACAAGCTTCATTCTTCGCCAGGAAGAATTCACCTCCAGAAGTTTGCCTGACTTGTTCAGCAAAACAATTGAATTCACATTCATTGTTATAGGAAACGCCATTAGATCCACAAACTGGACTCAGCATTCTGTTGCATAGGCAGGGATTCCTTACAGCAGCTCCACTAACAACAGCAGCCAAAGCGAGGATAACAGCGATACAAATTGCGAACAGTTTCATGGTTTTAAATAATTTTATTAAATCTAAAGACTTTTGATGAGTGTTAAGACTTGTGAGCTTGTGACTAGTGATTTGTAAAGTGAAAAGTTATTGCTTTTATAGCAAAACAAAATACCGATATCAATATATTTCCTTCCTTTTTCGTATCAGTCTTTAAGTAAAACAAAAACACTCAAGATAGTTCTACGCAATCAGATTAACTTTTGATCTGATCAAATTTTATTTGAACTGATATTCGTTTGAAATTGTTTTATGTGCATAATGACTTAATGACCAACTTATTTAAATAATTTAAATAAACTCGGACTAATTTAGTTATTTAAAGTAACATACTACATCAGTGTTGCCTTTTGGTCCCTTTAGGGGTCAAGTTACCTCTTTCTTAAGATCGGGCCCCGTAGCCCCAACTTTTTTTTAAATTACCAAAATGGTCCCTTTTAATTCAAAGCTACAATTTTTGTTTTCTTTATAATTTTAAAAGATGAAAAATTATGGAGAAAATTTTTTTTTGCGACCCTTTTCGACTTTTTCCTGTGGCAACACTGTACTACATACATATATGTGTACTTTTACTACTTTGTTTTGAATTTGGTACTTGAAAGCATTTTAAAGAATTAGATGGAAAAGGTACTCAAATCTACAGATTGAAATATTCCAAAATAATTTACAGCCAAATTCGGAGTTACTCAAGTAATTTTTCTTAATGTTTATGGGAGATGAAAAAAAAAAATTAAATCATTTTTGAATAAACTTTAAATTATAAAAAAAAATTACCAGATTTTCATCGCTAAGTTCAAAGAACCGCAAATCTCAGATTGTTTACACAAAATATTTTTATCAAATTTTGGCCAAATTCTGATGATAGTCGCCATGGAAACATAAATATATCAATTGTTTATGTTTTAGATTTAATTTTTAAACTTTGATTTGCTTTTGATGTCTTGAAGTGTTTTGGTTTTGATTTTAATAAGATTTATCTATGTACTAAGTGTTTTATTGTTAAAAATAAATGCAATTAATTTAATATGAATCAGATTAAATTATCGATTAAAAGTACCCACCTACGAGTAGTAGTTTTCAAGTCAAAATAGTCATAGCTTTACTAGCTGTTGATAGGCTAGTAAAAAGGTGTTGATAGAAGTTCAAGTGTTTTGCTGTCTGTTGAAATAGAATCCTCTCTTTGGTTTCAAGAAAGATAAACATTCATAAGAGTGTTCATTTATAATAAGATAAATGAGTAATAATAAGTTAAGTCATGAGTCATGTCATGACAAATACAATTAGTTTGAATTTTTTAGAAATAGCTTTTCTGCCAAGAAAACTGAAATGGTAATTTACATGAGTTGAAAAAAAAAAAAACAAGAAAAAAGTTACTTTTCAATATATTTTCTAGAAATAATGTTGATCCTATTGACTCTTAGTATGAGTGAGTTCAAAATCGTAAAAAAAAAAGACTTTTCATACGTATTGGCAATGAAAACTTGGTGCTTTGCACTCATTTATGGGAGAGTGAATCAAGTTTTAAAAAAAGTACCGTATTTTTAAAATACATACACTTAATTCCATTGTCATGGCTTTAGGCTAAACTGATGCAAGTTACTAACAATTTCATTGTACTGCAAATGATATTTACTGTTGTTTAATTATAATCATCGAAAGTTACTCTCTACTTATGCAGCTTTTAACTATAATATGTAAATGTACAGTACATAACGTGTCGGTTCAAAGGTAAAACTCACTAACTAACAAATTACACTTTTGAAGGAAATTCGACTAAAACATACTTTTTGAAACTGCAAATTCACGTTCCGCAAGTTTTTAAATAAAGTTCCCTGGCATACCTTTGAATGTCTCTATAAATACCGTGCAAAATTATACTTTTTTGATTCAAAAAATGCATTTCATTCTCATTTTCTTGAACATTTTTTTTTTTTGCACTTAGTGAGTTTTACCTTTGAACCGACGATAATATACATAATGAACCCCACAATTGCGATTTTTTTGTCCATTAAAAACATAAAAACAATATTCAATGCCCTCATTATTTTTTAGTCCATTACCGAAAACTAAATGTAAAAATCTTTCTTAGTTTTTGAGAAATTAAGAAAAAACAAAAGGTACTTTTACCAAACAAGCCCGAAAAAATTAATTTATTCATGAAAAAGTACCTTCTGTTTTTTATTAATTTCTCAAAAACTAAGAAAGATTTTTACATTTAGTTTTCGGTAATCAACAAAAAAATAATGGAACCATTGAATATTGAACAAAAAAAGCACTTAATTACGTAAAATTTTGAAAAATATCGACTTAAAATAAATAACAATTTTTTTTTTTAAATTTTGACTTTGAAATTTAATTTCTGAAAAATGATTTGCTTAAACAACTTGATTTAAAAACCAAATACAATGAATGGAGTATTTGCTTTCAAAAAAAATATAGCACATTATTAGATGCGTTTTCGTTGATTTTAAAAATTTTTTTTTTGCATTTAAAGTCAATATTTCAGAAACTGCCCCCCCTGCCTCAGGGAGGGGAGATACAACTTTCCCCCATACAATTTTTTTCTTAGAATAACTCCAAGAACCACACCCTAAAATACTTCTACTCAGGTCCGGGACACTCTGTATAGGTTGGTTACATAACCTCAAAAATAGTGAAAAAGCGGCGACGATTAGGTATCATTTAACTAAGGATATCTTGGAGACTAACAAGAATATTTAAAAGATTTTAGCCAAATTTTGAACAATTTTGTTTTGAGGAATCGTTACTAATTTTATTGAAAAAAATACCTCTCACTTTTACAATGGTAATATCTCGAAGGCCCGAGCTGATAGCGAAAAATTGATGATGGATTTGAGCTCAGCGCCTAGAAACATTCTTCACATATCGTTTCAAAGAATAAACTGATATTTGAAAACCTGTATTATTAATCGATCTAATCCCTTGGACACGAAGAGTGTAATTTCTTCGAAACGTCGGGAAGAAGATATTAATATAAATTTATTAATAACAAGTTCAGAAAATCTTTAAAAAGTTACAATCATTAATGTGAGCGAAAAAAAAGTTTAAAATTTCATTTTGATAGGACTATCTCAGAGACATGCATGGCAAATTTCATGTTTATTTTGTCTTTTTGGAGAATATTTTACAATTGATTTTAAACATGCTTCTCGTTACATACTTGAAGCTTTGAACCCCTTAGGGCCAATGTGTCCACAGTGGGTTAAATCTGTAATTGGGTTTTAACAGACTCTGATAAAATGGCGTTTATCAATCACAACTGGCTGATTAGCATGACCAAGTGTCCTACCTATTGAACCTATTTAACACACCGTGATACACCGTGACTGTAAAAATAAACTTATGGGCCGAAAAAAAGGATTCTGATGATCAGAACGGTAGCTGTGGAAAAGCTAAACACCCAACCTGTACAACATTGAAATTCTTGTCATTCAAACCTTCACTATTTATATATTGCGAAAAAAAACAGTTTTCAAGAGTAAATAAAAAACACCAAAATTTTTTATAAAAACACTAATTTTTACTTCTTATATCAATACTTAAACATATTTTCAACTTATACAATTATTTAACAGTCTTTATTTACGAAGCTAACAAGCTTCATTCTTCGCCAGGAAGAATTCATCTCCAGATGTTTGCCTGGCTTGTTCAGCAAAACAATTGAATTCACATTCATTGCTGTAGGTAACGCCATTAGATCCACAAACTGGACTCAGCATTCTGTTGCATAGGCAGGGATTCCTTACAGCAGCTCCACTTACAGCAGCAGCCAAAGCGAGGATGACAGCGATACAAATTGCGAATAGTTTCATGGTTTCAAATAATTTTATTTAGCTTAAGGACTTTTGATGAGAAGAATTAAGACTTGTGAGCTTATGACTTGTTAAGTGAAAAGTTATTGCTTTTATAGCAAAACAAAATACCGATATCAATATATTTCCTACCTTTTTCGTATCAGTCTTTGAGTAACACAAAAACACTCAAGTAAGTTCTACGCAATCAGATTTGGAATTATTTTATCTGCATACTCACATCAATAATCCACTAATTTAAATAAACATGGACTAAATTATATATTTAAAGTTTTGTACTTACAGTTTTGAATTTGGTTCTTTACAGGATTTTACCCAAGAATTTGATGTAAAGCAGTTAAAAAAACAGCAAATCTCAGTTTGTTTATGGGAAATATTTTTATCAATTTTTTGGACAAATTCTGATGATAGTCGTCATGGAAACATAAATTTATCAATTGTTTATGTTTTTAATTTTATTTTTAAACTTTGATTTGCTTTTGATGTCGTGAAGTGTTTTGGTTTTGATTTTAATAAGATTTCTTTATAAGTATTCCATGGTAAAAATATATGCAATTACTTTAATATGAATCAGATTAAGTTATCGATTTAAAGTACCTACGAGTAGTGTTCCTATTTGTCAAGTCAAAATAGTCACAGTTTGTAAAGGAGTTGATAGACGTTCAAGTGTTTTGCTGTCTGATGAAATATACCCTCTCTCTGGTGTCAAGAAAGATAAACAAAAACATACAAAAGAGTGTAACTAATAAGATAAATGAGTAATAATAAATTAATTATGATATGAGTCATGAGATATAAAATTGGTTAGAATTTTCAGAAACAGCTTTTCTGCCAAAAAAGAAAACGGAGATGGAAATTTACGTAATTTGAAAAAAAAAAAGCAATACATTTTCTGAAAATGTTGATTCTTTGTAAGGGTGAGTTCAAAATCGTAAAAAAAAACTTGGTGCTTTGCACTCACTTATGGGAAAGTGAATCAAGTTTTAAAAATTGTTTAAAATACCGCATTTTTAAAATAGACTAAAAAGTTCAGTGTCATACTTTAGATGAAATTGATGTAAGTTACCAACAATTCTATTGTACTGCAAATGATATTTACTGTTTTTTAATGGTCATCATCGAAAGTAACTCTCTACTTATGCAGCTTTTAACTTTAGTATGTATATTAGGGTGGTCTTTATAATGGGTTTTTTGAGTTCTAATATTTGGATGGACCTAAATCAGCTCTAAATGAAGACAAAAAAAATTCCCTAATTTTTTAGATTTTCATTTTCATCCCCTATAGTTTAACTAAGGATATCTCGAAGACTAACAAGGATATTTAAGAGATTTTAACCAAATTTTGAACAATTTTGCTTCGAGGAATCGGTTATAACTTTTTTAAAAAAGATTACCTCTCACTTTAACATAACCTCAAAAATGGCAAAAAACGATTATTTTTCCATTTTATAACGGTAACATCTCGAAGGCCCGAGCTGATAGCAAGAAATTGATCATGAGCTCAGCGCCTAGAAACATTCATCACATATCGTGTCAAAAAGTTAACTGATTTTGAAAACCTGTGTTATTAATCGATCTAATCCCTTGGACACGAAGATTTTAATTTTTTCGAAACACCGGAAAGAAGAAATTAATATAAATTTCTTAATAATAACGCGGTTAGTTCAGAAAATCTTTAAAAAGTTACAATCATTAATGTGAGCGAAAAAAAAAGTTTAAAATTTCATTTTGATAGGACTATCAAATGGCAAATTTCAAGTTTATTTTGTCTTTTTGGTACAAATTTTACAATTGATTTTAAACATGCTTCTCATAACAAAACTTGAAGCTTTTAGAGCCGATTTGTCCATAGTGAGTTAAATCTGTAATAAAGTTTTAACAGACTTTGATTAAATGGTGTTTATCAATCACAACTGGCTGATTAGCAAGAACAAGTGTCCTACGGAGCCTATTTAACACACCGTGATACGAAGTGTAAAGCCTTTCAGTGACTGTAAAAATTAACTAATAGGCCTCACAAAAGGAGTCTGATGATCAGAATGGTAGTTGTGGAATAGGGGGACAACCTATCTGTAAAATACTGAAGTTTTTGTCATGAAAACCTTCAATATTCATATAATGCAAGAAGATTTTCAAAAATCCTTTTCAAAAACAAATTGTGAATTAACAAACAACAACATACTACAATAATATTTCAAGTTAATTTGTTTTCTCATCTCTAATATGTGTCAATACATACAGCTAAGTTCAATAATTTGTTAAACAATTTTCAAGAGTAAATAAAAAACACCAAAATTTATATAAAACACTTATTTTTATTTCTTATATCAATACTTAAACATATTTTCAACTTATACAAACATATATCTAACAGTCTTTCTTTGCAAAGTTAACAAGCTTCATCTTTCACCAGGAAGAATTCATCTCCAGAATTTTGCCTGGCTTGTTTAGCAAAACAATTGAATAAGCATTCATTGCCGTAGGTAACACCATCAGATCCACAAACTGGACTCAGCATCCTGTTGCATAGGCAGGGATCCCTAACAGCAGCTCCACTAACAGCAGCAGCCAAAGCGAGGACAATAGGGATAAAAATTGCGAATAATTTCATGGTTACAAATAATGTGATTTGCTGAAAGATTTTGACGAGAAGTCTTAAGACTTGTGAGCTTGTGACTATAGTGATTTGCTAAGTGAAAAGTTATTGCTTTTATAGCAAAACAAAATACCGATATCAATATATTTCCAACCTTTTTGGTATCAGTCTGTGAGTAACACAAAAACACTCAAGATCTTCGCAATCAAATTAACTTATGATCAGATCAAATTTTGTTTGAACTGAAATTCGTTTGAAATTGTTTTATGTGCATAATGACATTGAAGGCAGTAGCGTAGCTACCGCGGTATCAGCCGTATCAATGATACGAGGCCCCCAAGATTAAGGGGCCCCACGAAAAAAGAGGACTCGATGTGTGTTAGATATTTTTCATTGAGATGAATTCGACAGACAATGTCGACTAAAATTTTAAAATGTACTTATTTTTTTGCATGCCTACCAACTAAAGCAGCCGAAACCAAAACGTGCAACCACTTTGTTTTTTTATTGGAACGCGTGCCAGAATCCGACAAAAATTAGACGAAAATATGGCAAAACTAGACAAAAATTCTTACAAAATTGAATTAAGATGTGTCGGTTTAACGTCTTAAGCATTTAATAAAAATTTCCTACTATTAAGTCCTAATTTGAGCTGGGGCTTATATTTTTAGGGGAAAGCAAATGTTAATATGCACTTATAAAAATAGCTTGCTTTTTATCATAGAATCAATAGTTTAAAGAAAAACCACCAAGAACTTCATGACCAGTTTAGTCGAAAATATTTATTAAAATTTCATTAGAGCAACAGATTTTGAGAGAAACGTCCCACACTACGACTGCGACCCACTAGGGTAAATGTAGGTAAATACTGAGCGCAGTGAGCGTTTTACCGTGTTTTTCTTAAAATCTCTGCTCTGCCGAAAAAAGTGTTATAATCTTTTATGTGTACAACTTTATGAGATAAAATTAAAATCTTTTCAAAAAATAAACGGGGTTTAAGGTAATTATAAAAACTGTATTTTGTCCCTTTTACCGTACAAATAAAAGGCAATCATTAAACCGCCATAACTTGAAGACTGAAGCAAAGATTAAACGGTCAACGTTAATGGTCAACGCATTGACTCCTTGACGTCATCAGAAATATCGTCAATATACTTTCAACGTAGACCGTGTCAGCACAAGAAACGTTGACGATCACACGAATCGGTAATGTCCTTTAATGCGTTAACGTGTCATATGTGTTAACGCAATTGGTACTCTTTAGTGGCAATTAATTGATATGTGAAACGTTCACGGTTACACTAATTGACCACATCTAAACATATGAACGTTGACGCGGAGCGGACAGGAACAAAATTCAATCATTTTCAACTTTGACGATCACATCGAACAATCAATGTAAATGGATGAAAAAACCTAAAAATTTGACATTTTTGAAGTTTTTTTGCTGCTCCGGAAAAAAGTGATTTTAGGGTAATTGCGTGATATTTGAATGCAAATAAACCTCTGCCGTCAAAATAAAGTTCGTCCCTCACCTGTCAAGCTATAATAACTATCGATGTATTTAAAATCCTCAAAAAAATACAAAATTTTCTAGACTGATATGAAGCTCAACGCAAGCTACGTTGACTTGGCAGAAAATTCTGCTGTGTCAAATTAAGAATACATGTCAACGCGTTGGTGAACGTGTTCTAACTTTGTTGACAGAGTGATCACACGGCCAACGAAAATAATCATCGCATTGACCCTTAAATTTGTGCCAACGAGAGTGTCAAAGCAGCCGTCAACGCTTCGAAAGTATTCTTTAAAATGTATTCAACTTCGAGACAGAATTTGACATCACTTTGACTTGAGAGTCAACGCGTTGAACATTTGCGTTGCACGTCTAATTCGTAGCTTAACTTAAGTAAAGTTCCTATATTGTTATACTTTTAAAATTAGTTGATGTTGGTATATTTTGCAGGAAACAAAAAAGGTGAAGCCATTGTCATTTAAAAGGGGGCCCCTACAAATTTTTTGATACGGGGCCCCCGAAGTGCTCGCTACGCCACTGATTGAAGGCCAACTAATTTCAATAGACGCGGACTTAATTACAGTGGTGGAAATTGCCATAAAAACTGCAATCTTTCATGCATTTTTAATTGCACCGAATGCAAGTTTGGGAGCACTTTTTTTATTGGATCCACAGTGATCTGCCAAATCAATACGAATGCAACCGTTATGTTTTCAACCTTTTCTCATCAACGTCGAACATTATTCCCCTTTTTTCGAAATAAGGTCTAAAAAGTGATATTTAAAGGTGGAAATTCGTATAAAAGCAGTCAAATTACAAGTGGTTATTTTATAAAGAGGCTTGAATTTTTTATTGAAAGTGGAAGGAAATTATTTTGTGAGTCTTTTAAATTGTTTTAATCAGAAATTTATTTGTAGAATTTAATGCCCCGTGGATGAATTTTGAATACGGAAGAAAGGTCAAAAATTACTGCATAGAAAAACTCTGGCCCTCCTGATTGGAAATTGACAGAAAAATTGGGATATTAAATACAGTTATTCATAATTTTTTTAAGGTTAGGTGAAAATTATAGAAAAATTATGAACTTTTGGTATATTGGATACTATCGTGGATACAATTTCCCACTGAATTTCTCTCATCTTCTAAAATTGTAAATGCCAACAATTTTTCACTGTTCCTTGCAGGCTTGAATTTGCTTTTCGATGCCAATAAATTCCAAGAAAAACTGCGACCAAAATTCACGTTCCCAGTTTTCGACGATGGGAAAAATTCCGTGGGGAAATATTGCCCCCACTATATTTTGAGCTTGGTACTTGAAAAGATACTTAACAGTTTTAAATAGTCCAAATTTTCAGCCAAATTAGGAATTCTTCAAGTAATTTCTTTCATCAAGATTTTTTAATGTTTATGTGGGAGAAGGAAAACAAATTTCAAGAACAAATTTGAATGAGCTTAAAATTTAAAAAAAGTATCTATAAGTTAAAAAAAAGCAAATCTTGGTTTGTTTACCCAAATTATTTTTATCAAATTTTTGGCCAAATTTTGATGATGGCCGTCATGGAAACATAAATATATCAATTGTTTATGTTTTAGATCTTATTTTTAAACTAAATGCAACTAATTAAATATGAATCAGATTAAGTTATCGATTTAAAGTACTCACCTAACCTACGAGTAGTAGTTGTCAAGTCAAAAAAATCATAGCTAGTAATGGGTTGTTGATAGAAGTTCAAGTGTTTTGCTGCCTGATGAAATATATCCTCTCTTTGGTTGGTGTCGAGAAATATAAACATAAAATAAATGAGTAATAATAATTTAAGTCATAAGTCATGTCATGATTTATAGATTTGGGTTGAATTTACATGAGTTAAAAGCAAAGACACGGACTAAATTCTTTTTTCAACACATTTTCTGAACTGAAAATTTTGAGCATATTGATCCTAAAGATTGGCTGTGTTCAAAAACGCCAGCAAAATTTTTCATGTTATAGCACCTACATTTTACTTACGTATATTCAACGCAAATTTGGTGCCTTGGACTCATTTTATTTTGCATAAGTAGGACGAATTATTTCAATTGAATGTATGTCATTAAAGCATGTCACTTATTGCAAAAGAAATATTCCTTCATCCTTTAGTAATAAAAACGGTCATGTTGTTTTGAAATGAGTTCGATATAAGGATCAATATAATTCAATAGAGATTGCTAATCATCTCAACATGAAAACTGTTAACATTAAAAATGAAGATCAATTCAATTGCAAATGATTGTAAGTTTTTAATATGAAAACAATTTTCTCTTGTGATAATGAAAACGCTGGCAGATGTTGAATAATTTTTCTTGATTCATATGTGCATAAATTCAAAAAACCCAAATTAAAAAAAAAAAACAATATTTATAATCGTTACCTAAGTACTTTAAACAAAACTTTTATTTAAATAAATATTTTTTATTTTTTTGTCAGTTAACATTTGTAATCGGTAATTTCAAGTTTATTTTATATTTGGTACAAAGTTTGCAGTTTATTTTATATTTTAAACTTCAAATTGTACAATATCTCAGTTGCTGTTCTGAATAATGATTAAAATTGATGAGCCCATAAGTCATGAAAAATAATAAGGTATTCAACCTGAAGCCAAGTTGAAGGACTAAGTGTTCTACGGCAATACTGTGATGCGTAGTGTAGATAAAGGCTTTCGGTGATGGAAAAAGTTTTTCAATAAAAATGAATATAACGAACCTCACAAAAGGATTCTGATGATCAGTGAAATTGCTATAACCCCAACAATTACAAAAAGGCATTTGCACACTGATGAAGTTGTTGTCATTTAAACATTCAATATTAATTACTGCGAAAAGAATGGCAAAAGTCCTTTCAAAAACAAATTGTGAATTAACAAACCATAAAATACGATATTCAAATTTTTAGAACTTGACCGGGGATGTCACATCACAAGTTGTTATTGGTTCTGTCATCCATACTGCATAGTATTGAAATATTAAGCTATATACATGGCAGTACAGTCCAGTGCAATAATTTGTTAGATGCAGATTATAGAATTGTTCTCAAGAGTAAATACAAATCACCAAAATTATATAAAAACACTTATTTTTTTATTACTTATACTAATACTAATACATATTTTCTATTAACACAATAATTATAATTTAACAGTCTTTCTTTACGAAGTTAACAAGCTTCATCCTTCGCCAGGAAGAATTCATCTCCAGAATTTTGCCTGGCTTGTTCAGCAAAACAATTGAATAAGCATTCATTGCCGTAGGTAACACCATCAGATCCACAAACTGGACTCAGCATCCTGTTGCATAGGCAGGGATCCCTTACAGCAGCTCCACTAACAACAGCAGCCAAAGCGAGGACAAAAGCGATACAAATTGCGAGTAGTTTCATGGTTACAAAGAAATGTGATTTGCTTAAAGACTGTTGATCAATGTTTAAAGACAAGTAATGCTAGTGATTTGTTAAGTGAAAAGTTATTGCTTTTATAGCAAAATAAAATACTGATATCAGAATTACCCACATGTTTTGTATCAGTTTCAGAAGTGAGTAATATAAATACACTCAAGGTAGTTCTACGCAATCAGATTAACTTTTGATATGATCAAATTTTGTTTGAACAGATAAACAGATGTTGGGAATATTTTATCAGCAATAATATTTGTATGACCAAATTATTTAAATAAATACGGACTCATGCCGTGTTTTATTGGAAAAGCTATCTGTAGAACAGTAAGATTTTAGACGAATAACAAAAACAATATCAGGATCACTGTCGATAAAAATTAAAGTAGAATCCTACTGCGGATGGACATTTTGACGTTTATAAGCAATATATGATTCCTCTTTAATTTTTATCGGCAGTAATCTTGCTGTGATATTGTTTTTGTTATTCGTATAAAATTTTACTGTAGCTTTCCCGAAAAAAACATGGCTTAAATAAGATATTTAAAGTTACTTTAATATCAATGTTTTCAACTTGGTATCTTATATTATTTTACATTTATGGAATTCGATGAGGAAGAGTTTTAATTCTACAGATTGAAACAATTTTCAAAATTATTTCAATCAACATGTGTTCTTTCTATCAAATGTCTATTAAGAATATAAATAAATAAATAGGGTTGCGCAACAGCTCTTGGAGAACCAGGGCCTAGTGATTTACAACTCACAATCATTCCTGTGTGCGTGTTGTTGGCAGGAATATAGGGGACCTACAGTTTTTGCTGAGTCCGAACGGCTAAATGAGAAGCACTTTCTCATGACAAGTATACTCTTTGAGGATTTGTCAGTTCCTCGCAAGAGGCAGTACCTCGGATAAAACATTTAAGATTATTTCTTAATGATTATTAGACCAGGAAAAATAGCACAAATCGTATGGGGAACCTTGAAAAAATTAATTCATGAAATATTAAAATTGGAATCGACGCAGAATTGCAACCTCTATAACATATCCAAAGTCCCCCAAAATCCCCGCATTGGCTTTTTGTGTAGATGCATTTGAAGAGGTGCAGACGGGGAGAATTTGGAGGTCTATCAAACTTAAATATTTGTTTGGGTAAAACCTGATCATATGATACATGCTTTAAGGGTAGTTTTTAACGCCGAATCTAATGAGACCAAATTCAAAATGATACAACCACCCAAAAAGAAGTTATAGTCCTTTTTATGTAATGATGACTTTTTTTTCAGGTACAACAGGTAAAATATTACCGAAACCCCTTTGAAAATAACGGTATGTTAATGAAACTTGGAATGAATGTTTCATTTGTCTTAGGAACTAAGAATCAAGAGAGTCCTTAAAAATATTCATGGTGAAAGGGTGTTTTTTTTAAGGGGGAGGGGCAACAAAGAATGTTAACCATAACACCCACGTAAAAATTCTTACACTCATGAAACTCGCCAAAAATATTAAACTCTTCATGGCAACCAAGAATCAAAATAGTCCATACAAATATCTTTGTTCTAAGAGTGTTTTTGGTGACTGTTAACTTTTGACTTGTTCTACGGAAAATACGATTTCAAAAATTAATTTTTGCTTGAAAAGGGCCATAACTTTGTTAAGGGTGCTTGTATCATTTTAGTTTTGCTTTTATTAGATTCAGCGTTAAAAAATACCCTTAAATCATATACCATACTTTTTGTATATACCTCAATTACACCAAATCGGAATTTTGGCTCAAATCTTCCAACTTCTTCCCTGATTTTCCCTCTCTTTAATAAAAAAAACCCAGAACAAATATATTTATGAGGACTATTTTGATTCTTGGTTGCCATGACAAATTATATATTTTTGGCGAATTTCATGAGTGTAAGAGTTTTTACGTGGGTGTTATGGTTAACATTCTTTGTTGCCCCTCCCCCTTAAAAAAAACACCCTTTCACCATGAATATTTTTAAGGACTCCCTTGATTCTTAGTTCCTAAGACAAATGAAACATTCATTCCAAGTTTCATTAACATACCGTTATTTTCAAAGGGGTTTCGGTAATATTTTACCTGTTGTACCTGAAAAAAAGTCATCATTACATAAAAAGGACTATAACTTCTTTTTGGGTGGTTGTATCATTTTGAATTTGGTCTCATTAGATTCGGCGTTAAAAACTACCCTTAAAGCATGTATCATATGATCAGGTTTTACCCAAACAAATATTTAAGTTTGATAGACCTCCAAATTCTCCCCGTCTGCACCTCTTCAAATGCATCTACACAAAAAGCCAATGCGGGGATTTTGGGGGACTTTGGATATGTTATAGAGGTTGCAATTCTGCGTCGATTCCAGTTTTAATATTTCATGAATTAATTTTTTCAACCTCGGAACCTATTTTTCCTGGCCTATATGGGGGCTGACAAACAAATTTAGAAAACATTTATTTGAATAAACTTATGTTCATAAAATATAAGAAAAAACAGTAGGTATCTACCTTTAATATCTACAACGTTAGGTATAGCAGTAAAAAAAAAAAAAACAGAAAATCTCAGTTTGTTTACACAAAATATTGTTATCAAATTTTTGCCAATTGGATTGATAGTCGTCATGGAAACGTAAATGTATCAATTATTGTTAACGTTTAAATTTAATTTTTACTCTTTGATTTGTTTTTGGTCGTGAAGTGCCTTGGTTTTGATTTTCATAAGATTTCATTTTACTGGCTATGATTAGTATAATTTTAGTTTAGTTTAGTATAATTAGTTTAATTTTAAATCAGATTAAATCAGATTTGAGGTACGAGTAGGAGCTAGTTGTCAAGTCAAAATGTATTGATAGAAGTTAAAGTGTTTTGCTGCAAGCAGATCCTTTTTCTTCAATTAAACATCGTGCACAGTTCCATACCAACAAAAAATTTAAATTTTTCAAACAAGTTTTCAACCTTTTCTGTATTGTAAAATATTCAAAACGAAAAATTCAAATTTTATTCCAAAACGAAAAATGTTTTGTTAGGTTTAAGTCATCCATTGGGTCAATAATTTACCCTTAATTAATGAACTGTAGGTACAGTTATTTTTTGGATGCAAAAACGTTTAAGGCTTAGGCTTTAGAAAACATTCGCCTTGAAATTTTGATTCGCATGGAATAGTAAACGATGCTTAAGTTGACAACAAAATTGAGAAATTTTCTTAAGGAATTCTGTACACGATACTGAGATTGCTGATGTCTCTGAGATCTCAGTTTTCTCAACATAATACCTATTATAAGTGTTAATAATAAAAAAAAAAGCATATAATAGTTAGTTAAAATTCGTAATAAATACAATTAGTTTGAATTTTCAGAAAAATACTTTGGCGCCAAAAAGCGAGGTTGGATATTTAGAGGAGCTAAAAAAAAAACATGGAATAAATGATTTCTTGAACACATCTCCTAAAAAAGTTGATAATTTTGATTTTCGGTCTGATGGCTGAGTTCAAAACGTTAAAAGTAAAAAGGTTCGACAGTTCATACGCATCAGTACCTCAAACTTAGTGCCTTGCATTCATTTAGGTTTGCCTATAATTGACAAATGGTTGCAGTTCATTGTAAGTAACTTTATTTGTAATTTAGATCATTGGTCTTTCGTCGGGAGGATCATTTGAAATTATGAAGAAGAATCTTCATCTTTATGATTTTATGTTTTTAATATGATAAAAGCTTAATGTCTTTTGGGATATTATTAGCTGCGTTTTAATATCTCTGGGTCTGGGTCGAGGTTATCTTTTAACATGTATTACAAAAGCAACATGGGATCTAGGTTTCTATCGAGGTTAATTTCAATAACCCAGATATAGGTTTTCACTCTGACCGGCAGAGGGCTAATTACCATTGTGAATAATGTCAGCGATTTGTCAAGCAGTGTTAGGAATAGAGAGGAAAAAGAGACAAGTGCTTAAATGAAAAACAAATAAACATAAGAAAAAAAGAGACTGATACACAGCACTGCTTTTGCACTAACCCACATCGTTTTATTTTCACGAGGTGAACCATTATGGGTTATGAATGAGCGATAATAAAACGCGGTTATTATGATCTTGACATTATGCTAAATAAAATAGGATTGTCCCAGAGACATGTGGGAAATTTCAAGTTCATTATGTCTGTTTGGTACAAGTATTGCAACTGATTTTAAACTTTACTTCACGTTACAGACTTCAGATTTGAAGGGAGCATCAATTTACCTGAACATATTTCCATCACCCTTTTTCTTTGCTTTTACAGTTTAATCTACTGATAAGACTCAACATTTTTTTATTGAATTTGAACTAAACACTAACTAATCTTTTTCATGAATTCCACTGAAGAAGAAGTTGCTAATTGGTCTGGTTATGGATTTCGAAGTTGTCGATTTGAAGATTAGGTATTTAACTTGGAGCCTGGTACTAGTACCTCTGAGTTGTCATTCAAACCTTCAATATTCTTACAATGCGAAAATATTTTAATAATCCTTTCAAAAACAAACTGTGAGTTATCAAATTAGGAACTGGAGAGGGGTACCACATCACTAGTTATTATTGGCTCTCCTACTTCTACCTAGTAGTATCTATTAAAATATTAAACTTTAGGTGTATCATTACAGTCGAGTACAATCGTTAATTAGATAGATTAAAGAATAGTTCTCAAGAATAAATACAAAACACCAAAATTATATAAAAACACTTATTTTTATTTCTTATATTAATACTTAAACATATTTTCTTTTTATACAATTATTATAACAGTCTTTCTTAACGAAGTTAACAAGCTTCATTCTTCGCCAGGATGATTTCAACTCCAGAAGTTTGCCTGGTTTGTTCAGCAAAACAATTGAATTCACATTCATTTGTATAGGTAACACCGTCAGATCCACAAACTGGACTCAGCATCCTGTTGCATAGGCAGGGATTCCTTACAGCAGCTCCACTAACAGCAGCAGCCAAAGCGAGGATGACAGCGATACAAATTGCGAATAGTTTCATCGTTTCAAATAAAGCTTAAAGACTTTTGACGAGAAGTATTAAGACTTGTGAGCTTGTGACTTGTGATTTATTAAGTGAAAAGTTATTGCTTTTATAGCAAAATAAAATATCAATATCAATATATTTCCTACCTCTTTCGTATCAGTCTTTGAGTAGCACAAAAACACTCAAGATAGTTCTACGCAATCTGATTAACTTTTGATTCTATCAAATTTTGTTTGAACTGATATTCGTTTGAAATTGTTTTATGTACATAATGACAATAATGACCAACTTATTCAAGTACATTGTCCTTATTAAAATTTCTTTTTGTCTACGAGTATGGGAGATGAAAAAGATATTAGAATAAACTAAAATTTAGAAAAAAAATTAGCATATTTTCATCGCTAACTTCAAAAAACAGAAATTCCCAAATATTTTCATCAAATTTTTGGCCAAATTCTGATGATGGTCGTCATGGAAACATAAATATATCAATTGTTTATGTTTTAGATTTTATTTTTAAACTTTGATTTGCTTTTGATGCCGTGAAGTGTTTTGGTTTTGATTTTAATAAGATTTCCCTTTGCTCTATGGTAAAAATAAATACAATTAATTAAATATGAATCAGATTAAGTTATCGATTTAAAGTACCCACCTACGAGTAGTAGTTGTCAAGTTAAAATAGTCAGCTAGTAAAGGGGTGTTGATAGAAGTTCAAGTGTTTTGCTGTCTGATGAAATATATCATCTCTTTGGTGTCAAGAAATATAAACACACTTATGTTCTCTTATGAATGTTCATAATAAGATAAATGAGTAATAATAAATTAAGTCGTAGCATGAGTCATGAGAAATAAAATTTTTAGAAACAGCTTTTCTGCCAAAAAAAATGGAGATGGAAGTTTACATGAGTTGATTAAAAAGACAAGGAAACATTTAAATTTCAATACATTTTTGGAAAATGTTGATCACATTGATTCTAAATATGGGTATGTTCGAAAACGTAAAGAAAGTTTTAATGTTGTAGCTCTTTTGGGTTTGGGTCGAAATTCTGAATGGGCCATAATTTTAATTTCAAAATTCTGCATGTCAGAATTCTATTTTTTTTTAAACAGAATTCTACATGATCAAAATTCGGTTGTTATAAAATCTGTATTTCAAAATTCTGTCTGTTGAAAATTCTGTATTTCAAAATTCTGTCCTTTGAAATTCTGCTTTCCAAAATTCTGTGATTTCTCGTAAAGCCGTCCTTAATGTAGTAAAGTTTTAAGCTTCGTAAATATGTCAGAACTTGTATGGAAAATTATACAGATTTTCGAATTTTACTTCTGAATTTTGAACCAGAACTCCAACCCACTCCCTACACTTTTCATACGTATTGGCGATGAAACTCATTTATGGGAAAGTGAATCGAGCTTTTTAAAATTGTATAAAATACCGCATTTTTACCTGCTCGTAAATACCTAAAAATAAACTTCTATTAAAATAATAATTATTAATCGCTCTAATCTCGTGATCTTCAAAACAGGAAGAAGAACTTAATATATATTTCTTAATATTAACGCGGTAAGTTCCGAAAATCATTAAATTTTAATATCTGCGAAAAGAAAAGTTTAAAATATAGATTGCACTATCTCAGAGACATGTGTGGCAAATTTCAAGATTATTTTTTCTTTTTGATACAAATTTTACAATTGATTTTAAACTTACTTCTCGTTGCAAACTTGTAACTTTGAACTTCCAAGGGCCGGTTTGTTCACAGTTGATTAAATCTGTAACAATTTTTAAACTGAATCTGATTAAATGGGGTTAATAAATCAGAACTGGAAGATTTCGATGATCAACAACTCAAACTATGAGTTCATTGTTTCACCTGCTGATAAAAACTCAAGAATGATATTATGGAAATTGAACTAATTTTGTTCATGACTTCCACTGAAGAAGAAAAACTTTCGAAAATACCGATTTGACTGTTTGATTTGACCTACGCCTTGGAGCAAAGACCAAGTGTCCTACAGAATCTAGCCTATGCAACACACCGTAATACGAAATGCAAAGCCTTTCAGGGGCGGAAGAAATTTGTCTATAAAAATGAACTAATGGGCCTCACAAAAGGAACCAAATGATCAGGATGGTAGCTGCGGAATAGCGGGACACCCTATCTGTAAAATACTGAAGTTTTTGTCATGAAAACCTTCAATATTCATATAATGCAAGAAGATTTTCAAAAACAAATTGTGAATTAACAAACAATATACTACGATAATACTTCAAGTTATTTGCTCTCTCATCTCTATACATATGTATCAGTACATACAGTTAAGTTCAATAATTTGTTAAACAGTTTTCAAGAGTAAATACAAAACACCAAAATTTATATAAAAACCCTTATTTTTATTTCTTATATCAATACTTAAACATATTTTCAACTATACAATTACATTATATCTAACAGTCTTTCTTTGCGAAGTTAACAAGCTTCATCTTTCACCAGGAAGAATTCATCTCCAGAATTTTGCCTGGCTTGTTCAGCAAAACAATTGAATTCACATTCATTGCTGTAGGTAACGCCATTAGATCCACAAACTGGACTCAGCATTCTGTTGCATAGGCAGGGATCCCTTACAGCAGCTCCACTAACAGCAGCAGCCAAAGCGAGGACAATAGAGATACAAATTGCGAATAGTTTCATGGTTACAAAGAAATGTGATTTGCTTAAGGACTGTTGATCAATGTTTAAAGACAAGTGACTAGTAATTTGTTAAGTGAAAAGTTTTTGCTTTTATAGCAAAATAAAATACTGATATCAGAATTACCCACATGTCTTGTATCAGTTTCAGAAGTGAGTAATATAAATACACTCAAGTTAGTTCTACGCAATCAGATTAACTTTTGATATGATCAAATTTTGTTTGAACAGATAAACAGATGTTGGGAATATTTTATCAGCAATAATATTTGTATGACCAAATTATTTAAATAAATACGGACTCAAGCCGTGTTTTATTGGAAAAGCTATCTGTAGAACTGTAAGATTTTACACGAATAACAAAAACAATATAGGAAGTAGGATCACTGCCGACAAAAGTTAAAGTAGAATCCTACTGCGGATGGACATTTTGACGTTTATAAGCAATATGATTGCTCTGTAACTTTATTGGCAGTGATCCTACTGCAATATTGTTTTTGTTTTTCATATAGAATCTTACAGTACTGCGGATAGCTTTTCCAATAAAACACGGCTTGAATAAGATATTTAAAATTACTTTAATAGCAATGTTTTCAACTTTGTATCTTAAATTATTTTTCATTTAAGGATTTCGATGAGGAAGAGTCTTTATTCTGTAGATTGAAATAATTTTCAAAATAATTATCAACCAACAACGGATTTCTTCATGTGTTCTCTTTTTATCAAATGTCAGTTGAGAATATTTCTTGATGATTATGGGGGCTGACAAACATTTATTTGAATGAACTAAACATAAAATATAAGAAAAAAAAACAGTAGGTATCTACCTATAATATCTATAACGTTATAGCAGTTAAAAACAAAAACAGAAAATTTCAGTTTGTTAACACAAAATATATTTATCAAATTTTTGCCCATTGGGTTGATAGTAGTCATGGAAACATAAATTATCAATTGTTAAAGTTTATATTTAATTTTTACTCCTTTTTGGTCTTGAAGTACTTTGGTTTTGATTTTAATAAGATTTATTTTTACTGCTAATCATAATATGAATCTCTAGGTAAAAATAAATGCAATTAGTTTAATTTAAATCAGATTAAATGAGATTTGAAGTACGAGTAGGAGGTAGCTGTCAAGTCAAAATGCGTTGATAGAAGTTGAAGTGTTTTGCTGCTTGAGGAAACTTATCCAGTGATTTATGTATGTTTACTGTCAAGAAAAATAAACAAGCATTAGGTATAACCAAATCAGATCTCGGAGACATCAGCAAATGTTTCTCTGTCAAAAAGTGATCAAAGGGAGGGATCCTTTTTCTTCAGTAAGAATACAAACTTTCAAGCAACTTTTTAACCATTTCTTTAATGTAAAATATTCAATATTCTTAGGTCTAAGTCATCCGTTGGGTCAATAACTTACCCCTAAGAGTGTTCCGGACTGAAATGGTGATTTCTTGAAAAAGATTGTGAAACGTGTACTTATCGGATCAAATCGGTTAAGGTGTCTATGGACAGATAACCTTGTTTTCCTGGGGATCATTTGAGAAAAAAAAATAATTTTGTGCTCTAGTTTTTGGTAAAATACTCTAAAAAAACGATAAAATGGCAAAAATGGCTTTTTTTATTTGCTTTAAAATGGCTTTTTTTAAAGCAAATGCAGCTTACACTATAGAATTTTTTGCAAAAAAAACTTTTAATAACACAAAATTCCATATTTTTACTGTGCCACTATTGGAGAAATTTTTTAATTTTGTACCAAATAAAAATTTTAATAACACAAAATAAAAATGCTTGTAAACTTTGAAAAAAAAACGCATTTTTGACAGTCAATTTTGTATACCTAACGGTATTTTTTTGACAAATTTTTTGTAGATATAAATTCAATTTATGTTTAACGATTTTCATTAATTAAATATTCGTAATTGTATCATTTGATATTGATATTTTTAATTCTTAAAAAGCACTTTGTGACAGAAAATTCATGTAAATTTGGAAGTTAAAATCAGTTACTTTTACAAAATGTTTTTTTAGTAGAATAATACGCAATTGGTAAAACTTCAAAGTTTTATAAAACAAAGTATCTGACGAAAGTAAAAAAAACGGTCTTGTATATGCAAAAGAACGTAGGCAAATGACTGGTTTTGTTCAGATCGGAACACTTTTAATTAATAAACTGTTGGCCTAAAAATGGGAAACAAGTATTTTCTGCATGCAAAAACGGTGTTGCATGGATTAGGCCTAAATATTTTCGCCTTAAATATTATACAAGAATATTTATGCATCAAAAATTAGGTAGAAATTGTTTTGAAAATTTTGATTCGCATGGAACTGTATACGATGCTTAATTTGACAACAAAATTGAGAAATTTTCCTAAGTAATCTTGTACACGCGACTGAGATTGCTGGTATCTCTGAAATCTCATTTTTCTGAACATAATAAAATAAAAAAAAATGCATTATAAATAATAGTAAATTAAAATTTGTGATGTGATGATTGGATTGAATTTTCAAAAACAACTTTGCTGACAAAAAGCGAAGTTGGATATTTTGAGGAATCATGGCTGAGTTCAAAAATGCTAAAGGTTAGAAGCTTCGAGGCTCTTCATACGCATGGGTACCTCAAACTTGGTGCTTTACATTCATTTGGCCTTGTCTACAATTGACGAATAGTTGCAGTTCATTGTAAGTAAGTTTATTTGAAATTTAAATCATTGGTGTTTCATCGGGAGGATCATTTGAAATTATGAAGGAGAATGTGCATCTCATTTTAAAGCAAACATCATATTCATTCATATGTTATTTCCATATGGGATTCAAGTTCAATGTAAATAGTTCAAAATGAATCATGAATAATTTCTACATGAAAACCATTAAGATTCAAAATTAGGGTCGATTCAATTGAAAATGATTTTATGTTTTTAATATGATAAAAGCTTATTGTCTTTTGTGATTCAAAAACTATTTTAGAGTTATCGAATTATATAATACAAAACTTGGTTCGAATTTCGGAATTGGACAGGGTATACCTCACTACTAATTTATTGGCTCTACTATACATAGTAGTATCTATTAAAATATTAAATTGCGTATGTCAGTACAGTCGAGAACAACAGTTAATTAGACAGATTAAAGAATAGTTCTCAAGAGTAAATACAAAACACCAAAATTATATAAAAACACTTATTTTTATTACTTATATTAATACTTAATAAACATATTTTCTATCAATAAAATTATTATTTAACAGTCTTTCTTATTGAAGTTAACAAGCTTCATTTTTCGCCAGGAAGAATTCATCTCCAGAAGTTTGCCTGACTTGTTCAGCAAAACAATTGAATAAGCATTCATTGCCGTAGGTCACACCATCAGATCCACAAACTGGACTCAGCATCCTGTTACATAGGCAAGGATCTCTAACAGCAGCTCCACTAACAACAGCAGCCAAAGCGAGGATAACAGCGACACAAATTGCGAATAGTTTCATGGTTACAAATAATGTGATTTGCTTTAAGACTGTTGATCAATGTTTAAAGACAAGTGACTAGTGATTTATTAAATGAAAAGTTATTGCTTTTATAGCAAAACAAAACACTGATATAGAAATATGCTATCTTTTTCGTATCAGTTTTAGATGTGAGTAATATAAAAGCACTCAATTTATAGTTGTTCGCAATCAGATCAATTTTTTTTTTTGTTTTTTGATCAAAGTTTGTTTGGAAAGAATTATGTTTTGTTGACAATGTTTATGGTTTATCCTTAATCAGATATTCAATGTTACATAAAAAACATTGTGAGAAATGAAGGGGGTTTAGCATTTGAGAAACTCGATTCCAAAGAACGAAAATACCAACTAATATGAGGCTGTGAGTGCAAAAGTGGTATAAACCATTTCTTTTTATCATATTTTGCATCTTTAATCGATCTTAAATACTATTTTATTTGAGATTTAAGGAGGATAAGTCACATATTTGGAAAGCTTACATATTTAAGAATTTAAAATTTTGGCTTTGATGCTTTTTGATGCATAAATGTAAATATGTACGCGAGACAAAAATATCAAAAATGCCAAAAAATGGGTGGTGTAAGCTTTTGCACTCACGGCCTTTAATAGATGAACAAAAATTTCAAAATCGCTTAAAACGTTTTTCTTCTCATTTTTCTCAATAAGTTATTAACATTATAATAAGTGAAGATGTAAAAATACAAAAAAAAAATCAATAACCAATTTTTAAAATTATAGTAGTTTAAAAAAATGCAAATAACAATTTGTTTAATAATCAAATTTTTATCAATTTTCGCCCACTTTGTGATAATAGTCGTCATGGAAACATAAATATCAATATCAATTGTTTATGTTTTAGAACTATACTCTTTTTAAAAATACTTTGAATTGTTTTTGTCGTAAACAGATTTGGTTTTGATTTTAATAAGATTTCTTTCAACTCCTAATCATTATGAGTGTCCCAAGGTAAAAACAAATCCACTTATTTAATATTAATCAGATTCAATAATTGATTCCTAGTTCGAGTAGTAGTTGTCAAGTGAAAATAGTAATGCTAATAAAAGTTTTCATAGAAGTAAAATAGTTTTGCTGTTAAAGAATATATCCTATGATATGTTAACTGTCAAACACAAAACCTACAAGGGGTTCTGTTAATAATGGTTAACCTTGAAATTGGTCATGGCAGGCCTAAAGACCTTTCCAGAAAAAAAATTGGACCACCATACTGGAAAAGGAGTTCTAAAATCTTTTCCACTATAACTTAAGTATTATTATTAGTTCTATAAATAAAGCTTTGATGAAAGTTTCTAGAAAATTTAATTCGCTACAGTTTATGTAAAAAAAAACACTTCTTCCCCTAAAGGCTAAGGGTGTACTAAAATAAAAAGAAATTATAATCAAAAACACACGAACATTATGTTAACATTTTGATTATAACTTTATTTTGTTAATAAAAAAGGCTTAAGGGCAAAAAGTATGTTAACATAAATTGTAAAGAAATTAATTTGCTACAGATTTGTACCAAAGTTTTTTCTAAAACTAATACTTTTAATACTAAGTTACCGCAGAAAACTTTTTAGAACAGCTTTTCCAATACGGGGACCAAATGGTAGGACTTTCAACGCCTACAATCAAGTTTAATACTTGCACTGAGCCCCCTCAACAATAAAAAAGAAAAAACTTTGTTCTTGTCAAAGTGGAAAATAACTGTAACATATTAATTGACTGTTTGCGAAAAGACGAAAGTGCCAAATATCATGGAAGGGAAAAGGTGCCAACATAAAAACTATTTCACCTTGAAAATACAAATGAGGAAGTAATTTAGAAATAATTTTTTATTAGAAACTAAACCTTTTTACGACAACAATCAAAAAGTTCAAACATGATTTCCCAACATTTGCATTTTTGCACATTCATGTTTCTGACATTAATGACGATAAATAATTAAAGCATTTATTCAGACCATTGTAGCTCAAACATTTCTTGTGCCTTTAGCAACAGGAACAGTCTTAGTGTTTCGTCAGCAGGGTCATTTGAAATCAGGAAAAATCTTCATTTCATTTTAAAGTAGGTAAACATCATTTTCATTCAATTTATTTCCTTATGAGGTTCAATATACATAATTGAAAAGGACTCATGAATCATTTCAACATAAGAACCAAAAATTCGAAATAGGGGTCGATTCAATTCAGAACAGGACTAGGGATGCCACACCACTGTAGCTATCTGTACTTCCTACTGCATATTATTGAAATTTTAAAATATGTACATATGTATGTCAGTTTAGTCCAGTACTATAATTTGTTTAGGGCGATTTTTGTCAGTCAAAGTTGAACATAACTTGAGGATTTTATTTGCAACTTCTGAATTTGTTTTTACTCACTCAAAGTTGACGTTTTCAACTTCAAATTTTCAACTCTAAAGTTGATCAACTTAAGATTTTCTCAACTTTCGGAAAAAGTAGAAGCTGGCAGAGCAAACCTGAGATTTCACATAGAAATATATTGTTTTTTTTTTTTTCTTGAAAATGCAGACAAACATTTTATTACAGAGTTTTGTGCTTTTTAGTTATCTGGGAAAATTTGTTATTTGGGAAAATTGGCCAATACTTCTTCGGCCAGTGAAAGTGAAGATGACGGAGCTGACGAGCCATTGAACCTCGAAAGAACACAGTACCTAGGTACCTATTTGCGGCGTATTGGAACTGAAAAATGACTGGGCCAAAGGCACCCAGAGGGGGGCAATGGGGCATTTCCTTCATTTATGGCTCTGGAAAATACCACGCTACCAATATATTTTTAAATGTTTTCTATGGACTTATGGACTTTTGGTAAATACTTGTCTATATCTGTCGGAGTTTATGATTTGCCCCCATCCCTAGAAGATTTAATCACTCTTCCCTTAGAAAGAATCTTGCGAGCATTTATGACCATGACTTTACATATGTATGTTTATCACTTTCGTCGTACAAAGCTAACACAATGATGTTGCGAGATTGCTTGGGAGCTTATGACGAAAGACGGTATAATAGTTTAAACTAAATCCGTATGTAGATGTTGGATCTTAATTTACTAAAAGTGATGTTGAAAGTATACATGAGCATAAAAAAAGCAGGTTGCACGGCGCGGCGTTGGCAACCTTTCTATTGGACAAACAGCTCTCATAACCGGGTAAAAAATAGGGGACGTGTGTGGAAGTCACCACTTATTGGAGCTTTCACTGTAGTTCTTCTTTAAGTGATGCTGTCTGTAGCACTTTGGGGAGGTGCAAATCTTATTTTTGAGAGTGGGTGGGGTGACGGTGATTTGAAAGTGTATGCATACAAATTAAAACAAATTAATAGAACATGGCAACAACCAAAACAAGGATTTCTTTTGTTAAGAATCTTTATAGAATTTTTCAGACATTACTTTTAAATTAACATACAGTGCTCCACAAAAGTCTGCGTACAGCGACGAAACAGTAAAGAAAAGGGCAATTGTCTACAAGCGGTAGGTGATAAATTTAGTTTAATGGTACATTCCAATAAAACAATGTTTAGGGCTTTCATTTACAGTAAAATAAATTAAATTTTAGTATTCATTTCAAAATAAATTGGTAAAATGCAAAAAAAGTTGTCAAATTCGATCCACAAAAGTTTGCGTACAGCTGTAAAAGCAGTGAAAAGAAAGGGAATAAAAATGTACAAATAAATTACTGTATCGCAGTTTTTTCAGTGTCAATATTTAGTCGGATACCCTTCAGTCCCTACAACCTCCTTTTAATGGTTTTGCAGAGGTGCTGCCAAATTTTCAGTACAAGAACTTCGGATTTTCTCAAATTTTAATAATAAAGCTTCTTTTAAATGCGCTTTATGACGGATACCGTGTATGTGGATCGTCCTTTCTAATGCACCCCCACACATGTTCGATAATATTGATATTTAGACTCTGTGGTGGAGTTCTAAGCATGTGATGAGTGTTAAAAACAGCCGCAAAAGCCCATTTTCGGCGGTATGTTTGGGGTCATCATTTAGCTCAGTGTAATAATGGTTCGAAATACCGACAACTTTAGTACTTTTTCTTAAATTTTGTTTAAGAATATCAAAGTACACGATCTGATTCATGATTCCTTCCATCATTTACAGCCTACCGACCTCTGTTGACGCCAAACAGAGCCAAACCATAATACCTTCACCACCGTGCTTCACAGTGTTGATACTATTTTTTGGATTAAGGACATCGTTCTGCCCTCAAATGGTCGTCAGACCCAACAATGTAAGGTTATATTCTCTGACTATTAAAAATATCACATTTTTTTGGGTCTGACGGTCGATTGAGGGCAGAACGATGTCCTTAATCCAAAATGAACTATCAACACTGTGAAGCACCGTGGTGGATGTTTTATGGATTGGCCTTGTTTGGCGTCAACAGAGGTCGGTAGGCTGTAAATGATGGAAGGAATCATGAATCAGATCGTGTACTTTGATATTCTTAAACAAAATTTAAGAAAAAGTACTAAAGTTGTCGGTATTTCGAACCATTATTACACTGAGCTAAATGATGACCCCAAACATACCGCCGAAAATGGGCTTTTGCGGCTGTTTTTAACACTCATCACATGCTTAGAACTCCACCACAGAGTCTAAATATCAATATTATCGAACATGTGTGGGGGTGCATTAGAAAGGACGATCCACATACACGGTATCCGTCATAAAGCGCATTTAAAAGAAGCTTTATTATTAAAATTTGAGAAAATCCGAAGTTCTTGTACTGAAAATTTGGCAGCACCTCTGCAAAACCATTAAAAGGAGGTTGTAGGGACTGAAGGGTATCCGACTAAATATTGACACTGAAAAAACTGCGATACAGTAATTTATTTGTACATTTTTATTCCCTTTCTTTTCACTGCTTTTACAGCTGTACGCAAACTTTTGTGGATCGAATTTGACAACTTTTTTTGCATTTTACCAATTTATTTTGAAATGAATACTAAAATTTAATTTATTTTACTGTAAATGAAAGCCCTAAACATTGTTTTATTGGAATGTACCATTAAACTAAATTTATCACCTACCGCTTGTAGACAATTGCCCTTTTCTTTACTGTTTCGTCGCTGTACGCAGACTTTTGTGGAGCACTGTATGTACATAAATGTGCTCCACAAACCAATTTTATTAAAAATCTGTTTTATTAACCAAATTGCTTCAAATTAAAATATTAAAATGACAGTTCTTAAATTATTTTTACAAATATCCTAGGGATTTTTTGAAATCGGAAGTTGGCCAACTTTGGATTTTCAAATCGGGAGTTAAGAAAAAATTTGTGAATAAAAAGGGATTTCAACTTGCGTTTCAACACTCGAGTTGAAGTCAACTCTCAAGTTGGTCACTAAGTTGAGCAATAGTGAAACAAATGGCTCTTAGAGTTCTCAAATGTAAATATAAAACACCAAAATTATATAAAAACACTTATTTTTATTACTTATACTAATACATAAACATATTTTCTATTTATACAATTATTATAACAGTCTTTCTTTACGAAGTTAACAAGCTTCATCTTTCGCCAGGAAGAATTCATCTCCAGAAGTTTGCCTGGCTTGTTCAGCAAAACAATTGAATAAGCATTCATTGCCATAGGTAACACCATCAGATCCACAAACTGGACTCAGCATCCTGTTGCATAGGCAGGGATCCCTTACAGCAGCTCCACTAACAGCAGCAGCCAAAGCGAGGATGACAACGATACAGATTGCGAACAGTTTCATGGTTTCAAATAATTTTATTTTGCTTAAAGACTTTTGATGAGTGTTAAGACTTGCGAGCTTTTGACTAGTGATTTGGTAAGTGAAAAGTTATTGCTTTTATAGCAAAACAAAATATCGATACCATAATTTCCTATACTTGCTTCATATCAGTGAATAATACAAAAACACTCTCAAGTTAGTTCTACGCAATCAGATAAACTTTTAATCTGATCAAAAATTTGGTTTGAAGTGAAATCTTTTTAAAGTCGACTCATTCAATCAATGCAGACTAAATTAAATATTGAAGTTTGCATTTAGAGCAATGAATGTTTTTTCAAGTTTTACATTTACAGAGTTCGATGGATTGACGAAAATCCCTTATTATTTCTCACAGACTGAAACGGTTTTTCGAAATAATTTTCAACCAAGACTTTTTATCTGATTTCTTAAATATATAGAAAATTTAAGAATATAACCTCATGGTTTAGCGGATAAAACCAAATTTATCAAATTTATCAATATCAACTTAAACTTCAAAACATATGAAAAAATGGAATACTATAGCAGTTTGAATAATATATCAATATCCAATATGTTTACAAAAAGAATGCTTTTTTTTCAAATCTTTTTTCAATCTTGGTCTGCTATATAGTGATAGTCATCACAAAAAAATAAACAAATTAATTAATTAATTATGTTTATTTAGATTCTGATTTTTGTGATATTTTATCTCAAGTGATTTGATTTGGATTTGATTTTTTTGTGTTGCTTATCATCAAACGAGGCCTATTCAGGGCTAAAAGTCATAAAAATAGCTTAAATACATCAATAAGAGTTAATAATATTGATAAGTGGTTGTCAAGTGAAACAGATCAGTGTTTTTTTTTTGCTGATATTTTGTTGTGGTCTTTTGGCCTTTTCGATTGGGGACAGAGGGACAGTTCTTGTTCTGAAAAGAAGATAAAATTGTTCTGGATTTGATTTCAGAATCGAAATGAGAAGCGTTCACACATATCGAATCGGTGTTCCGGATTGCCAATCGAAAAGGCCATTTGCTTTTGCTTTTTGGACACTTCAACATGACAGGCAAGAAATATTGAGAGTTTCAAGCAATTTATCTACACGCTTATCCTACCTCACGAATAGCAAAAAATAAGCGGTTGAAGGGCAGAAAGGATAGGTCATTTAGTTGACCAATATAATTGTTACAAACCACTTGCCCATTTTTTGAAATGAACAAACTGGATTTAATTCGGAGAAAAACTTGAAAGTCTTTGAATATCTCATACGGAAACAAATTAATTATTTCATTATGTGGAACATTACTACTGAAATAGAATATCCTTAAGAAATAAAAGAGTTGATATTGGTAGAAAGAAGAGCTCAAAGAATACGACAGTAATAATTAGCAAGTGAAGTACCCAGATGGTAAGGCCATGTTGAACCATCTAAAGAATGAGGTTAAAAATCGAATCTGAATAAATTTCTGAGAAGATT
Source organism: Dasysyrphus tricinctus (assembly GCA_963921185.1). Classification (NCBI taxonomy): domain Eukaryota; kingdom Metazoa; phylum Arthropoda; class Insecta; order Diptera; family Syrphidae; genus Dasysyrphus; species Dasysyrphus tricinctus. The sequence goes on along the minus strand of OY992531.1, from coordinate 255,336,059 downwards.
AACGATGGATGCTTTAACCTTATATTTCTTATGAAAAAAACGCCAAGTGGCTGAAAGACCGCAGTTGCCAAATCGGACATTAAGGGATGAACACTTTGTTTTCGTCATCTATTTGTTAATTCATACATTCTGAACCTATGTTCTTCTTCTATTGCCTTCTCTTCTCTAAATCAGCTGAACGCACTCATTTTCTTTTTTAAGTTAAAATCCTGGGGCCTATAACACAAAGCTACAAGTCTACAAGCCAAGAGCCACTTGTAGGATTACGTTAGTTTTACAAGTGTAGATTATTTCTGTAACACAAAAAAATAAACTAACATTTGTAGAAACAAAAATTTCCCTACACTTGTAGGCATTCCATTCTGCATGCAATGAGTTGAGTGTTCGTCGGCGATCGACCGACAAGATCCAGAACCGACCGATTAGAAAGCTTATAACTTTGGTTATAACTGTACGATCTTCAAATGAAAGGACTTTAAATAAAGTGTAAATATGAGGCTACAATTTTGTATTCAATTTTTTGATGAGGCACACAAAATTTAATACTTAATAGCAAATTGAGTCTCCCATCAATTTAATTTTCATTTTTCAAAATGCAAAAGTGGATGAAAACTTATACCATTCTAAAAATTGTATTGAACAGGAGGGACAGCGGGGGCATTTCAATAAATTTTGCACCTAAAAATTCATTTTCATAAAAAAAAAAATCGTCGATTTTATTAGCTTCAAAAAATTATAACTTTGCTTCTAATGCACGGATATTTGAGATTAAGACATTATGAATTCAAAATTCGTGTTTAATTCCGCACTAAAATACAAGTAAGATTTAGTTTTTCTGTACACTTGTAGCTTTGTGTTACAGAAAGAGGGAAATTGCACAATTTCCCACTTGTAATGAATGTTCATTACACTTGTAAAAGAGCCAGCTGAATTGTAGCTTTGAGTTACAGAAATTCATTACATTTGTAAGGATTGACTTGTATTACAAGTACTTGTAGCTTTGTGTTATAGGCCCCTGGTCACTTCATTCGGCGCAATAATTTATGAATAACCATTTTATTTTATTTTGTGCCGTATGTCAGATGGACGTAAAAATAATATGAGAAGTGTGGCCACACCCTTGGCAAAACATCTTGCGAACTATTTCAAGCAATCCTTAGTATATGCGTTAACTCTTCTATCAAATAATCAACAACAAGAAAAAAGCATGTGGCAAAATCAATGAAAGCAAACAGTGTACGATCTAATAACTCCAAAAGTACGTAGGTTATGAAAGAAATGCCATCAAAAATCATCAGACACTCAAATTAGCAAAGAATGCACGGAACACCGATGCAATAAGCACTGAATTTGCAAAAGTTCAGTTCCCAAGAAACAAATTAAATTGCGCTTATACCATTTTGGTGCAGTATTCAAAAGCCGAAGTATTATTCTCAGACATTTCAACCTGTTTCTGAAATAAGGTCTAAAATAAACACACTCTATCAAATAAAATGTCTCGATCCGGGAATAAATTAGCAACGTTTAAACTTCATTCAAAAACTACCAATCAAAAAACAATTTTTTTTCATCAAGTTTAGTTACTTAGACGATTTTTTTTATTTATTCAACAAATTTCCGGATTTAAAGTTCACAAGGTCCATTTTTCATCACGAACATTTCAACTTCACGAGCTTGGCTGGCAACGCAATTGAATTCACAATCATTGTTATAAGTAACACCGTCAGATCCGCAAACTGGATTTAACATCCTGTTGCAAATACAAGGGTGAAATACGGCAGCTCCATTAACAGCAACAGCCAAGGCGAGGATAACAGCGACAAAAATTGCAAACAGCTTCATGGTTTCAAACGGGTGGTGGACTTAAAATCAAAAAATAGTTGATTTGGATTCAAGACTTTTTGATGAGTGATTTGTCTAGTGAAATGCTTTTGCTTTTATAGCTAAGTTAAACCGTGATATGATAATATTTCTATTTGTTTGGTATCAGTTTAAGATATTGTTTTAAAAGAAACACTCAAGTAAGTTTAAAGCAAAATATTAATTAAATTTTTGAATATCAAATTTAATCCAATTGACTTTTGATTTGATGGGAGATGGCTATCTGCAGTACACTTAATTTAAGTGCACGTTTCTATGCATAAATGAAATTGAGTTATCAACGTTGAAAAACATGCACATCCATATTTAATGATATGACAATGAGTTTTGTGAAAGATAGATTTTTGATTTTACCTTCTTAGGTACTGTGATTTTCTATGAAACTGTAACAAAAATGCATTTTTGGAGAAAATGCAATATACCAAAAAAAAAGGAACTTGATGATTAGAATTTTTGGGTTATTTCCATATGTCTTTCATTAATGACTCCTACAAATTGATCCTATTTTACAAGAAGAAAATATGTATTTTACATTTATAATTTAACAAACAAGTATTTTTTAGTACCTACTTATTTCATACATTGTATTTAACAACGTAATTGTAATAATTAATGCATTAAGATTAGCCATATTAATAAAAAATACTTAGCTCACCTCTTATTCTCCGGTCCTGATTATAACAAAAGGTACATACTTATGTTAAATTCACTCGATGAATGTTGACTCCCTATTCACACCTCCGCGTGGTAGAGGATGGGTAACGCTAACGTAAAAAGGGACCGGCAAACAAACCAGCATTGCTGGTTGGGGCACGATCTTTTCCTTAGGTTAAAAAAAAATCTCCCTAAAGGTAGAGAAACTACAGGTAGAAGTCGACGGCATAAGAGTAGCAGCAACTAGCGTCTGTATGCCATATTGAGCGCCACATAAAAGGCATCTGTTTCCCATAGTGGTCGGCATAGTTTTAGCTAGTGTGCTTATCAGCTTCTCGGCATGGGATGTTAAATCTTATCTTGGAAAACACAACCAATGGAGCGAAGGAAGTTTATAACGGGTGATTTTTTAAGAGGTTTAAAACTTTAAAAAAAAAAAAAAACGCAAAAAATTCGAAAAAATGAATGAAATATTTATTTGAATCGATAGTTTGAACCTTGCAATTTAATGTTTAAAGATAATTTCATGCAAATGTTGACCGCGGCTGCGTCTCAGGTAGCCCATCCGCTGAGTCCAATTTTGGCATACTCTTTCACACATATCGGCCGGTATCTCACGAATGAATGCATGGATGTTGGCTTCCAGTGCGTCAATCGAAGCGGGCTTGTCCCTATAGACATTAGCCTTGACATACCCCCACAAAAAATAATCTAATGGTGTCAAATCGCACGATCTAGGCGGCCAATTGACCGGCCCGAAACGTGAATTTAACTGTTCACCAAACTCGCCTCGCAATTGCGCCATTGTTTCGCGTGCTGTGTGGCATGTGGCACCGTCTTGTTGAAACCACATATCATGCAAGTCAAGAACTTCCATTTCGGGCAAAAAAAAGTTTGTTATCATCGCTCGGTAGCGTTCACCATTGACAGTAACGCTGCGATTCGCATCATCTTTGAAGAAATATGGCCCAATAATGCCGCCGGCCCATAAACCGCACCAAACAGTGGCTTTTTCGGGATGCATTGGTAGCTGTTGCAATGCTTCTGGCTGATCTTCACTCCAAATGCGGCAATTATGCTTATTTACGTACCCATTCAACCAAAAATGAGCCTCATCGCTGAACACAATTTTTCGATAAAAAAGCGGATCCTCCGAGCACGAATTTTGATAGTAAAATTCAATAATTTGCAAGCGTTGTTCATTTGTAAGACGATCCATGGTTAAATTGCAAACCAAACTGAAGCTGTTTGACAGTGACACAAGGTACTAAACACACGTCAGCTGTCAAAACCAGTGTTGCCAAAACCAAACCAGCTAAAAAATCACCCGTTATATGAGACATGACAACTGACGGTGTTAATTCCCCAAGGGATAGCCTTAGTCTGTCGAATCCTCCTGTGGTTGTATCAACTGTAGTAAACCACTCATCGGGTTTGGGGGTGTGGCATATATAAAAAAACAGCGGAAATCGAGGCGCTATACAAATAATAATGAATCAATCACTGACTCGTTAACTCGTCAGTAACTAGTGATTCTTATATCAGGGGTACTTCCCCTTCAATGCCTGAGTAGGTTTATGCGATTTAGTGTCGCATATTATATGTTTGCTTGGGCTTTGACATTTCAACAATGTGACAATAGGCGTGTTTTATTGGAAAATATTATACCTAGCACGGAAAACACAATGCAATGCTTTTATTCCCTCACCAAAAAACAACAACAAATCCTTTAAAGTCTCGATAAATAAGTCAGTAAAAATGTCTCTTTGTTGCTGTTTGCCAAGGGGAATTTTACTGTGCTAGCTATACATTTCCCAATAAAACACAACTAATGTGTCGGGTGTATTCGGATTTATGTGTGGGTGACAGTGTAACAGTACGAAAATGTTTAATTTTGAAAGTATGAAGTGTGGATCCTTCAGAAAAGTATAAGACCTGATGGTTTCTCTGACAGAAAAAAGTTTAATTGTTTGTTATATACATCTATTGATAGAAACAAACATCATAATGTCATTTGAAAGAAAAAACTAGTTTTTATTTGACATTTGACGGGGTAAAGAATCTAAAAAAAAAATATATTCAAAAAAGCATGCTATAAGACCAAGCAGCACACAAATAAGGAATCTTTTTCCTTGAAATAGCCAAAAACTCCCACCTAAAAAACATTATGGCTTCATTCATTCAATCCTACAACATTCATTAATAGTGTGAAGAGCCTTGCCGGCTTTACTGTGAGTAGAGTATGCAAACAATAGCTCTTATAAATGGTTCCAATTGCGTAAGCACATCTAGCAAACATATCATGTGGCGAATTTTTAGCAACTCACATTTGAGTTTCCCACCACTGGTCATGTCATGTTTGGTCATACAATACTTTATTAGTTAGATTACCAACTGATTCTCAAGTAAACATAAAAAAAAATCAACATTTATTAAAAACACTCATTTTATTACTTTTTCTTATACTTAACATTTCTATCAAACAATTATATATATTTAACAGTCTTTCTTTTCAAAGTTATCAAGCTTCATTTATTTTTAAACAATTATTATATAAGTCTTATTTTTTGAAGTTAACAAGCTTCATTTTTCGCCAGGAAGATTTCATTTCCAGGAGTTTGTCTGGCTTGTTCGGCAAAACAATTGAATACACATTCATTGCCATATGTAACACCGTTAGATCCACAAACTGGCATCAGCATCATTGTGCATATACAGGGACTCCCAACAGCAGCTCCACTAACAGCAGCGGCCAAAGCAAGGATAACAGCGATACAAATTGCGAACAGTTTCATGGTTTCAAATAATGTTATTTGCTTAAGGACTTTTGAAGAGCGTTTAAAGACTTGTGACTAGTGATTTGTTAACTCAAAAGTTATTGCTTTTATAGCAAAATAAAATACCGACAAAAAAACATGTGGTATCTGTTTCTTATCAGTTTTAGATGTGAGTAACACAAAAACACTCAAGTTTCTTCTACGCAATCAGATAAGCTTTTGATTTAATCAAATTTGGTTTGAAGAGAAATGAGAAATTAACACATTTGAATAATGCAGGCTAAGTTGAAGTGTTCGAGGTTTAATTATGAGCTATGGCCTTCATAATATTCAAGTTTTACCAACTCAATTGATTAAAGAAGGAACTTTTTCCAAAATAGTTTTTAACTAAATCGAAAACTGATCTCTGATTTCTTAAACAAATTCGAATTAAGTTTATATCCTAATACACATAAAACTCAATTAAATACATAAATAAATGTAAACAACAAAATTATTGATACAAATTCTCTATAGGTATTTTAGCAGTTTGAAAAAACAAGAATATCACTCCCAATTAATTTGTTTACATTCAAATTTTTATCAAATTGTTGGCTACTATGTGATGATAGTCATCGTGGCAGTGTTTGTTTTAGATTTTGATATTTTAGATATTTTGTCTTAAGTAATTTGTTGTTGATTAAATTTGTTTTGTTGCTTATTATCAGGAGTGACCTATTTAGAGTGAATCTCAATTCATAAACAAAGGTTAAATATATTAATCAGATTTAATCATTGATTAGGGGTTGTCAAGTAAAAAATTAATTGTTTAAATCGGTGATTTTTTATTGTGGTCTTTAAACTTAAGTAAACCTTAGTAAAGGCGCATTTAATTGATCAAAAGAACTAAATTCAATATTAGATGATTTATTTTGTTTGCAATAATTGGTTCATAAATAAAAGAAATAAAATTATATTCATAGTGTAATCTCTATCTTTTCTAAAACCAAAATCAAAATATATTTTCCTTATGAACATGCATCTAATGCTGTGGAGAGGAGCCATCAACTTCTTTACCTATACAATTTTTAGTTTTTATATGCTATAGAGCTTATAGATATTCATTTTAAAAATTAGATTTTACATCACACTTTAAATAGCTTTTTCTCCAAAAACCTTTATCACTCTGGGTAAAAATTTCAAACTCAATTAGTAAGTCATTCGTTGATAAACTCATTTTTGCATGAAAACTTCGTTGCATAATGACATTTCTACACATAAAACACTTAAAAAACGGATAAGCAAGTATAAGTAAACTCATTCATAAAGAAAATTAATTTATATACCTTTTAAGAGCTCTCAAGCAACCAACTTTAAATTGAATCTCTTAAGTACAACTTTTAATACCGAAATATTCACACAATCACATCACAGTATATGACATCAGTTTTTGGTGGAAAAAGTTGCTTCCAACAGCAGGAAGCAGGATGGGTGAACTCTTCATGCAAACCACATTAGCACCACTTTGGAGAAAATTTGTGTTAAAAGCTCGCCTTCCGTGGTGTTAAAAGATAAAATTCCCGCTTTCATAGTAGGAAGATGAAGAGTACCTACCTAGAAAATCTCTAGTGATAAGTGAATAATTTACAAAATGTCTTTTATCAATGTTGGTTGATGGTATGATGTTAAATAAAGAGGTCACTTTTGTAGATGAAAATATTAGCATAAACCTCGGAAACTAATTTCCTTGAATTAATTTAAACGCTTTATGAGAGCGTTGTCCTGTGGAGAGACATTTCCATTGAAATTGTCATTCTCTTAACAAAGAGGATTAAACAAATTTTCATTTTATGCACTAATATGATATGTTTTAATTATTAATGCTGTTTGTGGAACTAGATTCACAATGCAATGCTTTTATTGCTTTTCACAAAATTTGAGTTAAGGAAAACGACAATTTTGCTGGGCGAATCCAGTATTGTAGTTTCATAATAATGATTATTATAAGCAAAATTCAACGAAATGTTGAAAATGTAATTCAAACACAAAAATTATGACTAATCCGTCCCCATTTTTTGTTCATGTCTGAAAAAGTGGTTTATTTATTTCTGAATCTACTCTCGTACTTCTTCATCAGGCTCAGCAAGATTTCTTATTATTTACTTAAGCTCAAATTTAAGAACTTAAGCTTAAACTATCTCCAATTGAAGTTTAGCAATGTGGAAAAGTTGTTTAACTTTGAAACAAAAACAAACAAAAAATTAATATTTTTTAAGAAACTAATCTAATTGGAATTATATCGGGTTATGCATGCTTATTTTTATGCATGATGGGAATGAAAATCGAAAACTGAGTCCTGATTTCCTCTAGCCTTGTCATGAACTTTTAATTGAAAATTATTAAATGGAATGAGTGCGTCTCTAATTGGTATTCCGAAGGTTTAGTTGGTTTTTTGTTAGAAATATAATTTCATCCTGCCTATATCTACGATTTTTAGTTGAATATTTTAGGAATTAAGTTTTAGTTTGCATGAGGAAGCAAAATGAGCACCTACATAATTTAAAAAAATGTTAACGATTCATTTATATTGACTAGCAATTTTAACAAATAATATAATGCATTATATTATACTTAGCAATTATTATGGTTTATTTAAATATTTATAAATATGATAGTTCTTAAACTCAGTGTTTTTCTGTGTCATTTTTCTACCAAAATTTTCATATTTCAAAAATGTTTATCTATGCTACTTTTACAACTCAACTATACGTTTCTAGGTGAATACAGTACAAGTGCATTTAATCAATAGCATTAAGTTAATTGAAATCTTACTGCAGATAAACATCTCCTAGAACAAAATAAATTATTGATCAAACCAAAAGTCAATTGGATGAAATGTTATATTCAAATGTATATTTAGCTTTAAACTTTTTATTTTCAACAATATCTTGAACTGATACCAAACAAGTAGAAATGTTTTCATATCAGAGTTTTATTTAGCTATAAAAGCAATAACTTTCGAGTTAACAAATCACTAGTCACAAGTCTTTAAACGCTCTTCAAAAGTCCTTAAGCAAATAACATTATTTGAAACCATGAAACTCTTCGCAATTTGTATCGCTGTTATCCTCGCTTTGGCCGCTGCTGTTAGTGGAGCTGCTGTTGGGAGTCCCTGTATATGCACAATGATGCTGATGCCAGTTTGTGGATCTAACGGTGTTACTTATGGCAATGAATGTGTATTCAATTGTTTTGCCGAACAAGCCAGGCAAACTCCTGGAAATGAAATCTTCCTGGCGAAAAATGAAGCTTGTTAACTTGAAAATGAAAATACTGTTATAATCATTGTATAATTAGAAATAAAACTTGTTAGCTTTAAAAAGAAAGACTGTTAAATAATTGTATAAATAGGAATGTTAAGTATAAGAAAAAGTAATAAAATGAGTGTTTTTAATAAATTTTGATCTTTTGAATATTTACTTGAGAATCATTTTGTAATCTGACTAATAAAATATTGTATGACCAAACATGACATCACCTGAATTGCTGAAAATTCGCCATATGCTATGTATGCTAGAATACTTATGCTATTGGAATCATTTATAAGAGCTTTTGTTTGATAGTAAACTCAACTCACAGTAAAGTGGGCAAAGCTTTTCGCACTATTAAATGAATGTGTGAGGATTGAATTAAAAAAAACTACATAAAGGTGCTACCACAAAATTTTGTAGGTGAGAGTTATGATTTTTTCACGGAGGCATCCCTGTTAACAGGTTCCTTATTTGTGTGCTGCTTGGTCTTATAGCCAGTCTTATCACTGACCGCAATGTAATAGATTCGTAATCCGAATGCAGAACAAAAAGGATCATAAATCTCGAGATTGTAAAAAGTGTTACCACAAGCTGCGAATTACGTAGCAATTTTTTGACTTGGCTGGGATGGGACATATGGAACTATTTTCGGGATTCGTACTCCGAATCTCTTACGACGGGGCCCATCGTTATTCGAATGCAGAACAAAAAGAATCATAAATCTCGAGATTGTAAAAAGTGTTACCACAAGCTCCGAATTACGTAGCAGTTTTTGACTTGGCTGGGACATATGTAACTTTTTTCGGGACTTGTATTCCAAATCTCTTACAACGGGGCCTGTGGTAAGGCTGAGTAAGTTTATTTTAATTAAATTTTTTTTAGATTCCTTAAGCTGCGCCTCAAATAAAAATTAATTTGTTCCTTCAAACAACAATATGATGGTATTTTCTCAATCGAATCAACAAAATTAAACTTTTTTTTGCCAAAGGTGCCATCATGCCTTATACTTTTCCGAAGGATCCACACTTCATACTTTCAAACTCCCACACTTTCAAACTGTTAAACAGGCACCCACATTTAAAGCTGAAGATATCCGACACATTGTCACATTGTTGGCATGTTACAGCCCACATAATATGAGCCACTGAATCGCATTACTTATACTCTGGCGTTGAAATGGAAGTACCCCTGATTTAAGAATCACTAGTAAACGAAGACTTTACGAGTAGGTGACTGATTCATTATTATTTACAGCGTCTCGATTTCCGCTGTTACTTGATAGATGCAACATCTCCAAACCCAATGTGCGGTTTACTGCAGTTGATACAAACCTAGGAGGATTCGCCAGATTTTGGCTACCCATTAGAGAATTAATACCGTCAGTTGACATTTCTCATGTATAAGATTCCTTCGCTGCACACTGGTTGTGTTTTCTCAGATGAGATTAATAACATCCAAATGGTACATCAGCCATTTGGATGGTCGTTAAAATTAAAAAAATAAACAGATGCCTCTACCTGTAGTTTCTCTGCCTATAGGGAGTTTTTTTCAACCTAAGGAAATGATCGTGCCCAAACCAGCAATGCTGGCTTGTTTGCCGGTCCTCTTTCACGTTAGCGTTACCCATCCTTTACCACGCGGAGGTGTGAATAGGCAGTTAACATTCATCGAGACTGAAACCACTAACGTGGCATTTCTGAGATCCCTCCTGTGCTTCAGAGGACCCTATGCTCCCTTATGCTCCAGGAGGAGTTAAAGTGTTGCTGCGAAGACTTCAGTGACCGGATCAGATATAATAGTGACGAGTAAGTGACGTCTAGTACTTAACTGCAGTTAACTAACTCACGAAAAGGGTCGAAAATCGAAATTTGTATACAGAAATTATAATTGGTGATTTTTATGTACCTTTTGTTATAATCAGGACCCGAGAATATAAGAGGTGAGTTAAGCATCAACCATCGATTACTGTGCGGATGAGAAACTAACGTGAAATTTTTGGGAATGCCAACAAAACGCACTATTTATCGTGTAGTGAATGATTTCGAAGAAAGAGGGTATGTAGGTGATAGGCTCAAGCATAGACCACAACGTCCTGCAAGATCGGCTGAAAACATTACTGCTGCTCAAGGAAGTGTTCAAAACAATCCATCAACCTCAATTCGACGCGGTGCTCAAGAGCTTGGTCTTCAAAGAACAAATCGTTACATGATTGAAAACTTTTCTTAGCCACAACTGCATGCTTTGGGCTTGATTAACATGTGGTATCAACAAGACGGTGCCACATCGCATACAGCCAGGATTACAATGGCATTACTGCGAGACCTCTTTCCACAACAAGTTATTTCAAGAAATGGTGATGTTGATTGGCCTCCACGGTCGCCTGATTTGACTGCTCCGGATTTCTTTTTGTGGGGATATCTGAAAATTTATGCAAATAAACCAGAAACGCTTGAGCAACTCAAATAAAATATTCGTGATGAAATTAATGAAATACCGCGTGAAATGTGTGAGAATGTAATGAAAAATGTGCTCAAAAGGGCTTAGGTTAGGTTAGGTAGAAGTGGCTGTCAATACTAAGTACTGACACACTTAGACCAAAATTGGTCCGTTGTGATACCACATGAATCTTAAAAACTCTTTCCTTACTCGCGAAAACCACTTTGAGCTCCTGACGAAGCGTGTGAAACTATAAATGTCTGTGTTTGCCAGATCACTAGGATCGTTAAAGAAGTAAACTCCTAAATGGAGCCTACGTCTGAGGGAAAGAGCAGGGCATGTGCAGAGAAGGTGAGGAATCGTTTCCTCTTCCTCCTCGTCCATGCAGCTTCTGCAGAAATCGTTTGAAGGTACGCCAAGCCGCGCTGCGTGCCTGCCTATTAAACAGTGTCCTGTTATGACACCTACAATAGAGCTAATATGCATTCTATTTAGAGATATTAAACACTTGGAGCGTTTCAGGTCAAGGTTCAAAAGGGCTTGAATTCGTGAGACTAACAGAGGCGGACATTTACCTGATATTGTATTCCATACATAACTGCCGACATTAAATAAAACATTTATCAATATAAGATCCATTCTCTTACATTTAATCAATTTCCCGGCGGACACCCTGTACATATGAAAATAGTCCAAAAATTCTAATCATCAAGTTCCTTTTTCTCCGAAAATGCATGTTTGTTGCAGTCTTATAGAAAATCACAGTACCTAAGAAGGTAAAATCAAAAATCGTTAGAGCATTCCAGAAACCCAGATGTCTAAATTTAATTTCTTTTGCGGTGTTAAGTTGGTTTGATAAATCTTTCAATATTACATGTTATGGGATAACTTTTAAGAGTCAGAGAATATAAAATATTTTCAAATATCAGTTTGGAAGACTTCGTCCCCATCTAATAGAACATCGAAATATTCTCGCCTCTCAACTATCTTTCACAAAACTCTCCTATAATTGTCATATTTTTAAATATGGATGTGGATGTTTTTCAACTTTGGTAACTCAATGTCGTTTATGCATAGAAACGTGCATTCAAATTATTAAGATAGCCATATCCAAGAACAAAAAAAAAAATTAACAAAAAAAAAGTTTGTTTCAAAACAAATTAACCAAATCAAAAGTCAATTGGATGAAATGTGATATTCAAAAATTTAATTAATATTTTGCTTTAAACTTACTTGAGTGTTTCTTTTAAAACAATATCTTAAACTGATACCAAACAAATAGAAATATTATCATATCACGGTTTAACTTAGCTATAAAAGCAAAAGCATTTCACTAGACAAATCACTCGTCAAAAAGTCTTGAATCCAAATCAACTATTTTTTGATTTTAAGTCCACCACCCGTTTGACACCATGAAGCTGTTTGCAATTTTTGTCGCTGTTATCCTCGCCTTGGCTGTTGCTGTTAATGGAGCTGCCGTATTTCACCCCTGTATTTGCAACAGGATGCTAAATCCAGTTTGCGGATCTGACGGTGTTACTTATAACAATGATTGTGAATTCAATTGCGTTGCTAGCCAAGCTCGTGAAGTTGAAATGTTCGTGGTGAAGAATGGACCTTGTGAACTTTAAATCCTGAAATTTGTTGAATAAATAAAAAAAATCGTCAAGTTACGAAACTTGATGAAAAAAAAAATTGTTTTTTGATTGGTAGTTTTTGAATGTAGTTTAAACGTTGCTAATTTTTTCTAGGGTCGAGACATTTTATTTGGTAAAGTGTGTTCATCTTAGATCTTATTTCAGAAACAGGTTTAAATGTTTGCGAACAATACTGTGGTTTATGAATACTGTACCAGATGGTATAAGCTCAATTTAGTGTTTTTTAAAATCTGAACTTTTGAAAATTCAATGGAGTAAACTATGCTTATTTCATCAGTGCTCGGTACATTGTGAATTTGAGTTTTTAAGGTTATTGATAGCTTATTGATGGTATTTCTTTCATTACCTACCTGTTCAACCTATCATCATCATCATCATCGTGTCCTGTAACCCCGGTTGGGGCATAGGGCGTCAACAAAACGTCTCCATCCGTCACGGTCTGCTGCAAGGTACTTTAGCTGTGGCCACGTCTTTCTCTGGGATTCTGCTTCCGCTAAGACAGTTAATTTCCATGTTGTTCTTGGTCTTCCAACCCGCCGTGCACCCTGAGGATTCCATTCAAAGGACTGCTTTGCAATTTCATCGTTTGGTTTCCTCAGTGTGTGACCAATCCAACGCCATTTACGATTTCTTATGTCGACGTCCAGCCACTCTTGACTTGTCCTGCGCCACAATTCCTCATTTGAAATTATTTGTGGCCAGCGAATCTTTAGGATGTGGCGAAGACAGCGATTCACAAAAGCCTGCAATTTCTTCGAAATGATAAACGTGACTTTCCAGGTCTCACAAGCATATAACAGCACGGATTTGACATTGGATTCGAAGAATCTCAACTAAGTGCGTAAGGAAATTTGACTTGATTTGCAGATTGGGGACAGAGTACCGAAAGCAGCACGAGCTTTATTTATTCTACTTTTTACGTCCAGGTCCGCACCACCGTTTGCAGAGACAATACTGCCAAGGTAGTTGAACTGTTCCACTACTTCAACTGGCGTCTCCTGTAGAATAATACGCTGCTGTGTGAAGCGGCCTGTGAGCATTATTTTTGTCTTTTTGCTGTATATTCTTAGACCACTCGACTCTCCCTTCACTTGCAGTGCTTGGCACATCCCGTTCAGCCCACTGATGTTATTTGCCAGTAGACATATGTCATCGGCATAGTTTAAATGACTGAGCCTTTCGAACGGTCTCCATTGAATGCCCTGTCGCTCAGCTGTACCAACACTGGCCGTCAATACGTCGTCCATCGCCAGCTGGAAGAGAATTGGCGATAGAACATCCCCTTGTCTCACACCCTGTTGCACTACGAAGGAGTCGGATAGCTGCCCATTGTGCAAAACAAAACACCTTGCGTTGTTGTAGGACTCTTTAATAATGGCAACAATTTTTGGTGGAATTCCTCTACCAAGCAACGATCTCCATATACATTCTCGGTTAACTCCATCAAAGGCTTTCTCAAAATCCACGAACATGAGGTAAAGCGGTGATTGAAATTCCATGGACTGCTCGAGGACGATACGCAGGGTGTTGATATGGTCGACACACGATCGACCACTGCGGAAGCCAGCTTGATGCCTCTTGAGTGTAGACTCGATTATATTCTTTATTCGCTCGAGAATGATGGTTGCCATTAGTTTTGGGAAAACGGACAAAACGGTGATACCACGCCAATTGTTGCAATTCTTTAAGTCATCTTACTTTGGCAACTTAACAATCACACCATCCTTCCAGTCCCTGGGATAGCTTTCGTTTTCCCAAATGCTTTGTATCAACGGATGTAAAATACTAGCTGCTTTTACGGGATCGGCTTTCAGGAATTCAGCTAGTCCAGCTGCCTTGTTGTTTTTGAGGAGATTTATTGCTGTATGGATTTCCGATTCCGACCGGGGGTTCGATGTCAATACCCCTATAGGACCTGCGCATCTCGTTAAGTTGGGGCACTTCAGCACTCTGCTCCACTGAATCCTCATTTAGCAGGGCACAAAAATGGTCCTTCCATCTACGAAGCTGATCCTCAATTTATACCAAAAGTGTGCCATCCACATCCATTACAGGATGATTCGTGTTGCTTTTTTTTCCCGATAACATCTTTGGCTATTTGGTACAATTCCCGGATATCTCCTCTTCTGGCAGCGATTTCCGCATCATCTGCGAGTTCATCTAACCTCACCCTCTTGTCACGTCTCACACAACGATAGACCATCTTATGCGCAATGCGGTACTCTCTTCGCAAGTCAGCCTTTCGTTTAATATCTGCTTCGGCATTTATTTGAATTTTCAACGATTTGCGAAGTTCGATCTTATCCCAGGTGTCTTGGGATATCCAAGAGTCTCTACGTCTCGTTTGCTTGGGTACAGTTTCGGATCCAGCCTCCATAAAAACACTTTTAATTTCACCCCACATCTCATCAATTGTTGAATTCTGGATTCCGTTTAATGACGAGGCTCTGTCGTTAAGGGTGGTGACATAGTTTCGACATATGTTGGGGTCATTTAAAGCATTGGTAATGAATTTTGAGCTCCTTGCTGCATCCTGCGCTGGTTTTTGTACGGCAGCGGTTCGTAGTTTGAGACTCATCAGAACCAAATGGTGGTCGCTTCCCACATCGGCATTTCTTATACTCCGGACATCACACATAGACTTCCTCCATCGCTGCTGAATCATGATATGATCAATTTGGTTTTCGGTTTGACCATCCGGATACACCCAGGTAATTTTGTTGCACGTCTTATGCTTAAATACAGTCCCACCTATAACAAGACGATTCGCGTTACAAAAGTCGACAAGCAAGTCACCATTTTCATTCCGTGACCCCAAGCCATTTTTTCCCATCACGCGTTCCAGTCCGTAATTGTCTGAACCGACTTGGGCATTGAGGTCTCCCATAACGACTATGATGTCGGCTCTCGGAACACTACTGTAAACCGGGTTAAGATGAGTGTAGAACGCGGTTTTGTCTTCCTCTGTCGCTTCATTTGTGGGGGCGTAGCACTGAATAATTGTGACGTTACGAATTTTTGAACGAAACCTTGCAGTCATTAATCTCGCAGAAATGGGCGCCCAAGAGATCAAACTACGCCTCGCTTCTTCGTTCAACATAATTCCGACACCATGCAGTCTTTGGCCGCCCTCTCTTTCATCTTCCCCGGAATACAGCATTCCCGTCTGTCCAGTGTCTGATCTGTATTCAGCTCTACCTCTCCACTTAGTTTCGCTTATGCCCAGGATACTGATCTTTAGGCGAAGCATTTCACGCTCAACTTGCTCGTACCTACCATCGCTGTACAAGGATCGAACGTTTCATGCTCCGATTTTCGTACGTATGCGGTAGCCAAAAGTAACATTTGCGCTTCTTGAAAGATATCTACTATTTGTCAACGATTCATTTATTATTATGGCGTCTTGACTGACGCTCGTACATGAAAGATGCCGCACCCCCAAATACGATGTGCGGTTTACTGCAACCGAATCTGCAGAAGGATTTTCCATAAAAAGATTACCTCTTCGGGACTCATTTCCATTTGTTGTCATAATTCATGTATTTGCATATATCCTTCCACCATGGTGTTTTCCGAGATATGATTAATAACATACATAAGCTCAGATTTGACAGGCACACCCGCCTTTTGTATGGTCAAACACATAACTGCTCGAGGCCGCCCACTATGGGAAAACAGACGCCTTTTGTAGCCGCCCAATATGTGTTACAGACGCTACCTGTGCTGCCGTTGGCTTTTTACGAAAAAAAGCTCCTCCGCCGCCAGACTATCATGCCGTTGACCGCTGCCTGCAGTTCATCCGTCTTAAGGGGGCTTTTAACCATCCCAAGGACTAGTTTGTGCCCTGACCAGCAAAGCTGGGTTGTCTGCTTATCCCGGCATCCATTCGGTCCCCCTGCACGTTAGCGTTACCCTGTTCAACCCAACTTTAGAACAATCTTCTTCAGTTTTCTTTAACATAAGCAAGGAATAATTGTTTCACTTCAAATAAGATTAGGTCATTAGGTTTCAATAACAGTTTCATAGTTTTTCTCGGAATTAATTTCAGTTGCTCTTTACAAAAAATGGGTAAGCAGTTTGTAACAGACTGGAGCTGAACTTTAAATCTGATTCGTTTTATTTTAAGCGCCTATAATATTGACGTGTCAATTCTCCTCCTCAACCGCCTTCCCTAAATTACTCTAGAACAGCACGCAGACAAATTACTTGAAATTCTATAAATTCGAACTCTGAGGTCCTTGTCCAAAAAGCAAGGGTGTGCGATCTATAGTCATAGATTTAATTTGTTGTATCAATACAATTTTAAAAACATCAAAAAACATATGGCCGATAGATATACCTAAACAATGATTTTTTTTCACTTGACAACCACTTATCAACTATTGAATCTGATAAACGGTTTTTAACCTATATTTATGAATTTATTTTAACTTTTAGTAGGGCCCCCTTGATGACAAACAACAAAGAAAAATCTGATCTTAATCAAATCCAAAACAAATCACTTGAAACAAAATATCGCAAAAAGCAAAATCTAAAACAAACACAATTAATTAGTTATTTTATTTATTTGTCCTTGATAACTATCGTCACATAGCTAGAAGCCCTAAACTTGGTAAACAAAATGTTTTAGGTAATGGTAAACAAATTGGGGTTTGATTATTATTCAAACTGCTAGAATATTCCATTTTTTTTTTTAATTTATTTGTAGTTTAAGTTGATAATGATAAATTTCGACTTTACATAATATCAGCTCAAAATAAATATTATTTTTGTTTGGGAAATCAGATGAAAAGTTTTAACTACAAATTATTTCAGAAACTGTTTTAGTAAAAACACCATTAAAATAATTTATCGGCCAACAACAGCTGATCAGAAAAACTATTTTAGAACAGGTAGGAGTATGTCTCCAACGAACTTATTCAGTTGGTCAAGGCTTAAATTAGGTAATTATAGCTATAATGCCCCAGTTAAAGCTATCATTGAAAATTTTGTTCTTCCATTTTGAGGCGTTTTTAAAACACAATCATTTACTATTTTGATAGAGAATTGAAGCTCAAGACTTAATTAATATTTCTAGTCAAAACAAAAAATTTCAAATAGACCCAACCTTCCACATAAAAAGACTTTGAATATTTCAATCATTGGTTAGGTAGTTCAATGCTTTAACTCATTAACAGAATTTGTTTGACTAGAAATAATAATTAAGACGGGAGCTTTATTTTGGCATAAAAATAATCACTGATTTCGCTATCTAAATATCTCAAAATCAATCATTAAAATAACTGACGCTTTAGGCAAGAACAAATGGAATAAATGTTGGCAATCTGTCAATCGTGTAAATATGACCCTCGTATCAAAACAACATGTTTGTTCCTGTTAGTAGTAACTTATTAAGTCCGATAGAATGTTGGTGAAGCAGTAACAGTCTATGTTGTTTTGATTCGATTGAATGTTAAGTATGCTCGTACTCGACCATTTTTGCCAACTCACTTCGTACGTGTTTGCAACATCTCTTTTCTCTTCAAACATTTTATGCCAACATCAATCAAGGTTATCTTTAATGCACACACCTTTTATTTAAACATGGTTTATATACTTAGATAATGAAATCTTATATTCTAAAATGTTAATTTTATGAACTTAAGTCTTAAATCAATATTGTTTCAGATATCAGCTCCAAACAAAAGAATTTAAAATCTGAATGAAATGAAAAAGCTTTAAATACGTCTGAAAATACTATTTTCTAATATTTATTTAAGTACCTGGGCCTATTTCATAATACTACAAGACTAACAATATTAATGAATTATAGTTCGAGAGGCAACCATAAGATCTCCTATCTCATTTTGGCTTCTGAAAAACAGGATATCCAGCCGATACCTTGATTCAAACATTTTCAAAAATCAATACTGCATTTGTAAAATTTGTACCTGTTCTATTCGGTTCTTTCCATCTTAATGTTTGGAAAACATCAAGCTTGCATTTTGTCGATTCCTTTAATTTTTAATCTCAGCCATCAGTCTATAAATCAACATGATGATCATACTCCTCCATAAAAGTGTTGACTATAAATTTTTTCATTGTCTTTGTTTTCAGCAGCAAAGTTCTTTATAAAAATTCAAACCAATTTTATTTGTCATAAGTTGTAACTAATTATTACTCATTTCACACAACTCATCGTCTAATGAACACTTGTGTTTATCTATAGAGGATATATTTCCTCTAAGAGCAAAACACTTCTAGCAACATCTTCTTTTGGTATGACTATTTTCACTTGACAACTAATACTCGAACTTAAGAATCAATTATTTGATCTGATTAATATTAATTAAGTGCATTTATTTTTACCTTGGGACACTTAAAATGATTAGTAGTAAAACCAAATCTTTTACGTTAAAAACAAATCAAAGTATAAAAACGAATCTAAAGGATAAATGATTGATATACCTATTTATGTTTCCATGACGACTATCATCACAAAGTGGATGAAAATTTGATAAAAATGTTATGAGTAAACAAATTGTTATTTGTAGTTTTTTTGTAACTGTTATAGTTAATAAGTCAGCATTTATTTCAATAAGTTGACCATGAATCTAATTCCAGATACAACATTTTGCAACAACATTTCATTTCACACAAAATTTGATCAAAACAAAATTTAATCTGATTGCGAAGAACTATATCTTGAGTGTTTTTGTACAACTCACAACTTAAACTGATACGAAAAAGATACCAAATTTGTATATATCAGTGTTTTTTTTTTTGCTATAAAAGCAATAACTTTTCATTTAATAAATCACTAGTCACTTGTCTTTGAACATTGATCAACAGTCTTTAAACAAATCACATTATTTGTAACCATGAAACTATTCGCAATTTGTATCGCTGTTATCCTAGCTTTGGCTGCTGCTGTTAGTGGAGCTGCTGTAAGGAATCCCTGCCTGTGCAACAGGATGCTGAGTCCAGTTTGTGGATCTGATGGTGTTACCTATACCAATGAATGTGAATTCAATTGTTTTGCTGAACAAACCAGGCAAACTTCTGGAGTTGAAATCTTCCTGGCGAAGAATGAAGCTTGTTAACTTCGTAAAGAAAGACTGTGTTAAATAATTGTATAAGTTGAAAATATGTTTAAGAATTATTGTTATAAGTAATAAAATAAGTGTTTTTATATATAATTTTCGTGTTTTATATTTACACTTCCTTAATTTGTCTTACAAAATGTTGCATTACTACGCACTAGAGATGTCACATAACTCATAACTAGGGGTGTGGGAATTCACACGTGAGTCCTTATTTTGCTCCGAATCTGGGGCCCAATTCGGCAAACGTGAGTGAACACATTTGGTATCGATATTGGCGAATCTTCTAGAGTGAGTTTATACATACATACTTCTTGACAGATGATGTGTATAATTTATTCACAAATGATCTGAGCGTAAAAAGAATGTGTACAAGGAAAATCGTTCAGGCTTGCAGAATTGAGCCCCTGATAATCTAGCGACGATTCACAATATTTGTCAATGTCTGTTTTTACTTGCGATAAATAGGTACTATATGGCTTATATAGATTAAGATTTTGATTTTTGCTTATAGATTAGATTTTGATCAGGCTTGTAATTACGATGATCACAATTCTGTTTGTATGTCTGCCTGTCTGTTTGTCTGTCCGTTCGATTACAGCCTAAAGAGCTGGATCGATTTTCTCAAAACTTGGTAAATAGTGGTATTTAGTAATTCTGCCCACGCATTATTTTCATTTTTTTTTTGAACCAAAAATAACGGTACCTGCCATAGAATTATTTTTATTAATTTAATACTTTAAGTAAAGCCTTCCTTTGGGTGGGAAACCATTTAAAAAAAAAATGGTTATAAATGGTACCTCCCAAAGAACTGTTGTTTTTAATTTTCGATTTTCTTCAAAACGGAAATACTGAACTCAATTTTTTTTTACACAGCAGCCCCTAAAAACTGTAAGTACTATTGTGTACCAAGATTTTTGAAAAATATTTTTTGAATTTTTAAAAAATGTTTCAATTTTTTTTTTAAATCAAATATTTCGAAAACGACATGATCGATTTTTTTGAAACTCGATACTTTTTTAATACTCTTTAATACTTCTTTTTTAATACTCATTAACATTTTTTTTGAAAAACTAACTTTTTTCATACAAAAGTAAAAAAACCTTAAGGAAAATACTTTTTTTTTCAAAAACGGCTCCTACGATTTTTATTAATCTTTTTTATATGCCAAAATAATAAAAATTAACTATTTACAAAAATTATAAAATAAATAAAAATTATACTATTAGTAGTAACTCTCATAGAATGTTTTTTTTTTTTTAATTTTCTCATTATCAAATTTCAAATAAGTTCAAATAAAATTGCATATCAAATTTTTCAAAAATAAATGTTTGAATTTTTGAAAAAAGTTTAAAATTATTTTTTTTTGAAAATTTGATAACTCAGAAACGGGTTTACAATTTGTTTGAAATTTCATTTTCATATGCATATTAATAAATACTTAAGATTTGCCAAAATTTGTCTTAAAGAATGTTTTAAGAATAATATAAAATATATGATAGATTTCCTTGTGTTTTAATCTCCATGTTGCGTGTATATATTTAAATTGATTTTAAGAATGAAAACAAAGAAAAATGTTTGGTTTTAAATAAAACTTAAATTTTTGTATTTTTATTTTTTATTTATTTAAAACGTTTTTTATCACAACATACAATTTTAACTTTTCTTAGCGACAAAGTAAGTTAAGTGGCAAGCAACATTATGGTCACTCAAAAAAGTCCGAAGATGGATATATGTACATATGTATAATCCGAAACGCGTCGCTTAGAAAAGTTAAAATTTTATGTCGTGATAAAAAACGTTTTAAATAAATAAAAAATAAAAATAAAAAAATTTAAGTTTTATTTTAAACCAAAAATTTTTCTTTGTTTTCATTTTTAAAATCAATTTAAATATATGATACATATTATGTATATAAAAATATTTAAAAAAAAACCACTCCAACGGTTTTCAAAATTTTGTTTTCCATATAATTCTTTTTTCACCTCAAACTATCATAAGAGTTGATTTAAGCTCGTTTAAATATCGTATTTGATGCTTTTGATAATTATTCTCTCATAATTTCCTTGTTTTTATACAGAATTTTCTTAAACCCTCAGCCTCTTGAACATAAGAGCAAGTACGTGCGACCCAGTCATGCATTTTATTTTTTGTGGACATACAAATTTATATCCACTTAAGAAGTGATTAGCTTAAAAATACAACAACAATTCCCATAAGTAAGTAAAGTTATGTAACATCTCCGCTCATTTCAACTTATAAAAACAGAATACATGTTCATTACATTGGTTTTTTGTGCACTTTTGTTTATTATGAATGACAGTTAAATGCTTAAGGAGGAGTTTCTATTTTCTAAAGACCTGAAACGATTTTGTAAGGTGCAAATATTATGGACTATAATGAGTCAGTATTTAGATAAACATGGGCTTACGGTCTAGTCTAACGCTTATTGAGTCTCGCGTACATTGTACATTGTACAAGCTGTACCCAGCGTTGCCGTTTGGCCCCTTTTGTGGCCGCTTTTTTGCGTTCGGGACCCATGGCCCCCACTCTTTTAAAAATCAACTTTGCCCATTTTTAAAAATGTATGTGATTTTCATTAAAATTGGGTTCTTATATAAAAATGGTTGAATTTCACCAAGTTTCGTACTGAATTCGGCAATATGACAGAAGAGAGTGATAATATAAAATTAATTTTCGAATTCTTTTAGAAGGTAAAAATAGTCTATCACCCCTATTACGGTTGTCAATTATCAATTGATATATCACCCCTATTACGGTTGTCAATTATCAAATTGATATTTGACAACCGTAATCATCATCATCAAGTCCTGTAACCCCGGTTGGGGCATAGGGCGCCAACAAATCGTTTCCATCCTTCTCGGTCTGCAGATAGATATTTTAACTGTGGCCACGTCTTTCTCTGGGAGTCTGCTTCTGCTAGAACTGTTGATTTCCATGTTGTTCTTGGTCTTCCAACCCGCCGTGCACCCTGAGGACTCCATTCAAATGACTGCTTTGCAATTTCATCGTTTGGTTTCCTCAGTGTGTGACCAATCCATTGCCATTTACGCTTTCTTATGTCAACGTCCAGCCGCTCCTGGCTTGTCCTGCGCCACAATTCCTCGTTTGATATAATTTGTGGCCAGCGAATTTTTAGAATATGGCGTAGACAACGGTTCACAAAAGCCTGCAATTTCTTTGAGATGGTAGTCGTGACTTTCCAGGTTTCGCAAGCATATAACAGCACGGATTTGACATTGGATTCGAAGAATCTCAACTTTGTGCGCAAGGAGATTTGACATGAGTTCCAAATTTGGGAGAGAGAACCGAAGGCTGCGCGAGCTTTATTTATTCTACTTTGAACGTCCAGATCAGTACCACCATTTGCTGAAACAATACTTCCAAGGTAGTTAAATTGTTCAACCTCTTCAACTGGCGTCTCCTGTATTAAAATACGCTGATGTGTGGAGCGGCCTGTGAGCATTATTTTTGTCTTTTTGCTATTTATTTTAAGACCACTCGCCTCTCCTTTTAACTTCAGAGCTTGACACATCCCGTTCAGCCCGCTGATGTTATTTGCCAAGAGACATATATCATCGGCATAGTCTAAGTGGCTAAGCCTTTCAAACGGTCTCCATTGAATGCCCTGCCTCTCTGATGTTCCAACGCTGGCCGTCAAGACATCGTCAATCGCCAGTAGAAAGAGAATTGGCGATAGAACATCTCCCTGTCTCACACCCTGCCGCACTTCGAAAGAGTCGGATAGCTGCCCATTGGGTAAAACAAAGCATCTTGCGTTGTTATAGGACTCTCTTATAATGGCAACAATTTTTGGGGGAATTCCTCTACCAAGAAGTGATCTCCATATACATTCACGGTTGACTCGGTCAAAGGCCTTCTCAAAATCCACGAACATGAGGTAAAGCGGTGATTGAAACTCCGCAGACTGCTCAAGAACGATACGCAGAGTGTTGATATGGTCGACACAAGACCGCCCACTGCGGAAACCAGCTTGATGCCTCTTGCGTGTAGACTCGATTCTAACCTTTATCCGCTCCAGAATGATGGTTGCCATTAATTTTGGAAAAACGGACAAAACTGTAATACCTCGCCAATTGTTGCAATTCTTAAGATCACCTTTCTTTGGCAACTTAACAATTACACCATCCTTCCAGTCGCTGGGATAGATTTCATTTTCCCACACAGCTTGTATCAACGGGTGTAGAATACTAGCCGTTCTGACAGGGTCAGCTTTCAGGAACTCAGCTGGTATACCATCAAGTCCAGCTGCTTTGTTGTTTTTGAGAATAACCGTAATAGGGGTGCTTATTTTTGTTGTAATTGTAGTAAAATAAATTGCATGTGTTATTATTAGAATAAATGTTGCTTTAGTTTTTAAATAAGTTCTTATCAAATGCTTTGCTCCTTTACGTACTAATAATATTTTTTTATGGCAATTTCTTAAAAGGGCCCCTTTTTTGTCCCGGGACCCTTTTTGGGACCCCCAGCGGCAACACTGGCTGAACCTACTCCTGCTTCTTTCGGTTTCTGATCTAGTCTTTCATATTAGACTATAGAGATAAAAATGTATCCAAAGCATATGATACGCTGAATCAAACTACATATTAGACTTTTTTTTAGTCAGTTCTTAAAACGTGATTTTAACGATAAAACAATTTTGTTTACTTTAACTAACTAATAATAATAATAATAAACTTTAAATAATTTTAGGTATTTTATTCACTGATGTTTAGGAGGTTTGATCTTATTCTTACATATTAAGAATAAGATCAAACCTCCTGAAAATATATTTCATACAATTCTTCTTTCTTCTTTTGAAAACATCTCAAAGCTTTAGCCGTTTCCAGAGTCCCATCCTCCCCTCCAATCTATCTTTTTTTCAAAACTCATCATAATTGATTCAGCGACTTAGGCGTGAAACAAAAAAAGCAAACAAACTCACTTTCGCATTGGATGTATTTATATTAATTGAGGTAACTCCTATATCTTATTTTAAACGCCTACATAAGTTGTAATGTTTATCTTTCTTGACTGAAAACATGTCAGAGGATTATATTTCCTCAGAAAGCAAAACCTTTTAAGTTTTATTAGCACATTTAAAACGAATGTTTTTTTTTGACTTGACAACTACTACTCGTACTTAAAATCAATCATTTAATCTGATTCGTATTTAATTAATAGCATTTATTTTTAACTTAGAACACTAATAATGATTAAAATTAAAAAGAAATCTTTAATATCAAATCTAAATCACTTCACGACAAATACAAAAATATGTTCTTGGAATGAGTTTGTACTTTGTATCCCCCATAGGCTGTAAGAAATATTCTAGACTGACATTTATAAGTAAAATCGATGAAGAACCCGTTTGAATAGTTATGAAAAAAAGGTACTTTTGTCCATAAAATTTTGAAATAGAATTCCTGAAATGTTGAACCTTTACAAGCATAAAATTAAAACATAAATAAAACTTTGAAAATCTAATTACATAAGTCTGCGTTTTAGTGTAGATTTCAAAAATGAATTTAATGCTCAAACTAAATTTGATCAGATCAGAAGCTAATCTGATTGCGTATAACCAACTTGAGTGTTTTTGTGTTATTCACATCTAAAACTGATAGCAAATTTTTATATCGTCGTTTGGTTTTGCTATAAAAGTGATAACTTTTCACTTAACAAATCATTAGTCACTTGTATTTGAACATTGATCAACAGTCTTTAAACAAATCACATTATTTGTAACCATGAAACTATTCGCAATTTGCATCGCTGTTATCCTTGCTTTGGCTGCTGCTGTTAGTGGAGCTGCTGTAAGGAATCCCTGCCTATGCAACAGGATGCTGAGTCCAGTTTGTGGATCTGACGGTGTAACCTATACCAATGAATGTGAATTCAATTGTTTTGCTGAACAAACCAGGCAAACTTCTGGAGTTGAAATCTTCCTGGCGAAGAATGAAGCTTGTTAACTTCGTAAAGAAAGACTGTGTTAAATAATTGTATAAGTTGAAAATATGATTAAGAATTGTTATAAGTAATAAAATAAGTGTTTTTATATATAATTTTCGTGTTTTGTATTTACACTTGAGAACTCTTCTTTAACCTGTCTTGCAATATATTGCATAGTTTCATAACTAGTGTTGTGGCAACTCACACGTGATTGGTTATTTTGAGCTGAATGTGGGGCCCATCTACAAGCGTAATTTTTCTTTGATGTGTAGTGTACCAGAAAATTTATACTTTTTGATAGATATGGTGTGCATTAGGGTGGTCGTTATAAATGTTTTTTTGAGTTTAAATCAACTCTAAATGAAGAAAAAAAAAATTCCCTAATTTTTTCAGATTTTAATTTTCATCCCCTATGTCGCTGTAGGCGTATATTAAATTTCTCCTTCCTTTTTGACATACTAGGAAATTTACGTAAAATCTACCAAAAAATAAGGGGCATGTAGGTGGGAAGTTGACAAGAAGAAAATCTTATAGGAGGGGGAAAATATCTCCCCCCCCCCCCACTTGGAAAGGAGGGGCAATTTAATAAAATAATTGCATAAAGCAGAAAAAATAATTAATTAAAAAAACAACGACAACACTTACAGTAATGTTCAATAGCTTTTTGGAAAGCTAGTGACTATATAGGGGATGAAAATACAATTCTGAAAAATAGCGTTTTTTTTCTTCATATAGAGCCGATTAAGGCACATTCGCGATTACCTTTCTTTTAACGACCACCCTAGTGTACACAATCAATCAAATTTGTTCACACATGTTTTGGACGTGAATAGAATGTGTGCACAGAAAATCGTTCACGCTCGTGGAATTGGGCCCCTGATAATCTAGTGACGATTCACAATAATGTCAATTTAAGTGTTTTTTATGCACATAACGGCAACACTTATACAGTATTGTTTTGTAGCTTTTTGAAAAGCCAGAAGTCAATTCTAATGGTTTATTTTAAATTAAGTCTTTTGATGAACAGTTTTAACAAAAAATTGTGGTGTCCCGGACCTGAGTGGAAGTATTTAAGGGGATGGTTTTTTGGGTTATTCTAAGAAAAAAATTGTATGGGGGAAAGCTGTGTCCCCCCCCCCCTGAGACAGGGGGGGCAGTTTCTGAAACATTGACTTCAAACGCAAAAAAAAAACATTAAAAATCAACGAAAACACATCTAATAATTTGCTATAGTTTTTTTGAAAGCTAATACTCCATTCTTGCATTTGGTTTTTAAATCAAGTTCTTTAACCGAATAGTTTTTGAGAAATTAAATTTCAAAGTCAAAAATTGAAAAAAAAATTGTGATTTTTTTTCTTAAGTCGATATTTTTCAAAATTTACGTAATTAAAGGCTTTTTTTGCGTTCAATATTCAATGCCCTAATTATTTTTTAGTCCATTACCGAAAACCAAATGTAAAAATCTTTCTTAGTTTTTGAGAAATTAAGAAAAAGCAACAAAAAACAAACTTCCACTCAGGTCCGGGGCACCCTGTATAATTAATGAAAATCGTGAATAATAAATTGAATTTATATCTTCTTAATAATGAATGTCAAAAAAATACCGTTAGGTATAAAAAATTGACTGTCAAAAATGCGTTTTTTTCATAGTTAAGAAGCATTTTTATTTTGTATTAAGTACAAAATTTAAAATTTTCTTCAATTGTGTCTTAACAAAAATATTAAATTTTATGTTACTAAGCTTTTTCCTTGCAAAATATGCTATAGTTTAAGCTACCTTCGAATTGCCAAAAAGCCTACCTATTCTCCATTTCTTAGAAGCATTTTACCAAATAATAAAGCACAAAATTTAATTTGGTTTTCAAATGATGTTTTAGAGAACAAATTTTTCTGTCCATAAACCCCTTAATCGTTTTGAAATTACCTTTTCACTCCGGAACTCTCTTAAGGAAATAGATTCTAAAAACGTGATAATATAATAAAATTAACAATTTCTATTTAAAGTATTTAATTCAGATTCAGTGATATCAGGAAAAACTATGGCTTGGGGTGTTTAAGCTTATTTGAATCATGGCGTTAGTTCATAATGTATTGTGTAATATTTCACAGAATTGGTCTTTTTTTGAAAACATCTTAAAGCTAAAAATACTAATTTCTATTAGTTTGCAACCGCAACCAGATATATTTCCTCAGAGAATAAAACATTTTTAGTTCTATTAACACATTTACAAGCAGTGACTATTGTGACTTGACAACTACTACTCGATCTTAAAATCATAATAATTTAATCAGATTCATATTTAATTATTAAAAGCATTTATTTCTTACCTTGGAACAATAGTAATGATTAAAATTAAAAAGAAATCTTTAATATCAAATCTATATCACTTCACGACAAAAACAAGAAAAAATCTATAATATATAAATAATATATTATTATGTTTCCATGACGACTATCATCCACAATGTGGCCTTAAAGTTGATAAAAATATTTTGTCGTCAGCAAACTGAAATTTACTGTTCTTAACTGCTATAACTAAGAAAAATACTGTTTTTTTTCGAATTTTAAGTTTATTCAAATATGTTCTTAAAATTAGTTTTTATTCCCTCAGGCAGAGAGAAGTGTTCTTAATTGATTGATAAAATCGGTGAAGAACTTCACTGAAACCGAAAAAGTATTTTCGCCAAAAAAAAAATAAAGAATCGAGTTCCTGAAATGTTGAACCCATTCAAGTATCAAATTTAAACATAGCTCGTCATAAGACGTCTTTGAAAATCAAGTTTTGTTTGCGTTTATTTAACTCAGTTGATCAAAAAATATAGATTAGATCAAAAATTTCAAAAACATTTATGCTCATACAAAATTTGATCTGATCTAAAGTTAATCTGATTGCGTATAACCAACTTGAGTGTTTTTGTGTTATTCACATCTAAAATTGATAGCAAATTTTTATATCGGTGTTTGGTTTTGCTATAAAAGCAATAACTTTTAACTTAACAATTCATTAGTTACTTGTCTATGAACATTGATCAACAGTCTTAAAACAAATCACTTTATTTGTAACCATGAAACTATTCGCAATTTGCATCGCTGTTATCCTCGCTTTGGCTGCTGCTGTTAGTGGAGCTGCTGTAAGGAATCCCTGCCTATGCAACAGAATGCTGAGTCCAGTTTGTGGATCTAATGGCGTTACCTATAACAATGAATGTGAATTCAATTGTTTTGCTGAACAAACCAGACAAACTTCTGGAGTTGAAATCTTCCTGACGAAAAATGAAGCTTGTTAACTTCGTAAAGAAAGACTGTTAAATAATAATTGTATTAATAGAAAATATGTTTAAGTATTATTATAAGAAATAAAAATAAGTGTTTTTATATAATTTTGGTGTTTTACATTATTCTTTAATCTGTCTAACAAATTATTCTACTGGACTGTATTATGTATTTCAATACTGCATAGTAGGGACAACAGAGCTTGTGACTATTGATGTGGGGTCCCCGGACCCCGGTTCAGTTCTTATTTTAACCGAATATCGTATTATATGGTAGTACCTCGTAGCATAATGGTTAGTACATTGAACTGTCATGCCGAAGGTCTGGGTCCGATTGCAAGTTAGATACCTAATCGTCAAATCGACAAATTCGAATATACATACTATTTTCATGCAAAAAACATGAAAACTTTTTCAATTGATTTGACCCTAATTTGGAATCTTAGTGGTTTTTCATGCTGAAATGATGTATGATTCCTTTTGAATTATGTATATTGAACCTCATATGGAAATAACATGAATTAAATTATGTTAACTTTAAAATGAGATGAAGATTATTCCTTTTCCTGATTTCAAATGACCCCTCGACGAAACACCATGACGGTTCATATTACTAAAGGCAGAAGGAAATGATTGATTGGCAATGGTCTAGTTGATTTAATTACATACTAGTTCTACTCAAACCATTCGTCAATCTTACGAAAAGACAAATGAATGCAAAACATGAAATGTGAAGTGACAAAGTTCTTTTTTTTAACTCAGCATGAATCAATATGATCAACAGTTTTAGAAAATGTGTTGAAATAATCATCACCTTCATTTTTCTGTATCTGAAAACTTAACTTAATTTTATTTGGCAGGAATTTTAATTCATTATTGTTTATTTTCTTTTATTATAAATACTTATATACATATCTATGTACAGCTGCGGTCAAAATAATAGTAGCACTCTCCTAATCAGAAAATCAAAATTAAAAAAAGGCTACCCCTTAATTTTAAACAAATTAATACCCATGTAATTTTAAAATTGGTGTTTTTAAGCATTTATTTTCAAAAAAAAAAAAATAATATTTGATTTGATATTTTCAGATTTATAGAAGAATGCTTGAAATACAGCGGTCAAAATAAAATAGTAGTGCAAAGAAAATCCAACTTTAAACATTACAAAAAAGCAAAGTTAGGGCAAAATTTTTCATAAGATGTAGACGAGGGCTTGAACTTTAATCTTACATGTAGTTGCAAGTCCCTCGTTGGAAATAACAGCAGCACTATATGCGGCGGCGGTGGATGGCGTTGCATCGAGATTTTCAGGTTTTCAGCACACCTTTCTACGCTTATAGAACTCTCTGACTGCTGTATAGCCTCCTAAAGAGCTTTAATGTTAGTTGACTGGCCGCTTACAACATTTTTCTTTGCATCGCGCAACAGGTTCTTAATGGGATTTAAGTCTGGAGAATGTTCGGGCTAGTCCTTCACATCAACTCTCTTTGCCTGGAATCATTGGTTCGCAAGTTTTGGGTCATTATCTCATAGTCTGGGAGCCAGCGACCGTTTTCAATTACCAATTGTAGAAAAGCCTATATTTGTATATTTGGTTCTTTTGATATCACTGATTACTTAATAGAAGCTCTGCTCGCGCACGGTGGGTGTGTCTGGGCAGCGATTGTATGTAAAAATCACTCGAAATGCGATGCATCGCATTTTCAACTCCAAAGCGGACGGCTTTTCCACCGCTGGAAGTTCATGGTATTATTTTATTCTTATAACGGTTCATGTAAGGTATCACTATGCCAGTAATCAAGTTTGCTGAAATCAGTTTTGTATGAAAAAAAGAAATAAACGCGATTGTATGTAAAAATCACTCGAAATGCGGTGCAGCGCATTTTCAACTCCAAAGTGGACGGCTTTTCCACCGCTGGAAGTTCTAGTATTATTTTTTTTTTTCTTATAACGGTTCATGTAAGGTACCACTATGCCAATGATCAAGTTTGCTGAAATCAATTTTGTATAAGAAAAAAATAAACGCCTTTGTATGTTATGTAAAAATCTGTTGAAATGTGATGCAGTGCATTTTCAACTCAAAAGCGGACGGCTTTTTCATCTCTTCAAGCTCAGCTGACTGCTGGTTTCTTATAACTCGCTATGTAAGCTATTATTGTACAAGTTTTCAGTTGTCCTGATAATTATTTTCTACAAAAAAAAAAGATGCAACACACACATGCCTTGTATTTGATGCACTGCACCCTTAATACGAAAACCAAGCATTTTTCCGCTGCAAAAATTTGTAAGCATTATTTTTTGTGCATAACAGTCTATATTAGCTATCACTATACTAAATTTCAGCTTTCCTGATTCCCGTTTTCTCCAAAAAAAAAAAAAAACGATCGCTGGCTCCCGGTTGGTTTTGGTTTTATCAACCTCGGTGGCAATAGCGGCGTCCGCCCGCCAATTTCTGACTTTGGCAGTTAAATAATGGCTTTTCTAACTATTTTCGGTGAGCATTCAGCTAGGCATTGAACCTAACGCATAAGTGTGGCCGTCCAATATCAGTCTTCTTGCTAGGGCACGATATTCCGGTGTTTACCTTTTCCCATTGCTGGCAAAAATGTGACCAATTTTTCAATAAAAACTATGAAGGTGTAATGGATAAACAAAAATCAATGTTTTTTTTTCAAATGTTCAATTCAAGAAATAAGAGAAAAAAATAATATTTCTTCACATGAACCGATGCACTACTATTATTTTGACCGGAAGAATTCGTAGATTTGATTAATAACGGTTGTTTATTTGTAATATTACCGTATTACATATTACAAGTATATATTTATCTTTCTTGACAGCAATCATTTCAAAGAATATATTTCCTCAGACAGCAAAATTCTTCTAAACTTCTATCAACCCCTCTAATAGCTATGACTATTATGACTTGACAACTACTTCTCGTAGGTACTTCAAATCTGATTCAATCTGATTCATATTAAACTAATTGCATTTATTTTTACCTTGCGACACTTCACACTTATAATGATTAGCAGTAAAAAGAAATCTTACTAAAATCAAAACCAAAGCACTTCACGACCAAAAACAAATCAAAGTGTAAAAATTAAATTTAAACGTTAACAATAAATTGATACATTTATGTTTCCATGACGACTATCAATCCAATGGGCAAAAATTTGATAAAAATATTTTGTGTAAACAAATTGAGATTTTCTGTTTCTTTTTTTTTAACTGCTGTATGCGTTGAACAAGATCTTCGGATACAACGGTTATTTTTCTTTATGTAAGTTAATTCAAATAAATCTCAAAATTTGTTTTTCATCCCCCATAAATATTCAAAAATATTCTTAATTGACATTCAATAAGAAAACACAATAAGAACTACAGACAAAATCGGTTATATTATAACGAACTCGATGGGACTGGAGATTGAGAATTTGTTCGTTATGTCCGGTGTTTCGTTATAACCAATGCCGCTATAACCGATTTTGACTGTGTTGTCGGTTGAAAATAAGATTTTTTTCCATCGAATTCCTTAAATGTAAAATCCCTTGAAGTACCAAATGGAAAAATTCATATTAAAGTAACTTTAAATGACTTATTGAGTCCGCATTTATTTAAATTAGTTGGTAAAAAATATCATTGCTGATATAAAATTTCCAACACATGTTTATCTGTTCAAATAAAGTTAGATCATATCAAAAGTTAATCTGATAGCGTAGAACTTACCAGAGTGTATTTATATTACTCACTTCAAAAACTGATACAAAACAGATGGGAAATTCTGATATCGATATTATATTTTGCTATAAAAGCAATAACTTTTCACTTAACAAATCACTCGTCACAACTCGCTCAAGTCCTCAAACAATCGTCTAAAGTTAAAAATCTTTAAGATTAATAAATTTTTTGAAACCATGAAACTATTCGCAATTTGTATCGCTGTTATCCTTGCTTTGGTCGCTGCTGTTAGTGGAGCTGCTGTAAGGAATCCCTGTCTATGCAACAGGATGCTGAGTCCAGTTTGTGGATCTGATGGTGTTACCTATAGCAATGAATGTTTATTCAATTGTGTTGCTGAGCAAGTCAGGCAAAATCCTGGAGAAGAAATCTTCCTGGCGAAAAATGAAGCTTGTTAGCTTCGTAAAAAAAGACTGTTGAATAATTGTATAAATAGAAAATAAGTGTTAGTATAAGCAATAAAATAAGTGTTTTTAATTAATTTTTTATGTTTTTATTTGTATGTGGTTGATAGAGAATCAATCTGTTTACCTTAGAACTGCGAAATTTATAATTTAATTCTTAAAAAATGAAAGGATGCAGATCTTTAACCACTTCCAATTTCTTTTCGAATTTGTTCCTACTGAGATGGAATGATTATATTTAATTCAAAAACAGCTATGGAAAGGCTCCGAATTAATTTGCCGATCGATACTGTATTTGTAAAAAGTAAAATCTAGAATTCAGCTAGAATTCAGCTAGATTGGGCGCGTTCAATGTTTGAATGTATCCATTCCATGTATGTGTTTGAACGCAAGTCAGCTGTTGTTGACATTTCTCATGGGATAGCTTTGTATCCTAAAATTTTTAGGATAGCTTGGGATCTCTTTTCTGCCAATAGCTGTTTCGTCATCAGCTGCGTTTTAACAAGGGATTACAACAACACAAACCTATCCAGATCGCTTTACTTCGGTGTTTGAACGTGGCCATTGTTGATTCAAAATAGCTTTTTAAGGCCTTTTGTCCTACAAATTGACGTTTCCTCCGGCTTACTCACTTGGACTCATCAGTGACATAGTGAAGGCTTTGTCATACGCAATTTGTATTAAGCTCAGTTCAACTTACATGGATTTTTTTTTAGCAAAAAACCACTATAAACTACTTGGCTGATTTATTTCAGTATAGAATTTGTATTATAAAACCTTCTTATATATCAGCTAGATTGTTTTTTATTAATCTCCTCCAATCTCCAACCCAATTCTGCGTGCTCCTCAGAATTATTATTCTTGCAATTTTGTAATCAAAAATGGCATTTGCGAAAAGTTACACACATAATCAGCCTTATTATGGGTTTCACATGGAAAATATTTCGCCCGAAAAATATTTGTTCCCAAGGAATTTTAAAAGCTATTATGAGTTTCGCCTGAACTTCAATTGGCCTACAATAACCAAAAAACTTGTGCAAAGGGCACCTCTGTTTTTTCTTTCTTCCACCGTCAAAAAATAAGTGACAATTTAAACTCTAAATTACGAAATATTTTGCCCTAAATGAGTACTCACAAAAAGGGGAATTTTTGTTTTTCGGTCGAAACTCACAATAGGCGAAAAAAGAAATGTCAATTTTTACGCGTGGAATGATGTTCACGTGAAACTCATAATAAGGCTGAATGTTTTAAGGGTCTCAGGGCGGTATTCACCGAGCATCATTAACTGCTCTTAAGTTTATGAGGCTGAGGCTACCTACATATCTATCTCAAATATTATTTGATTTACATTTTACCCAAGCAATATTCAGCTTTATTATGAGTTTCACGTGAACAACATTCCACCCGGAGAAATTGACATTTCACTTTCACGCCTATTGTGGGTTTCACCCGAAAAATTAAAATTTCCCTTTTTTGTGGGATTTCATTTCGGGCGAAATGTATCGTAATTAAGATCTTAAATGATGACTAATTTTTTGAAGGTGAACAAAAGATAAACAGGTGATGCTGGTGCTCTTTGCACAAGTTTTTTTTTGTTTATTTTAGGCCAAGAGAAGTTCGGGCGAAACTCATAATAGCTTTAAAACAAAAATTTTTCGGGTGAAATATTTTCGGGGCGAAACTCATAATAAGACTGAATAGGATGTGGGTTTTGTAGTTATTTTGCATATAAATAGCTTTTAGCATTCTTTTTATTTAACTTTTCCTCGTGGCATAATGATAAGTACGTTGGACTGTGATGCAAAATTCTGGGTTCGATTCCCAGCCACTATCACCTAAAAACAAAAATGTATTATTCCGAGGTATTGTGACTTGCGAGGAACTGACAAATTCTCCAAGAGCTTTTGCTAGCATGAAAAGTGCTTCTCATCTAGCCGTTTGGACTCGGCAAAATATTGTAGTTCCCCTGCCAACAAGACGCACATAGGAATGGCTGAGAGTTGTAACTCACTAGGCCCTGGTTCTTGTTGCGCCACCAATTTTTGTTTAAGCAAAAACTAAAACACAATCATAATTGATTATTCAATGTGAATATTTGAAGTGATTTTTGTTTAGCAGAGATATTGAGCAATTTCTTTATGTGTACCATTTTGGGCCAGGTTAGGTTACCCCACAGAAGAAAAAAAAAACAAACAGATAAGAGAATGTTTATTTTCACTGGAACACTATAACTTTGTTTGTTTTTGCTTAGTCAGTATAAAAAATCAAAAATTTTTAATCACATCAATATGCAATTACTTATACAAGTATGTATGTATGTATGTACTTGATTGCACCACCCGTGTTAGGCCCCCTATCACCTACTAAGAATAGAGAAATCGCATCAAAATTCTATCACTTAGTCACAAAAATACTTAAAACATGAAATCAAAAATAAAATCTTAATAAGTAATCAATTGATATTGTTTATTTATTTTAACATCACCATTTTTAAATCACAAATTATTAATATCTTTCAAATAAACGTATTTCTCTTTTGATGGCCTTTCAGAGTCGAAACTTTTTTTTCCATGGCATTCCAAGTCAGCTACTGTCACACGGTCCCATTTTGGCAATATTCAAAGTCTTGCCAAGCTGTCTGTATTGCCTTTGGGTGCAATCGAACTCACAGCGACTATTGTAAGTGACCTTATTAGAACCACAAACTTGCCCCTTCTGACCATCGCATGGGCAGAAAGTTGCTTGAATTGGTGTAACCAAAGCAATGACCAAAACAAAAACAATAATTAATGAATAAAACTTCATTTTTTCAAGAAACTAAAAAAAAAATTGCAACTGTTCTGAATATAACGATAGCGAAAAGTAAACTAAATACGCCTTCCAACTTTTTGTCGGTTTAAGTTAGCTCAGATGGTAGCAGTTTATTTGTTTTTGTTTTTGTTGTCGGTTATATATATTTGCATACTTAATTAACGATGACACTCACGCCTTATATCAATCTTGTATTTTACTTATTTTAATGGGGAAGTAGAGGAAACAGTGTTTCAATTCCATTATTATTCACACTTCTTGTTGATTGTAGTTATCTCAACTATTATTACTGAAATTGTATTGCTTGTGCCATTAAACAGGGCTGGCGCACCTATTTATGCTATTTCAGCTTGAGTGCTAAAATATTTTATTTTTCTTTGTATTTTTTTTTTTTCACATGAGCTAATTAAAGACTAACATGTGTATTAGGGTGGTCCTTAATAAAGTCATTGTTTAATTTAAATTGGCGTGCCCCCTAATTTCTTTCAAATAAATAAAAAAAATCCTAAAAAATTTTACCTCATTATTTTACCGTTAACCGGGTCCCCAAGACGAAACAAATTTTGTATGGGAAAACCAATGTAAAATCTTCACTCAAACTCTGAGTTTTTATAACTTTGGTGATAGTTGACAGAAAAATAAATAATATATCTTTTAGACAAAAAATTATTGGTCCAATTCTTACTTTCAAATATTTTGGTTTTCAAATATTTTTTTAAAAACTTTTTGCTTGAACAACTTGAACCAAAAATAGAAAATAAAATAATATAACCTATAGATTTCTCGATTTTAAAATAAAATACGCGAAATTGCTCTTGAGGTTATGACCTTGTCTAGACATTGAAGAAATATGGTAAGGAATCAATAATGTAGTAATTCTCAAGAGTAAATGTAAACAAAATCATTTATAAAATAAAACTATTTCTGAATTTTTCAAATGCAATTTTGTTGGAACTAAGAGCAGCAGATAGAAAAATAATATCCAAATCACTCAAGCAATTCAAGAGATACGAGAATATTCTCCGCATACATTTGTATACTCTATTCAGCTGGCGAACTTTTTGGCGTTATGAAAATTAGTTCAATATCGTTAATTGAAGACAATCAACAAAAAAGCAGTAATGATCCCCTTTCTCAGTAATAATTACATTCAATTAGATTTTTAAGTGATTTTTAATAAATAAAAACATGTAATGAATAACAATTCAAGATATCAATTACCTTAAATGTTATTAATAACACAGTGCTTCTCTTCAAGTACTTTGAAAAACCCATATTTCTATTTTCAATTACATGAAGTTTTCTAGTTTGGATTTTTATAGTTTATCTATTAATGTAATTTAACCTAACTTTTGCTCAAAAAGACTTATAGTCCAGGCAATCTAAGCTAAAAATACCCCAAACATGGGCAAAATTGCAACAGAAGCTTTTTTCAGTACCCATTACTAAACAACATATCCAAAATCGGACAAAATCCGTCCACGGGAACACCCTCAAAAACGGATTTCAAAATGGCGGATTGATTTGGGTGCTGTTTTAGGTTATTAATTTTACTACGCAGTTTTTTTTACTGTTTTTCTGTGCAGAAATATCCTTATTTTCATTTTTTTTTAAACAACTGTCTAGCTCTTAAAGCCTTTTAACCAACTTAATTGATTACCTTAAGAGATTCTCTTTTTAAAGTAATAAATTGAAATCAGAGTCTTGATTAGTAATAGATATCCCATATTGTTTTAGTTGAGTATAGGTTAGATAAAATTGAGGTTCCTTCTTTGAATAATAATGGGTGAGGCAGTAAGGTAGATAATTGAGACATAGTAACTTACACTCTGAACTCGTACTATTTACCAGTGTTATTTATGACTATTCGTTTAGACAAAATTGGGTCTTTGAGTTTCCAATTTTGTTACAAACTTACTCTAAATAACATGATTTTTTGTAGGTATGAGCCATGGTATAAGAATAACAAGGTATGATTGACAGTTCAGGCAATTGATTCGTGACGTCATTGCGAGTGAATGATCTCAATTGTTTGTAATTTATGGCAAAGAAAGTAAATAGAAATTGTTTATGCTTTGAAGCTACATATTTGCTATTAAAACTCAAAGTAAAACAATAGATTATTTATGTTTTGAAATCGTTTTGTTAAATTTCAAGCAAAACAATAAATAATTTATTTTTTAAGGCTATGTGTTGGTTAACACTTGCTATGACGTCACACAGAACAAAAAATGTCGACCCTTCATCTCGTATTCAACATACCTTGTATCTTTATACCATGGCTATGAGCTACAAGAGAAAGCTCAGCTAATGATTTACTTGAAAAAGTCAACCGCGTAAAAATAATAGGAATTTGATTCCATCCCAAGTCTAACCCAATGGATAAACAATGGGCCCAAAAACTAACGCCAGAAAGGACAGCAAAATTATAACTTTTCATTGAAACGTTGTTATATCTTCCCCATTTCCCATCTAGCAGACAGGACCAAAATTCACCCGGAGAATTTTCTTCTAAAAAAAAACAATCTAAGGCTTTCTCACCCACCGTTAATAGTTTCCATGCCTCTGCACCATACATCAGAACCGGTATGACACTTTAATTGCTCGAGAGAGGGCTCTGCTCCTCAATTATTGTCTTCTTAGCTTAACGGAGCAGCGATTGGCAAAGAGTTATTCTTCGTTTGATCTCAGTACTGGTATCGTTTGCTGAGTTGATAACGGAGCCCAGGGTGACAAAGTCGCTGACTACCTCGAAATTATAGCTGTCTATAGTGACGTTCTGTCCAAGACGTTAGTGTTGGGTGTCATTTCTTGTTGAAAGCATTTCGTCTTGCTGCAGAAACGGATGAATTTGGGAGGGATGTCAAAAATAGACATTGCTCTATATAGATCGTCTCTGTAGATGCTGTCATACGTGGCCTTGAAATCGATGAAAAGATGGTGGGAATCGATTTAAAAATCCTGGGATTTTCTTAGATCTGCCTTACGGTGAATATTTTGTTGATGGTGAACGTTCCTGGCTTTAAACCACATTGATATGGATCTATCAGGTTGTTGACGAATGGCGTCAGGCGTTCACAAAGTACGACAGAGAAGATTTTGCATGCAATGATGTCTCTAGTTGTTGGTGTAGTCCAAAAGATCGCCTTTTTTGAGGATCGAGCTAACAATGCTGAGGGTCCATTCATCGGACATGCTCTAATCGAATCATATTTTGCAGATGAGCTGGTGCATATTCATAACCTGCCGCTTTGCACAGCTCCTGTCGCTTTATTAGACTTAGCACCTATATTCACTTCATCAAGATCAGGTGGATGGAATTGTTGGCCTCGTCGTCCCATTTAAATGCTGTAATCTACATAGACGTGGAAATTCGATTTGTCATCGCCGTTTTACAATTTGCCGACATAATTTTTCCGACTGCGATTCTACCACGATGTTCTCTTGATCTTCTCTGCAGACTTCGCTTCAGGCCTTGTAACTCTGGGAGGTTGTTTTTACTTTTTGTTAAAACTTCCGAGCTTCATTCCTGCAACGGCATCCCTCGACCGCCACGCTTTTCATGCTGCTGCTTTTTCCTTCTGAGAAGCCGGGGGTGGCGTTTCTCTTTTTTTCTCCTTGAAGAGATTGCGAGCAGCTCTAGCCTTGCCTGCACTGCGGATTTCGGAACCAGTGGTTTCACTGTGGTGATGGTCGTGCAAGGCCCCGCACTTCAGAGGCGGCATCTCTGATGGCATCCTGACAATTCTTCCACTGATCCTCAATGCTTGAAGTTGGCGGCATACGGCTATTTAAAAGGGTGCGGGAGATTTGATCGAAAAATTACCTGTTGATTTTTCCGACGTTGAACTTCTTCACAATATTTCCCTGTTTGGCTTTGGTATGGATACCCATAGCATTACTTTGGCTTTAACGAGGGAGTGGTCCGAATCAAAATTGGCTCCTCGGAACGTTCAGGCATCATTGATACTGGGAAAGTGCTATTCGTCGATCGCAATGTGGTCAATGTGGTGGGCGGTTGACTGACAAAAACATCGCTATGTCCCCTTGTGTACTTCGAGATGTGGGAACTACCAACTAGCTACCACAACGTTTCGCTCAACAGAAAAGTTAACCAGAGCCCGTTATCGGAGGTGATTTCGTGCAAGCTACATCCTCCGATTGGGCAAGCAAAAGCATTTGCTCTTCCTAGTTTGGCAATAAAATTACCCAAGACAATTTTAAGGTCAGAGGGTATTGCTCATAAGTCTTGTCAAGGAGCTCGTAGAACTCGTCTTTGTTGTTACCATCTTTCTTTGGCAAATTTTGGCTTGATGTGAATTGTCGTGAGGCACACAAGACTTCCTGCCTAGGTCAGCCCCTAACGACGAATCCACATCCGAAAAAACGCCCACTTTGTTGTAGGTAACAGTCACCGTAGTAAATGTCACAATCTTTCTTTGGTCGACCTGTTTCACCGCAGTTCTTGGATGGCAGTGCCGGTGATGTCCGCTGAGGTGAGAAAAGGAGTTGATAGACATAGCCACCTCTACCTATATCTATCAACTCGTTCTATCACATCAGCAGACATCACCGCCATCCAAGAAATGCGGTGAATTAGGTCGGACAAATTTTTGTCCTCTGGAATATACATTGGGTCATATGCAAAAAGATGAGTTCAAGCTGTTTTCTCACTTTTTTGAGAACTTTCTTAGCTTCGTATGCAAAACAAAAATTATTGACCGAGTTAGATCTCATGTGGTGAGTTCAATCTCACAGCGATGAAATCGATCTCATTTTGAAAGCTCTTATGAGATAGAACTCGGTTTGCTATGCAAAAAGGTGAGAAAACAGTTGATTCCGTGAGATCGATCTCACAAATTGTTGAGCATGGGTTTTCTCTTACTCAGCTCATATACAACCGTCAAGATACCAGAATTTCAGCTTAATTTTGTTACAAATTAAGTTTATAAAAATTGGAGCGAAGAGTTTTATTTGCAGTTTTGTAGGGAACAAGATATTTTTTCAATTTTGTTTAGTGATTTTTGAAGAGCTGTATTTTTGTGGTAGGTGGCCGTATCGCGATGAAAGAAAATTCATTTTGCGGTTTCATTGTTCCTATACGGAGGATTGTTGGCAAATATTTTTTAAAAGTATGTAGGTACCGTTATTGCTAACCGTATGAAATAATACGAGACAAAAATTTTCTATTTCTTGGATTTTTTTTTTATTTGATCACTAATATTTCAGCAAATAATGACAACATACAAAACTCAAACTTGAATAAGTATCTACCTACCTGCCACGTAACTTTTCTAAGAAAACCTTTTAAAATTGTAGGTATAGGATTATGTTTTTACATTTTACAGTTAGAAAATAAAGGTAAACAAAATTGAAAACCCGTTCAATGAATTAACATCAAAACTTACAGGAATATTTAAGGTATATTAATATGAAAATCTGCAAGCCAACACCAGGTAATAATTCAATACATATTTGCAAAGAGGCTATAAAATATCCAAGAGACAATCACAAAAATTGTTTTTTTTTTGTGATTTTCTAAACGGCGGAAGAAAATCCATAAAATCCTTAAAGAATCCTTTAGAATACATATTCCAGTTATTAGAACCGCCCTTCAATTTTGTATTTTGTCACTATTTGCTTAAATATTAGTGACCAAATACTAAGGTATCTCCTTCAGTTTAAGGCAGATATTTCAGGCAAAACAAAATTGTACACCAACACAAAATAAAGTTAAGTGAAGCTGAAGCTGAAGCTGAAAAAACATGTTACATGACTTATACATTCAATTGACTCAAAAGAAATTCACACCTTTAAGAAAATAAAAATAGAAAATGTTTGTCTTGCGCAAGAAAATAATTTGTAAACAAAATTAAAAACCAGAAAAATTAAGCAGTAGGATGTTTTTTGTTTCATCTCAAAAAACACTTAAAAATTTGTATTTGTATTTTTTTTGTTTTCTTAATTTTTTTGACTATCGCATTTAGCTTTTTAAACGCAATTTCATACTGACCACTTTTTCAATTATTTTTTTCCGTTTGTATATTTATATGTACCTACACCAAATCGGTTTTCACAAACATACATACATGTAGCAACTCATTTCCTTGCTTTAAACCCTAGTACTCGCAAAAGCTTTCGAACATAATCCGACTGAATTTTAAACACCAATTTTTCGTTTCCGCGTTCAGAGAAATTAATGTTTTTTCGTCTTCTACGCACTGCACAGAAATAACAGTCACAACTATTTAAGACGAAGAGCTTTAAGATCGATCTCATATTCATCGAGTCAGAGCTGTTCAGAGCGAACTCATTTTTTTGCATATAAAATCGAGTCCGAGTTCGGCTCTGCTCGATCGATCTCACATGTGAGTTCAAGCTCGTTAACTCGGACTCAGAGGTCTTGCTCATCTTTTAGCATACGACCCATTGTCTACCCTTTGAACATCCCTATTCACATATGGGATATTCAAAAAAATTCAAATATCCCATATATTGTTCATTTAATATGGGATATTCGAAAAAATGGTTTGCAATCTAATAGGTCAGTAATTGGTCCATAACTGTCAATTATTTTTAGAAATTGGACTGTCGTAAGCAAATTTTTATCAATGGTTAAAGTTTTGTCAAGATCCAGAGAGATTTTTGACAAATAATTATTTGTGGGACAAAACAAAAACAACAAAAAACAAATGCATACCATTTGAATAGCTTTTAAGGCATCACATAAGTTCAACTAGTTTCAGTTATTGGTCTGCTTAAGATTTATGTAAATAAACTTTAATTTTGTTGGTATGGTCAAAGTGAGTAATTTTTTTTTTTTATTTACCCAAATGAGGTGCCAAACTTATCGTAAATTTTTAGCAACGAATACTGTGACCTTGTAAAAAACTTTAAAATTCATAAAAATATAAAATTATAAATAGCTGACCAATTACTGAAATGAAATTGACCTTATGTTTTATGCAGTTAAAAGGGTAAAGTGGTATACTTTTTTGCGACTATCCCACAAATGAAATGCCAAAAATTACTATGGGCTTGTAAAAACTTTGAAAATTCACTTAAAAATTAAACTAACTGGCGACTTAGTGGCCTTTCAAATAGTATCATTTTATCCCACAAATCAGATTCCAAAACTTGCTTGTGAGCTAGAAAAAATTTTAGGAATTGATTCAAAATTTTTCATGCCAGACCAATTTTTGAAAATAATTTTCTTTTTTTCTCTTAGGTTCATATTACTTTTATGGCGAATATCTCACTATGAGGTCATAAGATCCCGTAACCTTACAATTAACATCCAGCTTATTTTAAAGGAAATTTTCAATCGAAAATTGAACAGTCTCATAATCTTAAATTTAAAGAAATTTAAAATTATAAACTTATAAATTGAAATAAACTTTATTCATTCACTTTTATATGTAAAACCAACTTAAATCCAATTTTACAATCATACTGCCATCCATCGCAATTCGTATGGGTTAACTTTTCCATTTTTTAGTTATTTATTTTTTTTTAATGCATGTATGTAGGTACAATTTTATCCTGATTTAATAATTCATATGCCCTTCGTCGTAGTTTTAATTTTTATTTACCCTTTTAAATGCATATTTACTTAAAAATTAAAAAATATTTAAAATTTTCTTTTTTTTCTTTTATTTTCACAGTACAACAGCATTGACACCAGCTATCTCAGTGTCAAAAAATCAAGGATATCTAAATTTTTTAATAAATTGTGCATAGCTTTTTTTGAAGCAAAGATAGGGTCAAGACATGCACAGACAAAACAAAGTAGAGACTAAAGGCCTTAATATGGCATGTTCAAAAATTAATATTTGTTCAAAATTGACAGAGATATTCCCATCAGGGTTGTGACTTTACTGCAATTGCAGTAGATCTACTGCATTTTGTTCGAAAAATGAATCTACTGCCGTTAAGTAAAATCTACTGCACTTTTGGTTTTAAGAAAAAAAAAATCATTCAATAAATGTAAATGTGATCCAAAAAATATTTGTATAATTCTATTACTGAATGCAGTCAAACTCATTCTTCTTGATGGAATTTATCCTTTTCTATATTATGATGCGGGGGACATAACTGCTTTTTGGGTCAAAATAAATAACGAAGAAAATGATTTTGGGGAAAAAATAGTGTGCCGCAGCAGAACAAAACAAATTAAAAACAAACACTTTTTAAAAATGTTATTCTGCGCAAGGAAATGGGTGACGTTGATATTGATTGTTGGGAGCCTTCCGCCGGTCATATAGACCACTTTAATCAGTTTTCGTTCGATAACAGACAGTTAAAAAAAAAAGAAACATTGAAAATCTTGCTTTTGAAATAATGTTAAAACTGATATGAATAAAAATTTTTGAATTTTTGTTTTGTTGTTTTTTTAAAGAGAAATTAATATTTATTTTATTATTTTAAATCATTGATGTTTATTCATGTTATTTCTTATTTATATTTCGACAATGTATAAATCCACTGCGAAAAAGGTGAATCTACTGCGTTTTTTTTTCCAAATCTACTTCGAACATTTTTTCAAAAAGTCCCATCCCTGATTCCCATTCAAACCTTATCATTTCTTATAATTTTTCTCAGTTTTGGCCCGAAAGTCCCTTCTTCGGTACAATATGGCAAATTTCACTTTCGTAAAAATGTTCGAAATCAAAATTTTGATATAATATGACATTAGAACTATAGAGAATTTATAATAAGGATGTAAGCTCGCAATTTCGTTTTTCGGCTGTTTTTAAATGCGTTCAGACCTACAGACCGAACGGCTGGTCCGATTAACATTAGATTTGGTATTAGGTGCTAGGAACGTTAAATTTGT
This sequence comes from Dasysyrphus tricinctus, assembly GCA_963921185.1. Taxonomy (NCBI): domain Eukaryota; kingdom Metazoa; phylum Arthropoda; class Insecta; order Diptera; family Syrphidae; genus Dasysyrphus; species Dasysyrphus tricinctus. The sequence goes on along the minus strand of OY992531.1, from coordinate 255,291,246 downwards.
CATAAAGTACCAAAAAATAGGCTTTCAGGCAAAAACTGCGGAAAATGATAAGAAATGGTAAAGTTTGAATGGCTATATCTCTGTCAATTTTTAAATAATATGGCTTTTTTAACATGTCATATTGAAGCCGTAAGACTCCAGTTTACTTTGTTTATGAATGTCTTGAGCGTATCTTTGCTCCGAAAAAAGTTATGCGCAATTTAGAAAAAAATTTAAAAATCTTTGATTTTTCGATTTTTTTATGTTGGTTTTTGTTTACTTTTGCTGCTTAAATTTTTTCGTAAAATTTTTTGAACTATCCATTCCAATAGAAAATTTAATTTTGAACAAAAAGTATTATATGTAAAATTGTCAAATTCGGCTTAGTTTTTGAGTTATACCAAAAATACTGAAAAGTGGCCAGTGTGACCATTCTCTCAGAAACGCATGGGTGAATTTAGTAGCATTTTCGGTTTTAAGCATGCCTATGGGCCAAACAAACATATTCAATAATAAAAACCCTTGCACGTAATTCTTCCTTTTTAAAAGGTCTATTCAATAGGCTACTAGGGAGTTCAATAAAAAGGCCCGTTTCTAACCTAAACAGATGATTTTAAATTGAATAAAATACAGAAAAAAACGAAAAAAAAAAAACATTTTTGGAAAAAAAGTAGTTTTGAAAATTTTCAATTACCTTTCATGAAAAAGAATTTATGAAACCAGCAAGTTTTCAGCGTTTGGTGTAGAATTTACAAAAGCATTGATAAATTTTCATAATGCAATTGTTCTGTTTAACAACTATGAAACATGCTTCATGCTTAAAACATTATATGGGTGATTCCGTCCCAACTGTGATTCATTGTGTCCCTTGCTTTTGTTGTTATTTAATGTAAAATGTTCGTATATATTTTTGGTTTTAATTGTGTAAACGGCTATTTACTACCATCTACATTCTTCCACATGGCTTGGAAAAGTGTAGTTAAAATGTCAGTACCGTGGCATGTCCGTTCCTTGTTTTTCCTATTAAATCTACTTTTTTCTAATGAAATACTTCATTGAATAGAAATGTTGTCCTGAGAAGAGTTTGAGTGCAATACTTGCTTGACAAAATAATGCAAAAATTAAGTCAAAGTACTTATTACTGAATAAAATAATCACGAATGAATGTTGTCCGAGGTTTTGGTTTTATTTTTGAATTCAAAAGATTTCCCGCTCAACCGCCATTTTGTTTTAGTTTTAACACGTATTTGTCGTTGTTTTCTAAAAGATACACTATCTATGTATAGTTAACAACAGTCAATTTATTTTGTGTACGTTTCTGTACTTTAAGAGTGATATGTTTTCATGCGATGAAAGTATGTCGCAAATTTATTTGTCAGCACAGTGGTAGTACTATTTAAGCATGTTATGAAATGTTTTTGGTTGGTTATCAGAATTTAGTATGCATTTTAACGGCAAAAGTTAAAATTGTCCTGGAAATTATTTTTCTCATAAGCTTAGATAAGTGAGGTTACCATAAACTATCTAAATGTCAGTACCGTGGATGTCAGTACCGTGGCATTTAGATAGTTTTTGAACTGTAATTAAATATAATTAAATAATTCCTTGCAATAATATTTTTTTAACCGATTCTCTTTATAAGAACGGTAGCTATACCTTGGACGAGCCAAACAAAAATTATTCCGTGCAATAAAAACTAAGTAATAACCCAGCACAAAGAAAAGGGTAGCCATTCAGAAGAACAGACTTCAAAAAAGAAAAAGAAAACATTTTTTAAAGAAAAAAGGGCAGTAGAAATGTCAAGAGGTCAAAACATATATGAAAATCAAGTATCTCAACAAAAATATGGTCAAAAAGAGAGAAAACAAATTAAAAATTAAAAAAAGAAAAAGAGTGTCATTATCGTCTATTCCACTTTCAGTACATTTCAACATATTTTATGTTTTTTTAAAAGTTGTAGCAAAATGCTTCTACTGATTTGATACTCTGACTAAATGAAGCCAGAAAAACAAAACAAAAATTGTTTTCAAGAAGTTTTAATTTTTGAAAATTTTCTAAAAAAAAATCACAGTTGGCGGAGAATCACCCATATCTCAAAAAACTTCATAGGGCACCCTTTATAGCTATGTATCATAGAAACTCATCATTTGATTTTGAGACGTTCAAAAAGTAAAATCAGTGATTATATTGATGTCATTACAATGGTACTGTTTTAATTTGTATTTCTAGTCAAAAAAAAATCATTTTGGCCAAGCCTTTCACATAAAATGGGTTTCATTATTTCAAGTATTGAACTACCTTAACAATGATCATTGAAATATTCAAAGTCTTTTTATGTGAAAGGTTGGGTTCATTTGAATTTTTTTTTTTTTTTTTTGCTAGAAATAGAAATTAAGTCTCGATCTTTAATTCTCCATCTAAATAGTAAATGATTTTGTTTTCTAAACATCTCAAAAGGGACGAACAATTTTCAATGATGAGTTTCGATGAAAGCTATGATTTTAGCCTTACTCAACTCACCACTAATAACAAATTCCATATTAATTTATTTTAATAATCAAAAATTAAATTTAAGAAATTACAAAAACAATCCAAACAGCAGAATACCCCGGAAACTAAGTTCAACAAGGTACGTGTGTTGTTGGTTTGCCATCACTGTCATAGCGTGGCTCATCAGTTACTTAAAAACTAAATAGATAATTGATATGCTTTTTGCGATTCAACCATTTGCGATGATTAATGGACTGTGTAATTTAAAAATTGTTTTTCTTTTCTGAATAAGTAGTAGGTATTAAGAGAATCAATTGAGAAGAGATAAACGATACAGAAACAAACTTGAAAAGTATATTGAAAAGCTTTTTAGAATTTTACTCTTTTATGAAGATTCATTCAACTTTAAAATTATTTTCATTTAGGAAGTTTTTTTTTTCTTCTCGTAAATACCCACCCCGAAGGAGAATTATCACATTCAATTGATTTTACAAATAAATAGATTTTCGAGGAAGAAGAAGTGTTTCTCGAGTAAGAAGATTATGGATTTGTTGTATTTTTGTTTTTAGCTACATAAATTGGATAAGACTTTGGTAAATGGATTTATGGGTTATCCTCTGATTGAAAAGAACAGCTTTCTAGATGAGTTATTGTCTTATTGTTAATGGGAAAAAGCTGGTGAGAAAAGAATGTTTCTAAGCCACTTTCGAGCGGTAAGATCATCATCCATGTTCCGCCATCAGCTCAGTCTTAGAAAATGTTATAGCACGAATAAAAAAATGTTTTCTTTGCAAATATTGAGGTTATGTCACAACAAGACGTAGTTTTCTTCAGCAAAATTAGAAAGTAATAATCTTCATTTTCGAAATTAAGTTTAAATATTTGGAACAAGAGAACTAGTACTTTCAGGAAACTATAACACAGGCTTAGACGGTGTTTTACATGGACAGTTAAACAAATTCAAAATTATCACAAATAATTAATGGTAAATTATTCAGCCATAAACCATCCGGTATAATCAGTTTTTACCCCATTTTCAGGTAGTTCTTTGCCAACTTGATGTCAAGCTACCAAAGAACCCAAAAAACATAGAAAACACTGCCTGAAAAATTCAAAATTGTCACAACTAATTGAAAACTAGTTAGTGAAAAACTATAAAGCCATAAACAGTTCGGTATTAGCAGTTTTAATCCCTTTTTAAGGTGGTGCTATGCTTACTTGATATGAAGCTAACGAATCAATCATTACACGATTGAATTCAATTTTTCACAACTAATTAATGACTAATTAACGGCAAATTATCCAACTAACCATTTTTCGATCCATCAAAGTTGCTTTGCTAACTTGACACTCATACCAGTTCCGAAAAGTACGCCTTAAAACATTCTTCACTTGCCGTGTCAAAAAGTTCACCGATATTTGTAGGTAATTTGTAGGTATTTAATTAATTATTTGATTTATGCGTCTGTGTTTCTGTTTTGCGTTTGTGTTTCTGTTTTGGATTTAGTTTATCTAGAACGTCTTTAACGATTTTTTTAAATTAAATTAAATAAAAGAAGAAAAACGTGTTGTAAATGAAATCAATAAGAATATATTAAGCAATTAGTTTGTTGAATTCTTAAGAAAGCATTCAAAGGAATTCAGTTAATTGAATGATCAATAATATCGATTCTTGTACATATCGTTCACTCCATTCATGTCAACAACACGCACACAGGAATGGTTGAGAGTTGTAAGTCACTGGGCCCTGGTTCTCCACCATCAGCTGTTGCACCACAAAATTTATTTATTTGCTTACATATTTAAAAATTCAAATGTATTTACTTCTCCTCTTCAATGACTGTCAAATAAATACTAATCTTTTTGTGCTCCTACTTAAAATATAAATATTTTGTTTTTCAAACGAAATTTAAAGCAAAAATCTAATCTCATTATACTCATTTATGACATTATAAATTTGTCAAGTCAAAGTTAAAACTTTTATTAAATTTCCCACCTCGGTTTTGATTCTTAAATAAATAAATAAAATAGTCAAACAAATCGATACACTATTCCCAAGAAATAACCAAGCATATGTATATGTATGGTAAACACCTTTTTTGACAGGTATACTAAGATAAGATTAAGGAAACAAAGTGCGGTTCACTTGGATAGACACACCACTCAAAAATAATTTTTGTTAAAAATATTTAAAGACCATTAACCTTATAAAAGAAGTTAGTTTAAAAATTTCTATCTTAAAAATCTTTCGTCTTCGCGGATAAGTACAGCACTAGGTTTCCAAGACTAGGGATCCACAAGGCAAATTGACACTCTTCAGAGGCTAAAACCACCAACAATAAATCGACCATGTGCTAAACACTGCAAGGCACGTTTCCAATATCTAAGACGCGTGTTCTTATATTTCGAGTGGGAAACGTCGACTCTGAAAATGTTTGCTTGTTGTAATAAAATTCAGACATCGACTTTCCAAAGAAAATAAATTTTGAACCATTCAGAAGAAGGAATTTGACGTCAGACGCCTTAGTTAGAATACCTGAAGTTGTCAGAAACAACAGACAGAACCTGAGCAATAAACCCCTCGCGATGTCAACAATAAGACCAGACTAGGCTTCTAAGCTTCTATAACAACCCAAGAGAAAGAAATCGTCAAATTATGATGAAGGCGTAAACCGGAAAAAAGGGTAATGAAAGATGCGCAAGCGAAAATCCTGCAGCATAAAACAAGAGGAGCGGGAAGAAAAAATTTCTGTATCATTGTCTTAAGCTGTTCTGCAACACGGTTATCGGTAAGTACGACTGTGGCTTGTGACCGGGAAAACCGCCCATGAAGACCAACTCTTCCAGAGTTGTAAGAGATTGCAATATTTGCGGATGCAGTCTGAATTGAATTCAACAAACAAATTTCATTTTTAACATTCTTTTTTAAGAATGCGATTTCAAAAAATGCAGTTGCCATTCTTTTTTCGTTAAAAAGATTGCAATCTTTTTTGTTGCCAATCATTTGTCACCATCAACTGATTGCAATCTTTTGAGACTTCATGCATTCTTTCTGCATTCTCTTTGCATTCCTTTCAAGTCTCTTGAATTCTTTTTCATCCTTTGAATTTTATTCATTCTTTTGAAGTCTTTTGCATTCTTTTGAAGTCTTTTGAATTCTAAAATTTCATTCACGAAATATTGCAATCTTTTACAACTCTGAACTCTTCACACTGAGGTAAATCTTGAAAAAGATAAACAAATTTCAAGTCCAGACACATCACGTTTTCATTAACTTCAAAGCTACTAATGTATATACTACATATATAATAGCAATCAGGAGCTCTACATATATGACAATAGCCGAAAAAACTGATCCAGTTTACACGGAGTGCACTGTTTTTCAAAAAAATTACCCTAAAAAACCACTGCTTTTTGGTATGTCGAAACAAATTGGTTCAGAACATTTTTCGCGTATGTCGAAGTGCACAGTCTACCTTATCTTGCCAGTCCTGCTCTTGTTTGCTGAATGATTGGACGATGAGCTGAGCTGAAAAAAAATCAGACACAAGGCTTTTTTAATAGAAAAATTCCTCAACGTATATTTAGTGAGGTGCGCGAGGAGAGCAAAACAGGAGAATATATACAACCTCAAAGTCTAAGGCACAAAGATGTGGACGAAGTTCAAATAGTCAAAGCGCGTCGACTACATTTGGTAGGCCACATCGAGCAATTGAACAACAATGCTCCAGCGAAGATAGCCTTCGAATCCCAGCCCCCAGGTTCGATAGCTCTGGTTTAGAGACCAAGAATCATCATGGATGCAAGAGCGTTTGGTCTTGATGACTGCTGGAAGAATTAAGAGGAGGAGGGAAAGCTGCCATGTCCCACACTAAGATCATCACGGGTCAAGACCCTAATAAGCAAGTAAGTAAGTAAGTGGAATCTCTTCAAATTTGGTACTTTAACTCCAGTTTCACTTAAATGTTGCACTGAAAAACTGGGCATCAGAGTAGGTAAATAAAGTAAAGCAAGAAATAAGCTTGACAAAAATACCAGTCAGTAATTCAATGCCTGCTTAATTCGGCGAAAGAAAGTAACAAACTTAGATTTAATAAAGAAAAATCCAAAAGTGTATTAAATCCAGTGAACCGCGCTTTAGGTGCCAGTTATAGCTATCATTGAAACTCATCATTGAAAATTTTAATGATTGATTTTGAGACGTTTAGGAAGTAAAATCGTTTATTATTTTGATGGAGAAATAAAGCTAAAGACTGAATTAATATTTCTAGCCAAAAAAATAATTCAAATAGGCCCAACTTTCCACATAAAAGGACTTTTCTTATTTCAATGATTGAACTACCTTACCAATGATCATTGATAAATTTAAAGTCTTTTTTTGTGGAAAGTTGGCCCTATTTGAAAATTTTTTTTGACTAGAAATATTAATTAGGTCTTGAGCCTCATCTGTCCATCAAAAAATTAAATGATTTTGCTTTTTAAACACCTCAAAATCAGTCATTAAAATTTTCAATGACGAGTTTCAATGATAGCTATAACTGGCGCCTTATAGACAACAAAATCATTTATCAAAAAACAGTCACACGTCAGTAATTTCTATTTTTTTCTTTTCAAACATTAGATTTCCAAGCATATACGTTGTATATAAAAGTGGATTAAAAGTCTTATCTGATAAGAAGTGCTTATACGATAGCAAAATAAAACTCAACAGTTAACATGACTCATTTTATTATTATCATACATTTTCACAACCCAAAAAAAAACACTTCTATTTTTCACATTCAAATATTAAACATCAAAGTACACGCAATTTATTTCAATAACATTGGATTTCTTAGCAGGATCCTCTTTTCAGCATTCTCATACTGCGGCCTTGTTTGGCATATTTTTTGCTTTCACATTCCAATATGCATTTATTAGCATAGGTCTCACTATTGGTTCCACAAACTGGATTATAGTCTCTTCCACAGGGACAAAGATCATTAATAGAAGCTTCTGATCCACTGATTAAAAGGATCATAGCGACAAAAATAGCAACAATTATTCCGAAAAATTTCATTTTGAAAAAAACTAATTATAAACGTTAGAAGCTCTGTTTGTGTAAACGAACTGATCGATACTGAAGAGAAAAACTGGTGCTGTTTGAATAATGCTTTTTGGTTATCTTATCGATACTTGTAGTTATTTAGGCAGGTGGTGGCAGGTATTAGGTGTTTTTTTGTTGTTGTGATTTATTGAAAAGTTTAAAGCTTTTTCGACTTGGTTATGGTTGCTTGCTAAATGGAGTTTGTCGATTGAATTAGTAGAATCAATGAAAAGTTCTGTGCTTTTATATGCAGTCATTAATTCACGGATTCAATCAATATTGACACAGTGTATGAAGGGTTGTCGGGGTGGGATTTCACGTTCAATCGACGGGATTTACCAATTGTTGTCTGCTGTGCGTTTATTTATTTTGTTCATAAAAACACCTTTCATTAATCATATTTTTGGGAGTGGGTGTTGTTGTTCTAAGGAATCGTAGACAGATAGGAACAAAATAATTTTTTTTTTCTTTATTATACAATAACTTGCGACGTAAATATATTTACTAATTTCCTTTGCTTTGTTTAATGTTATAGTATCACAAAATATTTAATAAGGTTTAAGGGGGTTCTTGTGTATCTCTTATGAATTTTATATGAATTTGAAGAGTAAAGATACATAAATGTACCTACTAAGGGGGAGAACCGTGATTATTGTGAAGATTTTGTATTGCTAATATGTACACAATCAATTAAAGTAACTTTGTAATTTAATTCTGTGGCGTAATTTGAAGTTTTAAGATTCCCGAATTTAGGAGCGGACTATAATTTTTCACTTAAATCGAAATGATACAACCAGATGGCAAGGGTAAAGTCATTTGGGGTAAGTGTGCACGATGTGGGTAATTGTGTGCACAACGATTTTCTAAAATAAGATTAAAGTTCAGATGCACTCACATGGACGCAATGTTATTAACCTTTACAGAAGTCTGTGGTGATTCAGCTAATATTCTATGTTTTTAGTTTTTCGATAAGAGACAATTTCAAAAGAAGTTTTTTTTTTTAAACAATCTCCCTTAATTTTGTAACGGGTTTAGTAGCCTGTTCTTAGATTTTAATTTTTCGCAAAAGCATAGCTTACAGTTCCGGTGCGAACAAAAGTCAACATTTTCAAAACGATTTTCCACCTATTCTGTGCACCGAGTTGAATAATATTCAAGGCGAACAACGTTTGCTTTGGCCTAGGCCACCCATTGAGTCAATAATTTACCCTTAATTTATAAACTTTAGGCCTAAAAATGGAAAATAATTATTTTTGTATGCGAAAACCATTTGCATGCAAATAATGCCTTGAGGTGAATATATTTTTTTTTTTAACTGTAAACCGACCATCCAAAAAAAAATATTTTATTCAACACACTTTTTTTCGCATGCAAAACAATTGCTGGCCTCCATTGTTTTGCATGACATTCCATGACAGCAATGGTTTTTTTTTGCATGAAACTGTAAACCAATCGTGCAAACATTTAATTTTGCATTTCACCTAAATTATTTTTGACATGCGAACTGAAAACTAGACTAAAAACACAAAAAAATCGTTTAGGGTAAGTGTACGCAAACATTTGGGGCAAGTGTGTGCATGGAACTTAGTAGGTACCTATAAAAAATCACTATGTTTTAAGGATCAATTCTCATACGAAAATTAGTCAAATGTTCGGTTCTGTAACTAGGCGCAACTTACAGGAGTCACTGCCGAAAAGAAAGTTGGATGGAACTTCTTCACCGATCAACGTGAGTCAATTTTCTTGCAAACGTATTTGACGTTTGTCAACCGTATTTTTTTGCGGCAGAATTGCACCGCATATGATGATATTTTCCAACATATGACTTTAGCAAACTGCATTTTCAAACACTGCCCAACAGATGACTTTTGCAGGTTGCGTTTGAGAACATTCTGGCAAGGTCATTTGCGAAATTATTTTGTCCTAGTTAAAGAAGAAGCTGAAACTTTCATTCGAACTCGAACGTCATGTGTGGGAATAGGAACACACCGCTGTACCATTATGCTTTCCTTAATTCGTGGTGGTGTTACGAAGATCCAGAGGGAATTCAAAAACGTTGTAAAGACACCACGCTACAGCCACAAACTACATAACTTCATTTTGTGATGTTTCAAATTACCCGCTGCTCGAGACACTGTGGTAGTTATGAAAGAGTTAACTGCTTTCTTCTTCAACTCATCCATTCACATGACTTCTCTTTGCGTGGCCAGGTTTGCAGAGCGGTATGAAGGTGGACTCCAATCGTGTGATTGATTGTGGAAACTCTGAAAACAATTTCACAGTGGCGATGGCGTGAACCCAGCAAAGCTAGCAAGGCTACTCAATAATTACCTCCGCCCCTATGAATAAAATCCTGGAACTACGCCTGCTGTAATAGCCAATTTCATCACAGAGACTCCTGAGTCCTGATATGACTCATGAGCATCGGTGCTAGTGCTAAAGTTAGTTCTTCAATCGTTTTCTCTCATTTAATTATACTTCTGTGTATAAAAAAATGAGAGATTTGATTACTAACTTTACTTCACTACTAAACGGTACCAACTTTAAAGGCGCCATTGAAACTTATCATTGAAAATTTTAATGATTGATATTGAGTCGTTGAGGAAGAAAAATCATTTATTATATTGATGGACAAATAAAGCTTAAGACTTAGTTAATATTTCTAGCCAAAATATATGATTGATTTTGAGACGTTTAGGAGGCAAAATGATTTATTATTTTGATGGAAGATCAAAGCTTAGGACTTAATTAATATTACTAGTCAAAAAAAAAATTTCAAAAAGGCCCAACTTTCCACAAAAATTGACTTTTAATTTTTCAATGATCATTGGTAAGGTAGTTCAGTCATTGAAATAAGAAAAGTCTTTTTATGTGGAAAGTTGGGCCTATTTGAATTATTTTTTTGGCTAGAAATATTAATTAAGTCTTTAGCTTTATCTGTCCATCAAAATAATAAACGATTTTCTTTCCTAAGCATCTCAAAATCAATCATTAAAATTTTCAATGATGAGTTTCAATGATAGCTATAACTGGCGCCTAAGACTATGCAATGAAACTGGCTGAAACTGAGTATTTAAGTTTCTTTGGTCACCCACTAAGGACTTACACTATCACCGTTAGGGTGATCAAAAAAAATTGTTTTGTTATTTTATGACTGTCCACCACATAACTTTGTTACCTCCATCAATTGTGTTTAAAACACAAAATTTCAACCACCTAGTTTGAAGGTAAAGGGGTGCTCAAGCGGCTTACTTTTCTTAAGTTTGGCTAAAAAAATTCCCTGATTAAATGTTTTTGTATCTGTTAACAGGGTATCCCCAAATTCGTGCTCGATATTTTGGGGGATGATACCTGGCATCATTCTTAAAAAAAAATAAAATGCACGACTGGGTCGCACGTACTTGCTCTTATGTTCAAGACACTGTGGGCTTAAGAAAATTGTATATAAAAACATGGAAATTATGAGAGAAAAATGTAGAGAAGCATGAAATACGACTTTTAAATTGGATAAAACAACTCTTTTGACAGTTTGATGTGGAAAAAAAGAATGCCATCTTAATTCTTGATTAAATATGATTGTACCTATAGGAAAAAAAAATTAAAATCGTTGGGACGGTTTTTAAAAAAACTAATTTTTTATATAAAATTTGAAACAAAATTGTCAACCCGTTTTTGAGATATCGAATTTTCAAAAAAAAAATTTTGAAACTTTTTTTAAAAATCCAAAAACTTTTTTTTCGAAAATTTTGATATGCAATATTATTTGATCTTATCAGAATTTTGCACATAAAAAATTCATCTAAATCCGTTTAGCCGATAACGAGAAAATTCAAAATAAAAAAATACGTTCTATGACAGGTACTATTAATAGTTGCTAAGTGTAAAATTTTATAATTTTTGGTAGTAGATCGTACTAATTTAAGTATACGAAAAAAGTTTAATCAAAACCGTAGGAGTCGTTTTTAAGCAAAAAAATATTTTCTTTTGCGGTTTTTTAACTTTTGTATGGAAGGTACCGTTATTTTTTCATAAATGTAAATTTTTTTTAACAAATATTTTAGAAAGTACTAAAAAAGTCTTAAATACCGAGTTTCAAACAAATCGATTATATCGTTTTCGAAATATTTGATTTTCCAAAAAAAAATTTTGAAACATTTTTTAAAAATCCAAAAAATATTTTTTAAAAAATTTTGGTACACAAAACTATTTATATTTTTTGGAAGCTTTTGTATAAAAAAAATAATTGAAATCGGTCGTACCGTTTTGAAGAAAATCAAAAATCAAAAAAAAATGGTTCTTTGGGAGGTACCATTAATAACCATTTCTGAAAAATGGTATTCCACCAAAAGAAAGCCATTGCTAAAATAAATTTATTGAATTTTTTTTTAAGAAAAGTTGTCGAGCCGGTTTTTAGAAAAATACGATTATGTAAAATTGTTAAAAAAAAATTGTATGGCAGGTAACGTTATTTTTGATTCTAAAAAAAAATGAAAAAAACGTGTGGGCATAATCACCAAAAACTACTATGTACCAAGTTTGAAGAAAATCGATCGAGCCGTTTAGGCTGTAGACGAACAGACAGACAGACAGACAGACAGGCAGAATTGTGCCACCCACTTTTTTGGAGTTCTCTATCATCGTAATATCATGTTTGATTGTTATCTCAAAATTTTTTTTGCACGAATCCAAAACTTGCCTTATAGTACCTATAATCGCAAGTAAAAATGTACGGGGCAAAATCCTATCTGCCTTTTCTGAGGTAAGGGGGGGAACTCTGAAGAATTGACATCAACAATGGTGTTCTATAATTTTTTGGGAGAAAATATTCCTTTCTTATAAAGGGTCCGCCAAATTACTTTTTTTTTTTTTGAAAATGCTATACAAAAAAAACTACTAAATATTTTCTCAAATTTCTTTTTTTATTTGAAAGTACAATCCTTCCGGTTAACAATGAAAAATAATTTCATTCAAATGGCTGCTTCGCTAAGTGGGCCTGCGATCGACTTAGAGAAGATGTCGATTTTGCCAAAAAAATCATCTTTTCAGATGAAGCTCATTTTTATCTTGGCGGGTATGTAAGCAAGCAAAATTGTCGCATTTGGGGCACAGAAAACCCGCAAGCCATTGAAAAGCCGATACACCCGAAACGAGTCACTGTTTGGTGCGGATTTTGGTCCAGAGGCATAATTGGGGCATTTTTCTTCGAGTGGCCGTTACAGTCAATGGCGATCGTTATCGGGCCATGTTGAACGAATTTTTGTTCAGAAAAATTGAAGAGGAAGATATTGGTAACATTTGGTTTCAACAGGACGGCGCACAGTGGGATGAGAAGTGATTCTAGCGCGCCAAAAGTGGTATAAAAAATGGTCTCCAAAATGCGTAATTTTTTCAGGGAATGTTGTCAATACCTGGGCGTGAAAAAATCGAGAGCCAGTTTTTGTAAAACGTTATGCACTTTTTTTTTATTCCTCGTTTCTTAGAAGGTTATGAATAATCTTAGTTATGAAGTCAAATTACTGCTTTTTTAAAATGTCGATATTGATCCTATTTAAGGATGGATATCAGCTAGATTTTTTTTCTTGCTTACCAATAGTGTTAATATTATAAACCATCAATTCCAATAAAATTAATTCACTGATAGTATGTTATTTAAATCATTTTATTTAAACAATTTTTATATCATTTTTTTTGTTTGTATAGTCTGCCAAAAATCCGGAACGTCATGGAATCTCTTACCTATACTTCCATTAGCTAGTCCAATATGTATACTTACACTTCTATAAAAATCGCTACCAACTACCACCAACTAACAATTTTATTTAACTTTTAATGAGAGATAACGTTAGCCAAGAAAGTCAAACTGCCCTCTCTGGTGACTCAAGATGTATTCCGTTATAATAAGTTGTCGCGAGTGTTTTCTGCGTTTTTTGGGTTGTTTTATTTGATAAACACTCAAATTTGCTTAAAAATAATATACATATTAATCAAATAATTAAATTTTATCCATTGGATTATCGATTGTAAAAAAAAAAACTATGAATCCTATTAAAGTGTGAAAGAATACGTGCAGAAAAGTTCCATGTAGGTTACAAATAATAAACAGTAAGTGTTGCCATTTTAAAGATTTTTATCTCTGTATCCATGGTATTACCTTCCTTCGAGTGTACATCAAGTTTTATTCCACGTCATTCGAAATACATTTTTGCCTTTGGGTAAGCTTTTTTTTTGTTAAATTATTATTTCCATATATTGCAAAATAAGGTAGTATGAATTTTAAATTTATGATTCTTTTTTTGTTTAATCTACTCCACATGTTGCTGGTCTCTTCGGATCCATATGTCTCGTCAATGCGAAAGGCAACAACAAAAAACAAAAGGGAATATAATAAGGAAGTTCGCAATTTATTATTCCTCCAAAATGACGAAAATGAATCTGAACATGATTCCGAAACGAGTAGTAATAGTGACTCGGAATAAAAAGTTTAAACAAATACAATATTTACAAAACCAACTACATATGTATGTATATAGTCAAACAGAGAATCGATTTTCGACTTTAAAAACAGCTATAGCATGACATTCAAACTGTTGCTGTTGTTTTTTAATATTTGTTTGTTTATTTCAAGTAATTTTTTTTTAAGACACGGGGGGAAATATACCCCCCACCTCATACAATTTTTTTAGAACCGCCTAAGAATCATTTCTCAAATAATCCTGCATTAAGAGACATCCTTTTTTCGAACACTGATAGAATTTTCTTTTTGCCACTTTCTTGTCCCTAATTTTTGACACCACCCTGGAAAAATATTAAAAATGGCTGCAACGACCTCAAAACTATATAAGCTTATCAAAAATAGGTCTTTATTCCATATAATTACCCCAAGAATACTTTTGGCGCGCTAGAATCGCTTCTCATCCCACTGTGCGGCGCTACGTGCCACACAGCCGAAGCTACACTCCATGTAGTAGTAGCATTTTCAAAAAAAAAAAGGTATTTTGCGGACCCTTTATTTGTTTCTAGATTAAATTGTTTAAATGAATAGTTCTTGAGAAATTAAATTTCAAAGTCAATATTTTTGAAAAAAAAAATTAAAAAAAAAGGTAACCTGGGGGCTTCATACCCCAAAATATCGAGCACGAATTTGTGGACACCCCATACACACCACAAACGTTTATACAGGGATTTTTTGGCAAAACTTAAGAAAAGTAAGCTGCTTGAGCACGCCCTTGCATTAAACCTATAGAAGGTTGAAATTTTGTGCTGGTGACAGAAACGATGGAGGTACAAAATTATGTGGTTAGTGGGACAATCATGAAATAACGAAAATTGTTTTTTTGGACAGCTCTTATTACCGTTAATCTTATTTTTTTTTTCCTTTCAAACATTAAATGTGAAAGCATATATAGCATTCGCACATTAAATTAACCAAATCGCAAATAGGTTTAACCTAAACGCAAATAAGTTTCACCCAATCGCAAATAGATTTAACCCAAACGCAAATAGAATTAACCCAATCCCAATTCGAATTAAACAAAACGCAAACAGAGTTAAACTATTAACAAATTATTTTAACCAAAACGCAAATTGAATAAACCTTAGCTTGATTTATTGTTCCAGGTGTACTTTTTGGGTCTAATGGATTTTGGTTCTATCCATAACTGTTAAAAAGCCATTATTAAGAGATTGGCCTTTTATTTTTGGTAAGTTCTTGGAAAAATGCGCAAAACTTGTTGAATTTACAATTGGGGTTTTGTCAAAATCTTATGGTGAACTATTCCTACTGTTATAAGCCTTCCATTTCTTCACCACACAGCTGGAACAACAAGTTGAGCCCGGGTTAATTCAATTTGCGTTTTGGTTAAAATGATTTGTTAATAGTTTAACTCTATTTGCGTTTTGATTAATTCGAATTGCGATTGGGTTAATTCTATTTGCGTTTGGGTTAAATCTATTTGCGCTTGGGTGAAACTTATTTGCGTTTAGGTTAAACCTATTTGCGATTTGGTTAATTTAATGTGCGAATGCTATATTACGTTACGAAAGCGGATTAAAAGCCTTATCTGATAAGAAGTGCTTTTATGATAATAAAAAAAACTCAACAGTTAACATGACTCATTTTATTATATTCACATAAAATATGGTAATAATATGTATTCCATACATTTTCACAGCACAAAAATACACTTCTATTTTCCACATTCAAATATAAAGTTCTTAAAACATCAACGTTAAACTATAATATTGAATTTCTTAGCAGTTTCCAGGTTTCAGCATACTCATACTGCGGCCTTGTCTGGCAGCTTTTTTGATTTCACAATCCAATATGCATTTATTAGCGTAGCTCTCACTATTGGTTCCACAAACTGGATCATAGTTCCTTGGACAGGGACAAAGTTCATCTATAGGTTCCGAGCCGCTGACCAAAAGAACCATGGCGACAAAAATCGCAAAAATTATTCCAAAAAATTTCATTTTAAAAAAAGTTATAAACGTTAGATGTTTTGCTTATGTTAACGAACTGTTCGATACTGAAGAGGAAAACTAGTGCAGTTTGAATAATGCTTTTCGGTTATCTTATCGATAATAATTGAAGTTATTAATCAAATGGCGTCAGGTATTAGGTGTTTTTTGTTGTTTTTTTGTTTATTGAGAAGTTAGAAGCTTTTTCGACTTGGTTATGATTGCGTGCCGAATGGATTTCGTCGATTGAATTAGTAGAATCAACGAACAGTTCTGTGCTTTTATATGCAATCATTAATTCACGAATTCAATCAATATTGGCACAGCGTATGAATGGTCGTTGAGATGGGATTCCACGTTAAATCGATGGGATTTACCTACTGTTGCCTGTTGTGTGTTTATTTATTTTGTTCATAAAAACACCTTTAATTAATCAAATTTATGGGAGTGGGTGGTTGTTGTAAGGAATTGTAGACAAATAGGAACAACAAAAGTGTTGTTTTTGCATTTAACAACTTGCGACGTAAATATTATTATAAATGATCTTTGCTTTGTTAAATATTATTGTATCACAAAACACTTAATAGGGTTTTAGGGGGTTCTTGTGCATCTTTTTTGAATCTCATATGAATTTGAAGTGTAATAATACATGTATGTGTACCTACTAAGGGGGAGAACCGTGTTTATTGTAAAGATTTTGTATTGCTAAAAAGTATACCAAACAAAGTACCTATCTTTGTAAATAAGTTTTGTGGCGTAGTTTGGAGTTCAAAAAGACTCGAATTAAGGAGCGGATTTATTCTAATTTTTCACTCAAACTGAAATAAAATTTCCAGGTGGCAATGATAGAGTCAATTTAAAAAGAAGTTATTCGATACATTTTTTTAAAATTTTTTTAACGGTGTTTAGATTTTAATTTTTAGCAAAACCACAAAAACCAAATTGTTTGCGGTAAGTGAACACAAGGATTTGTGACAATTGTATGCATCATCATGTGCATGCCACCTAGTATAGAGACTCATCCTGTTATAAAAAATAAAATTCAATTTTAGAGATGAATTTTCATACAAAAACTTGTTGAAAATCTGTTTCAATGGGGGAACAAACGGTTAAAGAAAATAAATAACGGAATGGTATTCCACAAGGAAGTGTTTTTGGTCCAGATGTGTTCATTTTCACCTCATGCTACACCTGAAAAATATAAATGGTGTACCTCTTGATACAACTGAAAAATAGAATTTGACTATCAATGCTCAGAAAAATATTATTAGTAGCTGAATAAACACTTTGAATTTCTGTGATTTTTAGCCCAGTGTTTTGTCAAATTTGAACTTTGACAGAACTTTGGACTAAAATTCACACGAGAAATCGAGGAGAAATTCAAAATAAAATAAACGGACCTGCCACTGTTATAGCAAAAGTCAAATTTTGACCTTCAAATTATTTTCTCTGAAAAAAGTTCTATAGCAGAAATGAATTTTAAATAGAATGTAAAAATTAAACAATGAAAAAAAAAACATTCCAGCATGTCCATTTTAAGTAAATAAATTTACTCAGTTTACTTGTTTTACAAATTTCAAATATTTCCCAATCTTTCCCATTAGTCACCTATGATAATACCTAACCTATTTTTATTTATGTTTTTCTTTCTTTTAGGTAATTACCTACACCATATGTTAATTTTTTCCTCACTTTTATTTGGTTTTCACAGGTGTTTTAAATTTGCAATTTTTTTGTTGTTGGTATTAATAATAGAACTCAACAAGTGGCGTATAGAATAGACTGATAAGAATGATTACTATCCGACGGGGGCCCTCTCTTTCGGGAATTCCATTTCGCCAACTATGTATGTAACTATGTATGTATGTATATTATTTTATGATGAAACATTGAATCGAAATAGCTTTTGACTGCATTTAGTCATCAAAAATTGACATTTAGCCCAGCAATCTCACTTGGACTCAGGGGCGTAGCGAGGTGGGGGTGTGGGGGGGTGTACCACCCCCCCACGCTTTTCAAGAGTCGGCAAATTCAGGAAGCTAGATTTAATAATTCAAGCAATTAAAAAAAAAAAATAATAAAACCAGAAATTTTACAGTATTTTTCGGAAAAGGTTAAAAAAAGTAAGTTTGTATTTTCATTATATTTAGGTTTTTAAACTTTTAAATGTATGCAAATCGACATTTTTGCCGATTGCAGATTTTGGAAATATGCCGAATAATTAAAGAGTCGGCAAATCAACGAAGCTTCATTTGCAAACAATTATAAAACGAGCCTAAGCATTTTTGACGATGGCGGATGTCGGAAATTTCGCGAATAATTCAAAAGTCGGCATATCAACGAATCTTCATTAAAAAAAAAAAAAAATTAATAAAACCAGCATTTTTTCCGATGGCGAATTTCGCAAATATGACGACTAATTCAAGAGTCGGCAAATCAACGAAGCTTAATTTGAAAAAAATTAATAAAACGAGCATTTTTGCCGATTGCGAATTTCGCAAATATGCCGACGAATTCAAGAGTCGGCAAATCAACGAACCTTAAGCTAAGTATACAGTTCTTTTGAGTAAAAAATTTCTTCAAGGTGAAAAAAAAAGAATTTTCCACAAAGAAAAAATGTCCGTGGTGTAAATTTTTTTTATTCGCCGTCAGTTTACACATTCGAAAAAAAAATCTCAATGAGACTGATCCATGGAAAAACAAACACAAATGCCAAACGCAATTTTTTTCGGAAAAAGAATGTCAGTGACATTGTTTTGCACGAAAAAAAATCGTGGTGAATATAAAATTTATTTTCTTTGGGTAGTTCACAGTTCGATAAAAAAATTTTAAACGTCAAAAAAAATTTTTCTCGCAAAAAGCGCTCCCATAAGAAATACATGTAGTTTTTTTTTCGTCAAGGAACTGTATACTTAGCTTTAGTTTGAAAAAAATTTAATAAAACAAGCATTTTTGCTGATTGCGAATTTCGGAAATATGCCGGCTCAAGAGTCGGCAAATCAACGAAGCTTAATTTGAAAAAAAAAAAATCTAATAAATCGAGCATTTTTGCCGATTGCGAAAACGGAAAAAAATATCGACTGCCAACGAACGTATATATTTAAGTTCTCTTGGGCCATACCAGCCGAAACTTGACATTTATCCAACCAATGCAGACATACCGTCTTACAAGCAATCCCGATTCAACCCAGCATGGTATTCCAAGTATTCATTTTTGGAATACAGTCCTTCTAAAGATGAATGCAAAAATGGTTGGATGAATCATCAAAAAGACCACGTCATGTGACGTACCTTAGTCCGGATGCCCAAAATGAATTCATTGATCTCTTGGGAGCTAGAACTCGAAAAGCCATTGTAAATGCAATCAATAAAGCTGGTATTTTTTCTGTAATGGTTGACACAACTCCAGACTAATCACATCAAGATCGACTTGCTATTAATGTTCGATACGTAGTGAAAGCAAACGAGAGACTTATTCCTATTGAACATCTTCTGAAAATGGACGTCGTCCTAACGAAAAAAACGGGAGAAGAATTGGCCCAAAAAATAATAGTGACCCTTCAGTCAGTAGGAATTGCCATTAAAAACATTGCTTTTCAATCTTATGACTTCGCCAAAAACATGTCCGGAAAGTACAACGGTACGCAGTAAAAACTATCGGAAAAATGCGGTAAGATAAACCCTTACATTCCATGCCAAGCGCATCGTATCAATATATTCGTTGAAACAGCATGTAATTCGAGTGTGTTGATTAAAGAGTTTTTCAATGTTTTGGAAGCATTATATGTTTTCCTCTACGGCAGCACAAAACGTTTTCAATGTATGCGTGAGGAATTCATTGCAACTGAAAAATTTGTCAAAAACTTGATGGACAGCTAGAGCTGAGATAGTAAAGGCTGTTTGGATATCTTTCGAAGGCATTGTACATTGTTTCGAAAAAATAAAAACCGATGTAAGTTCTTTTGATAATAATACTCGTACCTCCGCTTCTGGTCTGCTGAAAAAAATCTTGGAGTTTGATTTCATAAGCTCGTTATATTTTTGTAAAAACGTCATGTTTAAAGAAAAAAATTTGACAGAAAATTTAGAAGCTGAAGAGTTGAATGTCATTGATGCTGTATTGTTGATTCGAAGCACATCAATATCATTTCAACAAATGAATGACGATGACGACCAAATCGATGCATTAATAAAAAGTTCATCTTCATTCGCTGAGAAATTAAAAATTAATCCAGAGAATGATTTTCTGAACACGCCGTGTACCAAGAAGAATTGATGAAAATCCAGAAACAGCTTTCGACTTCGATTTCCAAACATTTTATCGAAAAGAATTTAGACAGTTTTGCAAGTTTTTACGACGTGTATAAACGATAATTTAAAAGATAATTTTTTATCTTTCGAACCTTTTCAAAAGATTTTTGAAATTCCAGTCGACAGAGGCAATGTTACAATAGAATCAGTGGAATCCATAATGAAATTGAAGCCCATATTTCTTAAAGAAGATCCAGAGTGTTTGCTTTCTGAGTTGCAAATTCTTCTTGATTCATCCACAAATTGTATTAATTTCGAAGACATTACCAAAGTTGTGTTCAAGTTGAAAATGGTAGTTTCCTTAGCGCACAAACTCATTTGCTTCATTTTAACTGCTCCTGTGACATCAGCTTCTTGTGAACGATCATTTAGTAAATTAAAATTAGTCTTAAACTATTTGCACACGACAATGGGTGATGATCGTTTGAATAATTTGATGCTGCTTTATTCTTCGAAAGATAAAGTGGACGAAATTATTCTTAATGAGGTCGTTGAAGAATGGTCCTTATTAAAACACCGCCGAATTAAAATCTAGATAGTTCAATGTTGAATTTATATATTAAATTTTCGAAATAACTTATTAAGTTGCTGCAATAAAATAATAATAATTATAAATTAATAAATTTTATTATTATAAATAATTTATTATAAATAATAAGCTATATTATTAAAAATTGTTTATTTTAAATAAATAAACTGCTGAAATTTTAATAAATTAATGTATTTTATTATTATAAATGACTAAACTGCTGATGCTGATAGATTAATCGTTGCAATAATAATATTAATTTATTTATTCCGTTGTTATTAATTATTTATTATAAATAAATACATAATTCCTAAAATAATTGATACCTTATTTTTCTACCAAATAATAGTTCCCAAGATTTTAAAATTGTTTCATGGAAAATCATTGCTCCTAAGTTTTTTAAATCTCTTACATCAGCTGAAGGCGGTTTCATTGAAAAATCTCGCATTTCGAAATCTCAAAAGTGTATGTGGCGAAGTGAAGATTTGAGCTAAAATCAATCAGCCCTATCAGGAGTTTCGCCCGAATGTCATTCCACTCGGAAAAATCCCTTTTTTCTTTTCCCTTATTTTGAGTTTCACCCGAAAAATGCTAAATCTATACAGTCGGCAAATTTTTAAAATAAGTCCGCAAATTCCTAAAATAAGTCAGCATTTTAATAAAAGTCACCCCCCCCCCACGGCTCGAACCCTCCCTACGCCACTGCTTGGACTCATAAGTGACTATTTGATTTTCGTTAAGTTGCATTAAGTGATGAAACTTTTAGTATGATTCCATCACCATTTTCAATAACGGGTTCAAACCAATAACTTGATAACGACTCGCACAAAAAAGTTTAATAAGGCCTTCTGCACACGAAACGTCGCGTTATAGACGTGTAAAAGATTCGTCATGCAGCGACGAGTTCTCTACGCCCAATCTTCTGCACACGAAGCGTATCGTCATCGTCAAATAATATTTTTTGCTAAAATCTATTTGATTTTGCATTTCATGTCATTTGTATTAAAGATATCAATCTTTTTATATATTAAATTCATCTGACCTTTGCAATTGCTGCCCATGCTTTTTCTTTCAAGTCTCTTCTGGAGTATTTTTGCCATGTATTACTATACAAACACTCACTCTCCACCAATAACACAAATTTTTCGATGAATCTGACATTTTAAACAAATTGTTCATGCACATAATGAAACATTTACGACCGGCGTCATCGAAGATACTGACACTGCTGTACGACAAGCGATTTGCTGCTTGTGTGCTGTGACGAATATGTGTTGCGTACGCCTCGTGTGCAGTTATTCATTTAAATCAATGTGCGCTGCACACTATCTGCACACAATCTGCATACAAGCGCAGTACGCGTCTATGACGAGACGCGTCGTGTGCAGATGGCCTAAGTTTTAAGGCTATAGCAAACTTATTTATGTATATTTCTTTTTTGTTTTAAATGTTTGTTTTGATTTGTAAAATTTTCATAAAACCTAAAAGTGTAGCCTGGTTTTCTTCTTGCATCTATTTACCGTGCGTGCGTCGGTTCAATGGTAAGACTCACCTAGTAAAAACTTAAACTTTGAAGGAAATTAGATTAAAAGATACTTTTTGAAGCTGGAAAGTCACGTTCCGTGAAAAATGATACTTTTTGGATTATAAAAATGCATTTCATTCTCAATTCATTGAATATTTTCTTCAGCACTTGGTGAGTTTACTTTTGAAGCGGCGCACAATACATTGTGTCGCAAACAGTTTCTTTTTAATAGCTCATAGCGTTAACCCAAGATGCCTGCGTGGTTCGGTTCGAATTTTAAATGATGGGGTGACTTTAAGGAATTAATTTGAAATAAATGGTTTTACGGGAGTGGGAAAAGACTGTACGTATACCTGCTGTGTGCGTGAGTTTCACAAAACAATAATTCTATAGGATTATGTATCCTAAAATTATTAGGTATATGAGATATTGTTTTTCTAAAAATCACTCACACAGAGAATAAGCTCTAGTCCCGTATTATGATTTCTTGCGACAAAATTCTCAAATATCACCCAATCAAATTAAGTAAATAATAAATAAGCAGCACGTGGAGAACCAAGGTCTAATCTCTAGTGATTTACAACTCTCAACCATTCCTGTGTGCATGTTGTTGGTAGGAATGGAGGGGACCTTCAATTTTTTGCTGAGTCCGAACGGCTGGATGAGAAGCACTTATTCATGAAAACCGATACTCTTGGAGGACTTGTCAGTTCCTCGCAAGAGGTAGTAGCGGCTAGGAATCGAATCCAGACCTTCGGCATGACAATCCAAAGCACTTACCGATATGCTACGATGTACTACTTTACATAAATACCTCTTATCAAAAAGATTGAAAAATATAATGTGGTCAAAAACGCTTCAATAGGTCACGGGTGTAGAAATATTTGGTTTTCCAAACTCTTAAGAACTTAAAAAAAAAATGTATCGATAAAATAAAAATGGAAAAGGAGAATGACCAAAAATGATCCTAATGTCCACCACGAACGAAACCTTTGTTGATGGATAGCCCGCTAAATAAATTACACTCTAATAGGCGATAAAAAAATTGCACTTATTTTGTTTAAAAAGATCGTTATGGACGTATGTATATTTTGCATTTGTTTAATGTAATCTTGAACTTCCGAAAAGACTATCCAAAATATTTGAAAAGTGTTATCCTTTGACTTTGTAAAACCACAGCACTGATGACAAAAGATACTATTGGAAGATTTTTCACTTCCTCGCAAGGGGCAGTATACACTGCCCGTCACTTGTTTGAGGCCATTATTTTCGCAATCGTTTTTTATTAATAAATAAATACCTGTGAGACATATTTTTCCTGGACATTTTTTGTACCTGTGGGTAGGTATACATATTGGCCAACAAAAATGGATAACGTTGAAGAGGTAACTTGGAAAATCCATAAGAATTTCACAAGTAATATGAATGAACTGCCAAAAATGGGTATTAAATCTTGAGTCACTTGATTGCAAATATTGATTTGCAAAAGCGAAAATCGTGCATTTTTTTCAAACAGAAGTTTATAATATTTGAGAAAAGGTTGACAGCTATATTTTATTTTAAATTTTAAGTGCAAATGGGTGCGGGAAACACCTTTACGGTACAAGAAATAGGGACAATAGATGATTTCAAGGATTGGGACTTTCAGGCAGCGGAATAGCATGGAGAATGAAGGGAAGTAATATCGCTGTTAAAAATTATCTAGCAGATACTAAAAACTATGGTAAAAAAATTAAAAAGACGCAGAACCAAAACAAAAAAATTGCAGAGAAGTGGTAAATTCTGGACAATATCTCGAACTCCGCACTATTATTGCCCAGAATATGGTCAAAAAGTGGTACATATATTAGCCGGTGTGATAACACCCAGCGTAAGAAAATGAAAAGGAAACCAGTTTTACAGCGACGACCCAAAGAACTTCATGTGAATTTCACCATGGACCTTGTTGCTTGGAGCAACGAATGGCAATGGGTTGTCTCTTCGGATGAACAAAGGTTCAATCTTGATGTAACCGATTGTTTGAATCTTATTGTATTTGTATGTTTTAAGAGAAGAGGAACTTATTTTGACAAGTATTCACAGTCGTACGTCAGGTTCTATGGGTCAGGGTGCTATCACTTATTATTGAAAGTTAAGTTGCAGTTTATAACTACAAAAACTAACGGAAATAGTTACAAATGTCTATTGGAATGGGCATATTCAAAGATGACAGATATTGTTCAACTCGTACCTTGAATTTTACAACAAGATAACACCTCTATACACACATCCAGGGTAGCTAGAAAGAAGCTGAATTCGGTCGATAAAACGTGGGACTTTCGCCATGGCCACCTTATTCACCGGACTCAAACATCATCGAAAACTTTTGGGCCAGGCTTTATCAAGTATTTTATGATGCTGGTAGATTATGAAATATTTCTCACAGGTATTTATCGAGAAAAAACGATTGCGAAAAAGTGGCCTCAAACAAGTGACGCGCAGTGTATCTACCCCTAAGAAAACATAATTTGGTTTAAGGTGGCTGAAGCTGAGACTATCAGCCTGACATTCCATCGCTTTTTTTTTTTTTTAAAAAAGGTACGTAAAATTTAATTTTCAAAAACCTTGAAACTTTATTCCATTTTGTTTATAAAAAAAATCAAAAAATAAATAATACAACTATCGACTCTCCACTCCTTGTTCTTCATAATTATTTAATTGTTTTAATAAACCAATACCCTACAAACAATTACGTAAATATATTTTCAATAACACTTCTTTAAACCATTATAATGCCAACAATTTGGGAACCTGTGGTGGACGTCATTTATTTATATTTGGTTTAAAGTCCTATAAAGAGCAAAAATCTAATAGCTTAAGCTGAAAGATATGGTATACATTTTAAAAAGTTGTAACTTTGCTCGTTTGGACTATAATGTTTGATATCAATGCAATCATTATCATTGATTTTGTTTTAATAAAAAGTAATAGTATGACTAATGGTCATTAAATCTTAATCAATTTGATTTTGTTTAAGTTTGACACGCTAATCAGCTTAACATCGTAATAAATTCTATTTTTTACTTCAAATGAGTCTGAAGTATAGAAACTTTGGTAATAAATAATAATCTATTTGCTAATCAAAGAGTGTTGTTTATCAATTCAAATCGAATTTTATTTCTATGAATTAAGACTAGAATGTCGTCTTAGCAAAAATTGTGTAACCCAGTTACATATTACTAAAGTTATAGATACTATTTTAGAATATAAGTGGAAGGTTGTTAAAAACAAATAAATTCCAAGGTCAAATCAGAAAGCAAGAAGTTTCAATTTTTTTTCAAAACAAATAAATTTCAATGTCAAATCAGGGAACACGAAATTTCAAGATTTATTTTTTATTAGAAAATATTAAACCAACTTTCAAAATGTCTTTTTATAAAACAGTTCTTGTAGTTTTTAACTGGCGCCAACTTCTAATGAATTTGTTTTTTGAAGATTTTTTTTTAGAAACTTTCAATTTTTGGACTAAACAAAATGCAAAAAGTGTGGTATATATTGCACGATGACTTTAGAATCATGACTTTTTTCGAAATTAAAAGTGCGAATGACAAAAAACATCCGATCTCATTTTCGCACTCATTCAATTTCGAAAAAAAATCATGACTCAAAAGTCGTAGTGTAATACCTCTTTTAGCTACACAGAAAATGATAAACATAAATCCTGGTATAGGTTTATGTAAAGCGTCAAAATAACATTTTTACATTATCCAGGTTTCAGTTGGGATTTTTTCGAAGTTTTCCAGTGTTAAGACTCACTACACAACACAATTATGTAAAATTAAAAAATGTTTATTAGTATAGATTTAAATAATTTTATTATTTAAGAACTATTTCACTTTCATAAGATAAATTTATGTTTGCCAATAGAATTCAAATAAACAAAAAAAATGATTTTACTTGTGCACTTATTTTTTTTTATTTTTTATATTAATTTTTTTTTATTGCCAAGAGCATTTGAAACTTAAATCCTTAACAGGGTCCCATTTTTGATGTTAAAACTTGTCCAAGTCCCTTCAAGTTGGCCGCAACACAATCAAATTCACAAGGATTATTATAAGTAACAGAATCTGAACCACAAACTGGATTATAGTTCCTTGGGCACCTGCAAACAGGTCCAGAACCATTGACAGAAATTGTCAAGGCGAGGAAAATAGCGATGAAAATTGCGAATAGCTTCATTATTTCTTTCGGTTTAAAGACTTTATTTTACGATTAATTTAGCTAACTTAACTGAGAATTTCTGTTTATATACAAAGCTTGAATGAAAAAAAAAAAAAGAAAACTTTATCACTGTTCGATACAATCTACAATAGTAGTTGACTGATATTGAAATACTCTCAGTAGGGAGAGGGTGTAATTTTCAAGTTGATTTTATTTGCTTTATAAATTGATTAAATAAAAGTTATTAATGCGAAATTGTATATGTATTTCTAAATATATGTAGAAATGAACAATTGCTGTTTGTTTTGATTGTAACAAATAATAATTAATTTCGAAGAAGGTTGTGGGTTGAGAAGTGCTGTACAGACTTTACATTTCAATTTCAATGAGAAGTTGTAGTTTTCTTAATTATAGATAGGAAGTGCAGAATATTGCAAAACACTTGATAGATATTTTAACCTTTCTAATGATGAAACAAACAAAATGTAAACAACTTTAAGGAAAGATCATAAGCTCATTTTTTATTATTAACCATGAAACATACCCATACTTCAGGTACATATACATACATAGTTAAGTCTCTGGACTCTGGCGGTAAAAAAATTGTATCGAAAACTATTATAACGTCTCTATTTTATGTATTGTAGGAATATTGATGATACATTAGACAGACAGATTTTTCTAAAGACAGATTTTCTCACCTTATAGATAAGTTTTTTTGGAACTAGTATTGAAACACATAAATCAAACTAAGGAACCGTTGTACAAACGTGGTACAAATTTTGACCCGTGGTTCAAATATTTGTATTGGCTGATTTCGGCGGAATTACTGAGGTTCAACGATGGTTCAAGGTTCAAGTATGTTATAGTAGACAATTTAATGACTGAGCCATCGTTGAACCTCAGTCTATTCTCCAAAGTCGGTGAGTTAAAATTGCTTAGCCACGAGTCAAATATTTGTACAACTGGCCCTAAATGTTAATAATTATTAAAAACTATGTAGGTAGTTGTAGTTATAAAATGCAGTTGCTCTTATTGCCACCACATAAAAACACTTTAATTTAATAACCAACAGCGTTGCAGTGTCAGCCATTAAATCATTCATTGAAGCAACCTGTTATTAGGTGTGTTTTATTGGAAAAGCTATCCGCAGCACAGTAAAATTTTATATGAATTACAAAAACAGCATCGCCAGCAAAATCGCTGCCGATAAAAATTAAAGTAGAATCTCGCTGCCGATAAACTTTTGACGTTTGTTCGAGTATCGAACTCAATTGAATAGGATTTTTGTGTATCGTCATTGGTACGACTGGTGCTTTTATGTGTCTCGAATTTTCGATGGCTATGTTCGTAGAGTAGAACTATGTTGAATGAATGGCTCTGTTTAGACTGTAACTTTTCACTTCGTCAAGACCATGTTTTTGTAGAAGAAATCGGTGAAGAGAAAATTTCACCCATAAATTTACGTCATGGTGGCGTAGTGAGCAATTACAGTCTAAACAGGGTCGTTTGTAAGTGCATGGTTGTTTTGTTTTACCTTTTCGACAAAATGAAAAAATGATCCTATCCTATACTATGCTAAAAAAAACGCTGCCTTAAATTAGTTTAAAGTGCAAAATTTAGCATTTTTATTTATAAGTGACAAACAAGATATATTCTGCCGACTGTCAAACGATAATTCGCAAACCACAACATCAAGACGCATTGCACAAAGCATTTTTCTTCACATTTTCTTCTATAGGCAACCAAACAAATTACTCAAGGGAATGGAAGGTCAAAATTCACGATCATTCCCATTTCAAAATTCACTATTCGCAGCTCATATGAAAAGCTCTTTTTGTAAACCTTTGCATGGACTATAGGGACCAGTTTGTATAGACTAGACATGGTTCAAATTTTGATCCGATGCTCAGCAATTTTAAGTCACTGCTTTTGGTGGAAAGGCTACTTGTACAAATGTAGTTCAAGCTTTGATGCGTGGTTCAATTATTTTAGCTCACTGATTTCGGCAGTTTAACTGAGGTTCAACAATGGTCAAGCTTGAAATTGTTATTACAACATACTTGAACCTTGGAATCATCGTTGCACTTCAGTAGATCCGATAAAATCGATGAGTCACAAATGCTGAACCACGGATCAAATTTTGAACCAGTTAGTACAGCTGAAACTAACTGAAGTTCAAGGAAGGTTCAGGCTTATTTGGCTACTAATGTACTCAGTTAATCCGGTAAAATTGGTGAGTTAGAAAATTTCCAGTGGAAAACTAGGTAAATGCATTAAAATTAGCCATACAATCATGTCCTTATTGTAATTTATAAAATTATCACTAATAAAGTCATCTACTCCATGTGTATTGAGTCTGTTATTATACGACGACTTTTGAGTCATGACTTTTTTCAAAATTAAATGAGTGCAATTGAGAAAACAAAATTTGATTTCACTTTCACAATATTAAATTTCGAAAAATTTCAACTAAAAAGTCTTCGTGTAATAGCAGACTAAATCATGACTTTTTTGCTTTGACCATAGTCTACCAACACACCCCTACCCCTTTTCTTTTCTTTTATAGCTGCAAAATCAATTTTCGTATCTGAAAATGGCAAATAAAGAAAAAGGGACACAAACATTTGATTGAAAACATTAATTATATAAATATATAGTTATATTTCCCATTTAACTTGCAAATATGTTAGTTTTTGTTAATAATTTTGGTTTATTTCTACTTTTAACTTTCACAAAATTCACTTTTGTGTCGTGACAGCTGTTCAGGCGTTTCATATTGCAAATACAAAAATATAGGCCGCTGCGGATGCGTTTTTATGGAAATTTCTCACTGTACTATATATAAAATCCCAAAAAAACACGCCTATTGATTCGGTGATTGGGTCAATCAGCGAATTAATCAGTTAGCCAGTGATGGGCTTTGGTGTTGATTTTTATTTGATTTTACTGTTCACTATCGCCAAGAAGTGATGTTAGTAATACCAGGTTTGTTCGAAGAGCCTTGACCCTTAAGGTTACCCTGAAATCACCTTGGGGTCGCCCTAAGGTTACTCTTAATCGTTATTTGAAAAGTCTAGGACTCGTCTTCGCGAGAAAATTCCCTATTTTTTGAGCGTTACTTCTATCAATTTCATATACATTTTCCAAAATATAAAAAGTCCCTCAAATATTATGAACCCTCCTTACCATTATCCTTCCATTTATTTAAAATAAACGAAAAATACCTATTAAAAGTTTTTAATACAAAATAAATAACCCGATTCGAAAATATTTTTGATGGAAATACATACATAATAAAATTTGTTACTGGTGAGAGAGCAAACAAATTTTATGACTATACTCACATACAGTTCACAAGCCTTTCGAGCAGAGCCATAACTACTTTACAAACAGCACTTACCATTATGAAAGCAACAAAGCAGACGCATTGTATATACACCGAGACTCCTTAACAACATGACCAAAACACTTCATCCTAACAATATCCGAGTAGGCGAGTAGTTTACCCCAACATCAGGTTACAGCATCCCAGCTAACTAACAAATCTATAGCAGTTTTCAAAGCACACTTTTCCATCAGCGAAAGGCTTTAAAGTGGAATAAACTTCCAGCTACATCTCCAACTTCGTCTCCATCCGGCTGTGCTACCTGTTGAAGCACATTCTATTATACAAATTGCTGACACAAAGACAGACTTTGTTGAGAATTTGAATAGAGTTGCCAAAACAGATTGTTCATTAAAAGTCATTTGGGCTATTTGAACTTTTGATTTAATCCTTGAAATTGCCTGATTTAGGTACTCGTCTCAATTTAAAAGCTTAAGGGAGTTTTGAGTGCATAGTTTAAGGTTTTATTGAACAAATTTCCAAATTTCTTTTGACTTCAGAATAACTACTTGGAAATTTTTTTTTTATTTGGAAATAATCACCCCGATTACGAAATCCGATAAATGAGTTACGGAGGGAATATGGCTTTTTAGCAAACACCAAAGTTCGTTTCTAAATGTCAAACTCAGGACTTCGGCACTCATGACGTTTAGGTAACGCCCATTTTTTTTACTTCGGAGGCAAATACACTTCAATTCAACTGAATGAGCAAATGGATTTTCAAAGTGTTTGCATTGCCCGAGAGTTAATATAAAAAATAAAAATTATTTCAAAAAAGTTTGTTTTTTCTTCCTTCCTTTAACTTTTATCACCTATATCAATGTGTCTGCTTATTATTTGGATTTTTTTATTTTTTGTAATAGAGATCTCTACCAAATTGTCAAAGTCAAAGTGACAGCTAACAATTCGGCACGTTTGACAGACGCTATTACCAAAAAAACAAAATCCAAACATTTACACTCCACTTCAAATGAATAGGGACACAAATTTTCAAAGGTTCTTTTTCCATTTTTTCTCAACATTGTGCATTAATGAATCATTTGATTATCTTTATTGTTTGTTTATGATGTTGTGAAAAGAAAATAGAAAGATTAATTCAAAAAGCACTGCTATTTTTCCTCCGGCTCTGTTCAAAGTCTTTCCATAAGGGAAAATGCAGTCTTTTTGTGTCAACTGAAAAAGCTCAAATATTGAAACTGGTAATAAAAGTTAATGGATGGAAGTAAAATAATTTTGTTTGAAATAGTTTTTATGTTTATATTTATTCTCGGACAATGCACAATGTTTGAAAAAAAATTGACAAACCAACTATGAAAATCCCTGTGCTGATTCTGTTGAATTGGAGTGTATTTGCCTCCGAAATAAAAAAGAAAATGGGTGCTACCTAAATGTCATTCGTGTCGAGGTCTTGATTTTGACATTTAGAAATGAACATTGGTATTTGCTAAAAAGCCCTATTGTGTCTGTCAAAGTGCCGAAGTGTTATGGCCTTTTCGATTGGTAATCCGGAATACTGATTCGATACGTGTGAACGCTTCTGGTTTCGATTCTGAAATCAAATACAGAACAATTTTATCTTCTTTTCAGAATAAGAATTGTCATTCCCCTCCCAATCAAAAAGGCCATTAGCTGTCACTTTGACTATGACAATTTGGTAGAGATCCCTACTCTGAAATATTTACTAAAAATCAAAATTGAGTCCGAATCAATTCCGCCATTTTTACTATAAGTGAATGTCAAAATTGAGTCTGGATCCCTCGGCAGTTCATTTATCGGATTCTGTATTAGGGCTGAATAGGTTTTTTTTTTTGTTATGAACTTTGGCAGAGCTTTGAACTAAAACTCGTAAAACCTCATAGTTTTGGGAAGTACACGAAAAGATATAACTGCAACCAAATCGAGCATTTTTTTTTTTAATGCACAATTACATATATTCAACAGAACTTTAAAAACTCTTTGAAATAATATGAGATCTGGCAACCCAGAAGGTGGGTGTTCCTTTCAGATTTGATTGCCATAACATTTTTAACCATGACGCACAAGAGTTTTTAGTCGTAAGGATAAGGAAAGGAGCGTACAAACTGTGTTTTCCTGTTTTACTTGGGCTTGTGTGTTTGCGTAAAAATAAAATTCGGAGAAAAATAGAAAATAAACCAAATTTCCATGGGAATACGTGGAATGTTTGCATAAAACCTCCATTTATGTGTAAAAAAAAAAAATATGATGAAAATATAAAAGCTCAAGCCAATCACTTTTGTAAATGTTTTGATATGTGACATCTTAATCCTGCGTTATTCCCCCATCAAAAGAAACAAACAAAGATGATAGCCTGCTGCGCGGTGAAAAGAGTTTGTTTTTATTTCACTAAAGTATTTTCATTTTCATGTTGTCATTTTTATGGCGTTTTTTGATCGTAATAATTTCGTACTATAGTATAAAAAAAAATACAATGAAAATGTGACATTGAACCATAATCATGGGCATGAAAGCTGACTTCATAATTTTTAGTTCTTATCTTATGGGGAAAATAATGTTGTTTTAACTAAAAGTAGTGAGTTGTTATTAATCAAAAGTGAAAGCATCACGTAAGGATTTTACGTTAGTTACATTTATATTAAGACATCAAAAATATGTTGAGGTTTAAAAATCACTTATATTACGGTCAAGACTGCAAGAGCTATGGAGCCTAGTAAAATCATAGTTTATATAGGTACTTACGATAGTCTGAAAACACTGCTTATAAAAAAAGTCTATTAGGCGGGTTAGAAGTTATACAATCCAATAATTTCAAACAAATTTATTATTTTCATCCCCCATAGCAAACCCCCACTCTCTTTTACAAAAGTTGCGTGTGCAAGTCAAGTTAACTATCAGTGTTGATCCGATGCTCAAATATACCTACACTCATTCTCATCTAATTCTTAAAGATATGTTTGAAAAATCGTTGCAAACAGGGTTAAGGGTGAGCGACACCACTGCGTAAGTAGCAAATGCATGTAAAGTTTACTATCAGTGTTGTTCCGATGAACAAATAAACATATTCACATCTAATTCTTATATTAATCATTTCCTGCCTCCTCTTCCCATTACTATCAATCAAACACCCATCAACAACACAAAATTTAACAAAGAAAAAAAGAAATTATTAATAAGAATGCCACAGCACATCATCACTCTCAATGGGAACAACCATTATTTTTAAATTTTCTTTTTGAGAACGTTCAGTACGTAGTTCCTATAGCTTTAAAATATTAGGTTTCGACACTTCTTTTATACCTAGCTTGTGTTTTAAATATTAGGTTTCAGCACTTCTATTATACCTGGGATTGTGCTCTTCTATATTCTTAAGGAATTACGACAGTTTTTTCATACAAAGTTTTGACAAATAAATGAATGGAACGATATGGTTCTTTGTCACTTTTTCGTTTGAAAAAAGGCGCCCAATCTGTAGTCCAGTTAGGAAACCGAAACCCCTGAGCTTTTTGTGGGAGGACCTTATTTTTATATTCGTAGTTTATATGCTAAGAATGTACATAATTCAGCTTAGGAATGATTGTTGTAATCCTGTCGCTTGGACGTTTTTTTCAAAAATGGCGCCCAATCTGTGAAAAATGAAAAAATAAAAATACTCTTAAATTTCTTGGAAAATTTCCATAACCAAAATAACGATTAATGTCTTAAAATATAGGTGTTGAGTATACGTTCCTTCGGTTTAAATGTCAGTGTTGCCACTTTTAGGGAACATACTTTTTTATGTCTAAAGGTGGAATTTCCCATTTTGTTAGTAGTTTTTAATATTAATAGCATGAAAAAGTTGCGGAAACCCATCCAGACGCCAAACGTGTATTGGAAAAATAACGGTTGCTATCTATCTCAAAAGTAAGGTGTTAAGTATTGTTACACTTTTTCCATAAACGAACCGAGACCGAACAAAATTGTGTAAATTGATTGAATTTATTACTTTAAACTTTTAAAAGGGCAACGAAACAACAAGACGACCGACCCAAACGAATTGACCACGACTTTTGTTTAGACGAATGTCAACCAAAAGAAAATACAAAACAAGTCGAATTCGAACTGAATAAAGTGCAACAGGAAGTAGCACTTGGGATGCTACCACCACGGCTAGCTCAATTTAAGGGGTGGGTTTCACCAACTAATTTAATGAAGATTAATTATATTTCAATTAATGTTGATATGAAATCAACGATTTTGATTGCCACAGGGGCGTAGTACCTGAAAAGTAAAATAAAGGGGCGACAGCAATTTTTTTTTTTGAAGGAAATTACAAACCTTCTGAAGCGAAAGCGGTGAAAGCAATTTAAGAGGAACAAAAAATGAAAAAGAAGATATTTATAAAAACGGTTTCTGAAACGGGTCGCGAGTTCCGTTTTATCGGAAATTTCACGAAACAAAAGGCCAACGATATAAATATGTTGAGTTTTGATAACTCTTGAAACAAACGCTTAAGAAATTATTATCAATTTTACCACAGATTTATAAATTCTAATACAACCACTATACTAAGCTTTTTCTTCTGATTTCAACTGCCAATCCCTCTTTCCTCCGAGATAAATTTCCCAAATTTTCTCCTCCAATTTTTCACAATAGTTTCTACAGTTTTCGCCAATTTTTTTTCTCTTCCTTTTTTTCACAACTAGCACTAGCCAAAATCATTATTAAATTTTCTTTTTTTTTCGATCTTAATGACGGGTAAGAAGTGTCCCTCCAGGCTTTCACTATGCCTGGACGACCTCTTCTTTGTTCCAATGCCCCAGTGCTTTCGGCCATAATCAGTAACGTGGGTTTCGGTCGCATCATCATTCGGCAACACTCAACCCATTGGCGTGAGTGAACCAACGCAGTTGCAAACCCGTACGCCTTTTCTACTCGTACTTCAACCCCAGCTTTATGCAAAGTCATCATTGAATTCGCCGGACTCTGGCATGACTTCCAGTGGGCGGCAATTCGACGAGTGCACTCAGCCACCTATTATCCCCAACTAAGTTTTTGGAAAAGAAAAAATTTCAGAAAATCAAAAAGGAAACCCAATTCACCGCGTGCATTTTTCCCCTCAGAACTAAATGAAACAACTATTGTGAAACATTGGTGAAAAGTTAATTACCCCTTTGTTATATTTCGGAAGGAGGTTGGCAATTGGCAGTTCTAATACGCGAATTTAACTTAGCTCGTTGGCTTTTTGTGCAGATTTTGGGGAATGAGGACGAGCAGTTAACGTTCCAACTTGTACAAGAAAAATAAGTAATGTTATGTTGGGCAAGCAGCCATTTTGCCAAGAAGTAACTTCGACGTTAGGGACCAACTGTCACCTACGTATCTGATGCAATAGTATTGATTGAGCAGAACACCCGTCTGTCAACATAATGTTCGTCTTCGGGGACCAACTGTCGCCCGTGATTCGGATCAAATTGTCCGACTGGTTGTCGGTTATGATATAGTGGATCACCCATCCACTCCTCGTGTCCAAATTGACAACATCTTTTCTTGCTTTTTGCTTCTTCAAGGTACTGAGAGAATGAAACAATGGCTGATGGACCATTGCTGCCCTTTTTTCTCTCTAAGTATATTGCAACAAGCACCTGTAGGGAAAAGAAGAAATGGAAAGGAAGGAGGATGTGGACGATCAAGAGTGATTTTTGTCGCGGTAAATTTTACCGTGACAGTATTGCCACTTTTCGGGGAAATACTTTTAAGTCCACTTTTTTGTAGTTTTTAATATTCTTAACATGAAAAAGTTGCGGAGACGCCTCCAGCCAGATGCCAAACGGGTGTTGGAAAAATAACTGTTGACATCTTCAGAGATACGTAAGTGCTGAACAAAAGCAGCTTCGGTTAAAATATCAGTGTTGCCACTTTTTGGGAACATACTTTTTTGATGTCAAAGGGTGGGATTTCCTTTTTTTTGTAGTTTTTAATATTTTGAACATATTAAGGTTATTCATACAACACCGTTAAGCTGTTTTAAGCTCCGTAAACCTGTCACAATTTTTATGAAAAATTAGACAAATCTACGCAGTTAACTACTTTACTCCGTTTACGACGACTTTACGGTGATGCATGAATACCCTTAATAATTTTAATACTTTCAGTTGTGTTTATTCTGCAGGTTGGCTTTTTTAAGCATTTTTTCTGGTAACATTTTGCATTAGTGGTTCAAATAGCTTTTTATGGCCTTTAGTCCTACAAATTGGCGTTTCGTCCGGCTTACTCACTTGGACTCATCAGTGACATAGTGAGGGCTTTGTCATACGCAATTTGTATTAATTTCAGTTCTACTTACATGGATTTTTTAGCAAAAAACCACTGGAAGCTATATCCAACAAGATTAGAATTCCTAATCATTAAGCTGGAAATTTGTTTGCCCGGGGCCAGGCATAGTAGTTTCTATATAAGAAGGTTTTGCAGTAGTATTATTATTAAGAATTCATTTTCTTGTCATATGAATGAATAAAGTTATTCTCTACAGATTAAAATTTAATATTATATGAGTCCATTTATGTTTACGTAGGTGAGATAGGTACTTATGTATAGATGTAAAAATTCATTAAAACTTTGAAATAAACTCATTTGAGCAAGGACAGCTTATGTACTTGTTTCATTAAAATAACTGCCTCAAATACTTTCATAAACTTCAACATCAGGGTGGTAATAAAATTCACTTCAAGCTGTCATATTTCACAACCCCTTTTTTCTTTCACCAAGCTGTGTATGCTGTTTACCTTCATCCCTTTTGACCTTAAAAAAAAACTAAAACATA
Organism: Dasysyrphus tricinctus; assembly: GCA_963921185.1. Taxonomy (NCBI): domain Eukaryota; kingdom Metazoa; phylum Arthropoda; class Insecta; order Diptera; family Syrphidae; genus Dasysyrphus; species Dasysyrphus tricinctus. Next base: position 255,254,500 of record OY992531.1, on the reverse strand, counting down.
CCTACTGTGAAACAGAAAACTTTTGTCTTCCGGAAGAATTCCCAATTTCAAGGATTTTTTTATAATCATAAAATAAAGACTTCGTAGATACTATACAAATAATGAACATTAAATTTTAAATACAAAATTTTCCATTTCTCTTATACAATACATATTTTTCCTCTTTACAGTTGCCAGTACTCCAGAGAATCGAACCGGTCGTGAGGATACTATCACCTCCCTTTCGGATAGAAGGAGCAGCAGTTGTGTGGAAAGATCAAAATCAAATAGTCCAACTGGTTCCCAGCAGAGTGCGGCACCAGTAAATGGCCAAGTGTCAAGTGAGTATTTGACTCAATTGAATGTTGTGTATAATCAAATTAGGAACATGTTAAGGAGGGGACTGATCTATCATATTTTCCATGCTCCTTTAAAAGGTCCTTACAAAATTTTCTTACTTACATTTCATGTCATTCAATTTTCGAGTAAATATTATCCTGCTTATACCTTTCTTTGTGAATCCTTGTGTCTAAAATATATGTACATAGGTATGTCCCTTGGTGTTGACATTTTTCATCCTTAAACTATACTCGAGGGCAAACATTGCTAATAAGGTTGCCATCCTATCTGTTTCCTTATAACTTCGTTCAGTTTAAGAGTAGAAGATTAAGATTGTTTGCCCTCCAGCAAGGGACTCCTTAAAAATTTCTGATGACGTCGCCATCGCATCGCTTCTATTGCGTCCGTCGTCGACTCGTCGTCTTCGTTGACTACAACTACGACGACAACGATGATGGTAAATTATTAATTTAAATTTATGAATTAAATGAAAAAAAATTTAATGAAAAATAAAATAAAAATGAGAAAGTGTTTTACCATGGTATTTTGTTTTTATAATGGAAAAGACAAGTAATTTCCCTTTTGCATGTTGAAAGGATCAAAATAAAGTGGGATTTACATTGCCTGCAATTGGTATTATATTCCAGACTCCTACATTTTCTCGTTATGTTTTTCTTTTTTTTTTTTTTTTTATTCGGTTTTATTTAGAAATATGACATTCATCCTTCCTAGACGGCTTCCTCCCCCATGGAGGGTTATCTGGTACTGGGTATTACAAAACATAAGGCAGAAGAGCAAGGATTTTCCAAGAATATAAATATCAGAGTTAAAGCTCAAGGATGTTTCAGTTATTTCATAGTTGAGTTAATACAGAACAGATGCTATGCTTTCTTCTTTTTTTTTTGTTACGTTGAGCAAACTTAGCTGAAAAAAAGGCATTAAGATTGATGGCAGATGAAGGTGTGTAGGAAAACACTTTGTTCGTTTTCTTTTTTTGTAATCCCTCCATATAGAAAAATAACTTACCAATATTGAATAATTTTTTTTTTTAATACAAGTTTGAGGACAATAAATTTTTAACAAAATAAAATAACTTTATTTATTCAATAAAATTAATTAAAAGGATATTCTTAATAGATTTAATTAACAATTTTTTTTCAAATATTTTCACGAATTGAAAACAGGCTACAGAGGTAGGGGTCCTAAATCAAAACTCGAAAACGTTTCAATCATCAAACTATAGCCAGTAGTTTTGAAATGGCAGCGTGATATATGTATCACAAAGTGATAGATGATAGATATAATACGCTGTAAGGTGTGAAAATCGAAAATAAGTTTCAGACCCACGTAGGGTGACTTAATCAAAACTCGAAAACATTTCAATCATCAAAATATAGCAAGTTTTGAAATGGCAGCCTGATATGTACATATATCACAAAGTGATAGTGATAGATATAATACGCTGTAACATGTTAAAATTGGAAGAAGGTTTTAGACCCACGTAGAGCAATTAAATCAAAACTCGAAAACATTTCAATTATCAGAATATAGTTTTGAAATGACAGCGTGTTATATCTAGTGATAGTGATAGATATAACACGCTGTCATTTCAAAAATAATCGCTTTATTTTGACGATTGAAATGTTTCTGAGTTTTGATTTAGACGCCTTCGATTTTCACAAATATTTTGTGAAAATAATCTCATATAGGACACGACATATTGTTACATTATAAGGTTGAATCGATTCTGAATTTCAATTTTAGTCTTTAGTTCTCAAACCTGTTTTTATTTCAAAAAATCCACTTAAGGCTGGTATAGATCTTACTAGTGTCGACGTTTTTTTTACTCTTGAATCGATAGTAAGTGTCCGAGAAACGTTGAAAAATGGAACAAAACTCATGTATTTTGTTTCAACTTTCATCGTTTTTTGACGAATTTTATTGACGTGAGAGTTTCAGAACGTGCGCTCAGGTTAGTTTATCGATCATTTTCTAAAACTCTTTCATTGCAAAAATGATCACTATTCAACTTAATCTATTTATTTTTCTTTTCTACTTTCAGAACAAGGATCTCTAACAATTGTTCGTCGCTCAAACAGTCGTAAGGGTAACTTGGGCTTCCAAGGTGATACCCAACAATATCAATTACAATCTCCAAATCAAACAACAACACCAGCTGATAATAATTCGGTTTGTGCAACTCCATGCGAATATCCAGCTACACCGAATCGAGATTGTAATTCAAGCAATTTTGGACAATCCTTGCCGACACCTAGTAATTTAAGTTCATATTTGGGCACAAGTGACCAGTTGGAATTATTATCCGATCCACAAGCTGGTCTGCAACAAGACCAACAATCCTTAATCCACCTGCAGCAATATTCTAGAATGCAAACGCTGCAACAGCAACAACAACAACAGTCGACGAATACCACCACCACCGTAGCAATCAGCGGCAGTATGTCACCGACAATGCGTAGCGGCGGGGTTATGTCACCAGCGACGGTCGGTAGTGACGGCGGAAACGGCGGCGGCGAATCGGTCGATTTGGCGACGGAACATTTACCTGCCGTCGATACACCGGATGCATGCGATAAGGCTGCAGTGAGGTGAGTTTAATAGAGTTAGTTATGAATTAAATAAAAAAGGAAATAATAGCCCTGTTTCTCAGTTAGTCCCAACCAGTTTCAGACCTCCAGATTTAGTGCAGACCAGTGCAATTTTTCACTTATGGAACAGGTTCGCACTAAATCTGCCGGTCTGAAACTGTTTGAAACTCGGCAAGGAACACAGCTAATATCTCATAAGTAGTTGTACGAGTATGTATACCTGAATGAAACTGCTCCTGTCCAAAAAAGTGATTTTCTTGGTATCTTCGTGCTTCAAGCGAGTCCTCATCCCACACTTCTCTTACCCACAAACTCCCCTGATACCGGACTCAAATTTCCAAAACTTAAAATAAATTTGTATAACGCTAGCTAGTCCCATTTTTTCTGAAATTTTTATTTAGACCAATTCAGTTTTTGAAATAATTGAGTAAGATCTCAATTCATATTTACTTATTTGTTTAAGACATAGAAATATGCAGCAAGTACCTAAACCTATCTAGGGATTCATTTAATTGTACCTCTATTTAGCATACCCGTTATATACCTTTCTAGTACCCAGACCTAAACGGTCTTTGACACGGGCAGTTAAGACTCGTTCTAAAGGTAATTTTTGCGCCTGGTGAAGACCAACAACTAAATAAGGTTTTCTCGCGAAGACTAAAGCAAATATTGGAAAGATATAAACTGAACTTGAAGAAGATTATAATACTATCAGGTATAACGACAAACCACGTGTTTAAAATTTTATAAGGAGAATATCTCATCATTCATTACCTATTTATTTGGCGGAAAACGAATCACGGATTTGAGCTGAGCGCCTAAAACTTATCGTGTCAGAAAGTTAACAAATATTTTGGTAAACCTGTGATATTAACCGAATACGTGGCGCTGATTGACTAATGAATATAATTAAAATGTCTGTGGACATCTTTGGTGTGCCGTCACTATTTTGTTGTTATTTATATACCTTTTTATTTTAATGGTACGCACGGATCTACAATAATGGCTTTTACGATTTTAACATACTAAAGTAACCCATTACAATATTAACATCGACATAATTGACTTTTAAAAAATTCAACAAAAGAACAACGAAAATATATGCGCACGTACCTACGCTACATAAGTAGCCAGCCCCAGCGACCTTTTTGTTAAATCTTTTGTTGCTGTTAAATGTCAGAGGTCATATATATCACTTTGATATATCACGGTTACTCATTTGTAACACCATCAACTACGAGTACTTATCCATACATGCGTGTGAGTCAAAATCAAATGAAATCTCAATCAGTTTGTCTTGATTTATTAAATGTGTCAAGGATGTGTCAGATATACATACCTACATACAAATACATATACGTACATAGATACACTATATTGTTGTCCAAGTTTAACAAGACTGAAATTCAGGATGTCTGGGATAAATAATTGGTGTTTATCCTTGAACGAAATGGATTTTCGATGCTTTAATATTATCCCTCCATTTGTAACCAAAAGAGATTGATTACAAAATACATTCACATTGTATACTTAATGAGGAAGAGAAGAATAATTATTACTATCGTCCAGGAACCAGGAGGAAGAGAATAATGCAAACAAAATCAAAATTAAATCTAACTTTTTTTTTTTTTTTTGTTAACCATCATCATTCTTGAAAATATTACCAAAAGAAATTTAAATCAAGATTGAGATTTTTATCTTATTTGTTGGGTTTTATCAGAGTTGATATCTTTAAGCTTTTCAAGGTATTCAACACGTTCTACGTAGCTTAAGTTTTGGAAATCCTTGATTTTCACACAAAACTGTTATTGTGATTCAGTATAGCTATATCATTAGAAATCTGAAGTTCTTCAGGTGTTCCGCATATGTACATGAAATATCTTTTGTGTGATCGGACTGTTATTTTAATACACTCAGGGAGAAAACCAGGTATAATTAACCAATTTCTGGTTAATTCAACCTGATTTTCAGATTGTTATTTTTCAACACGGTAGATCAGGTTAACTGTTTAACCAGACACCTAGTTTTGATGTCGTGTTAAATCAACGTAGGTTGCAGTAAAAATATGCATGACCCCTTGTACGTGACACTGACTTGAAATAGTAATTCTGTCAATTTTACAAAAATCTAGTTGATTTAACATGACTCAATCTTCAATGTCCTTTAAATTTTACATGAAAATCTAGTTAGTTTTTAACTGGTGAATCTTCCACACACGGAGATAGCACGCATCAAAAATCAATACGTTGAAGCTAATTTTATTTGAATGGCCTGTGTGTGTGCTTTAACACTGGTGTCACGTTGAAATAAACTGGCAGAGTGCTTCTTCAACAGAAGGGCAGGTTGAACAGTTAAAAATTACTAAAAATAACCATATAAAACGTTAATTAAACCTGATTGGTGGTAAAATAGATATTGATAACATACAGTGTTTAAAAAACACGACCACTTTTAGTAATGTTTGGTTTCTACTTTTATAAGATAATAACATCTACAATTAAGCTACTCCAACGATTTCAATTAAATTTAGCAAAAACTAAAATTTTACACACAAAACAAAAGTTTACATTATTCTATATTTCTTTTTTCAGACTCCGGTGTCTCCTGCGCCTCCTTCAGACTGGAGAAATTTCAGCTGAAGTTCTACAAAAAAATCTACACTATGCCGCACGCGTCCTTGAAGCAGTTTTTATAGATGAAACAAAGTAAGTGTCATGTGCTTGCATGGAATAAGCTTAAATAAAAAAAATATATTTCTTAAGTGTTATAAACGTATGTTTTAAATTAGAGATTTATTGCAAAGAAGATAAATATATTTCAGACCAAGTTAAGGAAACATATTTTAATTTTCAAGTTTGTGAGGTTCTAAAAAAAAAACAACTTTAAATATTTGTATTTAAAAATTATTGTCAATATAGAAAAGAAATCCAATTGGATGGAGTGGTGAGATTAGGAATAAATTTTTGTATCATTGTCATTTTCTGGTAAATGTTTTTTCTCTATTTTCTTCTATATCTTAAAACTCTCTTCTTCAATCTTTATTAAAATACTTTTTTGTCCTTTGTGTAATATCTCTGATTTGTTTCAAATTTTCTGTTATTTTTTCCGCTTTGATGTTGAAAAAAAAATTGATGTATTTATTTTATTTGTTTTTTTTTTCAAAATTATTCAAAACTATATTGCAGAAGTCCCTCCATTTTAATAACTCGTGAAAAACCAATATCGGGTCAAAATTCCATTGAAAATAAAGAGTAAGTGTAGTAACAACCTTATTTTGGTTATGTTTTCTTTGGCCAATGCGTAGTTAAAATTTAGAGACTTAAAAAGTCAATTTTTTATAAAATATTGAAACCCAAATGTGTATTCTTTTTTTCTATCATTAATATACTCACAAAACATTTTTCACTGCAACTCTCCGACCTTTGCGTCAGTATTGTGATTTTTTTTACCAAACATTTTAATGGTGGAAAATGAGAAAACGCAAGGTTTTTGGAAAGCTAAATTTTCAAAAACAGCTAAATTCTAGAACCCACTCCCATAATTAGAAATTTTTTCATTTGATGTTGTAAATTTGAATTAGGCATTTGATTTGAAGATCAAAGTAAAAATGCTTGGAACGCATTTAGATGAATTTTACAAAATTTAGCTAAGAAATTAGTATTCCTTATATTATTTATTGTAGATGAAAATATTTTAGAATTCTCATTTTCTCATCATTACTTTTACATTTATCACTATCGCTCATTATTTGTTCTTTCGAAGAAAAAGATCCCTTTACAAGAATTCGCAATGTTTTTAAGTTAAGCGTAGGCTAGGATAGGCATGGAAGAAAACAATTATAATATTCAAAGCTGCTACTTTTTTATTTCAAGCTTAAAATACTTTCGCATTTTAGTCACTAACAAAGCCTAGAACATATAAAAATATATGAACAGTTTTTAAATTTATCAGGTTCTTTAGATATTAAGTAGTTAAGTACCACCTATTTTTGTAATTTAAAATATTGATGTTTAGAAGAATTTTGTAACAACGTAGCTACTTTCATGTTTTTAGTATATCGATGTGGTTTTCTAGTTACACCTACATAACATACATTTATTTCAAAATTTAGCTTCTCCAAAAAGAGTATATTATTTTACTGTTTCTTAAGGTTTAATTTGATATTCAGTTTATTTTAACCCAATGATTGTTGACACTTTATTATATATTGCCAACAAATTTCTCAGCTCAAAAGTATTAACTTTGTAGGTTTATGTTATGACTTATGTGTTTTTCAACTTAATTAGGGTTCGATAATAATCTAAGAGCCAAATATTTTATTCGTGGTTCAGCAATTTGCGGATTAACTGAGGTTATTATCAGATACTTGAACCTTGAACCATCGTTGAACCTAAGTACTCCCTTCTTTGCACAGGATATTGCTTTTGATCTGAACACCCGTCGATATACATATTCAGCAAGCAGGTACAATTTTCCTATCTAGGTGTATCTGTTCAATAGTGGACTTGAAATATCGTAAGTGTAAAGCCCAGAAATGCAATAAATGACTGAAATAATCGAAATATGACAGTTTTTATAGGTCGGTTAAAAATATTGACCAAAACTGCCAATTGTTACTTTTTCACCAATTTTTGTCCGATTCCTGTTCCAAACTCCAAAAATTGGGTAATTTTGGGAAGAAAAAAGCCTCGACCATTGCTATTTTCCACCTATCAAAATCAAAATTTATTCTGAATGAGAGCAGGAGTGCAAGTCGTAACTGATTTCAGTCTGAATAAATATTCACGGATAAAATGGAAGCAACCCAGCACGTCATTAACATTATTAAGATTAACGGAAGTATACAATATAAAACAATAAACTCTAGTATGCCCGTTACAGCTAATCAACTTTAAGAAACATAAAACTGAGATTACATATTTGTCTCGAATTGTTTGAGATGTCCAGAAAAATGATATCATAAATTATGTTCTATCAAAAAAGTGAGCAACTCCAAATCTTTACCCGAGATATCTTTTTTCTGAACATGCCTATTATTTTGGTTGATTTAAAATTGACATTTTTACTTTTTCAGCTTCACAATTTAAAACCCTTTTGCTGAAATGAAACTTAAATATTAGGGGTCAGTTTAAGCGTTAAATGTTAAGTTTCTTTTAAGCAAAAGGCTCTAAGAGCTTTCTTTTATTTTATTTCTTATGGGGTTTTCTTTTGGTAACAAAAATTGATTTTTTTCCCCTTCAGATCTGTCAAAACACAGATTTTGTCAATTAAAACCTTCCAATGGGCAAAAAAATCAATTTTTTTTTTGATCGAAAATCAATTTTGCAGATCTGGATTTTTCGGCAGATTTACTCCTCTTTCACTAACACCATTACACACCAGAACAACTGAAAGTCATCAGTTTGACATGTCTGGATCGCTATAGCTTCATAGACACAAATTATTAACCAATACAATGAAATAGAAAAATCAATCTGAAATCGTATACCATTCGCGACGAGAAAAATCAATTTTTAGATCAAAATCTGAATTTACCAAAAGAAAACCCCATTAGAAAAACAAATTTTTTGCTCTCCTAATCTTTTTAATCTGTTTATTTGTATACCTAATTGAAACCAAAATTTAGAAATCTTTAAACTTGCGAATTCTTGTAAAATATTTCATAACTTTTCTGTCATTAAAAACTTGTTAATTTTTCCATTTTAATTTCTCTATCTATAAATCTTTTCTTAACTGTTTTGTATCGATTTATTTCTGCATCACAAAAAAAAATGTCAAAATCAAAGTTATTCCATTAAACTTTTCGACCATCATCTCCAAACTCCGGTTGAATTTCATTTTTCATAAACATAGACAAAAGAAAGTTCCCTAAATCAAAACACTTAACATAAAACCCACTGCTCTCTGCAACTGGAACAACTGAAGAAAACGTTTCAAGTTATTATTCGTTTATGTTAAAAAACAAAAATAGTAGAAAACCACAATTCATGTCTAACTTTTTAGAATTTGAAGAGCCTCAGGGGATCATATTGTGCAAGGAAAAGTTTCATTATCAAAACCGGAAATGAGTTGTGTATTTTCATCCGGAGAATTCAAAAAAACTTTTCCTGTCACAATCAACTGAACTTTTATTCAATTGTATCAGTGTTGTTTTTTGCCAGGGATGTTATACGGTAATGATGTTCATAGATTTTAGATTAGACTTATTTTTTTAGGTAAAAATATTTTAGTAACCATACAACAAAAATATGCTATTTTATATTTTCAACGATTTTGTATTTTGTTTTCTCTTTTTATTCCCTGCTCTCATAAACTTTTTGAAAATAAAATAAAAAAAAACTATCAAAATTCAAATTTTGGTTTGGTTCTCTCTCTGGTCATGGTTATCATTTTAACTTACTATTACTGCTGCTCTATTTACCTGACTACAGTCCAGATGGTACTCCAGTGCAAAAGAATCGCCTTTTGGCTGTCACTCCGACAAATTCCAACAGCTGCTGTAGTCCTCCTAATAACGATAATAATAGCAATGTTAATCTAAGTAGTAGTTTAAGTGAAGATAATAAACTCCAGCAACAGCAACAACAAAATGTGGCAAACTGCAATCAAACGAGTATAGAGGGCCGCACGAAAGGTGTATCACTAGCGCCACAGACGCATAGTGGCCCAACAGGTCCGCCACTGTCGCAAATTGAGGAAAATCCCTCAAACGACAGTGAGCTAAATGCCAAAACACCTACAACAACCACCACCACAACAACTTCAAAACCTGCTACTACCACGACGGCGACGGGAACAGCAACAAGTGGCAGTAATAGTTTAAGTAACAAAGTAACAGTCCAGAGACAGAGACGCCTGCGAACTCCTGTCTGGGCGAGATCAATGACAAGCGAAAAAACGTACTGAACTATTTTTTTTTAATTTTGAAAAGAATTTTTTCTTTTTAACTTAAAGCTTAAGTTTATTTTTCATTTTAACTTACTTCTGTTCTTTTTTTTCAAATAACCCCAAAGCATATTGAATACAAAAACCTAAAACACTTTTCTATGCTCGTTAAAACAGTACAAAAAAACCCCTTAACCTGTCTTTTTTGTTTATGTAAATAACAGTGAATCCTAACCATTACAAAATAAAAGAATATTGTTTTTGAGTGTTCGGTTTATTTTCTAGCTAAAAATAAACAATATACATAGTGTTGTTTTGTTCATGTTTTGTTTGACTATTTTTAACCAACAAATAGCAAGAACAATGTCCACAATATGAGTGGAGTTTACATTTTTAAATTTCTATTTATTCTGTCAAAACTGTAAATAACGGTAGAGAAGCCTTAAATTGTTTTAAAACTGTCCTATTATTCGATGTCTATTTGTCTTGTTTCTTTTTTGTCTGGTTCGTCCTTCCCAGTCTTTTTCTTTCTGTATTATAATCCCTCTCTTTGCCATGAGTGTAAATAAAAATATATACAAAAATATTCTCGTTTTCATCTCAATCTGTCAGGTTTTTAGAACGTAAACTTATGAAATCATACTTCATTCTATCAACTTGATTGTGCATGGTTTTTTTTTCTTATATTGTTCGTCCTAGATTTGTTTTGCTCTTTTTACTGTTTTTATATTTGTAAATACACTTAACACAAAATATATATACATAAAATTCGTATAGAGATAAAGCAATATAGAGTTACATAACATTATTGTTTAGCAATTTATTATTTATTGACAGAAAGGATTTAGGAACCACTGTCACTACGATAGATATAAATGTACCTACATACTATGTAAATTATAACGACTGTTTACCTTGAAGCTAGATGCCCTAAGAAGTCTTCCTTCTTATCCATACACCTATGTGAAAATAACAAACAACTTTTGATGAATACAAATAAAACTCAAGATATGAGCTTTTGAAGCAAACATTATCGGCTTTATTATGGAGACTTTTTTATGGTTGATTGTTTATTTTTAAATTTCCAAATATCTTCCGGTACGGCGGGCCTTAAATAGTTATATCAAGAGTTTTATGAATCGGAACCCCAAAATTAAAGTCTATGAACTTAGAGAAAATGACTGAGACTCATTTCCTGTTTTTAATAAATAAATTGAAGTGTTGTTCCTTTGACACAAAAATTGGCTATCAGCTATTTTCAACCCTTCCTCTCAATGAGGATATCGAAAAAAATCCTACCAGTCTTTTGAAATCGCTATCACAATGCATACAACTACATACCTTCATACTCAAATTTCAAACTGCATATAATTTTGATATAATCGAGTTTAGTCAACATTAGGCATTACCAATGCTCGATAGTATCGCACAAACGGAGTTTTAAATTCGTCTCCAGCAAAACAATTTATTAGGTGCAAGAGAAATCAACTTTATTTAGCACTAAGATAGGGCAATTCCATCATTACGATGTGGCCCCTCATGGCCTATAGTCAACAATTACTATTTTGAATATTTCAGATTTTCGAAATATAATAAAATACAACCATTATTTAATTATCTACAAATAAAATACTCCATTTATTATAATTGAGTTAGTAATAACATTTTTTTCTTTTTTAAACTCCTCGATTCCACCGCCAAACGGTTCCATCATCGCATACGCAAACTAAAACACTGGCATCCCTCGAAAACGATGTTTGCCGCACCGCTGTATTGCATTTAAGGTTACTTAAAATCGAACACTTCGTTTGTGAAGGATCCGACGCATCCAATTCCCAGACGAAGGTCTTTCCATGTTGATTGCCCAGAGCAATTACTTTGTGCCAGACATTAAAATCGAATTTTACAAACCAAATCTCACACTCTCCATAGTCGAAATTATGGATGATCGTGCTGGTGGAGTCGGAAGCCTTCAATTCTGATTGGGGCTGATCAATTCGACCTGGCTTCCAACAAACAATCGAGTTCTCGCAGGACTTGGAAAGCACGAAATCCCCGAACCACTGGACACAATCCACATAGTTGCGATGGATGTCTCGAGTACTGAAGTCAGGGAAGTGCTCCTTGACTGTAGGAAATGGTAGCACCGTCTTGTTAGGGTTGAAAGTTCGACTCTTTTCGATAGCCTCTTTGAATTCTGGCTTGTCGATGCGCCAGAGTTTCAGAGAGTGATCCATTCCGCTGGACATGATCCTATTGCCTCGTAGGTCGAAGTCAATGCTGAGCACTTCGTCGCGATGACCTTCGACACCGCCAAAGATCGCGATGCAGACATCCGACTGGATGTTCCACATACGAAGCGAGTGATCTTTGCTGCCAGATAGCAACAAGTAAGGAGTCTTTGGGTGGAATTTCAGTTCGTTGATAGCGTGACCATGGCCAATGTAATGCTTTACGCACTCATGTGTTTTTGTATTCAAAATTCGAATAACTCCGCGGTAGCCGGCAGCTGCCAAAAGAGGGTCTCCATTACGGGAGTCATAAGACCATGCGCAGGTGTAGAAGTTTTCATCAACCTGGACAGAGAATCCAGATTCTATAGTGAAAAGCTTTAGAATTAATGGTACTTACATCAGGATCGGAATAGCACTGGACAATCTTTATTCCACCTTCTCTGGGACACTCGTAGACCGTCACTCGAGTTGTTCCAACTGTGGCGAAGACCATAGGTTGATCTTTCGCCAGACAATGGTTGAATCGCACACCAAAGATCGCCTGGCCGTGATCCTCCTTCAAACTGCAACTGCAAGTTGGAGATTCAGTAAAGATTCCACTTGGCCATTGTGGGCGACAAACTTACTCATATTTGTATGGTTTCTTTATTACTTTCGCAGATTTCTTCTTTTTACCACGTTTTGTTCGAGGAGCTGATGGTGATTTACTTCTGGAGGTGCTCGTGCTCACGCTGGCCGTTTCATCCTACAAAAAAAATGTTTTTCTAAGAATTATTTTTTGGCCTCAAAGCAAATCGATAGTTTTACTCACTTCGCCGGATTCTTCGCTGGCATTTTCACTTTGTGCACTTGATACTTTTTCAGTCTTTACTTTGGACATAACTTTAATTGAATTAAAAGAGAATTTCTAAAAGAAAATAAATAAAACATTCACATGGAAACGGATTGTGAAAAATGCTAATTATGTTGTTGAAAATTTTCAGTTTTTTGGCGGCAGAATTTATTTGTCAAATTCAAATGACAGTTGTGCGCTACATTATCGGCTTTCGCGTTTTGTTGGTAATGTGGTGCATTTTAAGTGTGGTGAGTTTGGATTCTCTGCACAGGGTAGATAAACAGGGATGTTAAAGGTGATTTGAACTATTTTTCAAAATTGAATTTAAATTTGAATTCAAAATTTTGTTTTGGTTGAAATTTAATTGAACCTATGTCTAGTATTGAAATTAGAAAAACAAAAAGCCTCGAATTTTATTTTCTTCTTTAATAAATAAAAAATTACTCCTAATAAAAATATGATGGAATATACATAACTCCAATAAGGAGGAAATTTATTCATATAACCTCAGCTTGTATTAAATGTTCGTATAATCATTTTCCTTTTGACTGAATTTAAGTTTACAAAATATGTAACTTTCAATATATTTTTTTTTTTAATTCTTAATATTTCGGTATGCAATTATGTATGCAGATTATATTCCTATTTAGGATTCTTGTATAAATATTAGGGGTATTTATGCAACAGCGTAAAGTCGTTGTAAACGTAGTTAAGTTGTAAACTACGTAAATTTGTCTTATTTTCCATACAAATTGTGATAGATTAACGAAGTTTAAAATTTTACTGCGTTTACGACAGCTTTACGCTGTTGCAAGAATACCCTTATTATAATCTTGTAGAAGTAAGGAATAAGGTACTTTAAATATACATATTGTATTACAAGTTATTATGGACTCTATCCCTTTTATTAAATTGTTGCAAATGACACAAAATTGTATGTTTTAAATAAATGTTGGTTTTAGTTTTCTTCTTTCCTTTTGACCTTTTAGCAAAACATGTGAAAAAACTTTGTGTTAAAGGATTTAAAAACCAATATTATTCAATTTACACAAATTGCACAATGAAAACTTTTTCCGTTGTGGTTTTAAGCTCAGTGGTCGGATGGTTATGGAAAATCTTCTTCTGACGGCGACAAATCTGTGGTGAGAAAAAGTTTTCTTAACAATGTAATCCTGAAAAGTGTTGTTACTGCTGCTTCAACAAACAAGAATTTTTCTTTCCTTCTTTTTTATTAGCTTTTGATTGACATGATTATAGGATAAACTTTAAGCTTGTGCAACTAAGGTGAGGTCTTTTAGTTTTGCTTGAGGGTGGTCTCCATGAAAAATAAAATCTGTTGTTTGTTATTGTTTCTGTCTGACATCATAGCTAAGGCTGAGAATACTTTTGCTGCTGACAGCTCAAATTTAATAGCCCTTCCACACTGTCTCATTGAGTATTAACACATGCCAACAAATTGCGGAGATAATCATGTACCTAGGTACCTATAATAATGTGGAAAAACATATCAAATTTCAAAGCACAATTTCACAATTTTTTGAAACAGATTTTTTTTGGATGCAAGGTGTGAAAACAAAATACGAAAATCGTTTTCATCACACAAAATTGGCAATCGTATGAAATTCCTTCCCACTTTTTCTGACATTGTTAATACTTTATGAGATAGTGTAGCGGCCATTTAACAGAAAAGTATTGTCTGGCTTTATGTCTTGCCTTTCCGGTGAACATTAGCATATACAAGAATTTGACACACATAGGTCGGTACCTCTCAGAATTCTTTTGCAGAAAAAATCTAATTTTAGTGACTTTGATGGTTGATTGACGTGTTGAAAATTCAGATTGAACAAATTTGTCATCTGGAAGTCATGTTTTCCTGGTGTCAAAAACTAATCAAGTTGGTCAGGTCTTTTGAAAATTTGTTTCAATAGAAGGATGCCCATATTTAAAATTCAAACTATTTTTTGACACAAACAATACAAAAAAGTCAGAATAGATTTTTATTTCTTTAATTGAGACACGCACCATGCCACATGGCTAAGGGTTACTGAACTTCGAGCGATACATAACATAAGGGCAACAATCACTGTTTATATTTTGGGTTAAGCCTAGTTTACAGTTCCCGTGTGCAAAAAAAAACCTACGCAAATATTCTCGCATGTCAAAAATAATTGAGGTGAAAGGCAAAATTAATTTTTGCATGACTAGTTTACAGTTTCATGCAAAAAAATAAAACATTGCTGTCATGGAATGTCATGCAAAACAATGGCCCGGCAATTGTTTTGCATGCGAAAAAAGTGTGGTGAATAAAATATTTTTTTTTTGGATGGTCGGTTTACACTTCCAAAAAAAAAAATTTGTTCACCTCAAGGCTTTATTAGCATGCAAATAGTTTTTGCATCCAAAAATAATTATTTTCCATTTTTAGGCCTATAGTTTATTAATTAAAGGTAAATTAATGACTCAATGGGTGGCTTAGGCCAAGGCAAACGTTTTTTGCCTTGAATATTATTCAATTTGGTGCACAGAATAGATGGAAAATCGTTTTGAAAATTTTAAAATTTTTTTCGCATGGGAACTGTAAACTATGCTTTAAGTACTAAACCTTTTTAAAAAAAATTGATTTTTGTTTTAAAAAAATTGGTATTGGATATATATGTATGTATATAACTACCCAGCTATTTGAAGTTACAGTATAACTACATATGTACATATTAAGTTCAAAAATAAGATACTGTGCTGGGTCAGTTTTTCGAAAACCGACTCCAAGAAATCAGTTTATATTTCAGAGTGCTCATCATCATCATCAAGTCCTCTAACCCCGATTTGGACATATGTATGTATTAAATATTCAATATAATTAACGCCTTAATGACTTCACCTTTATCGTAATGCACTTTATATTATGAAATAAAACACATTAATTTAATTTGTATGCATTTCGGCAATTTCGAATGCCATCTTCAGCAATTTTTCTTTTTATTGACTTTAAACTAATTTACTTGCACTTGTGATTACATTTGTTTTGACTTATTAGACATAGAAAGATAGGTAGGTATAAAATATGCATGTCATCAGTTTTGATTTTTACATTAAAACATTTAACATTTAAGTTACAACATTAAGTACAAACGTTGAAAAGAGATGACCTAATCGGAGCTTCCATCGTATTCATCATTATGTTTTTGTTTTTATGCATGTAAATGCTTTCATAAGCATCCAAGAACCTTTCATCACATACATGCTTAACGAGTTTCAGATTCTCTTTTGTTATATTGTGATCATTCTCCAGTACATGTAAGGCCACAGCCTTCTACGAGTTTTTGGACCTAAAGTTAAATGGAAACTCATGGTTTCAAATCCGTCGGTACCCAAATTATACGGTTTACCGAAAACACACAAACCAACACTCAAAATGCGACCAATTATCTCTAATATAGATGCACCCACGGAAAAAATAGCAAAATGGTTGGTATCTGAGTTCCAAAAATACAAGCAGATAGAAAGTAAAAACATAAGCAATACCTCGGAGTTTCTAGACAAAGTAAAAAACATTCAGCTGGAAGATAATGAGACGTTAGTATCTTTCGATGTAGTGGCATTATTCCCAAGTATTCCAATGAAAGAAACTTTAGAATTGTTAAAAAAATGGCTAGATGAACGAGAAGACAATGAAGAGAAGAAAAAGGTTTACTACGACGCTGCCAGTTTATGCATGGAATATAATTGTTGTCAATTCTTAAACAAATTCTATAAAATAACTGAAGGTACAACAATGGGAAACTCTTTATCTCCTTTTTTGGCAAATTTGTTTATGTCGACCTTTGAGAACACCATCGAAGAAGAAGGAAGTTTACCAAAGGTGTGGATAAGATATGTTGATGATATTTTTTCATGCATGGATCCAAATAAAGTTCCTGATTTCGTAGAACTTTTGAATTCAAAATGGCCCACATTAAAGTTCACCTTTGAGATGGAAAAAGAGGGTAAGTTGCCTTTCTTGGATCTTCTTGTAAGCAGGAATACAGAGAACAAGCTTGAATTTGCGATTTATAGAAAACCTACAAACATTCCTCGGTATATTCCAAACGATTCGTTTTGTCCGATGCAATATAAAAGAGCGGCGTTTAATAGTATGGTGTACCGGTTATGCTCAGTTCCCATGAATGCCAAAAATTACATGGTAGAACTAAATTACATAAAATATGTTGCAGAACTTAATGGGTATGACAACAATATGATCACCAGAATGGTAGAAAAACAATCAAAGACATTGAGGAGAAGTAATTTAACAACACTAAAAACATCAAAAGAGACCGAAGAAAAGAGACGTTTAAAAATCCACTTTGCTCCTACTATAACCGACAAACTAAAGAAGGTATTCAAACAACAAAATATTGAATTGGTTTTCTCATCAGACGGAAAACTTAAAAACAAATTAGGATCTATAAAAGATAAAACTGACAACTTGAGAAAATCAGGGATTTATGAAATAACATGCAATGACTGCGAACAAAAATATTATGGACAAACAAAAAGGAACATAGAAACTAGATTCGGAGAGCACCTAACCAATGTGAAATTCAATCGACCAAATAAATCAGCTGTGGCCTTACATGTACTGGAGAATGATCACAATATAACAAAAGAGAATCTGAAACTCGTTAAGCATGTATGTGATGAAAGGTTCTTGGATGCTTATGAAAGCATTTACATGCATAAAAACAAAAACATAATGATGAATACGATGGAAGCTCCGATTAGGTCATCTCTTTTCAACGTTTGTACTTAATGTTGTAACTTAAATGTTAAATGTTTTAATGTAAAAATCAAAACTGATGACATGCATATTTTATACCTACCTATCTTTCTATGTCTAATAAGTCAAAACAAATGTAATCACAAGTGCAAGTAAATTAGTTTAAAGTCAATAAAAAGAAAAATTGCTGAAGATGGCATTCGAAATTGCCGAAATGCATACAAATTAAATTAATGTGTTTTATTTCATAATATAAAGTGCATTACGATAAAGGTGAAGTCATTAAGGCGTTAATTATATTGAATATTTAATTATACTGGACTTCACGGTGTTCTTGCACAAATCAAGAATTTTTAATTTTTGGTTTGATTTTAGTAAATATGTATGTATGTATAGGGTGCCACGGTCTATAGCTAGATATTTTAACTGTAGCCACGTCTTTCTCAAGGAGTCTGGTGCTGCTGGAACTGTTGATTTCCATTTTGTTCTTGGTCTTCAAACCCACCGTGCACCCTGAGCCCTGAGGACTCAATTCAAGGGACTGTTTTGTAATTTCATTGTTTGGTTTTCTCAGTGTGTGACCAATCTATTGCCATTTACGCTTATATCAACGTCCAGTCGCTCTTGACTTGTCCTGCGCCACAATTTCGCTCAGTTATTTTCCTCCGTCACTTTGACAGAGCAGGAGGGTAGAATATACATAAAGACGATCTCTTGCATGTCACATATAGAATTCAAAGAATGTATTTATGTAACGTAGTAAAACCATCGTAACTTAATGACATTTTAGGTAGTTTTACAACGTTGTACGAATACCCTCAGTATTTCTTCTCTTCTTTTTTAATTTATTGTGACAAAAAATGATTGAGCATGTGAATCCAAAAGGAAATCAGTCTCAGTTTTTGATAGCAAATGTAAAGAATTTTTGTAAGGAACAGTGTTTATATTTTTAGTAATAATATAGGCCCCCCTGAGATCTCTGAAATATAAACTGTCTTCATATTAATTCCCAATATCCCTCCGAAGAATCTACTCGTCAAAAACTGGCATAAGGGTTCCAAAGTTATTTTTTTATGTTTATATTCTTATTTGTCATAAAAACTATTTAAACAACAAATTTGTCTTAATATTTAATATGGCATACAAAAAATATGTGTCACAACTTTTATTTTTATTTCAAAGGAAAAAACAATTCATAAAACGTCATAAATCTTCGACAAAGGTGAAAAAACAATATATTACCGTGAATTTTATTCATGTTTCTAGATCACATGACCTCATTGAACGTAAATCTGGAAACTCTCAGAAACGGTGTGTTGTGGTTTGTCTTTTTGTGTATTACTCATTCGTTGTAAAGCTATTTGTCGTTCTTTGTTGTCACTTCATATACTTAACTGTAATTTCGGGTCACAAGGTATTTATATTTTGCACACCTGTCGCTTTTACCTTTTTGAGATATAAATTGAGGCACAGTAGAGCACAGTATTTTTGAACAGGAATTTAACAACAAAGAAGATTAAACATTGGTTTAATTTTTCTTTTCCCTCGCGGGACCTATAGATAATGTAGATTGGAATCTTTTGGAGACTATGTATGTAGCTTTGAAAATGATTTTTAATTTCATGTGAAATAAAAAAAATGCATGATGATGTTAGTAATTTTCGTCTGTCAAATTATTCTAAGTTAACGGCATTTTTTTCTGAGAGAAGTCACGTGACAAGTAAGTACTTGTAACACCAAAGACAGATATTATTTAAACTCATCTTTGTCTGATTGTTTCATCTTCCAACAGCAACAACCACATTACAATTGGTTGATTCACTTTCTCTTCAAAAAGGAATGTCAGTGTGAGAAACTTGATAAACGAATCTTGACAAAATTACCTCCCAATTCTATATTATATACCGTTTAAATATCTTGACTTGTAAAGGTGAAATAAACAATATTTACATCACGGTTTTCTTATTCATTTATTCTTGTCATTCCTTAAATGTATTAAAATAAAATAAACCAACGGGAAATCCTTCTTTAGCTTTAATTTAACGAACAAAAGTTTGACATTAATCCCATTGTGTTTGTGGAAATGTCAAGCAATTACAACAACGGAAAGCAATGGTGTCCTCCATCTTCTTTTTTATCCATTGTCAAGGACTTCTATTTTGCTTATTCATTTTTGTATAAACAAATTTTATGTAGAGTCATTTGGGGTAAGGCTGTTCATTTAGCAATTAAGGATCTGCTTAGAAAAAAATTAGTGCATCTACAAACTAAAACTATAACATACTGTTTATAGGTAACCTTTTATTTTGGTTATAATATTATTTTGGTAAGGGCTCTGGAGACGCTCGAACTTGGTGCGAGCTCGAACTTGGTGCGAGTGAACATGGTTCAAGTACTATGTTCGAGTTGATTTTATTTGTCTGCGGGCTGGTTCGAGTATAAATTATTTGGTGTCACTAAACAAAAACTTGGTCTCACCAAAATCAAAAGGAGTTTGATATTTTTCGATGTTCGAGGGCGGGGCTAGTAGTTTGTCGTACCAGATTCGACTGTTTGCGGACTGGTTTCGTATGTTTACTGGAACATTTTGGTTTAATTTTGAGTTCAATATTGAAAATAAATAGAAAAATTTCAAATAACCTGAATAAAAATAAAATAAATTTGACAGTCAATATTGTGAATGACATATGAGTCGTAAGAATAATGAAGTTCGAGTAGCTTGGTTTCTGTGTCTGCGGAGTTTAGTCGAACTATGTTCACTCGCACCATGTTCGAGCGTCTCCAGGGCCCAGTAGAAAAAGTTATTTCCTTATCAAAAAACAAAATCAAGTCAGTTTGAATAACTCTGACGTCAGAAACTCATATACTCAAATTTGTCACGTCACTTTTTTGAAAAATCACTTCCTAACAAAAGTTGGGTTGTTTTTCTTTTTTTCTTCTAATTTTTTAGGGAACTTTAAAAATATTGATGTTCATGGGTGGTTGGTAAGATTTTTGTACCGTTTAAACCCGCTGAACAATTTTACCCCAAATTACTCTACATAATGTATTTACACAATTCTATGAAAACTTCTACAAACAAGTGGTCACGCATTTCCTTTGTGCCAATAAGAGACATAAACAAAATTATATAACAAACCTAAGTTAGATACATGTATAGCATTCTTATAATCGTTCCTTCATTGATTGCGTAGGAATGGAATGGAAGTGTTCAATTTATATTTCTGTCACGAAACAATAATTAAATACATATCTTTAGAAGGTGGGAGGTGGGTGTCACTGGGTTCTATCATCCTTATACGTAAACGAAGGACTTACATAAAACACATTTTAAAAGATTACACAGTTTTCAATTAGGTTAGAGTGTCCTTTCCTTAAACCCCACTGATGGCACCTTTTTGTCATCAATCACTGTAGTTTGTATAAATATTACCTAAAATTCATTTCTAATTTAATTTCCATAACGAGGATGGATTGATGAGAATGTTTATGCTCTGTTTGAGCTTATGTCCTCAGGTCAAATTTAGATAGTGTGATGAAACTACAATCAAATCTGGAGATTTGTCCATGGAATTTCATCTTTATTGATATTTTCTTTGCATTTATAAGGTTAAACGATTCCTGATGAGGAAATAAAGTGGTTTCACATTATACAAACAGAAAATTGATGATGATAAAGTTACAATGACAGGTTTAGAGAATCCAATTGGAAATATTATTTTGTTATTTTTGGATTCTATAATGAATGAATGGTTAGGGTAATTTTGGCTCATATCTATATATTTTGGCAAAGAAGTGGTGAAGAAATCAGATTAAATAGGATTAAATTGGCTTTGGAGATTGGTTTCTTAATTAAATTGGAAAACAAAGGTTTTCAGATGGTTTGATTGTAGATAAAATGCCAACAACTGATTCTTTGGATGGCTTTAGTATTAAATTTTATTAGTTTATATGAGGGTAGGTAGTATAAGGCCAACCTTTATTTAACTGGGATTTGGTATCAGCTAAAATTGGAATGTTTTCTGAAGCTTTTGGTTGAGGTTTGCGTTAGTGGTGAAAAATGTAGGCAATGAATTAAAGATGAATAATGGATTTAATAATTGAATTTTATAGAATGACAAAAGGCGGTTAAAAAGTTCAGACCCTATTTATTCAGTCTCTATTAAATTTAATTTCAACATTAGAAAAGGGAAATTAATAAAATTTATTACATGCAAGCATTTTGTAAACGCTGCATTTAAATATCAACTATAGTTTATGGAAATGGAAATAATTTGGGGCTAATACATTTTAATAAAATCAACGGTCCATATGCTACCTTCTTAAGAATTCTTAATGCAGAACAACCATCAACATTTTCGGATAAAAAGAAGCCAAATATAAAAGTTTGCAAAAATAACACGATAATTCTTTTTAGTTGGAGTTTATACTAAAGCCTAGTACGCTGCTGATGCGAAACGAAAAATCCCATACAAAAATGACACAACGAAATCATAAACTAAAAATTTAGTTCTACTTTTCGTTCTGCAGTACGCTGTTCGATGAGCGAAATTGAAAATTGTAGCAGATTATTTGGAGAAGTCTACACTCTTTTTTCGCACACAATTAATTACCCAGACCATTTATTGTGTGCGAAAAAATGACTAGGCTTAAAGCCTAGTACGCTGCTGATGCGAAACGAAATTTTTAGTTGGTCTCCAACAAGACAACGAAATGCTTACGAAAACGAAGCGGAAAAATATTCATTGACAGTTGCACAAATTCAAAAAATTAAAACAAATGCAAATGCAAAAAAATCACAAGCAGCCATGCTGTAATGAAAGAAACAACAAAAATAAACACGAAAAAACACAAATGTCATTTTTTCGCACACAATAAATGGTCTGGGTAATTAATTGTGTGCAAAAAAAGAGTGTAGACTTCTCCAAATAATCTGCTACAATTTTCAATTTCGCTCATCGAACAGCGTACTGCAGAACGAAAAGTAGAACTAAATTTTTAGTTTATGATTTCGTTGTGTCATTTTTGTATGGGATTTTTCGTTTCGCATCAGCAGCGTACTAGGCTTAAACAGGGAAGATTGTCAATGTTTTCTAGGGTAAACACGATTGCTTTTGTCTGTCGTAAAAGCCTTATTATTATTAAGAGAGCATTTGTTCTTGAATTGTATTCTATAAGATAAAACACAAAAGGTAGTTTCAAAACATTAAAGCTTGTTAACAGTAAATTAGCACTGATAATTTTCCTGCAAGTTTTCGTTTAAACATTTATAATGTCTGATTTTCAATGCCTCGTTGAATTTCAGTTAATAATGTGAAATACAGTGACATATTATGACGTGTTGAATATAATGTTACATTTTGACAAGGTAACATAAGCGGCTGCCACACCAAAGGTGAAATTATTTCACTTTTGCATGTGTTTTGTCGTTTCCATTTACAAATTAAGTTACTTTTTTTATTCAAATAAGTTTTATTTTTTTTTTCAATAAGAGTATTCATATGTACAACGGCGTTAAGCCGTCGTAAATGCTGCAGTTTTAAGCTTGTGATAGATTTATCACAATTTGTATGAAAATAAGACAGATTTACGCAGTTTACAACTTTACTATGTTTAGGATGGCTTTACGCCGTTGCATGAATACCCTTTATGTATCTCAACGTGTCATAATTCTCGTTAAATGTTACTATCACATCTTTAACGTGACATTAACACTCATTCATAAAGTGTATTTATGCAGTGTCGGATAACTATCGTTAGCTACGTTTAGTATTAAAGTTTACGAAAGACGGACGTCATGGCAGCGTTCGTCGTAACCGAACTGTCAAAAATTGAATGGGAAAACTTATACAAAATAACTTCAACTTTCTGACATTGTAAGATCGTAAAGTTCACTACAAGCGCTTCGTGAATGCCTTCATTAAAATGCTTGCGTAAATGTATTTTTTGTTTTTTGTATATGCTCTGAAGAACATACTTAAAAATGAATTCAATTACATCGTTCTCTATAAATTGTATTTTTACTCCATTTTAATGTTCATTAATTTTTAATATATATCAAATGGTTTTCGTGGTTTACAAATTGTGACACATAAAATTGTAATTTTTATATTAATACCAATACTTTTCTATTCACTTATACAAAATTCTTGTCGGAACGTTTAAAATTTGATCCAAAAAACTTACCATACAAATTTTGACATTCCGTTTAAGACCTCGCGAACTTTGAGATGTTTCTGATATTAATGATGGTTTAACGGTGTGGAACAAATGCCCTATGTTTACGTTGTAAATGAGGATAGTATAATGACTTCATGTAGATTTTCAAAATAAACGAAATATGAGTATATCTTGGAAACTTCTGTAAAAAAATTTGCTTGAATTTGTAAAATTTTATAAGACTAAGGGAACTAAACACCTCTTATTTAGGCTCAACTACACTTGAGTACCTACTTTTTAGCAAAAAAAAAAAACCCAAGTTATTTCATTTCTTTCTTATTTGACAAAACGAACTCCGCTCAACAAGATACTCACTTATTATCATATTCCCGTTCTTTCCAGTTCCTTAAAGAAAAACCCCAAAAAAAAACCTGTTTTAAAGCCCATTACATCCTAGAGAAATTTGTATATAAATACATTAATAGACTTCTCTTATTTCTCAGAATGAAAGGACACTAGCTTGTTCTGATTTGTTGGTAATATCTAATGCTCTTGTCAAAACATAAAGATTTATTGTCATTTGGCCTACCCTTTCACCGGTCGAGTCAATTATAGTGCGGTAGCTATACAAAGTGCCTCTGCTTTTGATGGATAACAGAGGCTTTTTATATGTGTGCGCCGAGAGAAGTTCTTTTTTTTTCTGATCTTCTAATGGGTTTTTATCTTACCTTTCTTCATTTTTTTTTTCTCCGAAAGCATTACTTTTTCTGTGGCAGTTCTATTTTTGAAACTCATTTGTATTATTTCCTGCGGCCATCATGCTTTTTTTTTGGGTAAAGTAATTGATTTGGTTTTTGATTGAAATTGATGTAGGTATTACTACACTTGGGATAAGATTTGATTCTATTTCGAATCTAATTTTCTTGATAAATGTGGGTACCTTTAAAAGTGTCATTCAATCGGCTTTCGTACTTAAAGGTTAAAACTATTTTTATGTTATTTCTATATTTTTAAATAAAATTCATGAAAATAAATTCAATATGAAATCATTTTGTTCGGAAAAGAACTTTTTTGCACTCCATGGACTCACATTATGTCACTTTTAGCATCCACGAACACTTTTTAATTCGTTCACCTGTCAAATCCATATTTAAACATAAAAATTATACATGGATATTTCACGAACGAACAAGACAAAAAATTAAAAGATATTAAAAAATAAAATGGGCACTGTGGCGTATGAGTAACAAAATCACATATCCAATAATTACAAAAAGAACTGATGTTTTTTTTTGCGTAACGCTCACTGATACAGTTTAAATGCTGTCAAGCTTTTTCTGTGATCAATCAACAGTGGTATTATAATATTAAAATAAGCTTATTCTTAATCAATATTGAATTAAGTAATAAGTGTGGTTGAAAGAATTTCTATCGCAAATACCCCTATATATCTTCTTACTGTAGCGGCATTTCGAAGGTTAAATTAATGTTTGCACTAGTTAAAATTTCACTTGTTTTTTTTTCTAGTTTACCCATTGATTCATAGAGTAAAGAGGTATCCATCAGTGACGAAAAAACAAATTGAAACGAATTAAGTGATGAAAAGAAAAAGTGACGTTGTTGTGGAAAAACATACAAAGTATAAAAGTATTTTAACGAATTTTCCTCCTTTTCAATTAAACAAAAATAAAAACATTCATATCTTATATTTTGCTTTCCATTTGTGTTCTAATGATAAAAGTGGATAGTAGTGCCGGTCTTAAATGATTAAAATATATTTTAAAATAAAACCTTTTTTAGGAGAAATAGTTGGCAACAATTTCTTGTACAAAAGCCTTACTTAAATTAATTCTGGTGTCAGTTAATATACAAAATGCAAGTGCAGAGGAAGAAAAGTAATTATAGGTCATAGTTACAACTATGTATACGTACGTAATACACATATATTCACTGGAAGTTCCCTCCCCTTCGGGTAAGAGTAAGCTTGTTGGACTATCTCGGAAGAAATCTGGGTACTGGGTTCGATTTCTCCTAACTTTATTTTTCAGTAGCACTGCCTCTTCGGTCTTTTATTTAAATGTAAATTGCGTGAAGTGTGAAAACAAATCTCATCAAATTGTTGACCCAAGCTTTCGCTTCGCTTGCTTCATGGCATTCTTTCCTTGAAACTAAAAGCTGCTAGAGAAAAATCTCTCCTTGTGGGTAGAGGTCTTACTTTGTGTTTTCAAAGTTATAACAAGAAATAATAAAGATTTAATTTAACGTGAATAAATGTATGTATGTAAATAAAAATTAAAAAACTTTAGATCAAAATCTTCTAAACCTATAATACACCGAAAATATTGTCTTAGAGAGTTCTTCCACTCATTTAGTTGTTTACACACTAATGGAAGAATGTAGGACAAATCATTTAAATTAATAGATTACATCTATATTATTTGATTCTACAACTGTATGCATATCTACAGCTCAATTATTTACAAATTAACTCAACACAAGTATAATCAATCTAAGATTATGTGAACTTAGCACCCAAAGCCTAAACCAAATCAAATAGTTCAGGTTGTTCCTAATTTGTTGGGTGGTCAATAAAACAGTTTTTTTTTTTCTATTCGCTCAACTAAAAGAAAAATGGAA
Organism: Dasysyrphus tricinctus; assembly: GCA_963921185.1. NCBI lineage: Eukaryota > Metazoa > Arthropoda > Insecta > Diptera > Syrphidae > Dasysyrphus > Dasysyrphus tricinctus. Next base: position 255,228,067 of record OY992531.1, on the reverse strand, counting down.
ACAATAATAAAGAAAATATAATAATTGCCAAATTAATTGACAAATTAAATTCAAGTCACGCTATTTTTGCCAACTTATTATTTCTTGTCTTTGTATTTTGTTTTTGTGTCTGCAGAAAAAAAAACTTCAGAGGGAAATTAATGGTATTTTTCTGTCTAAAGACTTAAACAACTTTTAATATCCAATTGGTTGCATTCAATAAGTCCGGAAGGAAAAGGAAATAGGTGAAACTTTTCCCCCTAACCAAACTATTTCACACCGAGATCATAAATTTTCTTATTTGCGTGTTGTACACTTATTCACCTGCAGGGAAAAAATAAAAATTAAAAAAAAACACACAAATCCAAATAAACATGAAGTTCTTTTTATATTCTCGAAGAAAAAATGTGAAATAAAAGTTAAAAATGTGAGTTTAGTTGGAAATTGCACGAGATGCTTTGTGCTATTTGATGGAAATTTTTCTTTTAGATTTTAAAAGGAGTGCTTGGTGGTAAATAGTATTATTGTACAAGCATGCAATTATAAGATAAATATGTGTTAGTAGTTATGTGAACTTAAATTGTTGACTTCTGGAAAATTTTTGCAGCCAGTGCGATCATGAACAGAGTTTAAAAATAAGGACAATATTTCTGAAACTTTATCGTCATCGTCAACATGTTTTTTAAAGAATGTAAATAGACCAAAATAAGTTAACGCAAACGTTCGTCTCTGGATGTATTCATTTATGTATATATAGTACGAACAAGGCAATGCGAATACGTTTTTGACATTAGCCGTGTTTTTTGTAGTCCCGTTCAGAATTGGTCGAAAAGATTTACCTTAGGGGTGTTTACATGGCTCAACATGTTTGGAAACATTGCTTGATGAAAGTTTCAGACCGCCAGGTTTAGTCATTTTTAGTGCGAATCAGTACAATTTTTCACTCGTGGAACGGGTTCGCGCTAAATCTGTTTGAAACTCTCTAGGGTACAGGGCTAAGATTTTGTTCCACCCGCTATTGGAGAAAAATAGCTTTAGTTCCAGACCACTTCGGCGATGGCAAGCATGAAAACCAAAATTGGTTCATTAAAATAAAAAAAATAAATTACTACAGAAAATTTGTCTGCATAGAAACTGCAACAAACACAGCCGGAAATAAAAACAGAAAATTCAATTCCAAGACACTAATGGCCATTTTGCAATAAACAAAATTGGTGTCCCACCAAATTTTATCACTGAGCGCTCAGAGATTTTTTGAGTAGGACACAAAATCTCATCGCTGATATTTTTTCGGAGATAAACTCAAACGATAAATAAATACAAAATTAAGAAGGAATATTGAGTAAAATAAATATAAATTTTAGAATTTTGTTTTCAGAAGTTCAGTAGGAGAATTAATGCCCCAATTAGATGATCATTTCAGTTTCAGTAGAGTTATTAGTTAAGCTTTCTGTTAAACTTATGTCACATTCGTCAAATTGGCATTGAGTGCTCAGGGAGATTTTATAACCTATGAATAAAAAAGACTCCTATTCTATAATAATTCTCCCTTACTCTTGTCAACATTAAATGAGAGTGAAGGTGCAGTCCGATTCTTTTTCAGTTTCGAACTCAAATTTCGAGAAGAGTAATAGAGCAGAGTCAAAGTGATGCGATTTGCTTGGCATGACCTTGGTACGATTTAACGTTATTTTAAAACACTGTTTTAAAAGTTAAGCTCGTGTTGATTAAAATAACGAAAAGTTTGATTTTTGACACTGATGATGTGGATTTATAGAAGGAAGAAATGTCAAAATTAAATCCCGGATAAAAGGAGAATGGGCAAATTTATATGAAACATGGGCGTGAGCGGCCAAGAATGGTTTTGTTATTTTTGGATGTGGTTTAGTCCTACTATTACCGTGCAGAAATTTTTTCACTGTGGTGTACTTAAAAACTGAAAAAAATGCATTTTTGTTCTTACACTTTAATCAAGTTTTAGTAAGTTTCTGGCTTCTGACATATTTAAAAATAGAAATGGAAAGTGGAACAAGAAATCTAGACAGTCTCAAGAATATTTTGTATATTAAAATGGCCATATAACATCCTGAATAGGAACATTTACCATAAAACTATAATATTACAATCCTCACAATTAAAAAATCCTGAGTAAAATAATATGTTTAAAAAAAATTAAAAAGTTGTTGAAATACGTAGATACTGGGTCTGTTTAAACCCGTAATGCGTCCTTGGGATATTCTGAAACCCTGTTAAACACACTACTACAGTGTCAGTAGACGTTATGAAGTTAGAATAAAGCATTACACACACTAAAAGTATAATCACTATGCAATATTGCTCAATGCGATTGCATTATATTAACATTGAAATATCGTCTTTTCTAAATGAAATGCAATGTAACGTCCATAGTGAAAGTTGTTCCTGAGTAGCATACCTTTCATTTGACACTAATTTCATTAATGGCCGCTAACACCCAAAAATGCCCATTCTCCTTTAGTCGAAATATTAATCCAGTTCACACGCGGTCATTTAAGTTCCAAAAATACATCGATCTTGGCTTAGTCCCTTACCAAAGTTGCTGTTACATTTAACATGTTCATTGCTTAGCTCAGACGTTGTTTTTTTTGTGCAATTTTCTTCGGGCTTAAAAAAAAACTTTTTCGATAACTTTGGATCAGATGTAAAGTCTATAGCTACCGTACACGAAGCAGATAATAATAAAAAAATTATTTTATTTATGATTAATTTCCGTTTCAAGTCCCAAGTTTTAAAACATTTGTCTGTTCAGTCCCATAGAAATCTCCTAAAACAAAGATATCATTTTTTGAATCCTATGTAAAGGTAGGTATACATAACAATAATTTCTTTCATGCGGTTACCCAGTGACTACCGTAGGTTTATTATTTATTTTTTCCAATTTAATGATAGTTCCGTTCCTCGGTCTAGTTTAAGGGTTAAGGGATTTCCTTAGACGAACGCCATTGGTATTTTTTCTTACCTGACATTTCTCCATTTAAATAAGGGACTATATTAGAGGAGAAAAATATTGCCACTTATAGGATGGGTCTACAATTCTACAACATGGACTTTTATATTGAGTTTCGTGCTTACCAGCATTCGTGCGGCATCAAACAAAACAGGCAAAAGTCGTCCTTTATCCCGCTGAGCCTGTGTGTGTGCAATTTCTTTTCCTTGCCATTTCGTGGCTTTAATCGGCACTAGTTATCGTAAGTAATTTTTATTTGTTAATCCTTTATATACCAACCTACCTACGTAAGCTTTCTTAAAGTAAAGAAGGAACAATATATAAGAATATGTATGTATAACAACGCAGCCTATTATTTCCATTTCACTGTCTCTTGCTCTTAGTTTAAACTAAACGTGCAAAGAACTTAGTTCTAAAAATACTCGTTCAATACTTTTTTAAATACTTACGCTTAAATACTTCGGTCAAAGTATTTTCCGTGTATTAAAAAAAAGCCCTGCCATTAACACTATGTTAAGGTGTGAAATTAAAGGTGATTGCTTGCGGTGTAATTAAAATTTAAGACTTAAGCCGACAATGAGTCCTGCTAGACGAAATAGTCGCCAACAGAGTATAATCACTGTTGAACTAATACAGTTCATAATTCAATTCCGTGCCAAGGAGCAACAGGATAAAAAGAAAAGGTGTGCATTTGTGGGAAAGGGTTGTAAACGAAAAGAAAATGAATATAAAATGTTTAATCATGGACCAAATAAGGAAAGTGTATACAATTATTTGTTTTCCTCTTTAAGAACACCAACACTGCCAAACATAGATACACACTGTATAGTAATAAATTAGCACTCTTCAAGCACTTTAGTTCACTACTGCAAAGATGTCCTTAATTAAGTTCTTTGGAAAAGTAAATTAAATGAGAAATCGTCTTCTTCTCGGGAAAAATTCATTGAAAAGAACTTTTTGTGTGTGACATGACAATAACTCTGTCTGGGAAAGTGTTTCTGTAAGATGTTTTCCCAAAGTTTTCCACTAAATGATAGAACGATAGAAGGAGTTTAAGTACTAAGTATACCAGTTTATATAGTACAGGAATATTGAGATGAATTTCAGCAGCGTAAATAAAAGTTCCCCTGTTTTTTTTCTTTAACAGTTGAAGCTGAGGCAATTAAAACAAAAACTACCTTACTTCTGAAAAGAACTCTTGCATATTATTTAAACATTAACTTATCAGAAACTATATGTACCTATGTATGTATGTACCAGAAATGCTGATGTTATAAAGATGCAGTTGCTATCAAGCATGGCCTTAAAGTAAGACTGCAAACGATGGAACTCCATGGGATAAGAGAACATTCCCTTATTAAACTACTTGAGCACCAGCTGCAAGTACGACACAATGCGGCACCTTTTTATTAAGACCTGTATAGCTCAGTGGAAATTTATTGCAATAGGTACTTCTTACAAATAGGCTACTTTTCCATAAATCAACTACAAAAACTAATACTTAAGGTGTAGATCTTCAATGTTAAACCACGTACTACAAGAGCATGTTCATGTGATCCAGTCAAGAACATTTTTCTTAAATTGGCCGCATAAATTCACCTTCCAAGTGTGGTTTCTCCGGTCTATGTTTTTTTGTATTTATCTCTTCAGAGAGATTTTCCAAACAAAACAAATCCAATTTCCGATGGCTGCTGATTGCTTCGTCAAGTGTTTGTGTTTTTGACTGGTTTATACGAGTACATACCTACCTAATTGTTAATTCTGAAACTAGTTCTAAGAATTGTTTTACGAGTAATTAGAGGCATCTTTAAAGTAAATTTCTTCCCACTGTGTATGTCATTGTTATCGAACCAAAAAGAACACCAAATCACTTTAAAGACTTTATGTCACGAAATAGCCGATGATGGCAGATTGAAAGTTTGAAAACTATTGGAAATCATGCTATTTCTAAGCTTCAAAGTTTGTTCGAAGCATGATATCTATTTAACTTTCTATTTCATTATGTTTCAACAATTTAAGTGGCCACATTATTTAATGTTTCAATTATTAATCTTAAATGGTAAAACCCACCCCAGAGACTTTGCAGCTTTGTTAATTTTTAATTACAAACCAAACCAAATCAAGAGAGAAGAAGATGAAAATTTAACAGGTAATTTGATATACATAATATGTATGCATGTATGTAAAGCGTTGTTGATACTTTTTTGAGGCAGGTAATTCATTCTTGTGAAAATAAGCCTAATCCGATTATTTTGTAATTACCTATTTAAGCTGATGATGATTCTGTAATAAATTTCTGTATTCAGTTCGGGCTGCTGTCGTTTAATTATTTTCCAAAGCTACTGATATTATTTTTTCTCTTTGTTTGTGCACATAATTGGAAGCTTATTAAGAGCCTCACTCCTCACAGGTCTAAAAGCACACCGCAAACTATATCCTGCAAATGCAAGGGCCAGTGTGGTCGAGCTTGTGGCTGTCTGGAATCTGGTCTGAATTGTTCCTTAATATGTTTCTAGACAGCCACAAGCCACAAGCTCGACCACACTGGCCCTTGCATTTGCAGGATATAGTTTGCATATGCTTTGTGGAGCTGGATCTTGAGTGGTTGTAACTGGCTCTAAAATCTGGTCTGAATTGTTCCTTAATATGTTTCTACTGCAGTGGAAAAACATACCGTCGGCTTAGAGTGTAAAGCGGCTAACTCCACATTTTTTTTGTCATTATAGACCACTTCAAAAATTGCTTAAAAATTCAAAAATCTATCAAATCTTTTCAATTTCAGCGAATTTAGCAAAAACGAGTGCTGAAAAATAATTAATGTAATTTTGGTTTTATTTAAATAATGCGAACACTTTTATTTAAAACATTTTTTGTAAAAAATGCAAAATAGGAGTAAGCTGCTTTTCACTCTAAGCCGACGATACGAGAATGTTCCTTCCTTGCAAAATTTACTGGAAGATGAAGAAGCATGTGAAGACTTTTCCTCACCTGAAAAGATTGAAAAACTACCAATGACGATCCCAGCAGTACTAACAACGTTGATATGATCATTGATGCTCGCACGCCTAGCCCAAAAAAAAAAGGAGAACGACATGAAAAAACTATGCCACATTGAGCTATCGATAGGTTGATATAGCAACGAAAACGATTGAATCGTGGATTATACCTCTTGGGGATACCAAATTAAAAAAATGCGCCGTAACTCTACCCCGGTGGTGGTGTGGAAAAGAGTTTGAACTGTTTCTTTAAATTTCGTAATGAACATAATCAAATTTGAGAATTTTCAAACGTGAGTAAATTTCTTTTTTTTTAATTTTCGCAGGATATTGGCCATTTTGACAGGTTATATTTCCTACAGTTTTTGTCGCACATAAAATTTAAATATACCAAAATGTAGGAAATAAAGTGATCTATAAAAAACAACTTAAGTATTTTTTCGATCAGATGAACATGAGGCGAGATAAACGTTAAAAACCATTTTTAACTTCAAAATCTCGACAGTTTTTCGTCGATAACTTTTTTTTGGAAAGAGGTTTCAAATTTGTTTGTTAATAAAAGTTAAAGAAGATATTTTAACGTACAAACCTAAAAAAAAAATGCAGTTCTATATATGATAGGAGCCGAGAAAATCGAGTTCACGCTTTCCAAAGCCTTTTTCAAAATGGCGGACAACGCATGGGCGCTTTTTGTTCGAACTTTTTGGATTAACACCCTCCAATAGGTACTCTTTAAGAAACAAAAAAAAAATTCGACGCAGTATTTTTTGTAGATATTTCGAATTAATTAATTTAATTTTACTGGACTATAAATTAATCATTTGGGTTTACAATTTTTATTTTTTGTGTTAATTTTTCTGGAAATTACCCATTTGCCGATTCTTGTACCTAACCTACTCCATAAAACACGCCTACCAAAATGTAGCAAACAGAATTCCAATACTTTAAGGTAGCATTTAAATAAACAGTTACGTATATTATCCTTTTTACTTTCTCTTAGTTGCAAGTTTTGAAGAAATGTGAAAACAAAATTTTGAGGTTTTAATCATTATATAACATTACGATGATGGAGAAGTCCAACAATGTGGAATTCATGATTCCGTCTTTAGAGCGGTCTCTTTGTCTCTATGTATATTCTGTACGTTTTTGCCTCCATTTTTTTGATTCGCACTAGAGTATCGGGATTATTGAATCGATATGTTTCAAATTTATAACAGATCATTTTTATCTGATTCTCTAGAAGCAGTGTTCCCAGATTGGTGGTTTTTCCAACCAAAATGGTTTGAAAAAATCCCTTTGGTAGGAAAAACGGTGGGAAAATATTAATAGTGGGATTTATGGTGGAAAAATATTTCAATGGTCTCTTTTTTGGTGGGAAAAATTATGATTACCATAACCACAATTTTTTGTGAATTCTACACAAATGATTTACCAAAAATCGCTGACCTTGAAACAAAATTAGAAATAATTAAAAATTCATAAAAATCTATGACTGAACAACTGCTGAAACTAGCTGACCTCTTATGTGGCCGTTAAGTGACTTTTCAAATAGCATTGTTTCGTTTTAAATGACCCAACTGAGGTGCCAAAATTATTGAAAATATAGTAAACCTTTTATCACAATCTAGTGATCTTTCGAATTGGTATTCATTTTTTGCGAATATTCCCCGAATAAGTTGGCAAAAATCGTGTGTGACCTTAGGGAACTTTAAGTCTTGACTACAAGCTTTCTAGGGCTGACCAATTTCTAGGACTAGTTGACTTTCTTCACCAGTTACTGACCAATTAAATGACATACTTTTTTTGCGAATATGAAGTGCCAAGAATGCAGAGCCAACTTTCTTTTTTTTTTATATTAGGAAATATTCATAGCAGAAAAAGTTATGGTTGCGTCTTTTTCCTTCCAGTAAAAAAATTGTGGGATTTTTTTTGGAATCTGGTAGGATTCTAGAAATCTCATCTGGCATCACTGGCCTAGAAGAGAAATTCTAAACTTCATTTTAGCTCATCCAGAACAGGTGACCATTCAAAAACTATGGGTTTCAATATTTCCCAAAAATAACTCAATAACACTTCAATTTGGTAACTTCCTTAACAATTGTTGTAAAATTCTATTCTGTAGTTTTTGCCTACAAATGCAATTAATGGAAATGAGATTTTTAAAGTTTTTATTTAATTGTTCTTGTTTTAAGTTATTTTCACATATTTCGTCAATGGCTGCACAAATTTTGACAAAAAAAATAATTTACAAAATAAAAATCACTGCCTCACGTGGGGTGACGTGAATAACGCCAAACGAAGTATAGGCAAATTTTGAATTTGGCCTTATTTCAATCTTAAAAAGGAAATAAAGCCAATTTGGTTTTATTTCAACAAAACCAAATTCATCTGAACTAGTTATTCGGTTTTATTGCGATGCGAATATAGAATTAAGGCCAAATATTTCTTGTGAATCATTATTCCGGCTTTATTATTCAAAGTTTAATTAAATACAGATTCTTTAAATGCAAAAAATACTTTACATACAACCAACCTCGCACCCACCCCAAGTCTTATAGTGAGTCCAAGCAGGGGGATTGCAGGGGGGCAGCATGCTCCCCCAAACATACCTCACTCATTATTCGCAAATTTTTAAATCTCACAAACCAAATAAAAGAGAGGATTTATTAGGTTTGCGAAATTTAAAAATTTGCGAATAAACAGTGAGGTATATGTTTGGGGGGCATGCTGCCCCCCTGCAACTCCCCTATTTGGGCTCGCTATAGGATTTGGGCTGGGTGCGAGGTTGGGTGTATGCAAATTTTCTTTTGTATTAAAAGAATCTGGATTTAAAGAAACTAAATTTTTCCTACTATTAAACTTCCATTACCCTCCTTATGCCAGGAAAAAATTTCAGTTTCGGATATGAAATATAAAATAAGTTGAAAACGAAATAAAGCCAAATTGGTCTTATTTTGGTTTCGTAAATGAAATAAGACCAAATTTCAAATTTGGTCTCATTTTGTTTTTGAAAACGTAACTAGACCAAATTTTTGAATTTCGGCTTTATTTCGTTTGGCGTTATTTCACGTCACCCCTCATGAGTAGACCAGGAGTTAGACCATCTTGCTCAAAGCGTTTATTAAATTTTCCAGGACCTTCTAAGACAAAATATGTAAAAAGTTTTTTGGCCCAACTTGTATGGTAAAATCTTTAAAATTCTAAGCCACTTGAACTAAATGGGCAGCTTTGTGCATTTAAGTCGTGTATTTATACAAAATTTCATTTGTAACGTCCTTTTTATTAAAATAAATTGAAAATATTTGGATTGAGGCTGTTATTAGTTATAAATTTAGAAAATAGAGGAATAAGACTAAAGCACCAGTTATATCATTGAAAATTTTTATAAATATTAATTAAGTCTTGAGCTTTAAATCCCAATGAAAATAGTAAATACTTTCTTTTTTCTAAAAGCCTCGAAATTGAAGAACAAAGTTTTCAATGATGGCTTTAACTGGTGCCTAAAAGGGAATTTACAGGAATTATTATTATTTAATTCCGTACATACATTATGACTTATTTTCCCAATTTCTACTAAATAATGCACTTTCCAATTGATAACTATCTTTGAGGATAATGTTTTCATTTAACAATAATTCACAACCATCATACATACATTCATCTATATAGCTACAATAATAATAAAATACAAGTAGCTACTCCTGTAGATGCTTTTGACAGCAACAAGAAACAAATTAATTTACTACCAGATAAGCTATAGCTTGACCTTTCGTTCGTTTTCATTTATACATATCTTAAAGGTTTTTCTATCAACCTTATAGAAATATTTTCTTTCATCTCTTTTAATAAAAATCTTTTGTATACAACAAGCCTTATGTGTGTAGGAGAAGAAGAAATCATTTGTATCTTTCACTTTTTGTAATAGAATATTTAATGTTTTCATTTTCCTTTTTCTATTTTTATAAGAAAAATAACTTAGACGTATTTTTTTTTACAGTCGATTCCACTCAAATTGCAATTCTTATTTTTAACTAAAGCGGAATTTTCTTATAAGCGTACTTTGAATTACTGGCAAAAGTTTTAACTAGACTGTTGTGAAAGAGAATTTTATCTTTCCAAAATTAAAGAAATATGTATAGAGATACTTTTTTACGAAGAAAAAAAAATGTAAACAATTACCTTCACAAGGACAGCGGACAGCCTATAGTTGTTTACGAATAATTAATGGAAAATGGATCTATTTATTTTTTTATTTTTTTTCTGTTTAAGGGAATTGACAGTAGATTTAAGCTAAGCCATCTGTCAATGAAAACAGAAAAATATGTAACGTCAATTTTTCTGACCATATTATATCTGAACACCATTTTGTTTTAGTCATTCTCAGACCTACCACCGGGAAGTCCCTTATTAATCGTTTTCCTTTGGAGGTGTAAAATTACTCAAGAGTAGATGGAAACCATAATTTAGTGCTATCAACTACACATTCTGTCATGTGCGAGTAGATACCTTTTACTCATTAGTAAACTTTGCCACCTCCAAAGGAAAACTGCTATACTAACTAACTTATTACTTTGGAGATTGTTTGATATCAAAAGATTTATGTACGATTCAGTAATCTCCTGAAAATTTTTCTAGCACAGAGTAACATCATGTACACTGTACATACTTTGCTGCTTTAACTGAAGATAAAAGAGGTTTTGAATTTTTTATTGAAATGTCTCCTTCAGTCAAGTGTAATTCAAATAATCGGAATTTACTGTATTATGTTTATCCTCTTGAAAAATTCCCATTGAAGGATTTCAATTCTCTTTTTCTAAATTAATTTTATCTATACGGACAATATTTTTCATCTGAGTAGATTTGTTTTGCAAATGAATTCTTTGTTTACATTAAATTGACATACAGTTTTTGTTAATATAAATGCATCCTGTGCGTGTGACCTTAATGACTTATGTATAATAGAATAAATATAAAAGCAGAATATTCAATAAAATGGTCGCAGTAATTTACAACCAGCAATTCAATTTTGTGTTTTACATTTCCATAGAGTGAGATATAATTTTTTACAACACATTGCATTCGAGTTGGATTGTTCTATGAAACATCCAATTTATAAAAGGATGCAAATAAAATTGCAGTAGTCAATCGTAAAATTGTATGACATCGACATGAACACTTTTCATTACTTGTGATGTTATTGGAGCTTTCAAAGCAGTGTACATTATTTGAAGTTCCGGTATAAGAATGCATTTTTAACCAGGGTTGTCAAGTATAAGTTAAATTGTTTTCAACTGCATTTATATGACATATTAATTGAGAAATTTTGCTGTGATGCTAATTTTTGCTAGTCGATCTATGTAGGTTAAATCATTTCAAAACAAATTTGAAGTGCCTCATCAGGTACATAGAAACAACAACAACTTCAATGTTTTGCACTTTGAAACAATAGCAAACGAGACTCATGAATCAAGTGTTTGTTTTCTTCATACTTCACACATCCGACACGACACGACATCCCTGACCCCCCACTTCTTTTGTCCCGAAACTGTCGTGAGACCGGTCTCAATATTGTTAATTTACACTGCGTCTATTGCATGTTCCCATTGAGTCTGAAATTGGGGAATTTCATGAATTCAATTTTAAAATTACTCAAAGTGCCCACACTACAAGTGAGACAGTTTCATTTTCATTCGACATTGACAGCTTCCGTAAAGACAATAAATCTTGTTTGAGTTTCTTCTAAGCAGTTACAGCATATTTAATGGTTCAACCGCAAGATAATACCCTCCTATTGGAAAGGAAATATTTTAATTGCATTGTAAAAACTTAATGAACACGATTCGAACGAAAATAAAAATAAAATTAGTAAAACAAACTCATTTTCAAAGGTAAACACAAACTGACAGCAACTATTTTCTCACCGTTTCACTAGTTCTGTTTATTTACTTTCCATATTCCATTCGCAATTTCATTAAAATTGAGGTAATTTGGAGATTTTGTCAATGTGTTGGAGATTGTGATATTTCGATTGCGATTTCGGAAAATATTACGCAATAAATCATAAATAAAAAATACCTATTCATTAAGCACAAACGAATTTGATGATATTTCAAAACACATAAGTATTTTTAAACTAAATACAGCCTGCTGAATTGCAAGCAAATCAAAATGACACCACGCGAAGCATTTGATTTCACATCCCTGGTCAGTGCAATATGAACGAAATGAATTAACGGTCCTTTATTTAAACATACAACCGCAGGATGCGTACAAAATATCGTATATATGTACATGGTAAACGTATCGAAATGCATTTTATGTCGTCTAGATATATAAAAAATGCTTTTGTATACAACTTTTGTTTCAATGATGAACATCGTAAAATAAAAAATGAAATGATTCTATAAAATAGATAGCATCAGCACCACAAAAGCTATATCTCTGGATATTTTATATCAAGAGCAATGAATTCATTTGGTTGAGCAGAACTTTTGTCATTCGCTTTCGTGACAAGGTTGAATAGATGTATCTAAATTGATTTTCATCATAAAAATCTATAGTTATAATAAAAAGCATACGTTTTTATGGTTTTTATTGGAAAAGGACATTTTCTATGACAATTGTGTGCGACAGCAATAATATAAAGTGGACCCATCTCTTTTCCAAAGTCATAAACCAAGCGTTTTTTCTAGACTGAAACTACGCCATTGAACTTAAGAGATTTTATTTTCAGTGATACAAAATATGTTTTTTATTGTTTATGTAAATAAATACTTCGTTATCATCACTTAATAAAACGCTTATTTTTTTTTGGAACGTTTGGTTTTATATTTTGAACACAGCTGACAAAATGTTTAGCCTCCTTTTTTTTTCAATTTTCAATGCAATAGGAATTTATTGGATGGTTTTCATATTTTCGGCAGATCTTTTTCAATATGAAAAAATAATGCAATTTTTGGTCAGCAAATAAGAGAAAGCAAATATTAATTGTGTTGAAAAATTGTTTTTACATATATTGCTGATTTTGTAGAGGTTAATTGACAGTGTTTTGAGTAATCACCTAAAAAATATTCTAAGAAGAAAATACAAATATAAAAGCCCATTTTAATTGAATTAATTTTGGGGCAGTGCAATAAGACCCGCAGTAATAAAGTCCGTGGGCCTTATTTCCCAAATAAAAGGAAAAAAGCCCACGGGTTTATGTTCCATTTTTTTCAACCATATGATTATTAAAAAAAAAAATAACTTAGGGATACTAGAAGAATCTTTCAAGTATTGGTGTGAAATAGCTACTTCTACTACAGCTCGGTTTAAGGGTTGATGTTTAAATAGCCCAAATATTAATTTAAGTTACATTGCATTAAAAAATAAAAGGGTATCAAAAACGTTTTTATTTTCGAAGTAAAATATGAGTTATAGTCTAAGAGCTGGAGCCGACAGCAAATTTTGGGGATGAACACGTAACCAAAATATGGATATGAAGATCTGTAGGTACCTACATGCATCTTGATATCAAATACAAAAGTCTAGCTGAATTTTTTCGAGGCTCATGTTTGAAAAGGAGTTTCTCAAAATAAAACTTTTCATTTATCAAAAATGTCATTTGTTTTAAGTACACACACTTCAATTTTAACGATCTGAAAAATAAATCTTGGGATAAGAGGTTTTGAAACGAGCCTTTATTTTGGCCACCTTTTCTCTAAACGGCAGGCCTAAAATAATTAAATCATAATCATATACATATTTATCGTATCAAACGACAGAAAATCATTTTCCATTTTTAATAAATGAATTGAAGTGGTTGAACCTCAGACACAAATATTGAAAAAGCACTATTTTCAAGACCTCGTCCCCTACGGGTGTTGAAAAAATCCTTCCAGACCTTTGTTTCGATATCAAGATTATACTATATGTTCTACGTTCACCCCCACAATTTACTGTCGGCTCTTAGTTTGTTACTAAGAACTCTTTATCGCCTGACACACTTATACTTAAGAATTTGTGTAAATATGTATACTTTGTAACATGTATTTGTATTTTGTTTGAGTATGTTATTCATTCATACAAAAATACTGCTATATGCATGTAAATTCTTCAACATTTAATCAATGTATTTTGTTAAATCAATTTGGCACCAATTTTCTTGCTATATACACCAAGTTTTTGAATCAACTATATTTTTGTTAAATTATTTTTAAATTCATGGTTAAATGTTAAATATTTAATTAAATCTTTCTGTCTTCTGAATACTTTTTCTATGAGCATGTTTGTATGATGTTTATGATCCCAATTAGTTTTTAATATTTTTTCAAAACCACAATACAAAACTTCTACATTATATCTTTTTTTCTTAAACTAAAAAAAATTATTCATATTTATTAATTTAACTTCTTAAAAGCGCTTCAGTTTGTTAAAACTAAAAAAAATCATTATTATTTTCTTTTATTCATTTCTATTTTTTTTTTTTGTAATCCATAATTTAAAACAAAATTATTCAATTCAAATACTAATGGAAATTTTTTCTTTTTTCTCCCATAACCTTTTCCTGAATTTTTGGAAATTCCAAAATTTTCCTTAAATCATCCCGGAAATTTCCTTTTACAAAAAACCTATACAAACAACAGGAGGCTTGCTGACGAAGATGATGAATTATCTGAGGTTCAACCGGATGCTGTACCACCAGAGGTTCGTGAGTGGCTGGCTTCCACTTTCACACGACAATTGGCTACAACTCGAAAACGCAATGATGAAAAACCGAAATTCAGATCAGTGGCACACGCCATTCGTGCTGGTATATTTGTTGATCGAATATACAGGAGAGTTTCAAGCTCAGCACTGATGCAATTTCCCCCGGAAGTAGTAAAAGTCTTAAAAGTAAGTTTAGTTCATAGTTTTTTTTTTAAATATTTGTAAAGCAAGTTAAAGATGCTTTTTTTTAAACAGCGTGGTCAAAGCTTGAATTAATTGCCCTTAAAAGTGATCTAGTACCTTTTGGCATTGGCATACGTAATACATATTTTAGTACATTGGACTATTACGCCAAAGCGGAGAGGTCTGGGGAAACCCAGCTTACACCTGAAAACAAATACATTTTTCAGGGGTACTGGCTTGGGTTAATAATAATTTCCCAAAAGGCCAAAAGGCAAAACTCCAAAAATAAAATCCCTAAATACGAAATTCCGAAGAGAAAATCCCAAAAAGATTGTGGATTTTGTCTTGTTGAACTGAATTTTTTTGGGGATTGCCTATGCTTCCCTACTGCCTCTTCTCTTATCAGAAAGTGGCGAATCCTCATTAAAAAGTGCCTTCTGCTCCTATCTTAGCCGTTCAGATATGGCAAGGAATGATAGGTCTCCCTCCCCTCGAATTCTTCCTACTAACAATACGTGCAGGTACACATGATACTGGAATGGCTGAAAGTTTGAGGTGCCAGTTCTCCACGAGTTGTCGTGTGATACCAAATATTTTCATTTCATGTTTCATTTCTATAAAATTATCATCAGCTGATGTTAAAAGCAACGTGATTGATTAATTCAAACTACAGCCACACTTACCGGGGCGCCACATATTTTGTCTCCATTTAACAGCAAATTTAAATTTGTTTATACTAAAAGTATTTTTTGCTATGCATTTTTCCTCATTCTAGACCCTCGATGATTGGTCCTTTGATGTTTTCGCTCTAGCAGAAGCGGCAAATGGACAACCTGTAAAATATCTTGGCTATGATTTGCTCAATCGCTATGGAATCATTCACAAATTCAAAATCGCACCCGCTACTTTGGAAACGTTCCTGAATCGCATCGAAGAGGGATATTGCCGTTTTCGCAATCCATATCACAACAATTTGCATGCGGCTGACGTCACACAAACGATTCACTTTATGCTATGTCAAACCGGTCTTATGAACTGGATGACAGA
Organism: Dasysyrphus tricinctus; assembly: GCA_963921185.1. Classification (NCBI taxonomy): domain Eukaryota; kingdom Metazoa; phylum Arthropoda; class Insecta; order Diptera; family Syrphidae; genus Dasysyrphus; species Dasysyrphus tricinctus. The sequence goes on along the minus strand of OY992531.1, from coordinate 255,212,188 downwards.
TCTAGAGATTTTCGCCACCCTATTGGCTGCCTTAATACACGACTTCGAACACACCGGAACCACGAATAATTTCCATGTGATGTCTGGTTCCGAAACGGCCCTCGTCTACAATGACCGTGCGGTGCTAGAAAATCATCACATAAGTGCGGCATTCCGTGTGCTCAAAGACGACGATTGCAATATTTTATCAAATTTGTCACGTGAAGAGTTCAGGGAGCTGAGAACTCTTATTATTGATATGGTCCTGTCTACAGACATGTCATTTCATTTCCAACAACTGAAAAACATGAAAAACTTACTCACCTTGGCCGAGCCAACGGTGGACAAATCAAAAGCGCTGGCGCTGGTATTACATTGTTGTGATATATCGCATCCTGCCAAAAAGTGGTCCCTTCATCATCGCTGGACGATGTTGCTGCTTGAGGAGTTCTTCAGGCAGGGTGATCTGGAACGAGAATTGGGACTGCCATTCAGTCCGCTATGTGATAGAAACAATACGCTGGTTGCTGAATCACAAATTGGTTTTATCGATTTCATTGTGGATCCCAGTATGTCGGTTTGTGCTGATATGTTGGAATATGTGCTGGCACCAATAGCACCTATGTGTAAGAATGCCAACGCCAGCATTGACGATGGTAACACAAGTTCAGTGGTGAGTAAATCATCATGTGAGTCAATCAGTGAAGGAGTCGAGGTATCGAACAATGGGTCTGATGATGTGTCATCTGCTGGTGGAAAACAGAAATTCCGTATTCGGAAACCATGGGTTAACTGTCTCACCGAAAACAAAAAGATTTGGAAGGAACAAGCTGTCAAAGGTAAGGACTGCAATTTCCATGTTGCTATAGAAAATTATTAAGGAATCTGTTCCTTTACTTTGATTTTCTGTGCATTTGTGTGAATTTTAGTCAAAAGTACTGTCAAACTTCTTATAAACATAATTGATTGACAGAAGTTTGGCGTAGAAACACACAAAATTCAAAGTGAAGCAACAGGCTTAATAAAGTTAGTTGACTTTGACGTTAGGGTCTCTGATATTGGAAAATGTTAAAAAATAAATAGTTTCTAGGCTCAAACATTTTTTTTGTCAATCACATCAGGATTCATGCACTTCATAATTCAACTCTATTTTTCTTTCTACTGAGGTCATGTCGCTGGTTGCGATAATTTTTTGTTTTGCTTGCATTTTAATTTAAATTTAAATTTTAATGCTTTTGGCATCACTTTTAAGCTTCAAAGTCGTTAACTTAGCATACATATATACATGTGTATAACAATTTTGTATTTTTTCTTTTCTGTCTATAGATGCTGAAGCTCGTGCTGCCACTGCTGCTCTTGAAGAAAGCAAAGAACAAACATCAAACGATGACAGTGAAAACCCTACAAAATCAAATGATGATTAGTGTGCTTTCTAACGTATTATTTTGTATTTGTATAATGTTAAGAATAAAAAACTTATAATTTTCAACATAAAACAAACAACAATTTACACTACAACATAAACAAAACAAATATAATATTTGAACATAATTTTATAATTTTTAAATGTTAGAAATAGGTAATATACATTATTGCATAACCCGCATATAAATTAAGTTTTTAACTTATGATGCGTATAAACCTTTGAAATCTCTTATACAATTTTATTTAGAAATTTAAATTCAAAAAAAAAAAAAAAAAAAAACAGAAAAGTATAACACCATTATTGTTATTTTAAGCTATAAAACATGCATTTTTGTAAATAGGTGATAAAAAGAAAACATAAATAAATATAGTTTTAAATTTAAGTATTGGCAATAATAATGTTAATTTAACTGTTGTATATTATAATGGCGTGACATTTTATTTTTAACTTACTTAGGACACGCATACAAAAAAAAACAAATAAGAAACAACAACTTTATTATATACCTACCTACATATTACCTATTCTAAAACACCACAAAACTCTTTTTTACTATCTTTAAAATTTTAAACTCTTACTATAGTTTAAAAAAGGTATTATTTTCGAATTCAAATTCTGATTAATGCATTTTTTTTTTTAATATTTGATAATAAAACTGTGTGACTGTATATAATTTTGTTTTTATTTTTATTTTTAAAAATCAAACAATTTATGATGAAATATCACTGCCGCGACACTCTCATTTCAGTATCATGTGCAATGGCTATTTTGTTATTAGCAAGTTAGAATAATATTTTGACAGTTAGAACAAGAAATATTTTACTTATTTAAAACTGTTGAATGACTTTTTTCTCCGAATAAATGCTTCTTGTATACAAATATAAAGGTTTTAAAAGGAACAAACAGGTGCAGCTTAATAAATTATACCTAACATACAACATTCAACCATTTTGCATAATATTGTCCAGAAAAAAATCCATTAAACAAATCACTACGCACACCTAATTAATTAATTAAAAGCAAACATTTCTACAATAATAACAATTAAAATTTTTACTTTCAAAATGAAGCAATGAAGAAAACGCTGATACACATTTGGTTGAACCTTTAAATGCTTCCAAACAATTTTTTTTCCAACTAAACAGAAAGTTCAAATAAAAAGAAATATTAAAGTAAAATATAATTAAAAATGTGTATGCATACAAAACAAAATATTTATATACATATAAAAAATTAAATAAAAAAAAAACAATTAATAAAAATAAAATATATAAAATGAATATACAAAACTATATCGATGTCTCCTAATTTTCCAAGGAAATTATTTTTATATATTGTAAATTACTGTTTAGTTTCGATGGAAATTTTTTCAAAATGTCTGATTGAGGGACCAGTCTTTTAAGATTTTACCATTGCTCTTTGAAAATAGTTTTTACTATAATTGAATAATACAAAAATATAACATTTGCAGCAAAACGTTTGCAGTCCAGTAATTTAAGATAATTATTATTAAAATTAGATTAATGCAATAGGCATATTTCAAAACAAAATAGTAAACAATATCACAAGGTTTTTTTTAATAGATACATTGCACAGAATATTTGAATTCTTATATTTTTAAAGAATAGTTCAAAACTTATACTACATTTTTAAAATTGTTGATAAAGTTGCATAAATACATACAAAAAAGTTTGGTGTTTATTTCCATTATTTAATTCCCGATTGTGAATCGCTCAGTAGTTTTCCTCTGTCACTTTGACAGAGCAGAAGAGTAAATATAAACAGGATCTCTCTATTCTCTCACATAGAAGTCTTCTTATTTAATTTACTCCAACAACAAATTGTTGAGCAAGTGAATCCAAGAAATTTCTGTCTCAGTTTTTGATTGAAAAAGTGAGTTTTTGTGCGCAATCGTGTTAATATTTCTATTAAATTGTCACTATATGTTACTATACTACACAGTACACATATTAAAGGTAATATCATTAGACTCAATTTTGACATATTTTACTATGAGCCAAATGTCAAAATAAGGTTTGACTCCCTCCGCAGCTCATTCGTCGGATTCTGTAATCGGGGTGAATGTTATTAGAGTTTTGATTTTCGTTTCTTCTGCGCATATATCAAAATTTGTGTCAAATGTCAATATTTGTTGTTGTTTTTACGTGTATTTAAGTCATCACGTTCCCAGCCATTTTTTATTTCTAACAATTTCAATTTTAATTTGTTGTTTTTTTACGTGCGTTTTCTTCCTCACGCTCACAGCCATAGTAAGTGAGTTACTATTAAAAATATTTTGTTTTAAGTTTTAATTTCAATTAGAAAATTTGTATTTTTTCTGATATCTCAAAGAACTCAGCTTATCCTCTAACTCCAAAATTCTAACAATATTTTTAAAATCAATTTTCGTTTCAAGGTTTGCTTTCTGAATTTTTCAATTTTTGCCAAAGAATATTAAAATATTAAAAAATGCTAGTCGCCGTCGCAATCAGATAAATCAAGGAAACCTGCATTGGGATTTAGCTAATCATGAGGCTTTGGTGGCCTGATATATATATATAGTGCATCAGCTTTTGAAAAGCTTGGTACATGGTTCGCTCCCAGATGATGGCATAGTTTTTTAAGTCATATGAGAATTCCAGACTGGGGTAGCACTCGTCAAATGGCTACAACTCCAGCCTTGGTGTTGAAATAAAATATTTTACCTCACCAGTTCATGGTTTGGTAATTTAAGCTGAGAAATAATTTACCAATCAAAAAAAATCTCCTGTCTGTGATATTCTCTGCATGACATTTTTTGGAAAATGTAAGAAAAATGGCTTTATGAGAATAGAATAATGGAAGTCAAACAGTGTATCGTAAAAATTTGTAAAATTTGACAAACCTGGAACCTTAGGTTTTTAAGCGACTCCCTAGATGAGGGATTGAAATTTTATTTTACTGTTGGAAACGGCTATAGTATTTTTTATAAAATGTATATGAAATTTTAGTAAATTAAAAAAAAATAATTATTATAAAACTGTTCTAATAATTTTTGAATTGTTTCTTTTTGCATGAACTCATATTTGTCCACTAAAGTTAGACCAAATTCTTAAACTATATTTGGAGGGCTCACAGCTATACCGCACCAAGTTTTTTCTTTTTTTTTTAATTTTTGTGAATATTTTTCAACTCAAGTTTTTCATTTTTAAATAAGAGAATAGTAATAATAATGTAGTTTAGAGAATAAACTTTTGACTTGTACTTTTAACGAGTAAAATATTCATTAATTAATGGTAGTATTAAATCTCTTATTATCTTTGAATTTCCTTTTTCTGATTTGGTTCGGTTCAGCTGTGAGCAATCCATTTACAGTTGTGAGCTAAGAATAGTTATGCTCTTCGTGTTTAAAACTTTTTTTTAAAATATAACATTCATGTTAGTTCTTAACCACTTGAAGATTAAAGCATTTTATTTCTTTTCGTTGGCTGTGGGTGAAAGCACTTTTAGGTGAAAAAAAAATTGGACGAAACACAACGCTCCCGCAATTATGTGTGCAACTGCATGACCAATCGATATCGTTTTGATTCTTGCTGTTTCTATTTTACATGCTACAAATATGAAAGATAAAACAATGGTCGAAACGATATCGATAATTCGTTTTCGTTCTGCAAAAGGGCCCGTGGACGAAACGTTATCGCCTATTTAACTCGACCAAACTAAAAAACCAACTTAATCCCGCCTAGCTAGCAAGTTTTTAGCCAGTAGTTACCGTTCTGAAATGGTAATCAGAAAGTACTAGGATCGAGTCATCGATAAGATATGCAAAAGGTTAAATAAATGGTATAAGGTCATAGAAAATTTCTATTTTCTATATTCGTTGCTTGGCGCTTTTCTACATCAATGTAAAACTTGTTTATCCAATTGGGATACATTTTCCAAGTCATTTTTCTAAACTAAGTTGCTATTTTGGAAATTCTTAAACTTCAAATCAGGAAATCGCAGGCTTATCCACGTTTTAATAAATTTATATATATCTTCACAGCATCAAAATATGTTTACAACAACAACATCTTCAATAGAATTCTTTCCAAACTTTCGCATTAGCGAATATCAAAACACGTCAGCTAGTTTTGACGTATAATAAAAAGTTTTTTATAAAAATGTCAGTATTTTATACAAAAGCCATCCAAAAATAATGAGAGAGCAATGGTAAATTCACTTAGCAGTAAGGTACCATTATATCAGCTGAAATTGGGATCATAGCTTTATTAAGATAGATTATAATGCAAACAAACATATATTTAACAAGAATGAAAAACCTACTAAATTTATAAATTATATAAAACAAAAATAATAAATAAAATTAACCCTAAGGTATATAAGAGAATGCAACTCATTGAACACATCGCAGCAGCAGCAGAAATTTCAGCATAATTCCATTTATTTTTTTTTGTTGACAATATACAAGGAAATTAAATTATAAAAATGAAAAAAAAAACCTAAACATGAAGAGGCAGAATGAAAATTTTTACAAGATTTTTAAAAGTAATATTCTCTCTATAACTCTCTACTGCTATTCTCTTATATTTATATAAATCTCTCCCTTTCTCTTACCAATTTACATAGTTTTCCTATATAAATATTTATACAGTATAAAAATCTTCTATTTTTTTCTAACTCAACCACAGCAAAATAAAAACCCAATATAAACGTCTATTTTGTTGCTAGAAAATAATCAAGTTGCCAGATATTTTATTAAAGAAGTCTTAACCCCCAAAATTGTATAAAATTTAACTAAATATATTAAAAATAAAAACCATATCCATTTAAAAATGAAAGTAGTTATAATTATTATTTAATTTTTGTTTGATTTAAGAATGCAATGTTCAAAAAATATTGTTATTATTATAAACTTACGACAAAAAGAAAGAAGCAATCATTTAAAACTAGTTTAATAAAAATTATTAACAAAAACAAAAAAAAAAAAATACTAGGTAATTGTAAGAAAATACAAAAAAGAAATCTTTGTGGATGAGAGATCTTTTAAAGGCTCTCTGAGCATCAAGCGAGTGAATTAGACAATTTGACAAGGAATTATTAGTGAATGAAAATATAAAAAAAAAAAAAATATAAAATACTAAATTAGCATAAAAACTTCATATAGCAAAAGGTACTATGTATATTAAATCTATTTTATTGTTTTGTTGCTGCAAACAAAAACAAAAAATAATAAACTCTAAAAGTAATGTTTTCTATGTTTAATTTAAAAAACAAAACCTGTAAATACCTGAATGCAAATAAAAGCAAGCAAAGCAAATACTTACTTTTAAATATTTTATTATCTATAATCTTGTTAGAGTACTATTTATATTAATAAAAAAGATGAATATATTGGCAAGTAATTAATTTAAATTATATGAACAAAACAAAAACTATTCGACTAAACCTAAGCCATCTGTAGAGAAATGAATCTCTTGTTCTTTTCACAAAACAACAAAAAATACATTTAATAAGAATTAAAAAATGGGAATAACATTAAAAAACAAATTTAAGAATATTAATAAAACTAAAAAAAAAACAATTGTTGTTTTATTATTAAAAGTTTTATATTCGATAGTACCAATGGAAAGCTTTCGCTGGCCAGTCGTCACTTTCAAAAGCAAAATTGAACGAAACTGGACCTTACAAAAATTTATCAAAAATAGTATATGACACCCAAATCGAGACAGATTTTTTTAAACTCATTTGATTTCAATTCAAATTTGTTTTATTTTTCGATTTATTTTGTTAGTGTTAAATTTAACGAATTATGGCAGATGAAGTTCCTACAAATGATAAACAAGCTCTATTAGAAGAATTTCCAGCTGATGCTATCGAATGTCTTAAGGTATTAAATAATCATAAAGATTCTCTTATGCGTAACAGCTTTTTTCTCTTCAGCTCGTTGACAATTGGTCCTTCGATATATTTACTTTTGTAAATAAAGCCAAGCATAGTCCTCTCAAATGTTTAACTCGTTATCTCTTTAATCGCCATGAAATCATTCAAAAATTTTCAATTGATCCTACGACTTTGGAAAATTTTATGAATTGTATTGAAGCAGGATACAAAAGTTTCAGCAATCCTTACCACAATAACGTACATGCAGCAGATGTAACTCAAACCTTGAACTCGATGCTTTGTAAAACTAGACTCATCAACTGGTTGACAGATCTAGAAATATTTGCTTGCTTTCTGGCTGCAATAATACATGACTATGAACACACTGGTACAACCAATGGCTTTCACGTCATGACAAGATCTAATAGAGCTCTAATTTACAACGATCGGTCAGTGCAGGAAAACCACCATCTAAGTGCGTCATTTTTTATTCTTAAAGAGGAAAATTGCAATATTTTATCGAACTTATCCCGTGATGAGTATCGTCAGTTAAGAAGTTTAATCATTGATTTGGTCCTTGCAACCGATATGGCTTTTCATTTTCAACTCCAAAAGGACATTAAAAACCGAATAAGTTCCATCGAATTGAAAGTAGACAAATCCAAGGCATTAGCTTTGGTGTTGCATGCTTGTGATATTTCGAATCCTACCAAAGATTGGAATCTTAGTTATCAATGGTCAGCTTTGATTATGGAAGAATTCTTCAAACAAGGAGATCGTGAACGAGAGCTTAATCTACCAATAAGTCCGCTCTGTGATAGATATGATACACTTATCCCGGAATCACAAATTAATTTCATTGATTTCATTGTCAAACCAATGTTCACGGTTTGTGGTGAAATGTTGGAGTATATTCTAGATCCAATAACAACTGACAAAACTAACGATGAGACAAACAAAGACGATGAAGAAAAGCAAATTCTTCGTATTGAAAAACCTTGGGTCGAATGCATTTCTGAAAATAAGAAAAAGTGGCACGAGAAAATATTGAAAGGTAAAATTTGCATTTATTTTATGTTTTCATATTAAAAGTTAATTTTTCATATCAAAGATCGAGCTTTATCAGCTGAAAAACAAAGGCCAAGCTTCTAAAATTTTGAATAAGGTACAGAATTTATAGGTAGATAATCCATTCTGATGTATTCCAATATCCCTTAATTTTAACCCTTTGGATATGAAAACAAAATAATATGTATAAGGTACGTATGCATAAGTAGGTAAGGCATGTATAGGTAGGTATGTATAGGTAGGTATGTAGGTATAGGTTTTGAAAGCTTTTGTAAAGATAACTGTTTTCATATATGTAGGTCGTTATGGGCCCTGGAGACGCTCGAACATGATGCGAGTGAGCATAGTTTGACTAAACTCCACAGACACTGAAACCAAGCAGAAACCAAACTACTCGAACTTCATTATTCTTATACGACTTATATGTCATTCACAATATTCACTGTCACATTTATTTTATTTTTATTCAACATTTTTAATATTGAGCTCAAAATTAAACTGAAATGTTCGAGTAAACATACGAAACCGGTCCGCAAACATTCGAATTCGGCACAACCTCGCAGTTTTTTATAAAACAACAATCGTAAATTATTAATCCGTTAGCCGTTAACCGATAAAACGGTACATTGTTAGCCACTAATTGAGAAAACGGTCCATCAAACAGCAACCTAGCAGTCCCAGCTCCTGCATATAGCACCCTCTGCAGCCGATCCGACTCCAGCAACAGACCATAACGTTCCCGTTTACGGAGAAAACGGAGTACCAGGTACCAAGTACCAAACACCAAGTAGCCGCAGTCTGCTTAGCAACCGATCCAGTTTAAGACTTATACAAAATGTTGATACGCTAAACAAGCAAAAAGTGAAATTGATGTGGCCCAGCCATGGAACTAATTGTGTAATCGCACTACCTAGCCCTAGCAACCGCTCCAGCCTCTTCAATCAACAGTCATATCTGTGTTAATTTATATATCATCTAAATTACTTTCTAACTACTCTCAACAAAATTTTCTATTGAATCATTTTGAATGAACAACAACAACTTGTGTGTGTTACCACCAAGTATATAGGCTGGAGTTATAGCTATTTCACGAGTGCCACCTCGATTATCAGACCCCTTTAGTGGTGCTTAGTAAATTTTCCATTGTCCACCATCAACTGTGTTTTTTAAAGTTCATACGTAATCATTAGAAAATGTTGTTTGTATGTTTAAATCCCACGTGCATTAAGCACTCTGCTTCTATTTAAAATCATATAGAGCGCCCTCGCTCTAAAAAGAACATTTCTTTCATGTGTCTTCTACACAATCAACCGATTAAGAGCGTACTCGCTCTAACTTGATAACAATAGCCCTGTTTTTTAGGGCATTTTTATCTTCGCTTACAAAAAAGTAGCATGTTAAATACAACAACAATACGGAGCTACACCAAATTGTTGTTGTGTTTAGCATGCTCCTTTTTTTCAAGCGAAGATAAAAATGCACTAGAAAACAGGGCTAATGTATACACACTTTGACTGCCATGTCATACGTTTTTGTGCGACAGCTCATAGTTCCCCGGAAGCCACGTCGCACATTTTCATGCGACACCTATTACTTTAGCTCAGGCCATGTCGTACGTTTTTGTGCGACGGTATGTGTCCCTGATCACACGTGAAGAAATTCAAGCATTTTCTGAGATTTGTGATGGTGAGCGGGGTAACGTGCAGAAGAGGGAAAGGGATGAAATATTTTAAAATATTTGAAAATATTCGGTGTAGAAAATTGACGTTATCTTTTGTGTTGCTTTGCCTATCCAATCCAACCAATCAAATCGTGTCTTTCATTATAAAAATACGAAAAACACAAAGAGGAGAACAAAATCTGCAGAATAATTTTCTTCACATCTGAACACTTTGTTCTTCACGTGTAAGCAAGCACTATGGAAATTTATATTGGTTTCGTATTGTGTGGCATCTGCTGAACATTTTGGTCTAACTCATACATGCTGGCTCCCCTAGACATGAGCCATGCTCGGACTATGAATCGTTTATTATTTTGATGGAAAAATAAACCTTAAGACTTAATTAATATTTCTAGCCAAAAAAATAGTTCAAATAGGCCCAACTTTCCATATAAAAAGACTTTTCTTATTTCAATGATTGAACTACCTTACCAATGATCATTAAGAAATTAAAAGTCATTTTTTGAAGGAAGTTGGGCATATTTGAATTTTTTTTTGACTGGAAATATTTATTAAGCCTTAAGCTTTATTTGTCCATCAAAATAATAATTGATTTTACTTTTAGTACAGGTAAAATAGGATAAATAAAACAAAAAAATTGGTACCTTCATGAAACTTGGTGAAAACGTTTCATGTACTATGAAAATGAAAAATCAAAAGAGTCTATAAAAATATTTCACATGGAAGGGTGTTTTTTGAGGGGGAGAGGGGGGAGTTGTGGTGTATCAAACAGAAAAATTAACTTTGGTGCAACCTAAGCATACGACACATGTTTTTAAGGTAGTTTAAAATGCTGAATCAAATGACACCAAAATCAAGTCGATATTGCCTTCTTGAAAAAAGTTATTGTCATTTTTAGGTTACGATGACTATATTTTCAGTTTAAAAGTTAAATATTACCGGAAACCAGTTGAAAATAATGGTCCGTCGATGAAACTTGGCATCAATGGTTCATTTGTCATGAAAATCAATAATGAGAAGGGTCTATAAAAATATCTGTGGTTAAAGGGTGTTTTTTTGAGGGTTGGAGTGATGGTTGGGGAAGTGGTGGGATTATTACCATAAAACCTGTGACAAAAATGGTACCACGATGAAACTTTATAAAAATGTGCTTTGAACTACCAGAATGAAGAATCAAAAGAGTCTATAAAAATATCTATATGGTAGAAGGATGTTTTTTATGGGTGAAGGAAAGCATAAAACTTTTTATAAAAACTAAAATTGTTTCCAAAAACAGATAACACCCTTTATCCAAGGCCACAATAACACCCTTTCTTCCTTGATATTTTTGTAAACTCCATAAATTCTTCATTTTCGAAGTAAATGAAACACTTTTACCAAGTTTGTTTGAGGGTTACCATCCTTTTCCAGTTTTTTGAAAAATAACCACACACTTCCCCCTATCATAAAAATCACACCCTTCCCAGCGAAATATTTCTATAGACTCTTTTGATTCTTCAATCTGTTAGTCCATAGCACATTTAAACAAAATCTCAGGGGGGTACCATTTTTGTCGCAGGTTTTATGGTAATAATCCCACCACTACCCCAACTCCCCAAAAAAACACCCTTTAACAACAGATATTTTTATAGACTCTTCTTTTTATTGATTTTCATGACAAATGAACCATTGATGCCAAGTTTCATCGACGGACCATTATTTTCAACTGGTTTCCGGTAATATTTAACTTTTAAACTGAAAATATAGTCATCGTAACCTAAAAATGACAATAACTTTTTTCAAGAAGGCAATATCGACTTGATTTTGGTGTCATTTGATTCAGCATTTAAAACTACCTTAAAAACATGTGTCGTATGCTTAGGTTGCACCAAAGTTAATTTTTCTGTTTGATACACCACAACTTTCCCCCTCTCCCCCTCAAAAAACACACCCTTCCATGTTAAATATTTTTATAGACTCTTTTGATTTTTCATTCTCATAGTACATGAAACGTTTTCACCAAGTTTCATGATGGTACTAATTTTTTTTTTATTCGAAAGACTTTTCGTACTATTTTACTTGTACTATTTCCTAACATCTCAAAATATATCATTAAAATGTTCAATGATGAGTTTCAATGATAGAGCTATAACTGGCACCTTACGCTGTGGCGCCATTGGCAATTTTTGAGGCAATTGCAATTGGAATAGGAATGGCAATTTATTGCTTGGGTGGGCATTATAAAATGTGTGTATAGAAATATTTGACTGCAAATGCTGTTCAAATCCCCTGTTTTTAATAAAATTTAATTTTAATTCACAATATTTTGTCATGTGCGTTCTCATATTCTACGATTTAATTGAAAAAATCAATAAAGAAGCCATTCACAATTACGGGGAATCCCATTTTTCCTCAATTTATTGCCTTGAAGATGGAAATCAATAATTGCCTCTCATCTTCTGGGCAATATTGCCATTGCCATTGACAAAGCGTCTCCATTTGCATTATTAAAGGCAATAGCAATGAGTGAGGCAATTTACTGCCTCAAATATTGCTAATGGAGCCGCTGGGTTAGGCGCCAGTTAAAGCTATCATTGAAACTCATTGAAAATTTTAATGATTGATTTTGAGACGTTTAGGAGGCAAAATCATTTATTATTTTGATGGACGATCAAAACTTAGGACTTAATTAATATTTCTAGTCAAAAAAAAATTTCAAATAGGCCCAACTTTCCTCAAAAATTGACTTTTAATTTTTCAATGATCATTGGTAAGGTAGTTCGATCATTGAAATTAGAAAAATCTTTTTATGTGGAAAGTTGGGCCTATTTGAACTATTTTTTTGGCTAGAAATATTAATTAAGTCTTAAGGTTTATTTTTCCATCAAAATAATAAACGATTTCACTTCCTAAACGTCTCAAATTCAATCATTAAAATTTTCAATGATGAGTTTCATTGATAGCTATAACTGGCGCCTAAACCAAAAAATGGCGAGACGTTGAAGAGTTGTTCAGGTTCACAGAGAAATCTATTTTCTGAATTCAATGACGTCGCTTTAAAATATTTGTTCATAATTTCAAAGAGTGTGACGTGTTTATCTATTAGTAGCTGTGTTTTTTTCCTTGCCCGAATGGGCTTGGACGAAAAAAACGATGTCGGGGCTAAGTAGCAATTTACATTTTAAAAGCAACAACAACTAATCCCCTTCGGGCTTAGCTAAGCCCAGAGAATTTTCGGGGCTTAGCTTAAGCCCAGAGAAAAACTGTGTTACTGGCATGAATTTCATACATGTTATCGATAGTTTGTATGGAAACTCCATTTTTTTTTCTGTAATGGCGTCGCTTTAGCCCCGATGTCGTTTTTTTCATCCGATTCCCCCGGGCTTGCAAAAAAAACACACCTAGTGTTAGTTGGTATCTATTTCAATAGTTTCATAATTTCTCTAAAAAAAAAGAAAATAATAATAACCAAGATGGCGCATTGGTTTTATCTAATCGAGAATACCTTGTTTCAGTTTCTTGTGTATTTTCCTTATAGCTGCACTGGTTAAATTTGTTCGCTCAGTTTAATAACCATATGATAAAATCCAGGGGTGGTTCATGAATCATGAACTGCATTTTAGCTAAAAATGCGCGAAAGAGATTGGGGCAACCCAAATAAATTTATCAGTACGATAAATTTTAACTCCATTTTAGCAAAAACCGCTTTTAGTGAATTTTGGTGCAACTGGACAGTCTTAAGCTTTATTTTTCCATCAAAATAATAACTGATTTTACTTCTTAAACGTCTCAAAATCAATCATTAAAATTTTCAATGACGAGTTTCAATGATAGCTATAACTGGCGCCTTAGTATTTTATACAGACCTTAGTGTGTAGAAAATTGTGTGTGAATTAGTTTTCTACTTGGTTCTTCTACTCCAAACAGGGTAGAAGATTTTATGCCATTTCACACCACACACTTCACTTCCCTCTCCTATAAACTCTGTTGTCTGTCGGCAGAAATCATCCCGTGTGTGCGGGCCCAATGTACATAAAGCCATTTAAAACCAGTGGCTCTAAAAAGTTTTATGTAGTTTTCAAAATTGCTGTTGAGGTTGCTGTGGAAATCTGTTTCTCGCTTTGTCCTGGCATTTGATTTCCACCCAAATTCTCATTATTCACCACAAAAATCTTACCACCTCTAACTTTTCACCATGCATATGTACACTACAACCAAAAATTATACAAAAAATGGCTGCTGTCATCTGCTTTGTTGTGCATGCAGCTTCTCGGTGTAATTTTTGTTCGCGAAAAGAAGTTTCATTTTAACTTTTCACACATAAATTTCCAACCAATTCTATTTGTTTCGAAACAAATAAAATCATAAACTTTCAAAAAATCTCAATAAAATTCACGTAAATAAATAAATTCACCTTTAAATTCAATAAAGTTCATGGAAAAAAGAACTTTAAAGGCCCCACAAAAGAAATAAAAAAAATCATTAACATGAAACATTCGTCGTCGGTGAGTGCTAGTACATGAGAAAATATACAATTTTATTAATTTATTTGTGAAAAACCAATTTTTTTAAATTTAAATAAACAACGATAAAGTTTATAAAGTAACCGAAGTGTCTTATAATTATAATTTGGTCATACACAAACGAATTCGATGTTCCTACCAATGTGCAAAAATTCTTCTGATAAGAAGGAAGAATCTCATTTGGAATGTTTTTTTTGTGTCTATTTGAAATATAGCTAGTTGGGTGGGTGATGTATTTGTACTGCACCTGTGTCAATGAACTGAAGTGCTGCCCATCATCATCATCGACCAAAGATACCAGCACCACCCCAAGTTGGCTCTAAATTAAGATTTAATTCGATTGATGAGTGGATCTCGTGGGCTGTCGTTCTGTTTGATGCGACCTCGATTTTTAATTTGAACTTCTGTTGCTCTTCACTCCAATTTAATTATTCATGCAACTCAATGGAGGAATTCATTTCAATTCCCTCTCTGCTGCTGATAGTTATTTTTTTTTTCTTGTGTCACAAAGAACATCTCTTGTGCCCCCTTGCATTTGCTGAAAGTTTTTTTTTTTAACTTTTTTATGAACGAATTTTTTTTGCTATAGCTGGAGTGAAGATTAGATTCAATTCATCTGAGCAGAGTTCGATAGCATCGCTGCCCAGGTCTATAGAGCGAACGAAAGATTACAATTACAACGCGTGGTTGGCCTTCGGTTATACGTGTGGCTGCCGTATTAATTATCATCTTTGCCCTAGCTTCCAGCATTCGGTTGGTTTGTTGATTCTAATTATCTCCAACTTATTAAAGTAAAGCAATTATTTGCTTTAAATTTCGATTAATCAGCTGTTTACATTTGCTTTTTCTCTAATTTAAGTTCATTATGCCACCTATTGAAATAACATTTTTTGTCTTAGGCAAATTGCTGCGAATTTAGCTTTGTTAAAGTTTTGCAAATGATATTCCTACCTACCTACCTACCTTGAAAAAAAAATCTTATGACGCCTTGCGAGTGTGATGTGCATGTTAATTGAAAAGAAGACAATTTTATTTGAATTTCAAAGTATGTATTGTGATTCTTTTATCAAATTTTGGGAATGGGAAGTTGAGTCCAAAGTGAAATTGATTCAGATTCTCATGCAATTTGCATATAAAGTTCTGTTTTTTTTTGTTTGAAATCGGTTAATTACAATGCATGGTTGAAGACTACAAATTTCAAAGTGGAATCATAGGTACCTACTTCAGCTGTAATACCCACCCCGACTGTTGGTATATACGAATTTCATTGAGTCGTTCTCTAGTATGATATAAATGTGCCTATGTCTATTGTAGGTACTGATACCTAAGTCACTATGTTTACCTCGGTTATATTCTTCAGGTCAATACCCATCTAGGTATAGGTATAATTGGATAATATTTTTGAAATAGTTTTTTTTTCATGAATATTATTTATTGCTCAATTGTATTAGATATAGAATCCGTGAAATGAAGGGTTGCAAATCGAATACACATCAGTATCTTCATTTCTAAAGTTTTTGATTTCATATCTGCAATATACCTTCATATGTATGTACATACCTACATTATGTAAATATGTGTAGGTATAAAGAAGAAGCACTGAGCTAGAGCCTAAGCGGGTGAACTGATTATTTATAATATCTTTAAGAATATGCCTATGAATATTCCAAATTTTAAGGAAACCAGTCTACCCACTTAGGCTCTAGCTCGATGTATAGTGGAGGTAAAGACGCAAAAATTTCAATCAAACCACAAATATACCCCGAGCTTGTTAATGTACTTCATAACTACCAAAAACAATAATTGTTAAAGGATAGAACTATTTATGTACTTTTTTGGTAAAACTTGCTTTTTGCTGTAGAGCAAACATCTACGAACATCACATAGAGTAAAAAATAATGAACTGTAGATCTGACAGTATGTGTCATCACTCGTCAGAAATGGAACATGAATTTTGACGTGATGCCGATTTTTACATTTACGATTCAAGTCACAAGTTCAAGTGAGCTCAACTGCATATTATGTTTCGCCCAGGTACGATGGTTGGGCTCATCAGTAAGAATTTCTTTTCAAATTTTCTTCATATTCTATTTTTTTTACATTTACGGACTCGCCCATATATACAAACATAATTCTCAGTGAGGTTTCTCATAAATTTTTTTTTGCATGAAGTCGGTAATCATTGAAAAAAACATTTCATCTTGGATTGCGTACGCTGGCATCTAACTGTTGAGCCCACTCTTATACTCAGACGAAAGACATTTAATAGAGTACAGAAAGAAATAAACAATTAGTTGAGTAAAAAGTTAAATTTATTTAGAGAAAAATCTGTTATTATTAGTTTTGATTTCATTTAGATACATTAATAAATTTCGTGAATTTAGGTTCTTAATTGACACAAATATGTGTAACCAGCGATTCTACTTAATAAAACTTTGTTTTTTTTTTCAGATCTAAAATAGAAACACAGCAGGAGTTTAAAATTTGTATTATCAACGTGTTCTCTCAGATTACACAGAAGCGCAACACAACCCAGATGTTAGCAGAAATGAAATAAATAATAGATCCAACGCTAATTACTAGCAAAGGAATTCCTCAAACGGCCATGTCGAAGAAGTGCCAAACAAGCCAACAATTCGTACGAAATAGAAAAAACATAAACAACAATTTAGATAAACAATTATATTCTCTATCATTTATGCTAGAAACTCAATTCGTTACAAGAAGCCATTTATAGAAAAAAAAAAATTATCTTTATTTTGATAAATTCCTCACATTACCACACAAATCTAAGCATATTATATTTGTTTTTCTACAAATTACTTTTACTAGTCAATCCTTTGGAAAATCTAATAAAAAACAATCAATTTACGAATCTTTAAGTGTTACAAGAAACGAAAGTAAGCAAAAAGACACAAAAAAATAGACTGAGATACGATCCACATCAGAAAAAACCATACACACACACTTACACTAAAAAATACAAGATGGGAAATAAAAACTCTTGCTGTGCCTACTCCAGTCCACAGCCTGAGCGGAAAATCAAAGAAGTTCCTCCGGTGTATGAAGAGCGCCAGCCAGAAAATGAACAATACACAAATAATCTCCAGCACATCTCAGAGCGTGAAGCTCTGGAAGGAGATTTGGATCCATCAGTCGATCCGTCGGCAGCTACAATGTTTTTAGAACGCTCTAAGGTCGAAAATGGGGGAATAACTCGAAAACGCTCACAGCACCAAATCGCCCAACAGCAGGGCAGCATTGGAGGAGGTGGTTTGAAAAAGAGTTCGTCATGTTCCACAATATATTTGGACGACAGTACAGTTTCGCAGCCAAATCTCAAGAACACTGTCAAATGTGTATCGCTGGCCATCTATTTCCACATCAAAAATCGCGAGTCATACCGACGTCTGGACATATTTGACGAGAAACTCCATCCACTTACCCACGATACAGTGCCAGAAGACTACGACATCCACAATCCCGAGCACAGACAGATCTACAAATTTGTCCGGACGCTCTTCAATGCGGCACAGCTCACTGCAGAGTGTGCTATCATCACTCTGGTCTATCTGGAACGATTACTTACTTATGCCGAGCTAGATCTGGGGCCATGTAACTGGAAGCGAATGGTATTGGGGGCAATTTTGCTCGCGAGCAAAGTGTGGGACGACCAAGCTGTCTGGAACGTAGACTACTGCCAAATTTTAAAAGACATCACTGTCGAAGATATGAACGAGTTGGAGCGACAGTTTCTCGAACTGCTGCAATTTAACATCAACGTTCCTTCGTCGGTGTACGCCAAGTATTACTTTGATCTGCGAACATTGGCCGAAGCCAACGATCTGTCATTCCCCACAGAGCCACTGTCCAAAGAACGCGCACAAAAGCTCGAGGCAATGTCGCGAGTAATGCAAGACAAAGTCACCGCCGAGGCCCTTAAAAATGGCATCAAAAAGTGGTCTTCAATGGATAACATCAGTCAGGGTGGTCCGCGACGGAGTGTCGCTATACTTTCGTGATTTTACATCATCTACTAGAGTCAAGCTTTCTATGTCAGGAAAAGCATTTTATTGTTTTCTAATATATTTTATGCGAACCACTTCAGGGTTCTCTCTTTTATCTCTCCAGCACGTAGCGTAGGCAAATAAATAAAATTACCAAGTAACAAACACAACACCATCAAAGAAGTGGTTGTCGAATTCATATAGAGATTATCCTAGTTAGCTATAGGCGTGTAGAAATTCAAAAACAAACTCTTTAACTAAAGAAGCTGAGAAGTTGGGCGTTGAAATAAAATAAAGAATTCTACAGAACGACGAATTTAATTTGTTTATTTTTTTTTTTCTAATTTACTTTGTTTTCTTCATTGTTTTAATTTATTTAAAAAAATATTTGTACATAAATTTCACATTATACACACAAAAAAAAAAAACTAAAATTTTATTTTTATTATGTTTGTCTTAATGAAGTTTACATAAATTTAAGTTTTATATCCAAAGCTTCGATTATTTATATATATAAAAATGTATATGCAGCAAAAATTGTATAATGTTTTATTTGTATGGTTTATATTTTATGAAACAAACAAAAAAATAACCAATTGCAATTATGTAACACGAAAAATAATATTTTTATATACATTAAGCGAGAGAAAGGAAAGGGAAAACAAAACAAGAATTTTCATTTAGAAGATTAATTTTTACTTTGTGATTTCTTCTTTTCATAGCGAAAGAATAGTTTTATTTACAATAAATTGCTTCCTAAATAAAAAAAAAACAATATAATATATATTTTCCGAAACACAAAAAACATTGTTTTCAAATTTGTTGCTCATTCCATGAAACAAAAATGCTTTTAATTCTACAAGAAATATCTTCTTTTTTTATTTTTTTTTGATAATATTTTTATATTTTACCGAATGAACAATTAAACCTAAACACGAAAAAGAATCAAAGTTTAAAATAATATTCAAACTAATCAAATTTAAATTATACACACCACGGATACAATATTAAATAACATTTTTGTACTTTGACAAGAACAAAAACAAAAATAATACCAAAAATCTAATGAATTAAACAAAAAAAAAAAAAAAACGACAAAAAAGCTATTTGACTAACTTTTACTAATTGAAAGGAAATTTATAATTAAAATCGATAAAACCAGAAAAAAATAAAATTAACGTGTAGGCACGAGTGCAAATTAATAGAGAAAATGGACAATTTTTATTTGTAATTTACAAAACAAAACAACAATGAATAAACAAAAAGTAATATTTTAAAAAAATGTTTTACTATTTTCCCACTAACAGGTCATCAACATTATAGAGATCTTCCCGACAGAAAAGAATCTAAAAATTTGGTGCAACGCAAGGCCTTGTGGTGTATGCAAACGAATCGAAAATTTGAATATTTTGGTTTTTCTTTTTCAGTGAACTTGTATGAAATAATATGAAACACTTTCAAACATAGTTTATTATAATGGGATACATTTCTTACTTAATCCTTCGTTAGCTTAGTCGCAGTAACTAAACGAGTTACCAGAATTTTGGTTTTATTAATGAATGACATTTAACACTAAATCCCCGAGTTAAGGTTGAGTTGTCGCTAACTCGCTTTTATTGATATGAAAACGGTTTAAAATAACATTCTCCATAGTTATCATTGCCTTATGCTAACCCTTCCCAAACAGCTGGGTTTATAGTTCGCTTGAGTATATTTCTGAACTTAAAGAATAAAGAAATAAAAATACCAAATTAGTTAAAACTACATATGTATTTATTTTGCAAACGACATTAATTAATTGAACAAAAAAATTAAACAAAACATTTCCACGGATATTTTTGATTTATATTTATTATTTAAGAACGATAGCTCATGAAGGAGGACCTGCAAGAGAAAAGAAAATTTTAATTAGTTTTCTTTTTTAAGGATATGACTTTTCTTCCTTACCCTCCATAAGCCGGTTTCTGCTGATTAGGATTGTTGTTTTGTGCCAAATTCCCGAACGTCAATCCTGTGTCAGACGAACCAAGTGCTTCAAACAAGTTGTTGTTTTGTGTTGGTGAATTAAAAGCTCCTCCAGTTGCAGTTGGTGCAGTAAACGACCCAAAGCCTTTGGGGCTACCGAATGATGGTGCTGAACCAAAGCTTGGAGGTGATCCGAAGGTGGTAGCTCCGCCGAATGCAGGCGTACCACCAAAAACTGGTTTTGCAAAAGCCGTTCCCGAGTTCGGAGAGCCAAAGCCAGTTTGAGTGATGGATGAACCGCCTTGAGCGAATGAACCACCTCCAGTGTTGGTGTTGGGCTGTGATGGCGATCCAAAGGCTGGTGTTTGCGAGAACAAACCAAATCCACCGGTATTAGCTGCACCAAATGTAGATGCAGCTGGAGCAGGAGAAGAAAAGGCAGATGGTTTTGGATTATTAGCAGTACCCCCACCTCCGAAAATTGATCCACCAGAAGAAGCGCCACCTCCAAAGGCACTGGTTGGAGAACCGAAACCTTGCTGAGATTGATTTCCTCCGAAAAGCGATCCACCCGATTGTCCAGCGTTTGAAGATTGATCGAAAATAGACCCACCTGATGCAGTTGTAGACTGAGTAGGAGTCCCAAAGACATTTGGTGCAGAACTAGGAGTTGGGCTGCCAAATATATTTCCTCCAGAATTACTACCTGCGTTTGCAAATGGACTTGTCGATTGAGCATTAGATGACCCTCCAAAAATGGACCCACTACTATTTGTATTGCTTTGGGCACCAAAGCCACCTGTCTGGCCACCAAAAAGACTTCCACCAGAAGCCACTGCTTCGTTATTTGGAGGTGAACCGAAAACGTTTCCCTCTGGTTGTCCAAAAACAGATTGGTCCGGCTTGGGTATTCCACCGAATATGCTTCCTGAACTAGTTGATACTGGAGGCGTAGTTGCCGCCGCTGCAGAAGCAAATAATGCACTAGCCGAAGTAGTTGCTGGTGAGCCAAAAGATGGGGCTGCTACTGAAGTTGCTGCCGCAGGACTTATAGCTGCAAATTGAGATTCTGCGGCAGATGTTGGAGCAGTGTTCATGGATCCAAAAATAGAAGGAGTTCCTTGAGCGGTTCCAGCACCAAAAGAGAGTCCTATTCCGCCGAAAATCGATGTTCCAGATGTGGCTGTACTTGTAGCAACCGCAGCTGATGAAAATATTGATGCTGCAGGTGCTGAAGAAGTGGCAAACACAGACTGAGCAGATGTACTTGCTGCAACTTGTCCAGTAGTTATTGATCCTTGGGTTGGAGATGGAGTTCCAAATGTAATGGTTTGTGTCGTTTTAGGTGCCAAACTAGTTGTTGGCGTCGTGGTTGTTGTTGTGGTTAAAGTTGCAGTACTGTCTGCAGTTGAAGATGTATTAATAGTTGCTTCAAAAGCAGATTTCGAGGTATCACTTGATAAGCCAAATCCACTAAAACCAGTTGACTCTTTGCTCACAGTAGTACCTCCAAATATTGATTTATTTTCTGCCGATGAATCAGTCGCAAAGGAGGTTGACCCAAACATATTTCCGTCTCCAAATGCTGGTTTGAAGGCTTAGCAATGAAATGAAATTATAATTATAATGAAATTATAATTTAAAAAAAGCAATAATGCTTACCATTTTCTGCCGTTGATGGCTTACAAATATTCAAGCTACCGAAAAGCGACTCGGTTGGATCAGATATGGAAGCAGTAGATGTTTTGACAACTGTAACAGACGATCCACTACTTGATTCTGGTGTAGAAACTGAAGGTGTCGGAGAAAGATTTGGAGTTGCAGGCAAGCCAAGAGTTCCTAGGTTCAAGGAATTGAATGTAAATCTGCAAAAAGATTGACTGAGACGTTTGTCAAACAAACAAAAAAACTAAAACCTACCCAGTGGCATCGCTCGAATCCAAGCTCTCTAGTTTATCTTGTTCTCCAGAAAAAGCGGCCGCAACTTCTGACTTTATGGTTGTTGTTGGTGTTGGCTTTGGAAGACCCCCAAACATTGGTGTCTTGGAAGCTGTAGTGGTGGTCGTTGATTCAGAAACACTATTGAAAGCTGACCCAAATGAGAATGTAAATGGAGCAGCACTTGTTGATGAAGTCGTCTTTGCAAGAATACTTGAAGTCCCGAAAGAGAATCCCGTAGATCCGCTAGTTACACCAACACCCGAACTTAAACCAACAGGTTGGGTTGAACTTGATGAAATTGCGGAAGATGCTTCAGATTTAGCTCCAAGAGGAATAAAAGAATCAGGCATTTTGTTTTCTTTATCCACCGGCTCTCCAGTTTTTGATGGAGCAATAGCAGTGAAAGGAGAAGAGAGGTTGGGAGTTGCAAATGGTTTATTCTCAGAAGTCAATGGTTTCGAATCAAATCCTTGAGTAGGTTTTTGATCCTTCGGAGCTTTATCAGCGGTAACTGGTTCCTTAGCTGGCTGATTCATAGTCAATGGCTTAGGAGCACCGAATGCGAGCGTTGAGTTTGTCCCGAAACCTGTAAATACGGGCATTGTTGTGGGTGTAATAGAAATTCCCGAAAACATTGCATTTGGATTCGATGAAGTTCCAAAACCGGAAAAGGCCGAAGAACTAGCTGGTGCAGATGTGTTTGGTGTAGCTTTAAGAAACATTGGGCCAGCAGTTGATGCTACAGGTTTAACTATAGTTGGCTGTTGTTGTTGGGACTGTTGCTGCATCGGTTGTTGTTGCTGCTGATCCTTTTTGTAATCTTCGAGCTTAGCTGGACTTGGTTTCACAAATGGACTTGTTGCACCAAAACCAAAGCTTGTCGGGGCATTTGGCTGCGATATAGCTGCCATACTTGGGGCGATCGCCTTTGTAGCTGTTGGTTTTGTCAAAACACGCTGCGTTTCGTTTCTTATACGCTCTTGTTCCATTTTGTCCATGTTTGTTGCAGCACCATCGCGTATCTTGCGATCACTTTTCAATTTTGTTTCTAAAATTACTTCCGACTTCAAGCCCACTCGATCGGGACGCTCAGGTTTGATGATAGTGATGTTGCGATTTGCAATCACCCCACGCAATGCAGCTAATTTTTCTTTTGTCAATCTCGAGTTATTCTCGTGAACTGTTGGTCCAAGGCTCATTGAGAGGATAGTATCGGTAAGGGATTCGAGTGTTCTAAACAAAACAAAGAAAATACTAAATTAAGGACTTATGTAGATGGAGTTTTTGTAGCTGCTTATATGACTTCATTGTGATGAAAAGGTCATGGCTTCAGTAGAATGGAAACCGCCAGCCATAAAAGCGTTATATACTTAATTAAGGACTTATGTAGATGGAGTTTTTGTAGCTGCTAATATGACTCTTCATTGTGATGAAAAGGTCATGGCTTCAGTTGAATGGAAACCGCCAGCCATAAAAGCGTTATATTTAGATTAATGTCGATACAGGAAAGATCGGGAAGTAAAATGAGAAACTTCGAATAAAAAATAACCGGAGGCTAAACTCATCAATGTTTCAACTTGTTTCAAAGTCAGTAGTTGTGGTGTGAAAATCGAGCTTTCCTTATGTTTGTTGCAGAAACTGCTCTTAATTCAAACAATTTTTGAAACGTTCATGTATAAATACTTTGATTTGCCTGAAACTCTGGCACTTTCTGTAATGGAATACGTGCTGTAAATTGTTCTCGGTTGCCTTTTCCCTGAAAACCAACTTGGCTTGATGGTGCCCAACTGTTTCTGACAAGAGCGATTCAACTACTTTTTGAAATAGTTGCTGGCATAGAAATTCAATGCTTTGAGTGCGGCTTGACAAGTTATTATTTGTAATATTGGCATTGTAGGGTCAGAAAGTCCTTCTTCAGTAGTCTTCATTAAAAAGAAACTAAAACGAATATGCAAGAAAAAAAAAATAAAACTATCAAAACTCACACTTCTCCTTTAGAGTTATTTTGCGGTTGATTGTAAAGCAAGCCGTACTGCTTCAACTTTGATTTGAAATAATTGATTTTAGTTCGATGCCGTGCAATCATGTCCTTCAACTTAGTCATGCGCTGATAAATTCCTTCGAGATAAGGAGTATGCATATGGGTTCGAGAATTCCTCTTAACCATATCTTGAAAGTCCGACCATTGTGAATCGATTTGATTCTGAATGACTTGTATTTGTGCCTGATTGTTTGCCAGAAGGCTTTGCAGTTTAGCCAGTTGACGACGGTTTATTGGATCAAAATGTGATGCGTTCTTTAAAATTGCAATGCTATAAGAAGAAAGAGAGAAATATTAATCAAATGTTTTTCCAACCATAGGTTTTATTCTTTTTACTGTCCACTTACTCTGGATACTTATACATGTTTAGTTTACTTCGACACTCAGCCACCATGGCACAGGATTCATTGAGTGAATTATGGAGACATCTCAAATCAGATTCGAACTCTTTTTCGTTTGCTTGATCGACGATTTCTTGAAGATTATTTAAGCGTTTCGAATATTCTTTCATTTCTTCTATGTTTCCAACCTTCGAAAAAATTGCTTAGCTTTAAAAATGTATGCTACAAGGAACCTTATTAACTCACATTGCTCAGCAGCCCTTTGGACTGATTTGCCAATTTCTTCAATTCCAAATCAAACGAGGTAATTTGAAATAAAATCATTTCGTTGACGATGTCATCTATTTCGTTAGCATTGATTGATGGCAATTTAGATATTTGCTGAGACTGAGACGTTTGTGCTGATTGGGAGGGCACTATAGCCGGGGGTGGATTGAATGTAGGCGGAACAGTAAACAATGGTTTATTTTTATCTGGGTTCACAACGTTTGATGGTGGTTGGGCTTGTATTTGTTCCTGCTGCTTTTTCAAATCTTTGTTTTGAAGAGAAAAAAATTAAAAATCACTATCAAATATAATCATTAAAATTAACCTCCTCCAAATTCAATTGATTGTTGGGGTGTTGTCTTCACGGGAGCAGTGTTTTTAAATACTGTTGCTGGAGCGCTTGCAACCGGTGCAAATGAAGGTGCCCATCCAGATTGTGGTGCTCCAAACATAGTCGCTCCAGTTGATGGCTGAGCCATTGAAGTTCCGAAAATAGCTTTTGGTTTTTCCTAAGTAATTCAAAATTTGTTTTTAATCAAAAGATGTAAAAGAAGACATATTTTGTATTGAAAACGGCCAGAAAAATGTTGATAATATTTTTTAACCGTCATAAACAAAATACAATTTTCATTGTCATTATTGTGTGGGAGTTTTCGTTTCGCATCAGCCGCGTACTAATTCTAAATCGAATGAGAAGGTGAAATCAGATATTTGGTTTCCTTCAAGGCCTAGCATGCTGCTGATGCGAAAAAAAACTTTTTCTTTTTTTTATTCATTTTACTCACCAATGCTGGTGTCGAAGTTGCCACTCCAAGTGGTGCAAAGGACAACTCCGCTGGAGGCGGTTGGCTTACAACAGCTATAGGCATTGTAGCCGCGGGCATTATGATCTCTGGTTTCTTTTGGCCGAGCATTTCACTTACCGGCTTAAATTGTGACATGCCCGACGTGTCCGATGGAGGCGGTGGTGGTGAACAAATATCGGGCGTATTTTGTTGAAGATTCAAAAAGTTGAACGCAACCAGTTGGCCATGTGTAGAAAGAGTATGTATCATTGGCATGACGGGCATTTTCTTCTCTGCAATAGTCAATTGGTGTGTGGAAGATGTGTCCAATGTGAATCCAATTGGATAGGTTTCATCGCCCTTGTCGGTGAGTGGCATTTCAATGCGTGCTTCGTCAAGCAGCGTATATTGCACCCATGTTGGTGCTTCGCTCGTCTCCTTGGTGCCCAGGACTCCCACTTCAACACCATTTGCCGATGTCACCAGGAGTAAGTTCCACTGTTGGATATGCATCAAGTTTACCTGTGGGGCTCTTGGTCCTGAAAAACTATAGCAGATGTCGAAGTAATTCATATACGAGGGACTTCCAGCTTTGGGAGCGTGGATAATGTATAAATATGGAGTGGCATCTTCAGAATTTTGGAGGAACACAACGGCGAACTGGAAAGTCGACAACCATTGCACCGAAATGGTGGCGAAGGGGCCGGGATGAATATTCGGAGGGCAGGGAATGGTTCGAGCCAACTTAAGGTCCGGCTTGTATTGCGCTAGCTTTCCATTGGGAAAGCCCAGTACAATTTGTTTGCCTTTGGGACTCCATGAACCGCAAAGAATCTGTTCCTTGCTATCCAAAGTATGGAATTCATATGCATTATTTTTGAAATCATACATTCCAAGTGCACCATTGCTCATAACGACTGCAAGACTTCCTGCAATAACGGGATTCCAGAGAAGTTGCAAGGCTGAAATGTTCTCATCCCCAGGCAGACGTATATTGTGAAGGGATTTAATGTTCTGCGAAATAAGTTGCTGTAATTATCTGCTAAAAAAATAATAAACTTTAAACTTACAGCTTTTGTAAAGCTGGGCACACTGTAAATGGCTACAAAACCGCAGCCGTTTTGAGTGTAGTTAACGGCCAGCATGGATCCATCGCTGCTTACCGCAATGCAATTAGGTTGGTTTGGTAGTTGAACTTGCCGGGCATGAAGTCCTTTGCCGGTAGCTTTGGATTCTATCAAATCTTTAATAACAATAACTAAAGAAACATTTTTTGGTTAAATTCATAAAGCTTTCAACTAAATCTCCCCTTAAACTAACCTTTTAGCTCTGCCTCATTTGGATTTCCAACAAACATAAGGCCATAGTTGCTTGCTGTTGCAAGGAGATTAACATAGCTCCGCAATTGTCCAGGATTAAACACTGGGAATTTGTCGTGTACTTTGAATTGGATATCCTACAAAGAAAAATGTGCAAACCGGCGTTTCTTTTGTTGGCAAGTTCGGAATTTGCATGAAAACTTACAGTCACATCGATTGGTGAAGGACGTTCGAGGGCCATTATGGCGTCTTTTATTTATTTCAGGTAGACAAATAAACGATATAGGATTATAACTTTTATAAATTTTAACAATTAATTATTGAATAACTTTATTGCGCGTCCATACAATTTTGAAAGCACGAAAAGAAGAATACTTTTTACTTTTTTGGCGAATTGTCAAAATTTTTGAAGGTGACAGGTGTGATGGTAGAATCCAGTGCGAAAATAAACAACAGGGTGGTTTTTTCACGCATAACATTTTTCTTTGAGGCCGAGTACCCACGCAGCTTTTGTAGAAACGTTGTTGAAAAATTTGATCTGCTGATCAAAATAACTCAACGATTTCGGTGGACTACCTAGACCCTGTGTTTAGATGAGGAAGATTGAGCAGTCACTTTGAGGCATCATCTGTGACGTCATTAGGCATTGAAAGATGTGAGCAGCAGACTCATGAGTCTCGTTTGTTGTTGGTTCAATATGCAAAACATTAAAGTCATTAGCCCTGTTTTTTAGTGCATTTTTATCTTCGCTTAAAAAAAAGTAGCATGTTAATTACAACAACAAACTGGTATAATTCCGTATAGTTGTTGTATTTAACATGCTACTTTTTTCTAAGCGAAGATAAAAATGCACTTAAAAACAGGGCCATTATGTCTGTTCGTGTACTTCCGGAAACTACAAATTTCTACGAATTTTATTTTTTTTTTATATGAGCTTTGACAGAATTTTTATTCTTAATTCGTAGAAATTCGTAGTAGTAGTTTTTTGAGGCACCTCAAGGTTTTTAATGTTGACACGATATTCACGATTCCATACTCAATCTTCCCAATCGAAACAGGGCCCTAGGGATTAACCACGGTTCAAGTAATTTGGTTATTTTCATAACCTTGAATCCTGCTGTTTTATTATCATCGGGATCTAGTTCTGGATAAACTTTTAACACGTTTTACTAAAACAATTTCGAAAATTTCCCATTATTTTGTTTTTGTATTACGTGTAAAAGATAATCCATATCCAGATCCAGATGATATTAAAACTACACGCCTATTATTTCAATACAAATTACCTAATTAATTTCGATAAAGACTTCCACAACTCGATTTCAAATCATCTAATCTTTAACAAAAGGTGTGTACCTTAGCAACTTTCAAACTGTTTCGACAGCTTGATTTATTTATTTTTAGTCAGAACTTATTCCACCGTTCACGATAGAGAGTATAATATTTCTCCTTACCAGCTTTGGTGCAAGAAATTTCTTGTGAAATTACTGGTGGTCAAAAAAGATGGTCAGATTACCATAACTTTACCTCATAGTGTCGCACCGTAAATTTCAGTTGTTCCTTAAAAGCCTTTCATTTTTTTTCATATGAGCTGCGAGTAGCAAACTGGGAATTGCGAATGGTCATGAATTTTGAAGTATCAGTCACAGTGGTCGCTGAAATATGTAAATTGTCATAATAAATAAACAAATTAAATGGGTGCTACAAAATATTGATGTTAAATTCGAGCGAAGTTTTCACTCGCAGATTTTGTGGAATACGTCCTGATGCTGTGTTTGACGGTTCACAGAAAATATCTTGTAAGAAAATATGAATGATAAATTTTACAATTTAAACTAATTTTTGGCAGTGTTTTCATAGACAGGTTCTTTTAATTCACTTTGTCAAAAAGTAAAAACAAGAATTTGTTAATAATTGCCGCATTTTACTATCAACATGATCTGATCTGGATCAGATAATGATAAAAGGCTCTCCCAAAACCAGAGCGAAACATTCGCCGACGACGTTTTTTTGTTCTTGTTTAGCGTTATGCTGTCATATTTTGTTTTACTGTAAATGATTCGCTATGATTCTGCGTTTGTTTGGGAGAGCCTTAAATAGACACAATCTTATTGACAACAGAAGTGTTACCCGTCTGTTGGCTCGTTCCTTTGCACTACTGATAATTCGCACAGTAATAAATATAGCCTCTAAGCCACCAGACTGAAAAAATATAATTTTTGGATCATTGAAAGAGATCCAAATAGAAAGCAGGATCTCTTTGTTGTTTTTGTAATAACGTGTTAAGAATTGATCCGGATCATCTGGATAATAAAATGCACAGACTGCACTTTTGGAATTGCCTTTACTGCGTTGTTGCGTAAGGTCATATTGAAGTCAAACGGTTTGGCGAATGTTGTCTAAGTTCATCATATTAGGGTTGGCAAATGAATTTATTTTCAAAAAATGCATCGTTGTCACATTAAAATTTGCAATTTTCTTAATTTTTATTCTAAATTTAATAAGGGTATTCATGCAAGGGTGCACAGTCGTCTTAAACGAATAAAGTTGTAAACTGGGTAAATCTATTCAATTTTCCATGCAAATTGTTGCAGATTTATTAAATTTTAAATTTTACTATGGGTATTCATGCAACAGCGTTAAGTCATCGTAAACGTTGTAAAGTTTAAAACTTCGTAATTCTGTCACAATTTGTATGGAAAATTTGACAGTTTTACTAAGTTTAAAACTTTACCACGTTTACGACGACTTTACGCTGTTGCATGAATATTCTTACTATATTTTCGCCAGTCTTTACGCTGTTGTATGAAAACCCTTAATTAAATGGTCATTATGGGATTGTATCGTAATAAATTACCCTTTTCTTTACGGCAAACAAACCAACCAGCCTGGACTACACTACAACAGCTTTTTAATATGTTCAATTTGGTTTAGGTTTTGCCAGGCATTTTAATTTTAAAACTTAATTATGTAATCATTTATGTTGTGACTGCCTTTTTTGTTAATTATATGTCTGTTCGCGTACTTCCCAAAACTACGAATTTCTACGATTTTTTTTTTTTTCATATGAGCTTTGACATAACTTTGGGCTAAATTCGTAGTGTTGGGAGGTACGCGAACAGACATTATATTTGATTGTAAATATAATGAACTCATATATATCACAAGAGATTCGTGTTTTATTTATTGTTCGCCTGCCATAAGTCACTAACATTTTCGATTTGCCTACTTTTGACATTTGGGGCCGAGTCATCCTGGCGATAATGTTCTCATATCGTAATACTAATTTGATTCATTTGCCAGCTTTTTTTGATTCGGGAACGGTAAAAGAGAGCCCTTAAGGTAAAACTGGACTCACGGTACTGTACTTATTCAGCGGAACTGACACCGCAACATAACTTCAAAATATTTTTGGGGCAACGGCCACGACATAGTTGGTCAAACTATCAACTTTGCGTTGTGCGTTTTACAACGACAACTACAACAACAACTTCGCCTATTGGGTGGTTGAATACCAATGGCGGAGAAACAATAGAAAAAATGTAATTAATAGAAAAAATGTAAAAGATCCATTTGTGGAACTATTAAATGCAATTAAGCATGTAGTTTATGGGGATCAAAGGATTCTTTAAAATAAAAAAAATTTCAACTAAAAAAACGTATTGTTTGTTTTATTTACCCCGAGGCCCGAGGCCAAACGGGCACGTATACTAGCAAGCAAGTAGTTGCCTACATATACTAGCTGCGTTTTTTTGTATGTCCATATGGAGTTTGGCGAAAAAAACGACATCGGGACATTTCACATTTGCCTTGGTCTGCCATTTTGTTCTGAACTATCTTACCAACAAACATTTGACATTTCTATACAAATTATCGATAACACAACGACAATGGTAGTCTGGCAATACCGTTTTTATCGGGACAAAAGTTAACTCCAGTTAATTATCTGGACTTACCCAGCGGCTCCATTAGCAATATTTGAGGCAATAAATTGCCTCACTCATTGCTATTGCCTTTAATAATGCAAATGGAGACGCTTACGCTGCGGCTCCATTGGCAATATTTGAGGCAATGGCAATCGCAATGGCAATGGCAATTTATATTTTGGGTGGGCATTTCATTGCCAGGCAATTTGATTTGTCAAACACCATTTTCAAAGTTCATTTGAAAGTATGGCGTCTAACAACAAACATCATCCTCGTGCTATTCGTGCTATCCGTATGATTAAATTTATTAAAATCTTGGAAAATATTGAAATATTAGAAAATCAGGAAAAAAAGCGAAGATTTTGGGTCAACCCATTCTTGTTAAGGCGGCAAGAGTTCGACCTAGAGGCAAATTTATTGAAAGATTTGCTGTGGGACGAAAACGAATACGGAAATTTTTGCCGAATGTCCATAGGAAAATTTGAGGATTTGCTTTTGGTGGTAAGTTAATGAAGTAAGGTTTCTAATTTTATAACTTATTTTTTTATTTAAGGTTGAAAATGAAATAACAAAACAAGATACAAAAATGAGGTATGCAATTTCAAAGAGAAATCGTTTAGCTATTACCCTGAGATTTATTGCATCGGGTGATTCATATCGAAGCCTGGAGTTTTTGACGCGTGTATCAAGGAAAACTATTTCAAAGTTCGTCCCAGAAGTTTTAAACGCGATTTATGATTCCTTACAACCAACATATATGAAGGTATACTTTCAAAACATATTATTTATTTATTTATTTTTTACAAAGGAGCTTTCAAAATAAATTTACAAACTCTAGACTCTAGAGTTAAGGCAGTAGGGTGACACCACAGTCGTCTCCATTACCAGCTGCGGGAGCAGAGGAATTTTATGTGGATCTGATGTGTATAGTCAGTATAGTGTTTGGTGAATATTGTTCCATAAAAAAACTTGTAATAGCGTTTAAAATAAAAAAGAAAAATAGCTTAATAGTTACTTATTGAAGTATACTCACAAACGGCATTAGCTGATTTTTTTAATTAGTAAATGAGAATATTTCCACCCACGATTTACTGAGATCAACCCTTGCTAGAAAAATTTGTTTTGTGAAGCATAAACAAAACATTCAAAGGAGGTTTTTACGAAACCCCTAGCCAGGAGGCACACACTATCCAATGCAATGGCGTCACAAGAAATCTATTTTACGCAATTGCTATCCAAATGGTGTGAAAATAAACAATCGGATATAGTATCAAATGCTTCGAATGTACTTTCTCTCTGCTCAAATTTTGTAACTGCACATGAGTTTATGCATTGCTTTAACAAAAAATGGGAGACGGAGCTGGAATAAATGTCAAAAACGCTGTAATTCAAAAATTGTTCAACTCTTGCAGCTCTGGCTGCAGCGTTTCTGACATTGATTCCAGCTCCGTCTCCCATTCTGTTCAGACAGTAACTCCCAAATTTTTCTTTCTTCATGGGTCAAAGATACGAAAAACAAACAAATTAATTCACGATTTTTATTAAATTCTGCAAATTAAATATAAATTTTTAGCAATTTTTAGTCCCAATTGAAATCGCGGTTTTTCCATATGTTGTGTCATGGGTACATACACTTAAATTCATTTTTTTTAATACGAAATAATGCTCTGTCATTTTCCCTAAGTCTAAAGACTTCATTTTTAATGATCTGATAGATAATAACCAAGATATAACCATTTTAGGCGCACCATATCGAGAGATGCTCGGGGATTTGAAAAAAATTAAAAATCAACAAAAAAAAAAATCTCCAAAAAAAGGCCGATAAGGTTCGCTTCAAAAGTTCTTATCTTGAGTTCTGTTAATCGGATCATTAAAACGAAAGTTTGTTAACTAAGGAAAAATGACCGAGCATCATTTCTCATTTTCAATAAATGAGTTGAACTGGGTGTACCCATGACACAAAATATGGCAAAATCGCTATTTTAAATCTCTCGTCCCCACTACGAGCACCAAAAAAATCCTGCCAGACTTTTGTATTCGATATCAAAATGCATGCACCTACATCCCCTCATATTCATATTTTGGTTATGCGTTTAAATACAAATACAAATACAAAAAAGGTGAGTAAGAATCTTTACTAAATGAATTCAATTTTTTTATTAGATATTTTAATTTTCAGTTTTTGTGTACATACGTGGTCGTACCTTAAGAAACATATGCAAAGTCACAGTGATGAAAGAAAATTTATCTGCACAATATGTGATAAATCTTTTAAATACAAAGTGAACCTAAAGTCTCACAATATTATTACTCATGCTAAAATAAAACCGTATGAATGTTATAAATGCCCTCCCCCCTGTCAAGGAATACACTTATAGAGTGCATCGGAATTCACACAACAAGGTGAATAAGAGAAAAACTAAGACCAAGCGACGTCATCGTGCGCTTGCTACTCCACGTATCGCAGAACCAATAAGTACCAGTGTAGATCAGAGCGATAGCAGTCTTAAAACAGAAGAGGTTGCTGGTGACAAAAAGAATTATCTGATATCTTGTTTAATATGTTTTATTTCAATTCATTCAGAAAATTTGGTAGAACATATGCATCAATGCCATAGTGCAACTGATTCAACAAGCGCGCTCCTGTCAATCTTCCTAATAATTCCGATCAAGCCGAAAATCTAGGCCCAGATTGAACTAATCGGTTTGAGTGTCCCGAATGTAAAAAAGGTTAATTGCAAATAATATTTTTACAGTGTAACAAATATCTAAAATAGTTTAATTTCAGTATTTTTGTTTGCTTCGTACCTTAAAAAACACATGCGAAGTCACAACGATGAAATATCTTTTGACTGGTCAACTTGCGGCAAGGCTTTCAAAGTTCATTGGAAGCTTAGATAAGATCTCATTTGAATGAAAAACATAAAAAGTAGTCACCGAAAAAATAAAGGGAATTTAAATCGTGGAAAACCATTGACTACAATTGTTGAAAATGCGGATAGCAAGATTAAAATGTTAAAACTGATGAAACCAGTGAAATCTTGAATATTCCACAAGAGAATCTCAAGGAAGATAATAATTTACCAGAAAAATCATATCAATTGGAAATGGAAACTGATGTTACAATTTCCAAGGAGGTAGACGACCCAAAAATTGAAATTGTGAAACCTCAGTGTTCCCAATGCAACAGAGGTAAGTTTTGAATAAAATTTTAAAGAGCACTTATGAGTTTGATTAACAAGGGACACTGTACAGCTGTGTATGTTTTAAGTGCTTTAGATTTTACTACCTGAGGCTTAAAGCTATCAAAAAACACAGACAGAATAGTACCTACCATTCAACTACCTTGCTTTTGTATTATCTAAACGAAATGATTTCTTTTTCAGTAGGTATTTCAGTTTACCTCACACCTTGAGACGCATATGCAAACACATACCGGTGAAAAACACCTTGCACCACACCTGGTGCAAGACTTTTACACAAAAAGGTCATCTTACAAGCCACATAAGCAGTGATAAATCATAAAAAATAATGCCCTTCCAATGCAGCGTTTGTTTGCGAGGTTTTTCAAGTACTTTTAATTATGCGAGCGCATGAGAATGAGAATTTGTGATAAATTAAAAAAAATCCTATGATGAAAGCTCTACAGTATACACCCAGCCCTAGAAACCGTTTAAAATCTTCAAGATGTCCTTCAAGATCAAGTTATTCAGGATTTTGAAAAACTCGATCTACATTCGCTATTTGGAACGAAGAAGATGAAAAGCAACGAACAGAATAGTTTCTATCCGTGCCCCCATTGCGAAAAAGTGAGTAGCTAATATAATATCCCTTTTCGAGAAATTAATTTGAATTTTTATATTTTTCAGCATTTGTGTTCCAATCGGATATTAATGAGCGCATAAAAACCCATAGCGCGAACGCAAGACCATTTGATTGCTCAATTTGTTATGTATGTACAAAACTTTCAAACAAGAAGCTCATCTTAAAATTCACACAAATGAGTACACAAAAACAATAGTCTAAGAGCCGGAAGCAAATTTTGTGGGTGAACGCATAACCAAAATATGAATATGAGGGGATGTAGGTGCATGCATTTTGATATCGAATACAAAAGTCTGGCAGGATTTTTTTGGTGCCCGTAGTGGGGACGAGAGATTGAAAATAGCGATTTTGCCATATTTTGTGTCATGGGTACACCCAGTTCAACTCATTTATTGAAAATGAGAAATGATGCTCGGTCATTTTTCCTTAGTCCACAAACTTTCGTT
Source organism: Dasysyrphus tricinctus (assembly GCA_963921185.1). Classification (NCBI taxonomy): domain Eukaryota; kingdom Metazoa; phylum Arthropoda; class Insecta; order Diptera; family Syrphidae; genus Dasysyrphus; species Dasysyrphus tricinctus. The sequence continues at coordinate 255,176,807 of OY992531.1, read as the reverse complement.
TTAATGATCCGATTAACAGAACTCAAGATATGAACTTTTGAAGCGAACCTTATCGGCCTTTTTTTGGAGACTTTTTTTTTGTTGATTTTTAATTTTTTTCAAATCCCCAAGCATCTCTCGATATGGTGCGCCTAAAATGGTTATATCTTGGTTATTATCTATCAGATCATTAAAAATGAAGTCTTTAGACTCGATTTTTTGGGGAAGTATATTCATATTTCCTCAAGTAATCATAAAGCATACTTTTTTAGGTCTAAGCTATTTTACAATTAAAAGAACAATTTTAATGTTTATATTTATTTAATTTTATATTTTCAGATTCCTTCATCAATACCACAATGGAAAGAAATATCTAAGGATTTTGAAGATATATGGTGGTTTCCTCATACCCTAGGGGCATTAGACGGAAAACATATAAGGATCACAGCACCGGCTCACTCTGGATCAACATTTTATAATTTTAAAGGATTTTTTAGTATCATCTTGTTTGCGTTAGTGGACGCACATAGCAGATTCATATATATAAATGTGGGAGCAAATGGAAAGTCTTCAGATAGCACAATTTTCCGCCAGAGTTATTTGTACAAATCCCTGGAAGAAAAAACTCTTAACATTCCTGATCCATCACCTTTAACCGAAAGAATAGGCAACATACCATATTTTTTTATCGGTGATGATGCGTTTGGCTTAACAAGTTTTTTAATGAAACCTTACAACAGAAACTTGTCTTTGACTGTGAATCAAAAAGTTTTTAATTATAGAATTTGCCGTGCTAGAATGTGTGTTGAAATGGCATTTGGACGTTTAGCCAACCGCTTTCGCATTTTTCACAAACCAATCGAAGTAAATCCAGATCATTGTGATAAAATCATCAAAGCTTCTTGTGTCTTACATAATTTTTTATCACGGAAAATTGCGGGTCCAATAAATGCAGATGATGTTGCTGCAGAAGAATTGCCAGTTAATTTCAACAACATACAGCAACAACACTATAGTTGCTATAAATTTTCTAATAAAATTAGAGATAAGTTATGTTCTTATTGTACAAATGAGGGAAATATACCTTCGCAATGGGCGAAAATTTAAAAATTATATTTATAACCTGTTTAATTTCCTTATAGAAAAATAAAGTCTTCAACCAAAATTGTATGGTGAATTAAGGATATTTTTATTTAATATCCTTCATGATCTTTTGTTTAGGAAATCAGTTCCGGTTATTGAAAAGTATTGATATCTGAATTACATCACTGGGATCGGCAGGTTGATATAAATTGCGCGGAAATTTGGTTTGTATATTTTTGTACTTTATAACAATAGTGGGGAAAAACTTATGTTTTTTGGAAGTTACAAATAAGTATTGTAAGTATTATTTTTTTTTTTTTTGAAAATTGCATACCTGCTAAGAGGCGGGAAATATAATTTTGTTCTTATTTAGTATAACATATAAAACTCCCGTCATTTCAAAACAACTGACTCTATCTGAGTAATTGAAACCGTTTTGAGTTCAAGTCTTCTAAATGGTTTTAAACCCCATTTTCAATTTAAACCAATATTTCGAAAAAATTTCTCCTAGAAACTATTTCACATAGAATTTCGAAAAATGAAGAAATTAGTTTTATATGGAAATTTTTCGAAATATTAGCTTGAATTAAAAACGGTTAGGTACCTACAAGAATCACTTATGTCGTTTTTCATTGAAATCTGAAAGATTTGATTTTAAAATCAAGAATTGCTGTCTTGAATGAAACTTCTGGGCGTACTTTTAAGTGGATTCAATTTCACACATAGCACACATACACGCATACAAATAAACATCACGTACGATGTCATACTAAAATAATGCAAAACAAAGAAATGCCCAACTGAGATTTGCTGTTTGACAGGAAAGTGTTTGCATGTATTACTGAATGCAGATCAAATCTCCCAAACTAGAAAGATCGCATCTCTCTTCTTCAGATCTCATCTTTTTTTGAATAAAACATGAAAAAGTAGAATAAATGCAAATCTTTTCGCAAAAAGATCAAATCTTTTCAACAATAAAAAACGACATTAGAGGACTTTAATTTAGACTCAGTAAAGTTTCAATAATCGGAATAGAAAAGATAGAAAAGATGTTGTGAAACGACAGAGTTTTAATATAGCACTTGTAAGAATTTTTTTTATAATTTCTGTTATTCTTTTTTTATTTGAACTAATAAGGAGTATAGGTATTTTTTTTGTTATGAATAGGATTTCTCAACCTTGAATTATACGGATTACCAAGGAGATTTATAAATTAAAAAAATCCAACACCAAAATGAAAATTTCCAATACCAAAATGAATTTAGTCATTGATTGACTTTCGACAAAAATCGTTTATCAAATGCAAACGATACTTGTTATAAGGGCCATTTTCATTCCTCCAAAAAATAATATTCTTTACATACATTTTTGTTTATTAATTATAATCTTTATTAAAAAAAACTTTTCTTTGGCAAAAGGAAATTCATTAGGTACATTAAAAATGTGAAATGAAAATTATTTAATCGTAATCATCCACCGCGATAACGTCTTGCGATGATGGTGAAGGTGATGCCGATAGGTATTCTTCAATTAATCCTTCTGAATTATTTTGATATTCTAAAACAACTGGTGTTGACGATAGTGGTGGGGCAGATGATTCAAATGTATATGATAAGAAATGCTCAGTTGTAGCTTCGGATACCAACGTTTGAATCTTAGACATTAGCCTTGTTCCCACCACCATTGGCAGCTGCCGTAACTGCATCTCAATGCTACTTCCGAATGATGAGTACATATCATTAGGCACAGTTGGCTCTTTATTTGAAGCGAGGATTTCTTCTAAGGCCTTTTCATATTTTCCTCTTTTAGATTTTTTTGCACAAATGTTTGTGTTTGACGGATTGGCATTGGACTTTTTTAAACTTTCGAAGCTGGAATTTTTTGCTTCCATGAGATTGACTCCGGACTTTGTAACGCAATCAAAACTGCTCTATAATAAAATTATTTGTATCAATATTAAGGAGTTAAGAATTATATGAAAACTACTAACCTCGCTTGAAATGTTTCCTATGTTTTCGGTAGAGTCTCTCATGACCATGGTTGCTTTTATAAAAGACATATCATTGTAGTAGTACAGTGTAGGCACGTGTACATCTCCTCCTGATCCTGATTTTTTGGATGCGTCAACTTTTTTTTTTTCGGCCGAAAAGCTCGTTCTTAAAAATTTAATTTTTTTTTTTACGAGTTCTACCGTTGTTTTGAACTCTTCGGCGATTTCTTCCCAAGCTTTTTGCTTGAGATCATGTCTTTTATAGACTGAACTATTCAGGTTCCACAAACATTCTTTTTTCTTATAAATTTCAATTATTTTTATAGTTTCATCTTTTGAAAGTTTAAGATCACTCATTTTAGTTTGTATTATTAAATTTTAGTTTTTTGTTTTCTTTTTTCAAATAAATTTTTTGCTGCCAATGTGTTGACGCGGTATTGTATTTTTTCAAACTAACGGGATTGACAGAGATTGAAAATACTTCAAAAAGACAGGGAAACCATTTTGAAAAAGGTGAAACGTCAAATTTATTGCCTCGTGCGATGGAAATCAATAATTGCCTCTCATCTTCTAGGCAATATTGCCATTGCCATTGACAAAGCGTCTCCATTTGCATTATTAAAGGCAATAGCAATGAGTGAGGCAATTTATTGCCTCAAATATTGCTAATGGAGCCGCTGGGTTACGCTGTGGCTCCATTGGCAATTTTTGAGGCAATTGCAATTGGAATAGGAATGGCAATTTATTGCGTGGGTGGGCATTTTCATTGCCAGGCAATTTCAATTATAAAATGTGTGTATAGAAATATTTGACTGCAAATGCTGTTCAAATCCCCTGTTTTTAATAAAATTTAATTTTAATTCACCATATTTTGTCAAGTGCGTTCTCATATTTTACGATTTAATTGAAAAAATCAATAAAGAAGCTATTCACAATTACGGGGAATCCCATTTTTCCTCAATTTATCGCTTTGAAGATGGAAATCAATAATTGCCTCTCATCTTCTAGGCAATATTGCCATTGCCATTGACAAAGCGTCTCCATTTGCATTATTAAAGGCAATAGCTTAGCTAACTCTATATGGACATATTTGTTGTTGTATTTAACATGTAAATAGTTTTGCTTTGTTGTCGTTTTTTTCACATAATTTTATTTGGACATGCAAAAAAACACAGCTACTGCCTGTCAAACTCCTATACGTGAGGTCCCCTTTCACACGAAGAAACAAGTTGCTGGAGATTTTTTTAAAGTTTTCTTTTCATCTCCTTAACGCTGTGGCTCCATTGGCAATTTTTGAGGCAATTGCAATTGGAATAGGAATGGCAATTTATTGCTTGGGTGGGCATTTTCATTGCCAGGCAATCTCAATTATAAAATGTGTGTATAGAAATATTTGACTGCGGCAATTTATTGCCTCAAATATTGCTAATGGAGCCGCTGGGTAAAAATCTCTTGTACCTTTCACACGAGGAAACAAATCTCCAGACAATTTTTGAAATTTCCTTTGAAAGTCCATTGATTGAACACAGCTATAACCTAGCTGTGAAAGGAAATGTCAAAAAAATCTCTTCAAATCCTCGACCAGGGAGATTTTGTTCACCCTTCTTTCCTCCTGCCCTTTTCACCATGGAACTGAAAGTTGTTGGCAACTCGGTTCCCTCGTGTAAAAGGAGACAAAAGACTCCCTAATCTTCTAATCAAACAGTCCGACTGAATACAGTTGAGCTTTGAGAGCCTCTGCTAATTTATACAAGAAACCTGTGTTTGACAACAGATGACTCTAGCTGAGAAATAGAAAACAAATATCTACATTGTAGCAACAAAAACAAAATTATTGACGATTGGATTCAACTGAAAGAATTATTTACATATTTCTCTTCCTTTACCTGAAAAAATCCGAAAAATATTAATTATTTTTGTTGTTTTATTATTTTCAACAACCACCATCTTTTATCTTTCTTCCTCTATTCCTCTATCCTAAATAAAATTTGAGTTTGAATGCATCTCTCCTTTTCTCTCGCACTTAAATCGACCAATGAGAAACGTACAAATCCAAAATTTCTGTCAAAACAATAGCCCTTCACTCTTCATTTCCCCTTAATCATCTATCGTCGCAAACTGACACTTCTATACATGCAACAAAATAAAAATAAAAAGAAAGACAAAAAAATTGCGACGACAAAAATTCGAGACGAGCTAGTCGAGATAAAAAGTTTAAGAAAAAAACCAACAACACAAAATATCTCAATAACAAATTAACGGTGTTAAAGTTAATAATTAGTCACAGCGCAGTACAACAAACTGCATACGAACGAAAAATTAGAAAGCCCCATAAAATTAACCAAAAGTGAAAACCTTGTTTGACTAAAAAAAAATTATTGGAATCTAAAGCATTTCCTCTGGGTTGGGTATTTTTCAAGTTGAAGCAAGTTGGAAGAAAATCCAAACTCAGCAATCATTGGTGGAAGAAATTCTATACGCGCGATGGAAGGAAACGATCCTCCTAAATTATCATCAATCTCTGAGCTGGACGACGTACGACTGATAGTAAAGTCAGCGAATCAACAGTTCGAGGACTTAATTGTCCATAGTGAGCCTTCATGGACAATACGAAGGCTGAAAATTCACTTATCCCAAGTGTATCCTTCGAATCCGGTTGGTATTATTCACTTATTGATCGTTATCTTTTTTTTATTTATAAATTACATCATAAAAAACAAAAAAAGTGGGGGTACCTGTTCCTACTCTGCTCGTATCAGGAAAGAAATATTGTGTGTTATCTTATCTGTGGCCCCAGAACCATAATGGTTTGTCTATTTTCTAGAATAATTAAATTTATTTCTAGCTTTCCATTTAGATTCAATTAACCTATGTCCACTAATGTCACTGAAATCGGAATCAAGAGACGTGGAATGTAAATATTTTCTAATTTTTTGTTTCTAACCTTCAGACTGTACATTGATTTTTGTTTTTTGATACATTTTTAATAATTTGGGAGACGAAGACGATACGTAATCACTGAATGGAAAAGATGACGTGTGTTCTCTGATTCTGATGCAACTAGATAGTTTTGTATTATGTCTGTTTACACAGATGATGTTTTTATTTTTTATGAGTTGAATGTCAGCTGATTAAATAATTATGGTAAGCTGGCGGTCGTTTTCTTTAAGTGAATAACTAAGTTTTATGGCTACTACCAAGTTCCAACTTGATAACGTCATCAAACATCCTAGCGATGGCTGCTGAAACAGGATTAGCAAAAATATTTTTGATGTCATACCTACAATGCAGCCTTGAAATCGATACAACTATGGTGGGTGTCGATTTGAAGTTTCTGCCACACTTTGCTAATGCCCAGTACCTTATATGTACTAGTACTTGACAAAAATAAGGCACATTATGTACTTGATAAAAACACCAAGTACAAGTACCTACTTACTTACAGGATACTGTAATACTACCCTGTACATTTTCAAATATACAAGCCCATGTCCAAGTACAAGTTCTTGAAAATGTATTACAGTACCCAGTAATGCGCTTAAAACAAAGTGTGTACTTGATAAAGTACTTGTAACTACTTGGTGTTTTTCAAGTACCAAGTACATTACATACTTGCTTTTGTCAAGTACAATTAAAAGGACTGGTACCTACTTGAAAGTTTAAAGGTCTGAGTCGGCGGTTGACTCAGCTATTCTAAAGCCACACTATATGTTTGTTAACCTATAAGGTTGTTGATGGAATCGCTGGCTTGTTCAGGCTTTGACACAAAATGAAAGAGGAGATCTAGTTAAGGAGGATAAGTAGGATATAAGTAAAACTGAACGATTGGTCGAATTAGTAGACTCAATATGATTAGTTTACTTTTTTCAACACGGTTTGAGATCCAATGTTATTTTTCTTTTGCAGACCGTTCCAGAACAAAAATTAATCTACTCAGGACAATTACTCAATGATGACCTTATACTTAAAGACATTCTACGAAGCTACAAAGATGTTGAAACCGAAAATCATATTTTCCATTTAGTGTACACACCAAAGATTATTGCCACAAAACCTAAATTACCAGAACCCCAGCCATTGTTAAATAATAAAAAACAAGAACAAAAAATAGATAAACCCATAACACCAGTGATACCAGAAACCAGCTCAACTGATGGTCTCCGCCATCGAAATATCGCTCCTTCATCATCATCGGCATCAGCATCATCATCAAAACCTTCCACCGCCACAACAGCAACACCAACGTCACCAATAACAGCAGAAAATGCATCTCAACAGCAAACACCAAATATCGTTAATCCATTTTCCATTCCCCAAGTTGCGAATGTCGCTGGATGTCCAAACAACTTTCCCAATGTAGCGCCTTTCAGCTTTCCGGGTCAGTTTAACAGTGGTGCAGCTTCGGCCCAACAGGCAGCAATGCAAAATTGGGTGCAGCAGGTCTACGCAAACTACATGGAACAGTGTCTTAAAATGTAATTTTCAGTTTTTTTTTAATACAAACTGTTGTTATTAATCTACATTTTCAGGGCTAATGCAACGATGAACGCAGCCCAAATGCAATCAATTGCGCCCAGTATACCAATGTTTATGCCGATTCCACAGTTTATGCCACCAAGCTTTCCAACTCTGCAGACAACAACACCTACTACTAGTGCGCCGCCTGTAGAATTGGATGGGCCTGGTACCAGCCGAGCTGCAAGGGCCGCATTCGCTCCCAGAGTTGTTCCTGTGATACCACCGGCAGTACAACAGCCCCAACCAGCTGTTGCTCCAACTGTGGGGACGGCAGCGTCACCAGCACCTGCCCCAGCACCGGCACCAGCTGAAAACGTTGAACAACCGCAGCCTCGTTTTCCAAATATTGTTCAAGAAGAGCAAGACAATCGCGATTGGTTGGACAGTTTTTACTCGGTCACTCGCCTATTAGCATTGCTAACTCTTGTTTATTTCTACTCATCGCCGCTCAGGTGCCTCGTTGTTGCTATAATTGCTTTTGGGATTTATCTGTAAGGCTTAAAGTTTGTATTCGTAGAAAGTGTTTTCTAATCTTGTTTTTTAATCTATGTGCAGATATCACACCGGATTCTTCCAAACTCGAAGAACAGGTCAAGCTAACAATAGAAACATTAACAACAATCAAAATATTAATGACAACAATGCCCCAGAAGGAGATGCTGCACAAGCGCAGGATACTCCTCAAGTAGCAACAGAAGCTAATCAAAGTACTGCTGGAGATTCAGAACCTTTGATTAGCTCGGTCACGCCACCAGAAGCTGAAACATCAACAACATCACTAATAGCGTTTGTTCGAACATTTGTCGTGTCATTTTTTGCTTCGTTGCTGCCTGAAACCCCAGCATTGTAATATCTATTATTGTACTTTTGGATCTATTTGTTGTAATTATAGTATTCTTGAATTAATATTGTACCATTTACTATAATTCACCAATTCAGGAGTTTACATTTATTATGTATTTACCCCCGGATGCAAATTATTGTTGGTAAAACAAACCAATCACTAACTTTATAACATTTATTGATTGAATAAGTTTTGTTTCTTTGTGTTTACATATTATTGTTTAACTTTTATTAAAAGTGGAGTCACGTTAGCTTTAAATCTGGAAATCCAGCTAAACTGAATGAATTGCTTAAAAGCTTTGAGATTTATTTTTATTGCTTTTTTTGTTGCTGTTGTTGTAAAACACAAAACAAAAATGGTAATGATTATGGATAGAATTTTAACAGTTTTAATATTAACTAACAAAATGTAGAGAGCTACATGTTGGATTTCAGGTCAAGATGTATTAACTCAGTCAATTAAAATCTAACACGTAGTACAACAACAAAAAGTGGCTACGAATTATTTAACTTTTTACCATTCGTGAAAAGTGAGTTGCCACGTTCAAAACCAGTCTTTTCTATCATGATCCTATATATTAATCCCTATACAATTTTGGGTGACTTGAGATTTTTACTAACACCTGCACCTTTAACATATTCAGTTTGGACGGGTTCATAAGCTCACACCTTCATCTAAAGTGAATTCGCTGCAAGTTTGTATTAAATTCTAAAACTACTTCTCGTCTAACTACGTATTTAAGACAATTATTCTGAATGGTTTTTCTATTACATGCAATTGGAGCCAGTAAACGCTGAGTTAATAAATTTAATCAAAAGTTAAAAAAAAATAAGATGAAAGTTATACATATTTCTATTTTCTTATAATGTTTTGCGTTACAAAATCCTTTTAATTTTATTACAAACAAACATATTTTAAAAACAATTTATTCAACATAATAAAAACAAAAACCATTTATAGAATTAAAGAAAACAAAAATAAAATATAAAAAATGCTTTGAAATTGATAAACTTTATATTTATATCGTAATTTTATTGAAGAACATGGCAAACTCACGGGACTATGAGTAATTATTAATTGAATGTTTTTAAAATTAGTCTGCGAAATTGATTATTAACTGTTGCTGTTTTAAGTTTACAGTTTGTCACATACATATATACATATACATACATATTTATATGCATTATGTCAAATTTTACATCTATTGGTCACATGCACATTACTTTAGGTAACCTTATTGTTGCTTGCAGACAGGGAGATGTTCTATCGCCAATTCTCTTTCTACTGGCGATTGACGATGTCTTGACGGCCAGCGTTGGAACATCAGAGAGGCAGGGCATCCAATGGAGACCGTTTGAAAGGCTTAGCCACTTAGACTATGCCGATGATATATGTCTCTTGGCAAATAACATCAGCGGGCTGAACGGCTCTGAAGTTAAAAGGAGAGGCGAGTGGTCTTAAAATAAATAGCAAAAAGACAAAAATAATGCTCACGGGCCGCTCCACACATCAGCGTATTTTAATACAGGAGACGCCAGTTGAAGAGGTTGAACAATTTAACTACCTTGGAAGTATTGTTTCAGCAAATGGTGGTACTGATCTGGACGTTCAAAGTAGAATAAATAAAGCTCGCGCAGCCTTCGGTTCTCTCTCCCAAATTTGGAACTCATGTCAAATCTCCTTGCGCACAAAGTTGAGATTCTTCGAATCCAATGTCAAATCCGTGCTGTTATATGCTTGCGAAACCTGGAAAGTCACGACTACCATCTCAAAGAAATTGCAGGCTTTTGTGAACCGTTGTCTACGCCATATTCTAAAAATTCGCTGGCCGCAAATTATATCAAACGAGGAATTGTGGCGCAGGACAAGCCAGGAGCGGCTGGACGTTGACATAAGAAAGCGTAAATGGCAATGGATTGGTCACACACTGAGGAAACCAAACGATGAAATTGCAAAGCAGTCATTTGAATGGAATCCTCAGGGTGCACGGCGGGTTGGAAGACCAAGAACAACATGGAAATCAACAGTTCTAGCAGAAGCAGACTCCCAGAGAAAGACGTGGCCACAGTTAAAATATCTATCTGCAGACCGAGAAGGATGGAAACGATTTGTTGGCGCCCTATGCCCCAACCGGGGTTACAGGACTTGATGATGATGAATTGTTGCTTGCACAACTCCTAAAAGGTGTTGTGTATATCTAATTTTTGCACTACGCAAATTACTCAAGGGCGTACACCAGTTCTCGATAACCGTGGGAAGACTTATTCAAGAATAAGTATGAGTATAGAAATCTAGCTTTGAGATGCTGATGAAAAAAGTTAAATCTTATGGAACTCAATCCAGTGCACTTCGGTTAGTGATGCAAAGAAAAGTATTACGTTTCGTTGGTGCAAACTGGTGCAAAAATGGAAATTTTCAGACTAAAAATCGGAATGTATCAATTTAGGAGATTACAAAAAAATAGTCTATATTAAAAATTACTTTTCATTCAATTAGTGATACGGAGTGTATATTTTGCTGAATATTTCCCTGTGAACGAAAAAGGCAATGCTAGTAGAAACTTTTCAACTTGAAACAGTACTAACGCATTCATGCAGGCCCGCATCACAGTAGTTGGGTAATTAGAACTGTTATAAATTTTCATGTCTTAAGTTACTTCCAAAAGAAAATACTTAAATTAATGATCAATCACTAGAAATATCATTGGGAAAGTACCTCTTCGTTATATTATTTTCTTCATTTTATAAACAGGGTTCCCTGGTGAAAGGCCGATTCATGATTCATGTGTTTTCTCGATTAACAATAATTTATTAGAAGTTTCGAAAAAATCGCTATTATGAAAAGTTTGGTGTTCACCCCTTTTTTAGCAAAATGTCTTTGACTGAGAAGTTTTCATGTCTATGTTCTTTTAACATTCGGAAAGACCATATTAAATATAAGTCAATGATACCAAAAAATATAAAAAAAACTTTTTTTTTTAAGTTAATTAAATAATGGATTGTTGGCTTTAAAAGAAGATATAGCGTCAGCAGGTAAGTATTACCGTTGTTTTTTTATTATTTTTTTTCTTTTAAGTCAATTGTTTTAGAAAATCGCCTAAACGGGGGGAAATAGACCCTCGCACTAAAAAGATTTTTTTTCTTGTCTGGGTCCAACTTACATGCACCAGCTTTTTTTTACACCTTTTGCAAAACACCCTGTATTACAGTAGATGACGGATATAAGAAAATCTCATATAAGAAAAACTCGCATATAAGACAGGCATTTTAAAACACCATGCATATTCCCATAAAGTTACATACGTGTAAAATGAATCTTATATAAGAAAACTGTTTATAAGAAAAACACTGATATAAGAAACTTATTCTGATATAAAATTTCTCTAACTCATAGATAATTAAACGTCTTTAAGAATCACCCCGTGATAATATGATTTTGAAAGAAATACAAGATACATACCATTTTGAAGTCAATACTTTGGAAATTTAAAGTGATATTTAAAGAAAATTTTTTTCGTATAATGCATTTATCTGATAGAGGAAGTTTTCTTCCTTATATGCAATCTTTTATATAAGAAAACACGGATATAAAAAGGAATTCTTTGCATTTTTTGACTTTCTTATATCCGTCATCTACTGTATAGCTGATATTTTTAGCACGGAATCCAAAAAACTTTGGAATTGACCATTAATTCCACTTGGACCTTTAATAACTTAGAAGGAGTAGGAACACTAATTACATAAGAATTCAGGGTCTTTCTCGAATCTCCCCTAAGATTCTACCTTGATCATTTCTGTATGATAACAGCTTGTCAAGTTATAAATTAAGAAAGCAAAAAAAAGTTAGATACGATTTGTATGGAAAGAAGTGATGAGCAAACTCTAAATATCAATCTAAAGAGCTGACATTTTATGACGCATATTTCCCCCGAAAAATGTCTGTTCCCCTGGAATTTTAAAAGCCATTACGAGTTTCGCCCGAACTTTTCTTGACCTAAAATGAACAAAAAAACTTGGGCAAATTGTTTTCAAATTGTTTTTCCGCAACCGATGGAAGACCGCAATATCTCAGGCAGAGACCTTTCATGGATCGGGAGCCGGATAAGGAAGGAACGAATGATGAAAAAGCTTTACGTCTTTATGAATGATTGAAAAGAGATTAAAAATCACTTTAACCCACATGTTAACACTTCGTTTTGCTCGCAATTTTGAAACGTCAAAAAAGCTGCAATCCAAACTTACTGGCTGAACACAGAATGCAAGCCGCAACTGGAATAGATGTCAAAAAAGCTGCAGTAGATGTCAAAAATGCTGCAGTAAAAGTTAAAAATTGTTCAACTCTTGCAGCTCCGGCTGCAGCATTTTTGACATCTATTCCAGCTCCGTTTTGCATTCTGTTCAGCCAGTTATTAAAAGTTGGCCAACTTGTCCAGCTGCGTCTGCAGCTCCGTCTGCAGCTGCGTCGTGTTCTGTTCGCATCATTGAATTTGTGTGTATTCAAAATTTTGACAGCTATTCCAGTTGCAGCTCCGTCTCCATTCTGTTCTCTGTTCAGCCAGTAGCAAGTACATACATACATCTATGAGCCTGTTTAGATTAGGAAAATTGAGTCCGGACTCGTGAGTCTCATCGTGTCTACATTAGAAAATTTGAGGCGCCTCAAAACACATAGAAACAACAACAACTACCTACGATGTTTTGCGCATTGAAAGAACAACAAAATGAGACTCATGAGTCGGATGTTTATGTTTTCTTCATGCCTCACGACATCCCTGACCCCCCACTTCTCTTGTCCAGAAACCACCGTGAGACCGGTCTCAGCCTTCCCAATCTAAACAGCGTCATAGGTACTCACAAAAAAGAGGAATGTTGTTCACGTGAAACTCATAGACGGTGTTCATACGAGCTTCACGTGAGGCGACTAATTTTGACGTTTTTTATTTGTTTCTCACTCTTATCGCTTAGAAAAAAAGAGATGGCCAAGTGAAGCTGAAGTTTTTAAATTTTTTGAAAATTTCTGCCTCACCTCGTCATCTCTTTTCTTCCAATAAATAGGAATGAGACAAAAAAGAGAGACGTCAAAATGAGTCACCTCACATGAAGCTCGTATGAACATCGTCATATGTACATAAAAAGGCTGATTATTTCACTTAACTCTAACTAAAAATCTAATGACATTGAAAATCGAAGACATTTAAATTTTTTTGAATCAGTCTAATGTACATATACAGGTATGTATGTAGGTACTCGTACATGACATACATACCTATGTACATATGTTTTTTCCTACCTATCTTGAATGATAATTTTGAGACGAAGTTTCACTTCATTTAAGTAGATACACTCCCGTTCACTTAAATAGATACACAATTTTCGAGTGCGATGAACCATTAAAGTGAGTAGAGAATAAGAAAACACATTATCTTAATCCTACCGTCATTACACATTTTATTATCATTTCTTCAATTTTCATGCTAAAATCGTAAACTGCTTTTTCGATCATTTGAATAGGTACACCGTCTATATCATCACTTTTGCAATGAACCTGTTGAGGGTCATGGTTTCTGTGATTAAACATAAATAAATTGAGGAAAAGCGGAGAATGGGTGGAGGAAAAGTCCTTGGCACTGAATTCTTAGTTTTTATGTTAAGAATTTTTTCTTCGATCTAAATTTAATTACCTGAGTAATAAACAAAAAGATGGTGTCGCTATGAAAGGATGAAAATAAAACCGCCTGCTACCTCCGCAAGCCATAGACGCAAAATTCAAAGGGTTGCGTTTAATTCGTTGATTAAAGGGGTTTTAGTAAGTAGACAAGCTTGTTTTACTGCTAGTTTAATTTTGTTTGTCGGATTAAAAATTAGTAGTCGGATCGGACCCAAACAAGACAGCTAGGTGGGTATAATTTCTTCGTTTCGTATAAGAGTTATACGTTAACGCTACACCCCACCATTTTTTCCACGATAATTAAGTTTTTAAAGAGTTGAAGGTATACTTCATTTTGAGTGACATTAAGGAATGGTTTGTTATGGATTTGTATTCTTTTTAAACATTAAGCACTTCAAATAATAGCCAAGTCCCTAGCTAACAACGTCTTGAAAGTGGGGTGCAGTTTTCATGTTTGTCCGGCTATGCGCTTTCGTAGTTGCTGCTGCTGGGTAACTGTCTGTTTTCATATTTTTCAAGGCCTGACTCATTTTGCAATAATAATTGCTTACCTACCTATGCCAATGCTTTGAACCTGTTTCACCTGCACGCTTTTAATTTACGTTTTTCTTCTTCTTCTATCAATGGCTTTGCGTGACCCGTTTTTAAAACCGACTGTATGAAAAACAGTTACAACTTTCGATTGGAAAACAAAACAGGACGATTAGCTAACTCATTTAGTCATTACTCGTAAACATAAACTATTGCTAGTGCTATTTTCGAGGTGGTGTTATCTCTTGGACAAAGTGTTTATAAATGGTCCTTCAACCAATATAAAAGTAAAACAACGGGGAAAAGAAGAGCAGGGTGGGAAAATTATTGAACCTATTCTATTGGTCAGCAGTGTATCTTCCGAACTCCTTAAGAATTTATATTGTTTTTGTGTTATTGTTTTTGTTTTCAATTTATTTCACAAAAATCCCAATTCAATGATAACAAAGACCCCCAGCTAACTCATAATATTTATATTTACGTCAAGTGTAATTGTATTTATTATTAGGTCGTAATCGTAAATAAACTGACTATATAAAAGAGGTACAGAAACACCTCCCTGCAATAAAATCAGGCTATATCCAGCTAATAACAAACTCTTATCAAAAATTCAACAAAACTATTTTTAACAAGAATGCACATACCATCAGTGTCAAAACAAATAAAATATACGACTAGATCGTACAAACTTGCTGTTAAATAGAATAGAATAGTTAGGTACTAAACGAATGCATTTTTATTTAATTTTATTTATGAAAATGCTCTGTAGGAAAACCAGGCTATAAGTAACAAAGGTAAAAAAGTTATAGCAAAAAAAACCAGAATAAGATTCTTTTCTATAACATTTGAAAAAAGAAAATGGTTGTACTGTCTTTGATGAGCAAAAACCAAGATTCAAATTCTTAAAAAATGCTTTGTAGGGGAGACTAGGGGCTAGGGCTAGATGTAACAGAGGGGTGAAAGTATAGGTAGGTACCTATTAGGCTAAAATAAATGGTGTTCTTTGAAAATTTAGAACAACGTGGAAGGGAAAAATATTCCAAAGCAAACAGCAAATCTAAACGTCTTCTTCAGTTATGAATTTGAAAATTAAAAAAAATTTTGTATCGAAGATAAATTTTTTGTTTGTATTTTTGAATTCCTCTTCACGTGGCAGAGATGCAGTGCTGGTTGTTTTTGATGTACTCTAATGTTAGCTATGTTTGTATGTAAAGCTAAAGCTAGGACGGATTCAACTTTAAGAAACTCGTTTTTGTGATAAATGTAATTTTTAACAACTTTGAGAGTTCCATTTGACCATAGCCGAAATATTTCATACACGAAACCAATACGTACCCCGTGCGAGTATGACAAGGTCTTTTACTGTACAATCAGAATCATACATAAATAGATTTCTTCAAATCACCTCTGAAGTTAAGCTCATAGAAACACCTTTGATTTATCATGAGTCAATAGATTCAAAATCGCGTCTTCCTCAACTAACATCACACTTCGCAAGTATCGTTATCATCTAATAGGCTTATCGGTCTTGAGAGTAAATGCGTTATCAATGTAGAATATGAATGCCTTCTATACTGTAACGATTCTCAATCTTTCCATGCTAGATTTTATTATTTTTTTTTTGTGAAAACAAAAAAAATAATCTTATCAAGTCCGAAAAAGCAAACCAGCGTAATCCTCTTTATGTTGCTTTTAAAGCACGAGTATGGCATTTTATCTCGGATCGTCGTCGCGAGAGCTAAGTCATCAGTAAATTCAACAGTGGCGTTAATAATTTTAAAAATCCAAACTAGGCGAAGGAAAATTAAGAAAAAGAAATAGAAAAATTAATTTTTTTTTGTACAAAACGGGTAACAAAATGATGCGCATTTTACAACAGACAAATAATGGATCGAAGATATCATCTGTTAAAGATTTGGTGCGAATGTCTTTCAATAGATGGCGACATGTAATTTATTTTACTTATTTAGTGCACATTTGAACTTTATTGCAATTGATCGTTATTTATTATTTTTAATCTTTTTTATTTGTACTCTATATAAAGCAAGGAAAGGTGATTGCAATTCGAAGAGAGGATCAATCAGTATGGGAACGTCGTGCACCGTTTGGACCATCGCATGTCCAAAAGTTGGTCAAACAAGGAGTGAAAGTTATCGTTCAGCCATCGAATAGAAGAGCTTACCCCATGCAGGTGAGTGATAGTTTTGGGTTTCTTCTTAAGGGACATCGACATACCTATATACAAAACACAAATCTAAAGTGGTAATGTGAAGTGTAGTCAGTTCTTAATAGAACAGAAACATAATTCGAAACCATTCAGAAAACAGTGATTAATTAAGATACCATTCGTGTTTAGTTGACCTTTCTTCTTAGGGTTTAGTAGCACCTTCTACTCAAATTTATTCGAAATTAATCGTATTCTTTAAAAATGAGCTCAAAAAAGTGTATTAAATAAATATAATAATTACATCTTAGAACGAGTACAGGTACTAAGCTAAGCACTTAAAAATAGTTAATAATTTAATCTTATCGCTGCTAAAAAAGTAAATCTTAAATTGACTGCTATCTCAATGTGAGATATTACTCCTTGCTAATGTTGACACTAACTGCTATAAATGGGGCTACTTACATACTATATTGCACGTGACACAGCAATGTGTACCTTGGAGAAAATGTTTTTTTTGTACGTCCTAGTTATAGGTTTAAAGTATCTTTTAATGGCATTTAGGCCCAGTTTGTTCATATTGGGTTAAATCTACAATAAGTTTTTCAAGGCTCAACCAATAAAGGCTGATTAGCGATTTCGGCAATTATAACAAACTGCGGTTAACAAGCACATTCGCGGATTTACCAGTCACAATAATTCTTGATTAAAGATGATTAGCTGTGAACAAACTGGCGGCCCCTAGCCTACCTTAATTGAACTTTCGTCTCGGTGATTTGAGTAAGATCTTATGCCTACGAAGCAATATTCCTTACCCCTAGTATTCAGTACACTGCACATAATAATTTCGAAAACAACTGGGTATTTTTTTTTACTTGAACCATAACGTTTTTGTCACTATCCACAAGTTTTTTAAATGTTTTTCTTAGAACCAACAATTAGAATTAACGGAGCCATGCAGGTGCCAAAAAACTGATAAGGAAAACCATATTTTCCCCGACAACAACTCCATTTACTTTGTGATGATTTTTAGCAAAAATAGCACGAAAGATCTTTAAAATACAGGTTCAAAAATGTTCCATAATTAAGGAAGAAATCAGACAGCGAAATGCACATACAATTTCCTTAAAAATGTAACAAAACCGTGTTGTTTATTTGAATTTTAGTTTTTGATTTTTTTCAACTGTCTGATGAGGAAGGGTGTTACCCTGCCCAAAAATTTTCATTTAATTTATTGTATTTCAAGTTTTTTGCATTAGATCGTTAAATCCTTAAAGTTGCAAAGCTATAAAAAATGGCAAGTACGTACGATCTGTCTTGCATTTTGTTTTATTTATTCTTTTAATGTGACAGCTAACGTTCTAATTAGTTATTATTAGGAATTTCAGGTATTCTTTAAACAAAAGTAGAGCTTACATACATACAATAACTTAAGCTAAATTAAATTCACTAAACAAAAGTTAATAACCAACGGGATGCGATAAGAACCATTTGTGATAGATACTAACAATTCGAAAACGATTCACATTTAGTAAAAAAAAAAAAAAAAATATACCCAAGTGGCAAGTATTGCTATGCAAAAAAAGATAACTCAATTTCATTTTAGTTTGTGCATTCGTAGCAACAATAATAATTATTATCTTCATCGTGTTTGTTCTGTTTGCAAAGTATTGTAAACATTTATTCAAATAAATAGGCGCCTTAATAATTCAAACTGTTGATATTATATTTGCTTGTTTTATTCTTATCATCTCTGCCTCGTTCAATATTTGATTATACATCATTAAACAACGCTTATCAGATATTTTTGGCTACTTTGAAGAGGTCATACCGATGGATAAGATTCGAAACTTTCCATATATAACAGTTTTATCTATATCTATGGAATTACCTATATAAAGGCGGTTGAATAGACCTTTTAAAAAGGAACAATTACGTGTAAGGGTTTTTATTATTGAATATGTTTGTTTGGCCCATAAGCATGCTTGCTTAAAACCGACAATGCTACTACATTCAGTCCTGCGTTTCTGAGAGAAAATGGTCGCACTAGCCACTTTTCAATATATTTGGTATAACTTGGAAACTAAGCCGAATTTGACATTTTTACTTTTAAAACTTTTTGTTCAAAATTAAATTTTCTATTGAAATAAATAATTTTAAAAATTGCATAAAACAATTTGAGCAGGGAAAGTGAAAAAAACAAATAATTTTAAACTACGCATAATTTTTTTGAAGCAAAGATAGACTATAGACATACATAGACCAAATAAAGAAGAGACTAAATGCTTAAATATGGCAAGTTCAAAAAGTAATTTTGTTCAAAATTGATACCCATTTACCATTTCTTATCATATTTCGCACTTTTTGCCCGAAAGCCTAGTTTTTGGTACTACATGACACATTTAACATTCCTTGCACCTAGCACCAAATCTTTTATTAGCTGCATTTTATTATCCACATGATCTGATCCGGATCAATTTCTAACACGTGATTACAAACACAACATGGGATCCTGCTTTTTATCTGGATCTATTTTAATGATCCAAAAATTACTATTGTGAATGTGTCTCATACATTGCCAAGAAAAGAGGCAACAGACAAGTGGAAAATAAACAAACATAAGGCAAAAAGAGACGGATATATAACTAGGATCCTATCTGTTTTATTTATCATGATCTGATCCGGATCAGATCCGGAGGATAATAAAATGCGGCTATTATTCGGACCAGCCATTCAGTGTGTAGGTCTGAAAGCATTTGAATAGGGCTCTGGACCTTTGGCACCGCATATGAGGGAAATTTGATAAAAAATGCCATCTAATTGGTCAGAAAAGGTCAACTGGTCTCGGAAATTGGTCAGCCATATACAACTTGTAATCGAGGCTTAAACTTTCTCAAGGTCGCTCAAGGACAAGCGCGATTTTTGGCACCTCATTTATGGGAAATTAGCAAAAAATGTATACCATCCGAAAGATTTCTAGATCGTGATAAAACGTCAACTATTTTCAGTAATTGGTCAGCCAGAGATTTTTTTTCTATGAATTTTTGAAGTTCGTTTCAAGGTCACAAAAAAAACTTTTGGCACCTCATTTGGGTCATTTAAAAAAAAGTATTTGAAAGGCCACTTCACGGTTGTGAAAGGTCAGCTATTTTCAGAAATTGGTCACCCACAGATTTTTTTTTATGAATATTTAATGGATTTAAAAAAAAATCCAAGGTCAAAACGATTTTTGGCACCTCATTTTAGGATAATTTGCCAAAAATGTGTACCATCTGAAAGATATCTAGATCTTTATAAAAGGTCAGCTAGTTTCCGTAATTGGTCAGGTATAGATTTTTTTAATGATTTTTTTTTTTAATTTCAAGGTCATAGCGATTCTTGCAAAAATTTAATACTATCAGAAAGGCCCTGAGAACTATAGAAAAGTTCAGCTAGTTTTAGTAATTGGTCAGTCATAGTTTTTTTTTTTAATGAATATTTAAATTATTGTTCAAGGTCACGTGCGATTTTTGGCACCTCAATTATGGGAAATTTGAAAAAATTAATACCATCCGAAAGGCCCTAAGATCTATGTAAAAGGTCAGCTAGTTTTAGTAATTGGTCAGCTATAGATTCATTTATATGATTTTTTTTTAAGTTTTTTTTCAAAGTCATGAACGATTTCGTGACCTTGAAAAAAAAATACTTTAAAAAATCGTAAGAAAGAATCTATAGCTGAGCAATTACTAAAACTAGCTGACCTCTTATATAGTTCTCAGGGCTTTTCTGATAGTATCAAATTTTTGCAAATTTCCCATAAATGAGGTACTAAGAATCGCTATGACCTTGAAATTTTGAAAAATTTATTACAAAAAATCTATACCTGACCAATTACGGAAGCTAGCTGACCTTTTATAAAGATCTAGAGATCTTTCAGATGGTACACATTTTTGGCAAATTATCCTAAAATGAGGTGCCAAAAATCGTTTTGACCTTGAATTTTTTTTTAAATTCATTAACTGTTCATAAAAAAAATCTATGGCTGACCAATTTCTGAAAATAGCTGACCTTTTACAACCGTGAAGAGGCCTTTCAAGTTGCATAATTTTTTTTTTGAAATGACCCATATGAGGTGCCAAAAGCTTTTTTGTGACCTTGAACGAACTTCAAAAATTCATAGAAAAAAAGGTCAAAGGTCCAGAACCTTTTAAGCGACCCGGTAAACAAAATTGCGTACTTACATACTTTTTAAATATTCTCTATAGTCGTAATGTCATATTTGATCAAAATCTTGATTTCGAATATTTTTATGAATAAGATAGATTTACCGAAAAAGGGGTTTTCGGGCCAAAACTGCGAATAATTATTAGAAATTGTAAAGTTTGAACGGGTATATCTCTATCAATTTGAACAAAATTGCTTTTTGAACATGCCAAATTGAAGCTCTTAGTCTCTTCTTTGTTTTGTCTGTGCATGTCTTAACCCTATCTTTACTTCAAAAAAACAACAACCGAATTTTGAGATATAAAACTTTTCAAAAAAAAAAAAAATTGTATTCAAAAATGTATTTTTTTTGTTATTATTTTATATATAAATAATTCAATTCTAACTCGTTTAGCCAATGATAAAGTTAAAAATCCAAAATAACGTTCGATGGGAGTTGCCCAAAATTATTTTCTATTTAATAGTAGACCGTATACTTATTTAAGCATACAGACAATTTTTCATAATTTTTGAGTAAAATGAGATTTTTTCTTCGGGTTTTTAACATTTATTTGTATTATTTTCTTAAAATATTTTGAAGAATGTCAAAAATCTTTATAAACATAGTTATAAAAAACTGGTTTTGAATATATTGAGTTTTCAAACAAATTAATAATATTTCTTAAAACAAAAAAACTTATAAGACCTCCTTTACCGGCTTCGAGGAAATCGAAAGTCATTAAAATTTTTCTTTCGGAGATACTTTGAAAATGTTGTATGAATAAATAATAATTTATTGAATTTTTTTAATTTGTGGGGTCATTTTTTAAAATATTGAAATTGTGAAAAAATTGTATGCCTTACGTAACGCTAAGACTAAATTTGGTTTTTAGAAAACTAAGTGTAAAATTCAAATTTGTATGGAAGAAGCAGAAATGCATTTTTTTGAAAATAAAGAGTCAGAATTTAATATGATTTCAAGAAAATTATTAAATAATATGAAAATTCTACCCAAAAAATATTAAATTCCGTGTTCAAAATTATCAATGATTATCTTTAAAATTAAATACATTTTTGAAAGCTACAAGTTTTATTTGTTTCAAAAATTAAATGGCTATTTTTTAGACTATTCAACTCTGTGTAGGTTTGTGTTGTTAAAATCACTTGTGAAAAAACAGATGACGGCAGCTGATACAAAAGAAATTCAAGGTATCTGAAATTTACTGAAATTTTCAAGTAAGTAGATAGTTTTGCAGATAGAATACTCAAACTCAAGGAATGGTTCTTGATTTGATGTTTCAATTGAAACCAGAATCATTCCTCGCGTTCGGCCATCTAACTGATAGGCTATCCATAATCCAAAAAAATTTCAGATACCTTGAGTTGCTTTTGCATCAGCTGTTTTTTTTACAAGGGATTACAACAACACAAACGAATCCGGATCAATAAAGATACGCAGCCGAACCCGCCCATTCACGCACATACTTTCTTATGAAACATCATTTTCTGCAAACAACAATTCGCAATTTATTTGTCCCTTTTCTAGAGAAATAGTATCCGCATCTCATGCATATTTGAGTTTGCCTGGAACTTTTTAAAATATCAACTATCGATAAGTCCCTTTTTATATTGGGAAATGCCATGGGGGGCAAACCATGAACATCGAAAGAAGATGTCAAGAAAATAGCTACACATATTTTAAAAAGAATATCGAAAATAAGGATTTTTCAGATAAACATATGTATATTCGGCCTGATCCAGAGGCAGAGTGGGGCAAATCATTAACTCCGATAAAAAAAGAGAAGCATTTGTTGATATTCATACTAAAATTGAAAAAAAGACATGTAAGTAGCGTGGTATTTCCTAGGGCCAGGGGGGGGGCAAGTGCCCCTCCTTGCACCCCCCCTCCGGGCACCTATGCTAGCACCTAATTGTTCCTTAATAAACTTCATTTTCCGGTCTATTCAATAGCCTATACAGATACCATAGTGGCCCAGAACAAAAATAGTCAAGGGAAACAAATTTTCCATTTTGTTGTCAAATAACTGATGTGAGCCATAGGGCTCTCCACGAATACGTCAGTGTCAAGCAGCTAAATCACTTTGAGGGAAAACATTGGCGGCGGCAAATCTAATGGCCTCTTCGATTGGGGACAGAATGACAGTTCTTGTTCTGAAAAGAAGACAAAATTGTTCTGGATTTGATTTCAGAATCGAAATGAGAATGAGAATTATTGATCAATTTTATAAACTTTTAGATATCCACAAAATAGTGCATAAAAGTGAAATAAAACAATAGATATCACAAATGTTTTCCCTCAAAGTGCCATTACAAAAAGAAAGAGATAACTTGGTAGAAAGCCCTATAGGCTTGTTCGGGAAAATGAAATCGCGGAGGGTTCAGCGAATTTTATCCGTCAAAATGTGAGCAAGCAAATTTGTTTTCTCAGTAATTTGACAGCAAAGTAACTCAGGAAAATTGTTCACAATACTGAGATTGCTGAGAGCTCTGAGATCTCATTTTCCTGCCAAATACTTTTTTTTCAATTTCACTCATTTTAGCCAAGCAATGTCACATTTTAAATTTTTACAGATAATTTCATATACATACATACATACATACATATGAATAGTTTTGATTCCAAACACAAACCAAAAATTGGTTCAAATGGCAAATGGAGTAATAGGCCGAGAGCCGGGTACTTTTTTTCTGCAATTAATTACGGAACTGATTTCCTTGATGGAATATGTTCAGGGGTGTCTCCCGACTGTAAATCCAAGTTGGCGGGACTGGGGAGAGCGAGCGTCAGCCACCATCTTGGAAAACGCATTTTACCAAATATCTCGTGAACCATCGTACGAATATAATAGTAATTTTTTTTGAAAGTAAATATTCCATTCGGTAATTTTTTTTTCTAAATAAAGTTGTGGTTGTAAATAGTTTTTGAGAAATTAAAGTAATTAAAGTAAAGAAAGTACAGCCTCCAACCGTCTACCAAATAATTGAAGAAATTATTTGAAATGTTTTATGGCAGAAAAAGAAGACAATAAGACAACATCGACATTTCAGTAACACGATTACGACAATATTAACTGTCCTCATTTAGGAAAATTGTCAGAGAGGACTGTCCTCTCATAAAAGGGACGGATGGTTGCTAACAGCTTACAGTTATATAGATATCTTACATTTTATAAACCCGAACAAAATTAGGTTTTTTCTTTTAAAGTTTAGAAATACTCAACCTTCCTTTTTGCTTACCCCAATTTATTTTTTAAAAAAACTTTAGAAATACTCAACCTTCTTTTTTGATTTTCCGATAAAATTTCATTTACCATGATAAGTCCTTTTACCTTCACGATTAACCATAAAAGATGGGTCAAATAATTATTAAATCAACCAAAAGATTGACTTTAAAAGTTTGTTGGCAACCCTATACTATATATTAGCTATTAAATCCTGCAGCATAGATAACAAAGGCAACAATAATAAGTTATTTATTCGAGGAGGAATGTATTATTAACAAAATACGAATGTTGAAACTCTGTAAAATCAAAAAAATGTTTGGCAAATTTAAGTTTCACGGCTGGCCGGTGGGTGGGTGGTTCATTTCATCGTATTATGTAGAGTGTTTTGTTTATTTAGCATTTCGATGATTCGCAACATAACTTTCGTTTTATTTTTGTCAATGACTTGACAAGCTTTCGTTTCATTACTTTAAGATTTTGCCTGGAACGGCAATTTTTTATGAAAATCACATACATTATTAAAAAGGGGCCAGTTGGTTGATTTTTAAAATAGTGCGGGCCACGGGTTCTTAACGCCAAAAAGGGGCCATTTGGCAACTAAAGGGGCCAATCGGCAACGCTGCCTATAGTTAAACTTTTAAACGCAAGCCCAATCTTGCGGGATTTAGCTTAATATTTCTTTTCTGGTGTGCTTGTAGTTACACATTAAGTGCTAAAATGTCTCTTTATAAAAAGAAAGCCAAATAAATTCTTATGACAACATAGTACAATAATTATTTTTTAACTATATATTACCAACTTTTCTTTTTAATCTCCTCAAACCCTGTATTTTCCGATTCTTTTTATTCTTGCCAACAATGAATAATACCCCTCGTTTACCGAGAATAAATTCTCCTACGATCAACTACAGAATTATTAATTAACAGAATTGTGAAACCAATGCGTGTGTATCACAAACGGGAATTCAAAAATGCGGCAGTAGACGCGTCATAAAGAGTAAAATTTAAAGCTTAATCTGTAGAAGAATCCAGGACATCAGGGTGGATCTGGATATGGGTGGGCTTTGGTAGAATTGACTGCATTGCAGCAAAAGACAACCAAAAAACAGGATTACAGATTAAAAAACGTTTTAAAACGGCCATGCAATGCGGCTTACGACAATGTCCCTGTAAGCTTCATAAATGCCACACAACATGTGCAATATTTAATGCACCATCCATATACCCTCATCCTTAACAGAGCTCCCCATTTAATATATTGGTCTTTTATCTCTTTTAAATCAGGCATACTTGAGCTCCGGTGCTGTTATCCAGGAGGACATTAGTGAAGCGTCCGTCATTTTTGGTGTAAAGCAAGTTCCTGTCGAATCGTTGATTCCAGGAAAAACCTACTGCTTCTTTTCGCATACAATAAAAGCCCAGGAATCAAATATGCCCCTTTTGGATGCCGTTTTGGAGAAGGTGAGTTATTGGTTGATGGTGATATATGTATAGGGGGTGGGGTTGAAATTAAGTGATAATCCCTTTTATTAAATGCATTCCTTTGTAGAAAATAAGGCTTATCGATTACGAGCGCATTGTCAATGAAAACGGATCCCGTCAGGTTGCGTTTGGCAAATATGCGGGAATCGCTGGTATGGTGAATATTTTGCACGGAATCGGATTGAGGTTATTGGCGCTTGGCCATCATACACCCTTCATGCATATCGGTCCGGCACATAACTATAGAAATTCTTCAATGGCGCGCCAGGCAATTCGTGATTGTGGTTATGAGATTGCATTGGGAATGATGCCACGTTCGATTGGACCATTGACGTTTGTGTTTACTGGTTCGGGTAATGTTTCGCAGGGTGCTCAGGAAGTCTTTCAAGAGCTGCCAATTGAATATGTTCCACCAGAGACACTCAGGAAAGTTGCTGAACATGGAAGTAAGTTTGAATTAATTTAAGAATTTTGACTACCAAGATGTGTATTTGCAAAAAAAAAATGTTAATTTTGTATTTAAGTTGGTACGTCTAAGGTGGCTCTATGACTTTTCAGCCATGGGTTGTTCGAAAATGGATTTTTTTTTATAAATAATTGTTATAATTCTTGCTCAAATAATTGGATTGATTTTTTTTTCCAATTTACCACAAGGGACTATTTTTTGCAGGTGCTCGAAAAAGTCTATCCTTTTTATAGATATCACAAGCATCTGTATATATTTGAGTTTATTTAACATTATTTGGTCTGCCTTTCAGGTCAAAATAAACTCTATGGCTGTGAAGTGAGCCGATCGGATCATTTGGAACGTCGTGAAGGAGGAGGCTTTGACCATCAGGAGTACGATGAATTCCCCGAACGTTACATATCGACATTCAACAAAACTATAGCTCCATATGCTTCGGTTATTATAAATGGAATCTACTGGGCTGTAGGAAGTCCAAAGCTCATCTCAATTCCTGATGCCAAAACTCTGCTGCGACCAGCAAATACTCCATGGTTGCCAACAAGCAAGGGTTCGCCTTCATTGCCTCATCGAATGTTGGCAATTTGTGATATCTCAGCTGATCCTGGTGGTTCTATTGAATTTATGAATGAATGTACGACAATTGATACACCTTTCTGTTTGTACGACGCTGATAGGAATAAGGATACCAAAAGTTTCAAAGGACCTGGAGTATTAGTGTGTTCGATCGATAATATGCCAACGCAATTGCCTCGTGAGTCGACAGATCTCTTTGGAGAGTTATTGCAGCCATATGTTCATGATATCATTAGGAGTGACGCTAAAAAGCCATTGGAAGAAGAGAAATTTCCCAATCCTATTCACTCGGCTATAATCGCTAGTAATGGAAAGCTTACGGAAAACTATGAGTACATCCAGGAGTTAAGAGATAATAATGCGTAAGTACATTTCAAAACTCCCAGAAATTTTTGAAATAATAATTTTTCAATTTTTGTTTCTGTCTAGAATGAAGTCCCGCCACAAAGTCGAAGGGAGTCAGGAATATCACAAACGGATTCTAGTTCTAGGAGCTGGTATGGTTTCTGCACCTTTAGTAGAATGGCTTCATCGCGAAAAGGGTCTTTCCATCACGGTTGCTTCTCAAGTTAAAGATGAAGCCGATAGACTTGCCCAGAACTATCCAGGGGTTGAAAGTCAGTACATAAATGTCACAGAGAGTAAGGCACATCTGCAGGAACTCTGTGGAAAAGCTGATGTAGTTATATCCCTCCTTCCATATAGTCTTCATGCAATTATCGCCCGGTATTGCGTTGAAGAAAAAACTCATATGGTTACTGCCAGTTATTTGAATGATGAAATCAAGGAACTCCACGAAGAAGCCAAGAAGAACGGAGTAACGATCATGAATGAAGTTGGTCTTGACCCAGGTATTGATCATTTACTCGCATTGGAGTGTATTCATGATGTGCAAGAACATGGAGGTGTTATTGAGTCATTTGTCAGTTTTTGCGGTGGTTTACCTGCTCCGGAGCACTCTGACAATGCATTGAGGTATAAATTCTCATGGTCACCTAGGGGTGTTCTCTTGAATACACTTTCCGCAGCGAAATATCTAAATAAGGGACAAATAGTTGAGATTTCTGGAGGTGGCGATCTTATGTCAAATCCAAAAAGCCTTGAATTTCTGCCAGGATTCGCCCTTGAAGGCTTCCCTAATAGAGATTCCACAAAGTACTCAGAGCTTTATGGTCTCGGAAGAGACATTCACACTCTGGTTAGAGGAACAATTCGTTATAAGGGTTTCTCTGAGTGCATTCAACCGATGCAACTTCTTGGACTCATTGACCCCGAGCCACATCCAATGTTGCACCCTGGAGGACCTGAGGTGACTTGGAGGCAATTAGTTGCAAATCTCTTGGGACTGGCAGACACCAGTATTTTCTATGAAAACTTGAAACAAAAATTGACTGATCGTGCCGGAAATGCAGATGGAATTGAGAGTTTGGGACTGTTAGAGGATACTCCTGTAGTTAAACTGAATACACCTTTGGATACTCTGAGTCACTATCTTTCAAAAAAATTGCAATTTGGTTAGTTTTTTTTTAGTTTGTTTGCACAAAAAACATATGTAAACATTTATTTTATCTAAAATCCAGAAACATCTGAACGTGATTTGGTAATTCTGCGACACGAGATTGGTGTCCGTTGGAATGATGGACGTCGCGAAGAACGTGGTATAAACTTTGTAGCTTATGGACAACCAAATGGACATTCAGCTATGGCAATGACTGTCGGAACACCTGCAGCTATTGCAGCAAAAATGATTTTGGATGGTAATGACATAAACATTTTAAATCTTCTTTTTAAATAAGCCTTAAAAACTACTGTGTATTTTTTCAGGTGAAATTCAAGAAAGAGGTGTAATTCTGCCATTTACACCTGATATTTATCGACCAATGCTATCTCGACTAAGGCAAGTTGGACTGACAGCTACTGAAACTTCCAAGTGGCTGAACTAAAAAAATTTTATAAGAAACCAAAATAAAAAATAATTTTTAGTTATTAATTTATGTTTTGTTTAGGTATATACAATATATAGTTACGTTTTCGTTTTTAACTTATTCATAACGTTAGAATTTTCAATAAACAAGATCAATGTTTGTATTTTTTTGATTTTTGAATTTAATTTTCTATACATAATATGAATCTACTCAAAACTACTTCCAAATTAAAAGTCTAGGTAAGTTAGTACTTAAAGCATTTTTGCTGCTTTGCTAATAGTCCGGGAGCCCACCGTAAGATTACCTATCTCATCGCGGCCACGCAAAAATTAGATGCCAACCGATAGCTTAAGTTCAAACATTTACAAAACTGCTGGTCGGACAAGCTTTATCTGGTCGCAATGGTTAGAAAATGCACTTTTAAGATTGCAATGACCAATGGTATCGTGTAGAGCAGCGGTTCCCAAACTTTTTAAGCTGTGGAACCCTAAGCAATGCCCAAATATATTTCGGAGTCCCATCCTGACAGTAGCAAAAAATGAAAAACAACACATTTCAAAATCAATTTTTATTTAGTGTGTGGAATGAATCTGTTTCATTGTTTGATTTATAATTGACAGCACAGCGGTACGTTGTAACAAAAGGTAGCAAATTTAATATAGCTTTCTTGGCAAGCTCAGGGAATTCATTCTTAAGCTAGAACTATAAAGGCTCCCCCAAACCAACGTGAAACATTCGCCAACGACGCGAAATCATTCACAATAATACAAAATATGAAAGATACACAATGCTAAACAAACAACAAAAAATCGCCTTTGCGAATCATTCGCTATGATTTCGCGTTGGTTTGGGAGAGCCTTAATGCTCGAAGGGGCACTTAAGTGGGCGGAAGAAATCAAGCGAATGCACAGAACGCATATGACGCCGCTATAATTGCGGAGTGGAAGGTTTCGTCAAGTTTCGTTTAACTTTGGTTACTTAAGTAAAACTGACATTTGGTGAAATAGGAATGCCAAAAAGAGATAGATGATAATAACATTATGGGTGCGTTCCCCTTCTGACGGTACGGTGATTTGTTCGCACCTTTATGTTTTCGAGGGTCCTGAATCCGAATCTGAGGTTTGCCAACAAAATTTCATGACGCAACATGGAAAAAATGCAAAAAATAATGCAAAAATGCAGTTTTTGGGAGTTTTTCACTAAGGGCTCGAAAACTACCAACTATTCGAAAATTACATCAAGCTACCATTAAAGGCATACACAATTTCCAACTAACCCTATTCAAGGTCTTTTTCTGAGACCACCCATTTTTTCTCAAGCGCTAGTCGAAAATTGATATATTTTTACTGTTTTCGAAAATCCACTCGAAAGCGCTAAGAAATTACTTTGTGTGACAAAATTTGAATTTTTGTCTGTAACATGAACCAAGATATATTTTTCTGATGGTCTTTGACGCGCTGAGTTCGAATCTGGCCTTGAAATTGCTCTATCACGTCACGTTTTTGAGATATTCAAATCATGCATTTTGTATACAAAGTTGGGGATTTTTTCCTCGAGGTAATTTTTTTGGAAAAATGTTTATGGTCATTCTGAAGTGTGAACATTTTGCTTCAAAATTCTATTTGAAACTTTCAATTACCTCCATTCGTCTTCGAGAAATCTATGGTTTTCGTCTTACTACCTAATTCGAAAAATCCAGTCAATTTCTGCTCAAAAGGGCAAATTGTGGGATTTTTCACAAAGTTATTTCTTAGCGCTTTGGAGTGGATTTTCGAAAACAGTAAAAATACGTCAATTTTCGATTAGCACTTGAGTCCAAATGGGTTATCGCAGAAAAAACTTTGAATAGAGATATATTGGAAATTGTGTATTTTTTCAATGGTACTTTGATGTAATTTTCGAATAGTTGGCAGTTTTCGAGTCATTCATGAAAAACTCCCAAGAAATGCATTTTTGCATAATTTTTTGCTTTTTTTCCATGTTGCGTCACGAAATTTTGTTGGCAATCCTCAGATTCGGATTCAGCACCCCCGAAAACATATAGGAAGGCAAATATTAAAACTACCCCACAATTTGCTCGCAAAGAGCCTTTTTGAGCACAAATTAACTTGGCTAAGAGCCAGAAATATATTTTTCTTTTCAAAGCTGCCAGTTTGTCTCTTCTAAAAATACTGTAATTGATTTTTCCTGCAGAGCTGTAGCAGTTTCGTTGATCTTCTCGAAAATGTCTGCAAGATAAGCTAATCATCATGCAATACATCAAAGAGGTTTGCAGTTGAGGACAAATTTTTTTCCAGTTTGAACACATTCAACTCATCACGAAGTTGAAATAACCTGGATAAAGCTTTCCCTCTGGAAAGCCATCGGATTTCAGTATGAAGAAGAAACGATTCGTACTGACTGCCCATATCTTTACACACTAATTTAAACAATCTCGATTGGAGAGGACGACTCTTAACAAAATTTACTATTTTCACAGCTTCACCGAGAACTTTTTTTTAAATCAGTTGGTATTCTTTTCAAGTGCATAACGATGGAAAATACAATTGCCCTGAGTAATAGATCCGAATCTAGCTAAAGTCGACTTTAAGAAAATATCCGTGGAAATAAAACACAAATTTCACTTCTAAATGCTTAGTTTAGACCATTTCAAACTTAGGTTCAGCTGCTTCTAAGCTTTTAGTGGTGAAATTTGTGTTTTATTTCTACGGATGTCTCAGTTAAAGTCGACTTTAGGCTACATTCGGATCTATTACTCAGGGCCAATGACTGCTGGTACTTCTAGGAGCAAAGTTTTTAATATTTTTTGTTTTTGCGAAACCCACAGGTAGTCACGCTCGTCTTTCATGTATATTTATTAATTTCTAGGAACTGTCCTAGGGAGTAACGATTTAGTTTTCAAATAAAAAATCAAAGCCCATATCAGGCCTCGAAGTCTTCAAATTGACGAAAATCATTTATTTGAGTTATTTGGAGTGTGTAAAATTTTCAAATCTTGTTTTTTCGAGCGAAACTTACAATTAGTATTATTCATCAGTGTTCATAGGGGGGTAGGAAATCCAATTGTGTTGATTAAGCACATCAATCGTTTGCAAACCACCCTGGAGGTAGAGTTAACAGCACAGTGGTGTCTACTGTAGGCCTAATCAACATAATATCTTATTAATATTTTTATATCTTTTTCATTCTTGAGAAGGACCTGAAAATTTGAAAATTCATCGCCAAAACAATCGTCGTTTTCGTTTAGTTTCTGACGACTATGGTCGCAGGTTTCCACACTGCAAGTCTTGCAAATTGGTGTAGATTTCAGAGCGTAGGAGGCGTTTCCGAGAAATAAAGAAATGAGAAAAGTGGGCGTGACAGTGGGCGGATTTTACTAAAACCAATTTGACAATTTTTTCTCATCCATAAGAACAAACTCTTAAATTTTCATGGAAATCCTTGGAGCAGTTTCTGAGAAACCAAGAAATAAGAAAATTGGGCATGGCAGTGGGCGGATTTTACTTTAACAATTTTCTTAATTTTTTATTTGATCATATTAACTAATTATGAAAATTCCATTCGTATCGGTCGAGCCGTTTCTTCATAAACCATGATTGCAGAAAAATGGGCGTGGCACCGCCCCTGCAATGGATAGGAGGTCGCCAACTTAGATTTAAGTTGTATTCCTACCCCCGAAACGACCTGCAAAATTTCAGCCTGCCGCTATTTTTTTCCATTTGGTCAGTAGAAAAATTTCTCTATTTACTGGACTAAAATGTTTGGACTAAAGCTATCGGTTTGCATGCAATTTTGCGTGGCCGCGATGAGATAGGTAATCTTACGGTTGGCTCCTAGACTATAGGTTGATATTAAGTGAGTGAAGCAGCCCCTCAAAAAGTTGGTAAAATTAATTATATCGAATAGTTTATAGCTTCATATTTTACCGTTAATAAAATGCAACGTTTCTTCTATGTTTTTTTTGTTGCCTTGCTGACTAGATATAAATGTAGCGGAGCACCCCTTCGCAAAGTGGTTAAGACTTTTTTAATTGAATGTCTTATTGCTTACTATATTGCCATTAAATAGTTTTTCATTGGTCTGACAATTTTAATTTTGTTGTGCTTAGTTTTCAATGTTATTTTAGGCTGACTTTATATAAATTTTTAATATACAACTTCTTTTAGTGAATGATCAAAAATGTATTGGAAATTTGTCGTTTATTAGTTGTAACAGAATAGAATGACCGAGTTGAAATTGTAACAACTCATAAATGACAGCAAACTATCCACACAACCAATTTCCAATCAGCGAATGTTGCTTTGACTACTTGACACTAATGCCATCTACCCATTCTGAATGAGTAAAAACAAAAATGGAAATTCTATGAAACTAAATAAAATTTGAAGCAAAAAGCTCAAGCTCCATGTTCAGTCGATGTCAGACGCTCAGAGGCAGAGGCATAGATGCACGAACTCACAGACCGATCGACGCACGCGCCCCGACACGTGACGGTACGGACTTCTTTATAATTAGAAATGTCAAGTTTGTTTAAAACTTACAATGTGACAGATTTTGCGCAGGAAAAAAGAGGACTAAGCACTTTTTTCATGCTAGTTTCGGGGTCAATCCTAAAGGTAGAACTATAATAGTCGGAAGGGCACTGAAGCTAATGTCAAAAACCAACGAAAAGTAGCTTTCCGTACCGAAAAAAGGGGAACACATCCATAATGTAACTATCATCTTTCTCTTTTTGGCATTCCTATTTCACCAAATGTCAGTTTTACTTAAGTGAGGTGCGCTCGGGAGCGCACCTCACTTCCGTAACCAAAGTTGAACGAAACTTGACGAAACGCTCCACTTCGCAATTATAGTCGCGTCAAATGCTTTCCGTGTATTCGCTTGTTTTCTTCCGACCACTTAAGTGCCCCTCCGAGCATTATAGTTCTAGCTTAAAGTTTACTCCAGAAACGTGTTTTCAGACAATTTAAATCAATTTATATCACATCGTACTTTAGTGGTTTTGCAAAGTAAATCATCAAAAACCTATCACTCTGTGAATGAGTAGTATAACATAACTTACATGAAAAAAAAACAATTATTGCCGTTTTTTCCCCTTCTTCTTCTGTCATTCTGCCTCCAATCGAAAAGGCTATTATTATAGCTCTATATTCAATCTTCAACTGAAAAACTGTTTTTTAGTTATAATTTATTTTCAGAATTAGCTAACTCTGGGGGGTCATTCCGTAATTTTTAAAACGATAATCGTCAAAACGATTATCTTTAACGATATCGTCTATAATTTGCTTCACGTAACTCAATCACTATTGTCTCGTCTATCGTTTTTTTGGAATTAACGAAATGAATTTGAAAACTAGAGTTGCTGTCAAAACTAAAAATCCTTGTCGTTTTATTTGAAATGTCACGTTATTTTAAAAATATATGTAATTGCAATATCATCCGGTAAAGTTTGTATTTGTGGATAAATTGATTCTTACGATACGCAACAATATAGCAAAAAGTCGTGAAAGCAGCTGGTCCATCAGAGTGTCCCCTAAAAAATACGACTTTGGCCTACAAGTGGCCCAGTGTTGAAGACGAATATGAAGATCGAATATCCGATCGAATATCCGATCGAATACACAGCTTGAGCTATGTTTTTGCAGCAAGGCAATGCCTTTAATCACGGTCCCGGTATTTAACGGTTGACATAGCATCTCCTCTTAACCTCTACGATTAATACGATTTCCAATTCTTTTGTTATTAAAAAGTGTAAAATTGTCAAAAGATGTATGATTTCCATCAAAATTATTTAATATTGAATAAAATACATACAACTTATTGCTTTTTATCAAAACCAAATAGAGCAGGCACCCTTTAGCATAATGGCTATCGCGTTTAACTATACGTGAAAAAGACGTCTCGCCACGCGTCTGCAGACAATTATCGTCTTACGCGATGAGAGCCCTGTTTGACATACATAGGTGCCTGCATGGATGATCGATTAGTTTGGTATAAATTGTCGAATTTTGATCACTGGGCAAATACTTCTTAATTATTCGATTATTGGGTAAGTATGAAATAACCCATAAATAAGATTTTTTCTGAAAATTCAAACCATGAACTGATATGTATTTATGTCGTAATTATTCAATAATTGTTTTGTTTTCATATTATTTAAAAAACAATGGTTAAAAATCAACGAAAAAGCATTTATCGCTCTTAAAACGCTCAAATAATTACCAGACGATACCTCTTTAGCTATAGTCTAAGTTCTATCGTTTCGACGATAGCGTTTTGACAGTTATTGTCTTACGTAAAACGAGATTGCCCAGAAGATAGCCACTTTCAAAGTAACGTAGAGCAAGACTATCGTCTAAACGATATCGTCTGGCGATAATCGAAATACGGAATGACCCCCCTGATTAAACTCAGAGTTAACTCTCAACATAAGTCTTGTATCAGCAAATATTTCTTGATATAAAATTAGTTTATGAGTCAAAAGTCAGCAATATTTGTCTTGACATTTTACAAGATTTAACGAAAATATAAAGTCACTAGGGACCTTTTTTTTTAAATAGGTGTGTTTAATGAATCTATTCCGAATAGAAAATTACAGAAAAGTACAGGATTGTGTGTTCCATGAGTAAAAACCTTGTCCCAAACTGTTCTACATTCTGTCACTTCGTGTTCCATGACGCTTTTCAGAACAGTTTAGAACAATAATTCCTGCAACTACTTTTGAGGTGGAGCAAGTGAATGAGAAATGTCAAATTACCAGCTGATTTGTTTGTTCGGGATAATAATAAGGTAAAAATTCATCACAGAAGTAGTTTTTTTATATTTTTGGACTTAACATGAAGAAAAAGTCATACAAGAATAAAAGAAGTGTGAATTGATAATAAATTTGAATCAAAAATGAATGCAAATAAATTATAATTGAAACATTAGACGTGCTCAGGAAAATGAGATCTCCGACGACTCAGTGTCAAAAACTGAGCAAGTGAATCCAATATTTTCTTTCCTCAGTTATTTGACAGCAAAATTTCTGAGGAATCCTGTTCACGAGACTGGGATTGCTGAGGGCTCTGAGATCTCATTTTCCTGAACTCGCCTATTTTTAAATTTGAAATTACACACCTGATGGGCAATCGTCAATCACGTCAACACAAGGCTGAACTTTTCTGTTCTTTCTTGTTCTGATAGTTTCCACACACTTGTGCTGTTCTGCTCTGTTCTGATCTAGTTTTTCTTCATTAAACACAGCTAATGTTAGCCGATTGACTGATGCACAATCGAAATGTCATGTTGACATAATTTTTATCTGTGCATACCTCTGTTCGTGTACTTTAAGTGCAAAAATCTATCAATTTAATTTTTGTATATGAAGTTTGACAGGACTTTGGGCAGAAGTTTTAAGTTTTGGGAAGTACACGAACAGACCTGATGTCATAATTTTTTTTTATTTAAATTGTAGGCTAGTTCACTTTTCAGAGATTTCAGCAATTTCCCTCCGCTTTAACTAGGCTTAGGGCAGACGGCTTTATAGTCATGTCTCAAAATAAATGTATAATACTATTTTTGTAAATCTAAGATTAATAAAAATACTATTTACTAACTACCTAATTAACTAACTAGGCATAGAATGAGAGGAATTTTAATACGTTTTTCACATTA
The DNA here is from genome assembly GCA_963921185.1 of Dasysyrphus tricinctus. Classification (NCBI taxonomy): domain Eukaryota; kingdom Metazoa; phylum Arthropoda; class Insecta; order Diptera; family Syrphidae; genus Dasysyrphus; species Dasysyrphus tricinctus. Next base: position 255,140,500 of record OY992531.1, on the reverse strand, counting down.
TTGTTGACCAAAATTGTATCCAATCCATGGACAAGAATATTGCAAATTGAATTCTACCTCATTTTTCGCAGTAGTTCATCTACCATACCTTGCTTTGAAGTCTTCATTAACTTAATTAAATCAAAAATTTAAGAGAGAAAAACAAAACACTTAAAAATTGTATATAAACCCTTTTCCTCCAAAAACTAGTCATTTTGATTTATTTCCGGTTTGGTGACATGGTAGCCCATTTTTAACTTTGCCGCAACTTGGCTAATCCAAAACTATATACGCTCGTAGCTTTTCCAACCCATTGTCAAATATTCACAAGACCAACCAGAGAAGCTTGTTTGAAAATCTCTACCCACAGCTAAGCCTTCTAATCCTCCAATTAAAAGCGGTCACTGAACATATACACAGTGCGGGTTGCCTGCAAAGCTCCATTGGATCTCCACGCAGTGGTGGCAGGCAGCCGACTCGACTCACAGATTTATTTGAGCAAATAAAAAATCCGTCTATGTCTCGTGCCAAAACCCAGTTATACCATATGCTTGAGAGTTGAGAGGGACCACAATGCAAACGACCAACGAACGATGACGACGAGAACGACGACAACAAGAAGTCTAAGGGAAAAATGTAGATTTTTAGGAGAAACAAAACATAAAAAATCCTGAAATTCACACGAATCTCGTCACCACCACCACCACTCCTACTCTCACCCAAATTGCCATCCACAGTCACATGGTAAATTAGATTCTTGAAATGTATATAGGTAGGTAGAGTAGCCCATATTTTTCTTAGTCCTTTGGCCCAGCCAAGCCAGCGCTCCAGACTCAAGTATCATCACATTGCCCTTTAATTCCGTGGCAGGTCGGATGGGGGCTTTGTTTTTTTTTTTTTTTGAGTCCCTACTATACTTCTCCACTTTTGTATGCTCATCGTCCACTTTGAATGGAACCCCGGAATTCATATAAGGATACAAGGTTGGTGGGGGCGAAAGTTCATGCGGCGCGTTAGATAAATTGCTAAGAAAGTGCAGCAGGGCAATATATATGGTACTTCTGGTTCCGCACTTTAGTAGCAAATGCTGTTTCACATCATAAATCTCGTTAGTTCTACATTCTAAGTTCTCACATTCAAATTAATACTGCCAGATGTTCTTAAATTGCTAAGAGCTTTTTATAATCAATGAAAATGATGAATATTTTGGGTTATTCAATTTTTTCAAAAACGGCTCTAAAATTATTTACTAAACTACTTAAAGCCTAGTACGCTGCTGATGCGAAACGAAAAATCCCATACAAAAATGACACAACGAAATCATAAACTAAAAATTTAGTTCTACTTTTCGTTCTGCAGTACGCTGTTCGATGAGCGAAATTGAAAATTGTAGCAGATTATTTGGAGAAGTCTACACTCTTTTTTCGCAAACAATTAATTACCCAGACCATTTATTGTGTGCGAAAAAATGACATTTGTGTTTTTTCGTGTTTATTTTTGTTGTTTCTTTCATTACAGCATGGATGTTGTGATTTTTTTGCATTTGCATTTGTTTTAATTTTTTGAATTTGTGCAACTGTCAATGAATATTTTTCCGCTTCGTTTTCGTGAGCATTTCGTTGTCTTGTTGGAGACCAACTAAAAATTTCGTTTCGCATCAGCAGCGTACTAGGCTTAACTGTGATTTTTTAAATATTATTGAAACAAAACAAAATTTTCGGGGAAAAAAGCACAAACGGAGAGAATTTTTATTTTTTTTTTGAGAAAATTGTCTTATTCTTTGGGTTTTCCATAAATTTCGTTCGGTTTAAGGCCTCAAAAATTTTTGCTGAAATTTTGAACATAATGAGTGCTAACTTCAGAGAAATGGAAATAAAATAACGTACTTCATAACTACAAAAATTAGTTGTTAAAAACTAAAATCAAAAAAAAATTGTTTGTACTATTTTCATACGTTTCCGTTATTTACGATTACAATTGAACCAAAAGAGCCTGTAATTTTTTAATTTTTCTTTATGTAGAATGTAGATACCTAGAGTAAATTTTCTCGTAAAAACAATTTCGAGATTTTAATCAATCAAATTCAAATCTAACGCTATGATCGCTACGCAGAAGTCTAAAGATGTGGTTTCCACTTAAAAGTCCGTCGCTCCAAAAATTGGTACAGATTTGATATTTTTTGAAAAAAAAATGTTCGAATGTACTCCTAAGGAATTTAAAGAATATATCAATTCACTTATGTAGTCCTTTGATGAGCTTTAATTTCAGTTTCCGAAAATTTCTGGTAGAAATACTTAACATGGGGTGTGAAGTTATTTGAATCCGTTCTTAGAAATTATTATTGCAAGTCATTCGAAACGAAAACATCTGGCAACAATGCCTTAACCTTCTATGGCGGAGGGTGGCCACGGTGAAACTGCTGAGGGAAGAATTTTTGTTTTTTTTCTTTTAGAAAAAAGGATTTCACTCTTGATGAATGGGAACAAAAGGAAGAACCAGAGAATAATGTTTTGATGAATCTTCTTTTCGGCCACAAGAGATGTGTTGCAATGGTAGTGAAAAATCGACATTTTAAAATTTAGAACGCTCCTGGTCGTCGGGGTTTCGGGGTGTGTAAAGGGCGAGGGCAGCTACCGAGCTTAGATGAGGACGAGGACGAATGAAGACACTAATTTGTGTTCAATTAAAATAGAATTCAATTCGCGGAAACCGCAGCAGCAGAAAATGAGTTTTTGTATTCATTCGTGGTTTGCTTAAGGGAATTGGATTGCTTGTTTTTTTTTTGTTCAAATCAAGGTTGAAAGGACAGATTCAAATAAGACAATTCAATATTGTCATGGGGAAATTACTTTCAGCTGAAATAACTAAATGAAGTGGGTTTGCATATATGATGGAAGTGACCTTATAGATAGAAAATGTTGTCACAAGTCAATGCTTTCCAGTAAATATGGACTTTGTATACCTATTAGTGCTGTGTGTATTTATTTTTTGTTTGATGTTTTGAGCGATAATACAACATGAGTTCCGGGTCAACGAAACTTTTAACCACGTGACTTCGTTTTTCTATTGGGGTATTTTAATCCAAACAGATAAGAGGGCTTTATGCTATGTATGTATGTATATGCTCTAAGATGATTGTTACGAGGCAAAAATAGTTCATCAATGAATAAATATTATTTAAAAATTTATTTACTTGTTTTGCTAACTGTAAAAGTGATAAGGTTAATGTATTATATACGTATTAATGCAATTTAATATTTTTGTTTTATTTTTGTAACTAAATGGAATGGGAGAGATAGCACTGGAATAAGATTTCGCGCTAATAACCTATGATAACATTTGGAATAAATTGAAATCTGTACGTAGAAAAGTTTTTCATGAACTCACGGTACTAAGATTAGCTGATGTGGCTAAGCAAATATTTTGCAAATAATTTGAAATATTATGTATGTTTACTAGTAAGTTGTAAAGGTGCCTATGGGGCCCCCCTTCCCACAACCATTTGAGCTCGTCCAGCCTTTAATTAACATATCGTCGGCTTTCTGTCAAAACCTCGTAAGTCTGTTATACAAATTTGCTTAGAAGACACAAAAAACCGATTTAAAAAGTAATAAAATGGAATTCTTACATTGGTTTTTAAACTGGTTGATAGAACCAAAAGGAACCATGATGTTCCTAGTATCAAGACATTAATATTTGAATTCAGTGATTTGTTTTGTTCTTAACTACATTAAAATGACATTTTAAGACTTACGAGGTTTTGACAGAAAGCCGACGATATTTTATTTTAAAACGTTCTTAGAATTCCCTATTAACTTGAGCCTTAAAACTTTGATAGTAGCTCAGAACGTATGAGAGAACACTTGTTAGGTAAGCTTCAAGTCTCTCACTCATCAACAAATTAACTTAACATCGATTCCTCAATTAAATCTTGAAAAGAGATACCCATAAAAAACAAGCATCGATTTAAATAAAACATATACGGGTCAAAAGGGCATCCAGTGCAGATAACGGATAAACAAATATGAAATTACTTTCTTTGAAAGCAATCACCGAGACTGGCTATGACGATTTCAAAAACATAAATAATTCACGTTTTTGTGTCGTTTGAGGGACTATCGAAAAGCCATTTTAAATTACTGACACTTTTAATTTTGTCAACCAGCGTAATTATTACCTTTGATTTTTGTACTGTGGCGAATACTTACTTTTTTATAACGGACACCGATTCGAGTTTTTACGATTTTTGGTCAGTTAAGCAAAATTGACATTTCATTTTTCATCCGAAAAAAGAAAATTTTCCTTTTTTGTGTGTACCTACTCATTTCGGGCGAAATTTTTCGTAGTTTAGAGCTTAAATTGTCACTTATTTTTTGATGACGAACGAAAGAAAACCTAGGCAACTGCTGCCTTTTGCGCAAGTTCTTTGTTTATTTTAAGCCAAGAAAAGTTCAGGTGAAACTCAGAATAGCTTTTGAAATTCCGGGGAACAAAAATTTTTATGTGAAATTTTTGTCCTGTGAAACTCACAAATGATAGCCTCAGGGATAACTTTTTAAGAAAGTAATTTCATATTCATTATTTACAACGGATGCCCTCTCAGACCACATACGTTTCAATTTAATCGACTCTAGGTCTAATGCCCATATTTGGGCATTATCATTTTAATGAATTTTCACTTGCGATATATATATAAAGGGTGTTTTTTAGACGTGTGGTTTTCGGCAATATTTTTTTCGGAGTTGGTCTTTTTGACAGCTATCACCTGATTTATGCTCAGTTTGGTTTTCCATTTCATAATGAATAGACTTACTCTTGCACAACTTTTGCAAAACGTGCAAATTTATTACCAAAATAATGGTTCAATTCGCACGCTGCGATGAAAAATGAAGCTGGCCATAATGTTACAGTCAATGGGGAACGTTATAGATCCATGATTAATTTCTTTTTCGTGCCTGAATTGGAGTATGTTGATGTTGGTGACCTTTGGTTCCAACAAGACGGCGCTACATGCCATACAGCCAACGAAATAATCAAAAACGCGTTATTGCTGACATACGGGTGGTCGAAAATTGGGCCTCTCGGCTGAAATTTATTTGAGCCAGCCGCGGTGACCACTTGTCAGTTTTTAAGACCCAAAATTGTCAGTTTTTAAGAACCAAAAACAACGCGTACCTGCTGCCATACAATTTTTATTAGTATTTTTACACAATCGTATTTTTCTCAAAAACGGCTCCACAACTTTTCAAAATATATATATTCAAAATATATATTCATATTCAAAATTCAATAAATTACTTTTAGTAAATTCTACCTCTGAGAAGGACACCATTCTTCAAAAAATGGTTATTAATGGTACCTCACAGAGAATCATTTTAGATTTTCATCAAAATCCTATAACTAATCTTAATCATTTTTTTTAATAAGGAAGCTTTCGAAAAAATAGTATTGCTTAACAAAATTAAAAATAAATAATTTTTTGGATTTTTAAAAAATGTTTCAATTTTTTTTTTGAAAATCAAATACATATTTCGAAAACAACTTGATCGATTTTTTTGAAACTCGTTACTTAAGAGTTTTTGACCACTTATGAAAAAATAACAAAAATACAAAATTTAAAAAAAAGCGAAGGAAAATATTTCTTTTTTCTCAAAAACGACCTCACAGAATGTCTTATTTTATTTTGAATTTTCTCATTATCGGCTGAATGGATTTGGAATATTTTTATATATACAAACTTCAAATAAGTTCTAATAATATTGCGGATCAACATTTTCAAAAAATTTTTTTGTGATTTAAAAAAAAATTCAAATTATTTTCTTGAAAATTCGATATCTCAAAAACTGGCTGGCAATTTTTTTTTTGAAATTTTATTTTTATTGTACATAAATAAATACTTAAGATTTGTATACGAAAATTTTTCTTTAAGAATGTTTTAAGAATTTGAACACATATAAGAAATTATTTTGTATAAAAACCGCTCCAACGCGATTTAAAATTTTTTTTCCACACAATCTTATTCAATCAAGAATTAAGATGGCATTCTTTTTTACCACAAACTGTCTAAGGAGTTGTTTAAGCTAATTGAAATATCGTATTTCATGCTCCTGAACATTTTTCTCTCACAATTTCCATGTTTTTATATACCATTTTCTTAAACCCTCAGCATCTTAAACTTGCGACCCCTCGTGCATTTTATTTATTTTCGATTTTCTTCGGTAATTTTTTGTTCAGAAGCTTCCAAAAAAATATGTAAATTAATTTTTCAATTTTGAAAAAAGTTTCAAATAATTTCTTGAAAATTTGATACCTCAAAAACTGGATGAAAATTTTTTATGAAATTTTATTTTTAATTTAATTTAATTTTAATTTTATTTTAAGATTTGCATACCAAAATTTTTCTCTAAAATTGTTTTAAGAATTTGATATATACAAAATTAATTTTTAATTTGTTTTTTAAAAACTATCAAGAATTAAAATGGCGTTCTTTTTTGCACTCTAAACTATCAAATGAGTTGTTTTGCCTAAATTAAATATGGTATTTCATGCTTTTAAACATTTTTCTTTCATAATTTCATATTTTGTACAATTTTCTTAAACTCTAAGCCTCTTACACGTAAGAGCAAGTACGTTCGATGCAGTCGCTTCTGCAATTTAATTTTTTTAGTTTTATGTTTATATTTAAACTTTCTTTCCCATTATCTCCCACAAACTATTCATAAAATACTGTCTTCAACAGATTGTGCATTAATGTAAATTAATGATCCCTGATGGTTTTTCGGTCTAACGATTACACATTTTTTATGTACTTAGGCTAGGACCGCACTTGCGATTTCAATCGCAAGACTGTTTAGTCGCTAGAAATAGAACACATGAATTTTAATAAGAATGAACGCACATGCGACCTGGAAATCGCGACGATTAAAAGTCGAAAATTTGTTCCATTTTTCTAGCGATGCGATTGTCGAAAGTTAAAATGAAACAAACGGACTTAGATGGTTGTGCTCGCAATTGCGATTTAAAATAGCGCGACTAGAAAATCGTAGTCGCAACTAGAAAAAATTATACACGCACTTGCGATTTTCAAACGTACGATTATTTAGCTGCAAGAAATGAGACACATGGTTTTAAATGTGAATGCACACGTATGCGACTTTAAAATCACAGCGATTAAAAAAATGGAACCAGATCTATTTTTTGAGCGCTTTTTCTGTCGTGAAATTAAATAGACGCATGTGCGTGCATTCATATTAAAAGCTTTATGTTCTATTTCTTGCGACTAAAAAATCGCGCGATAGATAGCCGCAAGTGAGTGCATGGCAATTATTTGTTGTGACACCGATTTTTTAATCGCACCGACTGAAAATCGCAAGTGCGGTCCTAGCCTTATTCATTTTTCAAAAACTGCATATGAATTTTTTCTGTTGACTCTGGATTTTGTTGGGCCATCTCCTTTTAGGCAAATCGATTTATACCCATTTAGGCACTACATCGCTATATGTTAAATGGACGTAGAGACACATAGACGTACAGACGCATGGATGTACAGACGCGTAGACGTACAGACGCGTAGACGTACAGAGGCATATATGCGCGGATGCACAGTGCACATATTAAAGGTAATATCATTAGAGTTTTGACTTTTATTCAGTCAATATTTGTTGTGCTTACGCGTGTATTTATCCTCACGTTCACAGCCATTTTTTATTTCTGACAATTTCAATTTTATTAATTTTTTTAATACAAAACAAATACATATGAGAAAATTAATACCTTAATCTCAACCCAATAATACAACTCTTTCCTATTCTCCTATTATTTTTACCTAATGCCTATAAGAGCAATTAAATATAAGAATTCGTATCTTCCCTTAAATTATGACTCAGTTTGATCCTCTCTCTATCCCATGTTTAAATTCCTAATCTTGCTTATCACACGTTTGCCTTGATAAAAAGATTAAAATCTTGAATTCAATAACTTATTCAGCAAAATTCTCAGTCAAAGTACATAAATGTGTCTAATCTACACACAGCTATTTCCAATTCAATAAAACCTTAAGAATTGAGCATATCAAAAATAATAAAATTTAATCAAAAAGAATCATCTTGCGTCAATTTTTAATATATAAATAATTATAATAACGCACAGTCAGCATTCACTGTACAAACACCGATTAAAATTACTCCAAGATTTATTAATTAAATTTAGGAAACACAACTTAAAAAAAAAACCAACCGAGTAACAAAGGGCAACAGCAATTGTTGGAAATGGGAAACAAATAATTCGTCTACCCTTCGCTTTCCAAGCGCTCCGGTCCCGCGCTCAGTTGCTCTAATCGAAGAGCAGTTGCACCGTTTCGTTTGCTTTGCGTGCTAACTTAGTTTGCTTCAGACCGACAGTTGTTCAAGACGTTCCTATTTTCTCATACTTGCCTTATGGATTCGGAATCGGGTTCCGCCTCCTCCTTCTCACAGTTTCAATAAATAAATTATAGATTAACAAAATACCAAATTATATTTTTTCTACAATAAATCGACGACGACGACGCATGTATCAGAGATAGAATTCCAGACGGTCGATTGTGGTAACTCACTGCCTCACTTTAGTCAATCTTATCGCAAGCCTTGAATGCGTAGGCCAAAAAATTGTCCTTGTCACATTTTTGGGGGGGTTTAAATGTGTTTTGAAATAAACGATCTGTATTTATATCAGATTAATTGTTAAGATTATTATTTATTAGAGTAATAATAAATACTTGGAAAAAACCTATAGAAAGTGAGTGAGAGTGGTAGAGAGGCAATTAGAAGATTAAAGTGGCGTGGTTTTGGCACTTTGGGCGGTTTATCTGAATTGTAAAGTGAATTAATACAAGTAACGTCAGCTGTCATCCTCTGTATATGAAAGACGCACCGGCATTTCAAGTGATTAAATACATAAGTGGATAACAAAACAATAAAATAAAAATAGAAGTTGCCAAGTGCAAGTGCATGTGTTCTTCTTTCCCTCATTCTCGTGGATTATATTTTCAAATCAGGTCAAGGCTTGAAGGCAACCGGCTGCAGTGCAGGAAAACCAGGAAAATGTTTGGAATAAAATATTTAACTGAAGCCCACTTGAGGGGCTTCGAACGTTACAAGGTAAGTGTGCTTGCTGCCATCACACAAGAAATAACCCTTAGCGGGTTTGTTGTTTTTTTTTGTCATTAGGTGTAATAATTCAATTTGCTGAATGAATCTTAAGTGAGACAATCTTGACAGCTTGTAAGACATAATAATGTGCATTTTTAATAGTTTATTACATTTGACATTTCAACTGGTAACCGGTATCAGCTGATTGCTTATGGGTCAAGGGCTTCCCTCCCTCTGTGTATAGATACCAACCTAATTATAAATGAATTGGAACTTGGGATAGTTAAACCTTGTGTATGAAATTTTATGAGGCACGTGCTGTTTTTAATTTTGTTGAGCTATTAGGACTTGTCTATAGACTGTGGCAATTGTATAATATACAAGAAACACTATGTACGGTGAAGCAAAACGGCTTAAAGCACGATTTTCATGACATATGCTAATTGAAAAATCGCAATCAGTGCACTAACAAATTAAAATAGCTCGAAACTGTTCATGCGAAACATTCTCATGTAAACAGGATCAAAACGGCTAAAGAATTACACAAAGCAGTTTTGGTGAAGCAACATACGTTACCCTAAACAAAGCCAAAGAGCGTTTTTTTTTTTTTTCAAAATCACATCTCTGTTACTTTTTAGCTTGTATTTTAAGAATCTATTTTCAGGGAAGTTAAAAGACTTCTTTCAGTTAAACCATTAGCTTTAGTAAGTTAGTCATGATTGGTTATATCTACAATCAAATTGCTAAACAGAATTTTTCCTGCCCTACCGCATCGCTAAAAAAAACATAATTATTTTTAATATGAATGAATTCGAAGTAAGTGCAGACAAGATTAGTAAGAAAAATATTGTTTTTAAGATAAGGAAGTCCAAGATAATAAGCTGTTTATTTATTTTTGACTAAGCTATACAGTCCAAGCTCTCTTTTCAAATATTCCACTAATAACTACCCTCTTGCTTCAATACAATCTCATAGTTAAGAAACAAATGATTTTTAAATAAAAGTACTAAAAAATGATGCATTTTGATTAGATTTCAATTTTTTCGAAAACATCTATCCGGATTCTGATTAAATTTTGAACAAGCAGATTTTTTATTTTCTGCAATATACATATGTTCCTAGGTGAGCAATATCTATTCTAATAAGTATACGAGTGTCTAATAAGGTATTGAGTTTTCTTGGACAAATTGCCTTACATATATGTAGGTACTATATATGGCAAATAATGCATTCCTAAAAAAAAATTAACTTGAGATTTTGATCAGACTTGTCATTACGATAATAGAGCTGAGGAAAAAAGTGGGTCTCACAATTCTGTCTGTCTGTTCGTTTACAGCTTAAACAGCTGGATCGATTTTCTAAAAACTTGGTACATAGTAAATAATGAAATTGAAATTTTTCTAGCAATTTTTCATCCTGTTTTTTTCTCAAAAACATTTCCAAAACTTTTCTTAAACAAATTCAATAAATTACTTTAAGAAGAGGCTACCATAGTTTGGAAAACCATTTTCAAAAAATGCTTATTAGTGGTACCTCCCAAAGAACTATTTTTTTTTAATTTTCGATTTTCTTAAAAACGGCATGACTGATTTCAATATTTTTTATACAGAAGCTTCCAAAATATAAATATAAATAGTATTGTGCACCAAAATCTTTGAACAATTTTTTTTTGAGTTTTTAAAAATATTTCAAAATTTTTATTTGCAAATCAAATATTTTGAAAATGATACTATCGATTATTTTTAAGCTTATACTTAAGAATTTTTTAACACTCATTTAAATAGTTAAAGAAAAAAATTTACTTTCATGACAAAGTAACGGTACCTACCATCCAAACAAATGTTAAAAAACAGGGTTAGGACAATATTTTTTTTTTCTCTTAAACGGCCCCTATGATTTTGATGAAACTTTTTCCGTAAGCTAAAAGTTGTGCGATCTAACACACAAAAAGTATAATATTATACACTTAACTTATTTTGAATTTTTTCATTATCAGCCGAACGATTTTTGATTAATTTTTAAATACAAACTTGAAATAAGATCAAATAATATTGCGTATCAAAATTTTCAAAAAACAAAGTTTTTTAATTAAAAAAAAAGTTTCAATTTATTTCTTTGAAAATTCAATATCTCAAAAATGGGTTGACAATTTTTTTTCTCTCATTTAAAATAAAAACGGTGATTATTTATATAAAAGGGATCCCTGTGAACATATCATCAATTTAAAATACATAAATTAAATTATTTTGAGATTCGATTTTTACTTGCTATAGGGCAAGTTTTGGATTCGTGCAAAAAAAAATGTCGAGATAACAATCAAACATGACATTACGATGAAAGAGAACACGAAAAAAGTGGGTGGGAAAATTCTGTCTGTCTTTCCGTACCTCAACCTACAGCCTAAACCACTGAAGCGATTTTCTTAAAACTTTGAACTTAAGGTTTTTTTGTAACTTTCTAGAGGGGAAATTGAAATTTTTTTTTAAGCTCAAAAAATAACGGTACTTGCCATATAACCGTTAAGGAAAAGCTTATTTATCTCAAGAACAGCTCCAACGATTTTGATAAAAAATATCAGTATATTATTGTAGATATGATGTACCTTTCAGTAAGAAAAAAAATCACCAAAAACATTTATTAACGCGTACCTGCCATATAACCATATAACCTTTTTTTGATTTTTGATTTTCTCATTAACCGGTCATCCGATTTCAATGAAATTTTTTGCACAAAAGCTTTTTTGAAATATAAATAATACTGCATACCAAAATTTTTGAAAAAATTAATTTTGTATTTTTAAAAAAAGATTGAAAATTTTTTTTTGAAAATTTAATATTTCAAAAACGGGTTGATGAATTGTTTTGAAATTTCAGTTTTAAATGTATATTAATATATACTCAAAATTGGCATACCAAATTTTTTTTTCAAAAATGTTACAAAAATTTTATATATAAAAAATTAATTTTTAAGAAAACGGCTCCAACGATTTTAAATTTTTTTTTTGCATATATTCATATTTTTTCAAGTACCTAATCAAATGGCATACTCTTTTTTGAGCTCTAAGTTATTTATCAGGCTGTTTATACAATTAAAAAAACGATTTAAATGCTTTTTATACTTTTTCTATAATTACTTGAATATTTTTTAAAGTTCTTAAGCCCCACACAACTTGAACATAAGAGCAAGTACGTGCGATCCAGTCGTGCATTTTATTATATTTGATATGACAGAATTTCGTAAGCTGTTTTCAATTTCTTTTGAAATCATCCCATCAGTTTCTTTTTTGACATTTCATTAGACGCTGAATTTCTTAAAAGGTTTGTTTGTTTTGCTCATCTCTGAATTCCAGGAAGTTTTTGAATGGTTTTACATATATAAAACTTGTGTTTTACGAAATTTTTAAACTTTTTTTTTGCAAAAGATTGGGGAAGCAATTTTTTTCTTGTTTTCATTATGGTACCATACAGAAAGCTTAAGTCCAAATTTTCGACCATCAACCCTTTGCAGGGTTGCCGCTATATTGATTTAAGGAGTGAATTTGCTTTTAATGAAAAATATCCGTAATTTTAAGTTTATCGAAAAAATAAAAATGCATTCCTTACAAGGAGAGTAAGTTCTACAAATTTGAATACATGGTATTTTTTCAGATTTTGTGTATTTAACGATTTATAACTAATTATAAGCAAAAAATGGAGTTCACACTTTTTTAATCATTTTTTTTTCTTTCAGTATTACGCGAAAATTTCTTACAAAAGTTCTAGTTATCACTATATCCTATAGTTTTGTCCTTAACATTTTCTGTTTCTAAGCAATTATTGTTTACCAACTGCATTGCCTGAAAGGTATCCATTATCATAATTAAGTGTTTTAAACATGTGAGTGGGTTTTTCTCAAATAGAAACGGATAAGACATTCTTTATTTTTGAGTTCGTTGAAGTACTATTAAGAGAGCTTAGATCCAAGTTTTTGACCATCAATCCATAACAGGGTTGCCGCTATCCTCAATAAGGAGTGAACTCGTTTTTTACAAATAAATTTCATATCTTTAATTTTAATTTCGAAAACATACAAATGCATTCCTGATAAGAAGAGTGAACTCTACATATTTGTTATGTATTATTTTTTCACGTTTTCTGTATTTAAAGAGCTATACCCAATTAAAAACAAAAACGGAGCTCACATATGTGTTATTCAGTTTTTGTTCAATGACACGTTTAAATTTTCTCCTAAAAGTTCTTTAAAAATCGTTAACGTATAGTTTTTAGCTTAGTATGTATTTCGTTTAGTCCAATTAGTTGTTTACTTACTGTAGCACCTGAAAGGCAGCATCACACTTCAAATATTGCAAGCAAAATGGTACCTTCCTTATTTTCTTGTTTTGAATCAATAGCAAGGCTCGGTTGTAAGTTGCGAAAACAGAATTTACTCTTTCACTCAAGATGGTGGAAGGTCGTGGGACAAGTATAATCACGTATCTGATTTGCAAAACAACATTTATATATTTGAAAACCCAAATTAATACATGCTTGCACTTAACTTTTATGAGCTGCTATCTAAAAAAAAATGTGATTTCTCTGCCCTCAATATTATGTTGTGAATCGATTGTTTGAAAATAGATTTCATTTCTAATAATCTCCCATTTTTAAACCCATCAGTTAAAAATATAAAAATAAATTAGGTATTTGAAAAAATTGATCTCGAAAAATTGCGATTTTCAAACAAATTTTGTCCCAAAAACTAACGCATAAACCAAAAATTCCTCAAATATCGGTGAAATAATTTTTTCTTACCTTTTAGTGCAGGTAAAATAGGATAAATAAAACAAAAAAATTGGTACCACCATGAAACTTGGTGAAAACGTTTCATGTACTATGAAAATGAATAATCAAAAGAGTCTATAAAAAATTTCATATGGAAGGGTGTTTTTTTGAGGGGGAAGGGGCGTAAGTTGTGGTGTATCAAACGGAAAAATAAACTTTGGTGCAACCTAAGCATATGACACATGTTTTCAGAGTATTTTAAAATGCTGAATCAAATGACACCAAAACCAAGTCCATACGACATCCGTGAAAAAAGTTATTGTCATTTTTATGTGAGGATGACTATATTTTCAGTATAAAAATCAAATATTCCCGAAAACTAGTTGAAAATGGTGGTCCGTCGATGAAACTTGGTATAAATGGTTCGTTTGTCATGAAAAGCAATTATAAGATGAGTCTATACAAATTTCTGTGGTTAAAGGGCATTTTTTGGGGAGTTGCGGTACTGGTGGGATTATTACCATAAAACCTGTTACAAAAATGGTACCCCCATGAAACTTTATAAAAATGTGCTATGAACTACCAGAATAAAGAATCAAAAGAGTCTATAAAATTATCTTTAGGTAGTATGATGTTTTTTATGGGTGAAGGAAAGCATAATACTTTTTCCAAAAACAAAAATTGATCCCAAAAACAAATATCACCCCATACCCAAACTCACAAAAACAACTTTTATCCCTTGATATTTTTGTTAATTCCTTTGATTTTTGATTCTCGTTGTAAATGAAACACTCTTACCAAGATTCTTGAGGGTACCATCCTTTTCAATTTGTCTTTTTAAATAACCACACACTTCCTCTTCATCTTCAAAAGCGAACCCTCCCATGTGAAATAATTCTATAGACTCTCTTGATTCTTCATTCCGGTAGTTCATAGCACATTTTTACAAAGTCTCATGGGGGTACCATTTTTGCCACTGGTTTTATGGTAGCAATCCCACCAGTACTGCAACTCCCTAAAAAAATGCCCTTTAACCACAGATATTTTTATAGACTCATCTTATTATTGCTTTTCATGACAAATGAACCATTTATACCAAGTTTCATCGACGGACCACCATTTTCAACTAGTTTTCGGTAATATTTGACTTTTATACTGAAAATATAGTCATCCTCACATAAAAATGACAATAACTTTTTCACGGAGGTCGTATGGACTTGGTTTTGATGTCATTTGATTCAGCATTTGAAAATACCCTGAAAACATGTGTCATATATACAGGGTGTCCCGGACCTGAGTGGAAGTATTTCAGGGGGTGGTTCTTTGGGTTATTCTAAGAAAAAAATTGTATGGGGGGAAAGTTGTATCTCCCCTCCCTGAGGCAGGGAGGGGCAGTTTCTGAAACATTGACCTCAAATGCAAAAAAAAACATTAAAAATCAAGGGAAACACATTTAATAATGTGCTATAATTTTTTTGAAAGATAATACTCCTCTCTTGTATTTGGTTTTTAAATAAAGTTGTTTGAGCGAATAGTTTTTGAGAAATGAAATTTCAAAGTCAAAATTTAGAAAAAAAATTGCAATTTTTTTTTCTTAAGTCGATATTTTTCAAAATTGTACGTAATTAAGGGCATTTTTTGTGTTCAATATCCAATGTCTTCATTATTTTGTAGTCCATTACCGAAAACCAAATGTAAAAATCTCTCTTAGTTTTTGAGAAATTAAGAAAAAACAAAAGGTACTTTTACCAAAAAAGCCCGAAAAAGGGATAAATTATGGATAATTCATGAATAAATTCATTTTTTCGGGCTTATTCGGGAAAAGTACCTTTTGTTTTTTCTTAATTTCTCAAAAACTAAGAAAGATTTTTACATTTGGTTTTCGTTAATGGACTAAAAAATAATGAGGGCATTGAATATTGAACACAAAAAATGCACTTAATTACGTAAAATTTTGAAAAATATCGACTTAAGAAAAAAAAAATGCAATTTTTTTTCTAAATTTTGACTTTGAAATTTAATTTTGCAAAAACTATTCGCTTAAACAACTTGATTTAAAAACCAAATACAAGAATGGAGTATTAGCTTTCAAAAAAATTATAGCACATTATTAAATGTGTTTCCGTTGATTTTTAATGTTTTTTTTTGCATTTGAAGTCAATGTTTCAGAAACTGCCCCTCCCTGCCTCAGGGAGGCGAGATACAACTTTCCCCCCATACAATTTTTTTCTTAGAATAACCCAAAGAACCACCCCCTGAAATACTTCCACTCAGGTCCGGGACACCCTGTATATGTACAAGTAAAAATAAAGAACAAAAACGAACGGGGATATACGTTCAAAAGTCGGCAGGTATCGCGACTGCCGGCGAGGGTTTGGCCTCAGGTGAGGATAAGTCGCCAGCAATAAATAAAGTATCCACCAGCAAATGTAAAGTGAAGAGCGGTAGGATTGTTGAGCCGTCCATCATTCCAGGCACTCCTAGGAATGATGGAACGACTCGCAATCTAGACGCTATTACTAGTATAGGAGGAGGTGCACCTTCCACTAGTACTACACACAACCCGCACTCGGTGGGTTTGCCCAGCGTTGGTAGCGCTGAGACTGCGACTGTCAGCCTCACTTCTACTATCGGTGATCAAATCCCAACGGGTACGGTAGAAAAAACACTTCTTACACAAAACTGTGGGAATATTGCCATGACGCTTGGCTGTATTACCACTCCTTCAAAAAGACCTCTCACGAGTTCGGAGGGGGCTGTTCTGACAAGTAAAATATCTGCGAAATGCGATATCACCTCTGGTCAGAGCAGACCCCTTCAACGGCTCTTGGAATAACTCTTGTGAGGAATCACTCGACTTGCTATTAGATACTCACTTCCCAGGTAGCTCCCAAAATATACGCAGTTCTGACTCAATAGAGTCTAACAATATAACAATAAATAAACTTGGTCTGATTACTAGAGAGAAACTCAAATGGGCAATCGACAGCTTCGATCCATATAAATCAGCTGGACCTGACGGTATAGTACCAGCTGAACTGCAAATGGCTTCAGACATCATCATCCCCATCCTTGAGATAATTCTGAAAGCATGTATGAACTTAGCATACGTACCATCTTTATGGAGAGAAGTTAAAGTTGTATTCATACCCAAAGTGGGTAAAAGCTCTCATGTAAATCCGAAGGATTACAGACCTATCAGCCTATCATCATTCCTTCTCAAAACTTTAGAACGACTGATTGATATCCATCTGCGTAGTGCCATAGAACCTAATCTTTTTTCTCCGGCACAACACGCTTACCGCAAGGGGAAATCGGTAGAAACGGCCCTGCATAATTTGGTACGTACTATTGAATATTCCCTTCATCATAGAGAGTATACCCTGGTTACTTTCTTAGATATTGAAGGTGCTTTCAACAACGTCAGCAATGCTGAAATCTTAACCGCGCTTGAGAACTTGAACGTTGATAGCTCACTTAGGGAGTTAATCAGCCTCATGTTGAGAAGTAGAATAATCAACTCAACATTAGGTGACTTCTCTGTTAGAAGATCTGTCAGCAGAGGCACACCGCAAGGTGGAGTCCTATCCCCACTCTTATGGAACATCGTAATTAACGAACTATTAGTTAATTTAGAAGCGGATGGTTTCAAAGTAATTGCATATGCTGATGACGTTGCCATTGCAATATCAGGAAAGCATCTTCAAATCATTATAGAATTAATGCAAACCGCTCTCAACAAACTATACTTAAATGGACAGACAAATGTGGACTAGGTGTAAATCCCCACAAAACTGAACTTGTCCTCTTTACAAGGAAATATAAAATTCCGAATATAGACCCTCCATCAATAAATGGTATCCCACTTAACTTCTCAGATGAAGCTAAATATCTAGGTCTGATTTTAGACAAAAAGTTGAGTTGGAAACCAAATATACAAGAAAGAGTCAGAAAGGCCACAGTGGCACTTTTCTCCTGTAAAAAAGCTATTGGAACCAAATGGGGCTTGTCCCCATATATCACCCACTGGCTATACACAGCGGTCATCAGACCGATACTCACTTATGGGGTGGCAGTATGGTGGACTGCCTTAGATAAAATAACTTATCGTGATAAGTTAAGCAAGGTGCAGAGATCGGCTTGCATGTGTATCAGAGGAGATCTCCGTTCGACACCTTCCGCTGCCTTAGATATACTGCTTAACATTACACCCCTCGATATATACACTAAACAAGTGGCAGCGAGCACAGCTATTCGTCTCAGAGCCATCTCTCAATGGTCCAATAACTCCATTGGCCATACTATCATTCTGAACAAATTCGAATCAATCCCTAAACACTCCGACTACACCATCCCTCAGCCGATTTTTGGCAAAAATTTCCAAGTCACAATTCCAACAAGATCCACTTGGGATGATGAGGAATTCTTGAGAGATGAAGCAATTCATTTCTTCACGGATGGCTCAAAAACTGAAGAGGGGGTGGGTGGTAGCGTGTACTCAGAACGACTAAACATTAGTCTCTCTTTCCGTCTCCCTGATCATTGTAGCGTGTTCCAAGCGGAAATCCTGGCTATAAAAGAAGTTTTATCTTGGCTCAAAGAAAACGTAATATCTACTTTAAATATCCGTATCTTCTCAGATAGCCAAGCGGCCCTTAAATCAATAGGCTCTGTTTCTACAAACTCCGTAACTGCCCGAAATTGTCGATCGTCTCTAATGGAGATGGCAGAACAGTTCAACATTCACCTTTTCTGGGTGCCGGGACACAGAGATATTCCAGGAAACTGTAAGGCCGATGAACTCGCCAGGAAGGGAACTACTACACCAATATTACCTGACAGGGTGATTATTGGAATACCAATCGCTACTTGTAAACTTATGCTTAAGCAAGATTCCATGTTGATGACAAACAGCAGATGGACAGGTATCACTACTTGTCTGGCGACAAAACGGATCTGGCCAACACTGGATCCGAAGCGATCGAAATGTTTGTTATTTCTTAGTAGATTGCATATTAGCTCCACAATTGGTGTCATAACTGGACACTGCCTCATAGGCAAACACGCCAATAGACTAGGCGTTCTTTCAAATGACTTCTGCAGAAGCTGCATGGACGAGGAGGAGGAGGAAGAAACTATCCCACACCTTCTTTGTTCATACCCTGCTCTTTCTCAAAGACGTAAAATATACTAAGGAAATTTTTTCTTTGACGATCCCAGTGATTTAAATAAAATCGACATTCACAGTCTCCATCGCTTTATTAAAAGCTCCAATTGGTTTAATTAGCGAGGGTCATCTCGCAGTCTTTATGTGGTATCACAATGGGCCTATTCTGGCCTAAGTGTGTCAGTAGTTTTCCTGGCAGCCACCTTAACCTAACCTAAACCTAACCTATGTGTCATGCTTAGGTTGCACCAAAGTTTATTTTTCCGTTTGATACACCACAACTTACGCCCCTCCCCCTCTCAAAAAAACACCCTTCCATATGAAATATTTTTATAGACTCTTTTGATTCTTCATTCTCTTAGTACATGAAACGTTTTCACCAAGTTTCATGGTGGTACCAATTTTGTTTTTATTCGAAGGCCTTTCTGTACTATTTTACCTGTACTATTTCCAAAAATATAAAATTTTCTAAAAATATATGTCATTCTGATTTATTGCAAATTATTTCTTAGCCATCTAATTTCCCGTTTTTGATTTTTAAACATTCATATCTCCATTCCTTTAATTTTCCGAATTTTTGATTACACCTACGCCTCTTCTGTAATTGCATAGTCAATCGAATACAGAAAAAACATCATTCTACCTCTCCCTGTTTAGAAAATAGCCAAAACCGAGTTCACTCTTTAAACCAAGATGGCGGAAACCCTGCAAAGGGTTGATGGTTGAAAACTTGGATTAAAACTTTCTTTAAAGTACTCTAACGATAACAAGACAAAAATGTCTTCCCCAACGATTTGTAAAATTCTCATAGGAGCTATGACTAAATATACTGGACTAAAAACCTGAAGTTACAAAAAATGTATAGGAAAACTTGTATTTTCGATTTAGATTTTTCCTAAAACCGATATTTTCGCGAATACCGGGTTTTGGGTTCGGTGTGAAAAGGCTATTATAGCCTCTTGAATATTAGAACAAGTATGTGCGACCCTGCCATGCATTTTATTTTGTAGTAGTTAAACATAATCGTATTGTTCCCAAAAATAGCTCCACAACTTCTCTTAAAAAAAGCTCAATACCTTTGGGGGAGAAATCGTTTTTCAAAAAATGGTTATTAACGATACCTCTAAAAGAACCATTTTTTATTTTCGATTTTCTTCAAAACGGTATGATTGATTTCAATAAAAATCAAATATTTCGAAAACCGACAAGATCGATTTTTTGAAACTCGGTAGTTAAGAGTTTTTTAAACATTCTCTATAATATTTTAAGAACAAAATTTACTTTTATGAAAAGATAATGGTACCTCCGTACAAAAATATTTTTTTTCTCAAAAACGGCTCCTATGATTTAGAATTTGGCGTCGAAAATCATGCTTAAAAACAATCTTTGCTGCCGTACTAAGTTTCTAAGTTAACTCGGGGTTAGATGGTAAATTAATGGAGGAATCAAAAGTGAAAGATATTAACAATATTTATCACAATATAATTTCTATTTTAAAACGGAAATCTCTTCAATTAATTATAATGCAAAAATAAATGAATGAACTCAAATAGAAGAAGAAATAAATAAACCCACAATAGTATAATAGTATTAAAATCAATTCAACAAAAACATCAGAAGTCTGAAATAATTTTGTTGGTTGTTAAAACAAAAATACTAAAACACAACAAAATCCTTATTAATATAGAAAGCTATTAAGTGAAATATATTTCGTATAATAATCGTACATTTATGTACGACTATATATGAATTCAAAGTAAACATTTTACCCGTACATTCACTTTTCTTTTGTATTCCTTGCCTATTAACAGGGTTGGATTTTGTTTCAGTGAAAGCTTAGGGCCACATGCATATTTGCTCGAGTCGCCTATGTTAAGTGTGTAGTAAAAGAAATGGCTGCATTACTTCGTTTTGCTACTTCTGAAACCTGAAAATAATATTGACATTAGTGGGTATAAGGATAAGGAACCTTCTACAAAACAAAAATTTTCGACACTGTTTCGAGCTATTGGCTTGGCAGCATAGGATAGGATGATATATAAGTGTGTGGGATGCGTATGCTCAGATGTGGCTTATCAAATGACCCTAGTCCGTTTAAATAGGTGGTGGTTTTCTCTATCTGCCCATTGAGCCCAGTATCTCCCATTTTCGATTGTGAAAATTGACCAAAAAAACATCTGGTAAACTGAAAGAATGAAACTGACTGATTGAACACATTAAGTATTGCTACGGCAGGTCAAAGTTGAAACTTTCAAATAAAGTCTACTCAAATAAAGTCTACGATGCAAAACTGTATATGATGTAGTTTCTTTTACTTTTGCTACAGTTACAGTGTTCAGCTAATGAACCATATGACAGTGACCTTATTACTTTTGGTTTGTGGAAAAATTCGGCGGGATTTGAATCCTTCTTGAGTATATATAATTATCTACCTATCGTGAACGCAATGAATGTAGGAAAAAATATTAAAAATAGTTTTCACTTTTTTTCACATTCGCTGTTGGGCGCCATTTCGTCTAAATCCAGTCATGTCTCTAATCTGTTCAAACAGTTTCGTTGCACAGCAACGTTTTCAACATTATGTTCCATATATGTATGTATGTTGTTCCATTACCATGTCCTTGTTATATTAATATACCATATTCTATGAGAGAAAATATAAAGCTAACTTTTTTCGGAACCATTTTATTGTAACTTAAAGCACTATAGCACACATACACCATTATAGTAAAGCAGCAAAGTCCTTACTTGATGTTTGCTTACATATTTAATAACCAACTGAACTGACTTTTTTTTATAGGAAAAGTTGTAGACCAAAAACAAAAACCCTAAGGGCATTTTCATATTTTATTGTTTACCAATATTTTTTCGCGTTCATCTATTTCTAGAAAGTTGATCATACTCATAATAATTTCGCAGAACAAATTCATAAAAGCCAAAACTTTTATGTTTATTAATTCATGTTTGTAATGTTTCCAGAAACTAAAGACCTTTTACCGGCTAAAGTTATCAGATAACTCTGTTAGTATAGTAGGGAAGTGATGTATACATAGGTAGGTATAACATTTCCATTTAATAAATAGGAAATAAAAAAGAAAATTGGTAACCAGGCAAACAGGTTGTTTAATACTTCTTATTGATTAAATACCAAACTTTCTATATCAGAAGAATATTTTGTGGGTAAGCATTTTTGGGACATTTTAATGGACAGTTTATCTACTAATTGCTCTGTTTTATGTATTTCTTATATTAAAATCTTAATTTGACATTTAACAACATTGGTGCTATAACATAGATCACCACTATCAAAATACCCATTTTGGCGCGCTTTGTTAGCTCAACTAACGTACCTATCTATAATCTAATTATTTAGCTCACTAACCGTGGTCAATGGCTCCTCCATAATGTGTCTTATCTTATAAGTACATACTCACACACAAAAACAATAACATGGCGGCGGGTGATAAGAATACCACCCTTGCTCTCATGACATCAAAAACAGCTAAGCTAACAGCTTATGGGTACTCTCTCTCTTGACGTTGCTTGCTATTCCCCAATTCCCACGCTCACTTTGCCGTTACTAGTTGTGCTTGTGGAGTTGTACCTAGTTGTTGTCGTAGTAGATGAGGGATGGCGTGATTATTGACTTTCTGTATACGCGTTAAACATGCATAACTGCATAAGGACTCCATATTGAAGGTTGTGTTGGCAAAACATGTCACCTAATTGAAACTGTAGTGTTTGTAAATAGCCAGACATGTGTGCAAAATAATATGAGTATGCGTATGTCTATGTATAGGACATACATATATGTATACTTATAGCCAGAACAAAGGAAGGCTTAATGCTACTGAAGCTTAATGATCTTTGAAGAGTGTTAAGATAACGCTTGACGCACGGGTGTTATTTTTGTTGGGTTTCCGGTTGTCATGATGAGCATCATCATCATCATGACGTGTTGTCGTAGTGGTAGATAGAGTGAGTTCAGTGTTCAGTCTTTGTTGAACAAGAGAAAGTACTGGTAATCAATAATAAATGCCTACAAGAATGTTTGTATGTTGGCCTGGATAATGTAGGTCAGGAACAGGGTGTTAAAGCAAAAGGTGTTCAATTAAGGTTCCATTGCCATGAGGTTGCTCAACAATTGAATCATAAGTAATTTCATCTCAGCTTAAGTGTTAATTACTTACAGCTTAACCAACCACCTGATAGATTCAGTTAGCTGTGGTGTATAGTGATAAATTGATGATGTGTTGGGGCGAAAGAGTGTGTGTGTGTTTGTTGTACGAATATAAATGTGTGTGCTTATGCTTGTCCTCAAACAGTTGAGTGGGAAATATTCTTATTTTCATTTTTTTTTTTTAACAACTGTCTGGCTCTAAAAGCCTTTTAACCAACTTAATTGATTACCTTAAGATATTCTGGTTTAAAATAATAAATTGAAATCGGAGTCTTGATTAGTAATAGATACCTCATTGTTTTAGTTGAGTTTAGGTTACATAAAATTGAGGTTCCTTCTTTGAATAATAATGGGTGAGGCAGTAAGGTAGAGAATTGAGACATAGTAACTTACACTCTGAACTCTTACTATTTACCAGTGTTATTTATGATTATTCGTTTAGACAAAATTGGGTCTTTGGGTTTCCAATTTTGTAACAAACTTACTCTAAATAACATGATGAAAGCTCAACTAATGATTTACTTGAAAAAGTCAACCGCGTAAAAATGATAGGAATCTGATTCCATCCCAAATCTAACCCAATGGATAAATAATGAGCCTAAAAACTAACACCAGAAAGGACAGCAAAATCAAAACCTCTCATTGAAACGTTGTTATATCTTCTCCATTCCCCATCTAGCAGACAGGACCAAAATTCACCCGGAGAATTTTCTTCTCAAAACAATCTAAGGCGTTCTCACCCACCGTTAATAGTTTCCATGCCACTGCACTATACATCAGAACCGGTATGACACTTAAGTTGCTCGAGAGAGGGCTCTGCTCCAAAATTATTGTCTTCTTAGCCCAAAAGAGCAGCTATTGGCAAGAGTTATTCTTCGTTTGATCTCAGTACTGGTATCGTTCGCTGAGTTGATAGCGGAGCCCAGGGTGACAAAGTCGCTGACTACCTCGAAATTAAAGCTGTCTATAGTGACGTTCTGCCCAAGACGTTAGTGTTGGGTGTCATTTCTTGTTGAAAGTATTTCATTCACCGTTATGTCCATCTTATTTGCTCCCTTCTCAATACTCACGAAAGCACCACTGACATCACGTTTTGTACATCGAATTATCTCACTATCGTCCTTGCTTAAACCTTTTTTGGTCATCATCTTGCACAAACGGATGAATTTGGAAGGATGTCAAAAATAGATATTGCTCTATATAGATCGTCTCTGTAGATGCTGTCATACGTGGCCTTGAAATCGATGAAAAGCTGGTAGGAATTGGGAATCGATTTAAAAATCCTGGGTTTTTCCAAGATCTGCCTTATTGTGAATATTTTGTTGAGGGTGAACGTTCCTGGCTTTAAGCCACACTGATATGGATCTATCTTGCTGACTAATGGCGTCAGGCATTCACAAAGTATGGCAGAGAAGATTTTGCATGCAATGATGTCTCTAGTTGTTGGTGCAGTCTAAAATATCGCCTTTTTTGAGGATCGAGCTAACAATGCTGAGGGTCCATTCATCGGATATGCTCTTATCGGATCATATTTTGCAGATGAGCTGGTGCATATTCATAACCAGCCGCTTTAAACAGCTCCTGCCGCTTTATTAGACTAAGCACCTATATTCGCACTTCATCAAGATCAGGTGGATGGAAATGTTGGCCTCGTCGTCCCATTTGAATGCTGTAATCTGCATAGCAGTGGAAATTCGATTTGTCATCGCCGTTTTACAATTTGCAGACATAATTTTTCCGACTGCGATTCTACCACGATGTTCTCTTGATCGTCTCTGCAGACTTCGGTTCAGGCCTTGCAACTCTGGGAGGTTGTTTTTACTTTTTGTTAAAACTTCCGAGCTTCATTCCTGCAACGGCATCCCTCGATCGCCACGCTTTTCATGCTGCTGCTTTTTCCTTCTGAGAAGCCGGGGGTGGCGTTTCTCTTTTTTTCTCCTTGAAGAGATTGCGAGCAGCTCTAGCCTTGCCTGCACTGCGGATTTCGGAACCAGTGGTTTCTCTGTGGTGATGGTCGTACAAGGCCCCGCACTTCTGAGGTGGCATCTCTGATGGCATCCTGACAATTCTTCCACTGGTCCTCAATGCTTGAAGTTGGCGGCATAGGGCTATTTTAAAGGGTGCGGGAGATTTGATGGGAAAATTACCTGTTGATTTTTCCGACGCCGAACTTCTTCACAACATTTCCCTGTTTGGCTTTGGTCTGGATACCCATAGCATTACTTTGGCTTTAACGAGGGAGTGGTCCGAATCAAAGTTGGCACCTCGGAACGTTCAGGCATCATTGATACTGGGAAAGTGCTATTCGTCGATTGCAATGTGGTGGGCGGTTGACTGACAAAAACATCGCTATGTCCCCTTGTGTATATCGAGATGTGGGTACTACGAACTAGCTACCACAAAGTTTCGCTCAACAGCAAAGTTTACCAGAGCCCGTTATCAGAGGTGATTTCGTGCAAGCTACATCGTCCGATTGTGCCACCAAAGACATTTTCTCTTCCTAGTTTAGCAATAAAATCACCCAACACAATTTTAAGGTCAGAGGGTATTGTTCATAAGTCTTGTCAAGGAGCTCGTAGAACTCGTCCTTGTTTTTCTTTGGCAAATTTAGGCTTGATGTGAATTGTCGTGAGGCACACAAGACTTCCTGCCTAAGTCAGCCCCTAACGACGAATCCAAATCCAAAAAGACGCTCACTTTTTACTTGTGATTATACATAGGTACTATAAGGCAAGTTTTGGATTCGTGCAAGAAAAAAAAATTTGAGATAACAAACAAACATGATATTACGATGATAGAGAACACCAAAAAAGTATGGGTGGCACCATTCTATCTGTCTGTCTGTCTGTCTGTTTGTCTGTCTGTTCGTCTACAGCCTTAACGGCTTGATCGATTTTGTTCAAACTTGGTACATAGTGGTTTTTGGTGATTATGCCTACACGTTTTTTTCATTTTTTTAGAACCAAATATAACGGTACCAGCCATACAATTTTTTTTAGCAATTTTACATAATCGTATTTTTCTCAAAAACGGCTCGACAACTTTTCTTAAAAAAATTCAGTAAATTTATGGGCGGAAAACCATTTTTCAAAAATGATTATTAATGGTACCTCCCAAAGAACCATTTTTTTTAATTTTTGATTTTCTTCAAAACGATACGACCGATTTCAATTATTTTTTTTTATACAGAAGCTCCCAAGATATATAAACAGTTTTGCGTACCAAAATTTTTGAAAAATATTTTTTGGATTTAAAAAAAAAATTTTAAATTTTTTTTGAAAATCAAATATTTCGAAAACGAAATGATCGATTTTTTTGAAACTCGATATTTAATAGGTTTTTAGTATTCTCTACAATATTTTTAGAAAAAAATTTACATTTATGAAAAAATAACGGTACCTTCCATACAAAACTTAACAAAACTTAAAAAACCACAATGGAAAATATTTTTTTGCTTTAAAACGACTCCTACGATTTTTGAAAATTCGATATCTCAAAAACGGGTTGACAATTTTTTTCAAATTTTGTTTTTATATACACATAAATATATACTTTAGATTTGCATACCAAAATTTGTTCTTAAAAATGTTATAAGAATTTTATATACAAAAAATAATTTTTTTAAGAAACCGCTCCTTCTTTGGTCTACCTGTTTCACCGCAGTTCTTGGATGGCAGTGCCGGTGATGTCCGCTGAGGTGAGAAAAGGAGATCAACTCCTTCTATCACCTCAGCGGACATCACCGCCATCCATGAAATCAGTAATTGGTCTGCTTAAGATTTTTGTAAATAAACTTTAATTTTTGTTTGGTATAGTCAAAGTGAGGAATAATTTTTTATAATTTACCCAAATAAGGTGCCAAACTTAGCATAGATTTTTGGCAACGAATACTGTGATCTTGTAAGAACTTATATAAAAAATGTATACAAATATAAAATTATAAATAGCTGACAGTTACTGAAATAAAGTTGATCTTATGTTTTATGCCGTTTACGTGGCCATTCAGATGGTATACCTTTTTGCGAGTATCCTACATATGAAATGCCGAAAATCACTACGGCCTTGAAAAAACTTTGAAAATTCACTTAAAAAATGTATGTCCTACTGAAACTAACTGGCGATTAAGTGGCCTTTTAAATAGTATCCCTTTATCCCACAAATCAGATTCCAAAACTTGCCTGAATGAATGAAAGAGTTCGGGGTATAAGTGCACTGCGACCATTAAGATCTATTGTGCCCCCGTCTGGAGCTGGATGAGGTTACTCATTCTACAGCACATCCTCCAAATTTATTTCCTTAAGGAATTTGATTATTTCTAGTACATTTAGAGAGGATAGTTCACTCTCTTTTATCTGGTGATTTCCCAGATACCTATGTCTTTGATGCATGAGTGCATCACATTTACCTATAGTATGTGATCGGGTGTCTCCTCAGTACTGCAGAATCTACACGTGGCGCTGTTTTCCAGGCCAAGGATGTGGAGGTGTCTCCTTAGTTTGCAGTGGCCTGTGAGGAGCCCGGTTATTATTCTAAGCCTGTTTCAATTTAAGCTGATGCAGGACTGGAATCGTTCTTGGTTGTAATTTCCAAGTAGGAGTTTAGCCTGCCTCAACTTAGGGAGTTCGTTCCAGATCTTTGATCTTTTTGCCTCCTCTTCTATTTTGATTTTATTTTTTATCACGTTTTCTCCTATTCCACAATAAGGCTCCGGTCCCCTTAGGGGTGTCATTGCCCCTATTTTCGTTAAGGAGTCTGCCTCTTCATTGCCCTGTATGCCGACGTGGCCAGGTACCCAATGGAAATTTGACATGATTGTGTTTGCCCAGTTCGTTTAGCCTATATACACACTCCCATACCAGTTTAGAACTGATGCTGTATGAGCTTAGTGCTTTGAGTGCGGCCTGGCTATCCGACATGGTAGCAATATTTTGGGGTTTGTACTTCCTTTCGAGATTTCTGTCTGCACATTTCCCTATGGCATCAACTTGCTTGTGAGCTTGAAAGAAATTTTAGCAATTATTGATTCAAAATTTTGTATGTCAGACTAATTTTAGAAAATAATGTTCTTTGTAGACCAATTTCTCTTAGGTTCATATTACTTTTATGGTGAATATCTCACTATGAGGTCGTAAGATCCCGTAACCTCACAATTAACATCACCAGCTTATTTTAAAGGAAATTTTCAATCGAAAATTGAACAGTCTCTTAAGCTTTAATTTCAAAATTTAAGGAAAATTTAAATTTAAAACCATAGAAATTGAAATAAACTTTATTCATTCACTTTTATATGTAAAGCCAACTTAAATCCAATTCTACAATCATACTGCCATCCATCGCGCTTCGTATGGGTTAACTTTTCCATCTTTTAATTATTAATTTTTTTTTAATGCTTGTATGTAGGTACAATTTTATCCTGATTTAATAATTCATATGCCCTTCGTCGGAGTTTTAATTTTTATTTACCCTTTTAAATGCATATTTACTTAAAAATTAAAAAATATTTAAAATTTTCTTTTTTTTCTTTTATTTTCACAGTACAACAGCATTGACACCAGCTATCTCAGTGTCTACATAATGCATCCTTTTTGGAATAAATGTGTTCAAGTAAGTCAACTACCGGTCATTATATATAAATTTTACATACATACATACATATCAATGTCGTCCAGGTCAACATAAATCCCAAAATCCCAACCAACAATAAAAGGGACTCTCGAAGGGATGAAGAAAAAAAAACAATAAAAAAATACATTAATTATTATTATTATTGCAGTACTTCCCAAAATGGCTGGCACCGAATCTCATAACATTCTCTGGATTCCTTTTGACAGTGGTCACTTTCATTTTAATTGCATTTTACGACTGGGATTTCACAGCGGCCAACGATGCTAACCGGATAGTGCCACGCTGGGTGTGGCTGGTTGCGGCGATTAATATATTCCTGGCTTACACCCTAGGTGAGTTGAATAGCGAATAGCACATACACGGTAATGGATTGTATAGTGTAGTTATGGTAGACTTCGAAGGATATCATAATGACATGCCTTTGGCAGTTAAATTAGAGGAAAATGGGGTTCGGTACATTAATAGATAAATGTTAGTAATTATATATAAAATACGATGTAGGCTACACAACACATCTTTGTGGTTTTTAAAACTTAAATCTTACCATAAGTTGTTAAAAAGAATAATGTTGTACCCAATTCTAGATTATGGAAAATTATATGCACTACATAATGAACTTACTTTATACATACATAAAATAGGCGTGTTCTTGAAAATGAGATCTCAGAGCCCTCAGCAATCTCAGTCTCTTGAACAGGATTCCTCAGAAGTTTTGCTGTCAAATCACTGAGGAAAGAAAATATTGGATTCGCTTGCTCAGTTTTTGACACTGAACCCTCTGAGATCTCATTTTCCTGAACTAGCCTAATATTTTGGAGGAAACTATCGTTTTGAAACTAAGTCTACTGAAATTGATAGAAATTGATAGTTTTTGGAAGTAAAGCATAGTTTACAGTTCCCATGCGAAAAAAAAATCAAAATTTTCAAATCGATTTTCCACCTATTCTGTGACCTCATTGAATAAGGTTCAAAGCGAAAAACGTTTGCCTTGGCCTAAGTGACCTACTGAGTCATTAATTTTCCCTTAATTAATAAAATATAGGGTTAATAATGGAAAATAATTATTTTTTGATGCAAAAACCATTTGCATGCAAAAAATGCCTTGAGGTGAATATATTTTTTTTTTGGAAGTCTAAACCAACCATCCAAAAAAAAATGTATTCACCACACTTTCTGTCACATGCAAAACAATTGCCAGTTCATTTTTTTGCATGACATTCCATGACAGCATTGTTTTTTTTTTTGCATGAAGCTGTAAACCAATCATACAAACAATAATTCATTTTGCATTTCACCTCAATTATTTTTGACATGCGAGAATATTTGCATAGATTTTTTTTTGCGCACGGGAACTCTGTATACTAGGCTTAAACGAACAAACCTATTGAGTACGAAAAATTAAATTAAGAGTACTAAAGAAAAGTATTTTGTCCAACCAACCCCATCTTTCCTTTTTTCCGACATATGACTATCAATAAAATATGTCAAAAATTATTTTATTACCCACGTTTACCTTTGCCGGTCATTTTTCTGAATGATGATCATCCACTCTCGTTTTGTCTCTTTACAGATGGCATTGACGGGAAACAAGCTCGCCGTACCGGAACAAGTGGACCTCTTGGTGAACTTTTTGACCACGGACTCGACTCATACTCCTCAGTACTGATACCAATCTATATGTTTTCGTTATTCGGAACCAATCTTTTACCTCCGAAACGGATGTTCTTTTGTATCTGGAATATTTTTCTGAATTTCTATCTGTCACATGTGGAGAAATACAGCACAGGCATAATGTTCCTGCCTTGGGGCTATGACTTCACTATGTGGGTAAGTATAAGATAATGTATTATGTATAGGTATACATATAGTGATTCTCGAAAAAGGAGACGCATATTCTCATTAATGTGACATGAAACAGATAGTGAATGCGTATCTTCAATCGAACCTCGTAAATATATTAAACATTTTAATGCATGCACAGCACACTGATGATCAATTAATTGGCATCAAGATTGATAGATGGGTGACCAAAAAAACCTATTTTAAGGGTTATCAATTTGTGTCCTTATTAAATTCATCAATACGTCATCTCAAAATTTAAATGAAAGGTCAATTTAAAGTTATTAATTTAATTTTTCTTTTAATAATTATTCAATTCAGGAAATATTTTGATAAATTAAACACTTACAGTGAATATATATCTGTTTAAGTAATGTTGAATATAAATTAAATTTACACCCCAAGCGAAATTAATTATACAAAAATAAAAATATATATCCTAATTAAATGTCAATGCCAATGCAAAAATGTGTGTATTATAAAAGAATTATCAATAACTAAAAAAAAACTCAAATACACTGTGGCGTATACGTATTATTTATTGGTTTGGTTAAGTAATTTTCGTAATGTATGTATGTCGC
Organism: Dasysyrphus tricinctus; assembly: GCA_963921185.1. Taxonomy (NCBI): domain Eukaryota; kingdom Metazoa; phylum Arthropoda; class Insecta; order Diptera; family Syrphidae; genus Dasysyrphus; species Dasysyrphus tricinctus. Next base: position 255,109,241 of record OY992531.1, on the reverse strand, counting down.
ATATTATGGAGCGTGCCACACATTTATAGCCTTTTTTTATGGCTAAACATTTAAAATTTGATTAAAATGTGTAAATATCGTGTGTATAATGGGCGGGTGGTGTTAATAAAGGCATAGCCATTAACGATTTAATTTACCATTTAATTTTGAGATTTTAATAGAATAATAATATTGTAGAGCGTGTGTGGAAAAAAATTAATAATAGAGTTTTTTTTTATATATGTTACATACATAGATGTATACATATTATTTATATATTTAATGCTAAATTCATCTCTTAACTATATGTATATTAAATTAATGATTGTATTTACGAATAATGAGTAGATTAAAAATATATATTATTTTACTGTTATTAACAAATCCATTTGCTAGAATTTTTTTTTTCTCGTCATAGTAATAAAATTAAACTATATATATATAGATTTTGAACTAACCCAGAATGGTTAGTGAAAATACTTAATATTTTGTAATATTTAATGGTTTTCAATTAAAATTAAACACATCAACGTGTATTTATTAAAAAAAAAATACTCAATGCACTTTTATACATTTTCCAAAACCTAAATTTTAATTCCGCTTAGGTATGAATGTATTAACACAGCTTATTTTAATTTTTTATATAATTTGTTTATTAAATTGTTTTCTAGGTTAAAGTATTACAAAGCGCTTAAATCAGAAATATAGGTTTCAAGTTATTAACATGGACCGATTCAGTTATTTTCCTCTTTCGATTAATATCTTAAAGCCCCTATGACACTACATTTTTTCTTCATTGTATTTCTCATTTAATCTATCAAAGTGTCAGCAGAGCAAAAAAGGGATAAACAGTGATTTTAAGAAAGGGATAGCATTTCCCTAAATTAAATTTCACATTTACAATGTGTCCCAAAAGAAAATATACATCATAACCTAGTGTTCTCTAGGGTCCAGTGTATATCTATACTTTTCTAACTGAGTGTGGGTACCTTGAAATAATTTTTGATTTTTAATTCTGAAATATCAAGAAAAGCGGCCAGTGCCTGACAAATTTAATTTGAAAATCGGGCTGCCGTATGATACTACATTTTTCTCTCTTTTTTAATGAACTGCAAATGAAATAAAAGCAGAACGTACAATTTCTTATTCGAACTTCGAAAGGTATGAGTGGGTACGCACTATATCCATGAATGTAAAAATGTCACAAAAAATGTATGTAAAAAGTGTGACTTTCAAATAATATTTGTCAGGTTCTGGCAGATTTTTCTTGATATTTCAGAATTAAAAATCAAAAATAATTTCAAGGTACACTCAGTCACAAAAGAAAATATACATTGAACACTACAGAACACTAGTTTATGATATATATTTACTTTTGGTACACATTGTAATTGTGAAACTAATTTAGAGCAATGCTATCTCTTTCTCAAAAACACTTTTCATCCCTTTTTTGCTCTGCTGACACTTTGATTGTTTTAATGAGAAATAAAATCAATAAAAAATGTAGTGTCATACGGGCTAGGAGATTAAGTCAAGAAATTATAATGAACATCAATGATATTGAAAAATCACATTTGTGACAAAAGGTGATATTTTTAAAAGAATATTTTTATAATACAAAATCTATATACTACTGAAATAAATCAGCCAAGAACACGACCTAGCATTAAGGATTGGACTTATGTATGTGGCCGGGACAAAAGAACTTTCATCAAAATGATTATGAATTCTAATCTTGTTGAATATATAGTTCACAGTGGTTGTTGTCAAAAAATCCATGTAAGTTGAACTCTACTTTAAACAAACAAAGGCCCTCACTATGTCACTGATGAGTGCAAGTAAGATTGTCCGACGAAACGCCAAATTGCAAGACTTAGGCCATTAAAAGGTATTTTGAATGGGTGACATAATTTATTATTTATTATCCAGCGGGCAAGCAAATTATTGAAAAAAGCTGATTTTAAATTTTTTATTGTAGCTAGTGTGCCACACAATTTTTCTGAAACTCCAGAAATGTAGGGTTTTTTTCGACAATGTTGTGTATCCATTCCGATTCAAAACGGAAAAATTTAATGTAGAGCCAGTTTTCAAAATTTTGATAGCAATAAATTGTTGATTGTTGGGATATCCTATCCGTTCCTTGCAGCAATGTCCTTCGTTATTTAAAGCTCATCTTTAAAAACAATGCTATAAATTTTTTTTTGCGTAACTAATTGGAAACTAATTAGTTCTCAAAATCATTTTTTTTAATCGTTTATACAAATTTTTGAGAAAGTTGTCCTGCTAAGTTCACGTGAAGTTAGCAGGACATCCATTTTTTCGCAAACAAAAATGCAATCAATTTTTTGTTTGCGTAACTAATTCGCAATTAATAAGTTCTCAATAATAAACTTTTTTCAGCTCGATTATCTTTATTTTTGAAAAAGTTGTCCTGCTAAGTTCATATGAAATTAGCAGGACACCCATTTTTTCTTTAACCAAAAAAGCAATTAATTTTTTCGTTTGCGTAACTAATTCGCAATTAAGTAGCAACAAATGATAGGGTAGTTTTTAACATGAATTTCCAAAAGTGTCCTGCTAACTTTATATACATCAAGGATGGGGCAGATAATACTGGAATAATGAAGTCTGTTGAAGTTTCCTTTCTATGGGTTTCAAAAACAAACATTTTTGATGAAGCGAGCATCTCGAATCAAGAAAATTTATGCAATTAGGTCCATACTCAAAACTTAACGGAATATTTGCATTCAGATTATTTAAAACAGATTCATGGAAGGAAGAAAAGATTCTGTTGATAGCCTGTCACACATATAAGACATCTAGACATCATCACATATCTAGCCCAGAATCTATATCTGGGTGAAAAAATTCGAAATATCCAAAAGAGCTTTTTATGGCCTTAAGTTCTACAAAATGACGTTTCGTCCGGCATTCTCACTTGGACTCTTCTGTGACCTAGTGAAGGTCTTTGTCATAAGCATATTTGTATAAAGTTCAGTTTCACTTGTATGGAGTTTTTGACAAAAGCCAATGTGACCTATATGCTATATCCAACAAGATAAGAAATGTTAATCAATAAGCTAGAAGTTAAAATATTTTATTTAAAATGTTAGTTCTATCTTAGAACCAACAATACACAAATGGAAGGTTATGTTCGCAGATTGTCAAAGGTGAAAATTTCAGAAATAAAAATGGCTGTGTCTGTGAGGACGTAAACACAATAATAAACATTTTGAAAGATATGGGCAGAATTGAACAAAAATCAAAACGCCAAAGATATTACCTTTAATATGTGTAATTGGCTCAGACAAAATCCATTGAAATACTATTATAGTACAAGAGTCAACGCAGCAAATTTCGGGAGCGGATGTATAACTAAAATCTGAGTACGAGGGTTTATGGGTATTTAAATCGTAATCAAATACTTGGTTCTATCTCAGCTTTTCGTCGGGAGGGGGGCTAAAACAAGCTTTTGCGTAAGGGTCACTACCACTTAAATTCACTTTGAACAAAAGGAAATGATGGTCTGTCATTTTCCCTAATTCAAACGACTTTGTATCGTGATGATACGATTGGATGAGCATATGATTTCAGCTTTTTAAGCAAACCTTATCAGCCTTTTTATGGAGATTTTATTTTGTTGATTTTTTGTTTTGTATAAAATCTCGCTTTAAATAGTTATATCTTGAGTTATTAATCGGACCATCAAGAATGAGGTGTTTGTGCTTAGAAAAAAATAACAGATCATCATATTCGATTTTTTTTAATAAATTAAAGCTCTGGAAAAGCTAAAAAAAAAACCTTCCAGACTTTGATATCTGATATCACCATCATGTACCTATAAACCTTCATACTAAGATTGTGGTTATACATCCCCTCCCAGAATTTGCTGTGGCTCATAACGAGGGTCCACACTATGCTGATCAACATTGATGGTTAACATTGTCAATCAACATACTAGTGTGTTCGTCAAAAACTTTCGTAGCAACAATTTGCGTGGATTCGAATTTTCTGATCGATACGTCAGGATCCAACCGAAGGGTTCAGGGTTCGAATCCTGGTGGTACCAAACTTTTTTTTATTTTTTCTTGAGAACAATTAAGTTAAAACGATATTATTAACGTTAAATATTTATTCACAACAAATGTTGCATTTTTCATCGAATAAAAATTGATTAATAACGCACATAACTAATTAATTATGTTCATGAAATTAGAACCCTACAAATGTTTTTAATAAAATGGAAATTGTTGAACAACTTTGTCGATTGCTATCCATTTGAATCGGGTTGCATTCGGGCATTATATATAAACTCTATAGTATTCTCATGAAGCAAAAAATCTCGTGGCCATCTAGGTGACACATGTAATCCTAATTTTTGTTAAGAGATCTCGGTAAGGCGATCACAGCGAACCTATCGACCACATGAAAACCTACATACATATATACATTGGTTCGGGTCAACAAATGTTGATTGGCATTGTCGATCAACACGTCTACACTAACTCTACACTGTTGATCAACGATGTTGATCTACACAATTCAACATAATGTGGACGCGGCTTTAGACTGTTATTATTTGTTCCTAAGATCCTCAATTGAGATTTGTATATTATGCCGGCTTTTCTCATTTTCCAGAAAGCTAAGTTTGTGCTTATGTCCTTTTTCCATAACGTCAAGGATATCCATCTATCCGGCACCGGTAAAAACCGGATCAAATTGCATCAAAACCAATTATTTTTAAGAAACTATTTTGCTATCTGATTTATTATGCTAAAACAAAAAAACAATTACTTTTTTTGTATGTAAAATTGATCCTCAATGATTATATTAATTCTATCTTAAGACACCTTTTTTAGTGAAGGTGAATGTCTTAAGGGATCATTAGAAAAATAACATCAGCTTTAGTTTGTTGGTGCATGTATTTAAGATCCTAGCATGGGTAGTTGTCTAAACTTTAACTAACAAATTTCTATTCAACTTTAATATCAATTTTTCAGGGTGTAACATTGGTACTCCTCTTCACCTTTGTTGTAGGTCCAACCTTCTGGCAAACAACGCAAGTTTTTGGTTTTACAACAGCTAATATATTTGAAATATCCCTTCCAGTTACTGCAGTGATAACAAGTCATCCAATTATAATTAAAAACATCTATCTGTAAGTAAAATAGACTTTTCATAGCAACAAAAAAAAAAAAAATATAAAAATAAACAAGAAAATATCTACATAATGCACTATACACACACTTTATTAATATCATCTTTTTTTGTGTGTATCTTTTATAAAACAGTTCCTACAAGAACAAGACAGGAAAAATGCGACCCATCTGGGAAACAGCACGTCCATTATTTGCGTTCCTCTGGCTATTCATCATAACTATGATTTGGGTGTTTTTCTCAGCGAACAACATCATCAATTTGGAGCCAAGGATAATGTTTGTTCTCTTTGGAACGCTTTTCTCTAACATTGCTGTAAGTACATATATATTTAATAATTATGAGTAGGATGTGAGAAGACGGACAATGATGGACAATGGAATATAAACAACAATAGTCGTTTATCACTTGGATGAATTTTTCTAAATTTTATGGGGATTTATGTACATATACTCGTAGATACTAAATTTTAAGTTCCCAGTCTTATACAAAAAAAAAAAAGAAAAAAGATTTTAACTTTGAAGAGCAGTCAATTGATTTTGACTCGCTTAAGGTCATGGAAGTTGTCAAATGTTATGCCTATACGAGTGCATTTCTTCCTTATATCAATTTTATTGTAGAGCCTACCTTCTTCGAGATAATTGGAGCAAAAGCATTTTCAAAATAATTACACAGCTCTTTACCTAAATAATTATAACTCTTTTCACAGTGTTTTCAATAATATCTCAGGCAAAGGCCAAAAGTTAAAGTTAAATAAAAATCTGTTAAATTTTGAAAACTGAATTTTAAAATTCGATAAAACCAAATTAATATGTTGAACGAATAAAATTGTGATTTTTGTTTTGGCATTTCAATATTTTGATCACAGAAAATGTAGTTCAAAAATATTTTAACAAAGTACATAAATGTATCCCACTTAAACATAAGCTCAAAAATGTTTAGGCCTAAAATACCTGTTTGAGAAAGTCCGTACTCGAAACAAAATTTTAAGTTAAGAAGTTTCCCAAAACTGCGACTTATTTTTGTTGACAGGTTGACACTATTGTTTTATTCCTTAGGTACAATTTTAATAATTCTTGGAACTGAATGACTACATACTAGGAGCCTAAACTTAATCATATAAATCTAGGCTCCAATCCAGAAAAGTTTAAATTACGTCTTTTTTTAAAACAATGTAAAATTTGTCTCTATAAACTATCATCCTTGAAAAATTCCCCTCACTAAAGTCCATACTCATATTCATGGTGTCTTCTTTTGCAGTGCCGGTTGATTGTCGCTCAGATGTCTGACACCAGATGTGATGGTTTCAACATCCTCATGTGGCCTTTGGTTTTCGTAGTCATGGTTTCCTGTTTTCCATTCTACGAACAACTGGAAGTGAATCTGTCAGCGGATGCAGAACGATGGATTGTTTATGGGCTGACGATATTCAGTACGATTGCTCATATTCACTACGGCCAAGGAGTGGTAAGTTAATTAAATTTGACTCCTTGCCAGAAGGCTTTAATCAGCAGGATTCATTAATTAATTTTCATCTACCTTTTAAACCTTGTGTTTTATAGGTTCGTGAGATGTGCCATCACTTTAGAATCAAATGCTTCAAAGTAAGAGACCAAAAAGAACCCCTATTGGGCAATAGTAAATCGGAATGATAATAAATTAATAAGTCACCGTCATCATATATATTACCAACAAATCGAAATAAAAGATCCTTAAATGCCACGAATCGTGGCATCCTGGCATCCATTACGTGGTTTTACCAAAAACTAATTTGGAAATATCCATTCACTTTTGGTGTGCTCAAGCCTGGATCAGTACACATATACTTTTAAAATTGCATCCTAGATTCGAACGGTGATAACAAAAATCAAATTATGGTCATAAAAACATTATAACTCCACTCACTCAGAAACCATTTTATTCATGCAATTAAGTGCAATCACGATTACCACTACTTCACCACCCACCGAAACGGTACCTACTGTTCAGATAAAAGGTTGACCGCAGTTACATTTGGTGCATGAGAGGGGGAATGCTCATATCAAATTATTTAAGGGCTCCTATAGATACATAAACAGGGTTAAAACACATGCACTTTACGCAAAAACATCATCATTTTCGAGCTTGCCTCAAAGTGCAGCTAACTAATTCGTATCTCCTGGTGCATGTCAATTCTCCTAATGCTATGGCAATTGATAAAATAAATATTTATTTGATAAGGCTTACAGGGGATGTTGGGAAAATCCCAGAGGGTTATTGGACGTTATACATTATGCATGCTGAATGCCCAATAGTTTTTAAGTAAAATTAAGTGATTTGGTATTGTTTTGTGTTGTGCTCCGGTGTGTTTTGTTTTAGTTAAGTTTTATTTATTTTTTTTAAGTCAATTTAATTAGATTCTCGAATTTGCTCCATATTTTGAAAATTAATTATTTAAATGGGATCAAATGAGAGAGACACATTAGATTTGTGATTTGGGAACGGGGTGAAACGGGATGGAGTAGGTTTATTCTATTTGCATGACTTTGGAGGGATTAGCATGATAATTAGAATACGATATCAGAATTTGTGTAAATATGTTCGATTTATTGTTTCGTTTAGGTACCAAAAAGTACACCATCATCACCGGCAATTGAAATTGCCTAGAAACTATTTTTTAGTTTTGTATACATAGATTTTGACGATACCAAACGGGATTGGAAGAGAATATACATATTTAAAACTATACGTCATATATGCATACACATATAGGTATACATGATTTTTGATAGTTTTAAATATAACAAATAAACATTATTATTTCAAATATTGTTTTAATTTTAAATTTGTTCATTTGTAAATAAATTAGGAAGAGAATTTATTATTGATTTATAATTATAAATTATTATTTATGTATTTTTATCCTCGAAAAATTTTAGTTTTTTTAAGTTTAATTATGATAAAATAATTAGGTATGTTATTTTAATTTTTTTGTTATTTGAATCTATTATTATAATAATTTGCATTTTTTATTGTTTAAATAAATTGAAAGAAAATAAATGAATTTCATATAATGTTGATTGAATTCTACTGAAGTTTTGTTTTTGTCAGAAGGAACTAATTAAAATTTGAAAAAATAAAAATAACAAAAGTTTATAGTAATTTAAGTGCAAGTAAGTATAAATGTTTACAGAAACCTTATTTAATACTGATACAAAAAATGGAAAAAAAGGAAGGACTTGACTTAGCCTATGTGTATCTACATGAAAGTATTAAATGGAAATTACGATAAACATATAGACCAAGAGACGACAGCTTATTTTGGGAGTCGATGCATAACCAAAATATGGGTATGAGGGTTTGTAGGTATGTATTGTGAATATTGTGATATTAAATACAGAAGTCTGGCAGGTTTTTTCTCAGCCTTTTGTGGAGTGGGTGGTTAAAGCATGGTTTCCTATTTATATGTTAGGGTCATTAACACTTCAATTCACTATTACAAAATAGGAAATGTTGCTTTGTTATTTTCCCTAAGTTTTAAGACTTTTTTTCTTGGTGATCGGATAAACAGGGTCCATGATTTAAGCTTTTTAGGCTTAAACCTTATCGACGTTTTAATGTAGATTTTATTTTGTTGAAAGTCTCCCAAAGAGGGATGATAAGGTTCACGTAAAATGGTTATATCTTATTGAGTTCTGTTAACCAAACCATCAAGATTGTGGTGTTTATGCTTAGAAAAAATGACAGAGCAACATATCCGATCTTTAAGAAAAAAATTAAAGAGAATAATAACCATGAAAATGCAAAAGGAGATCTAGCTCTTTTTAACCCCCAACCCCTCCCAAAGGCTGAAAAAATCTCCTAGAATTTCGTATCCAATATCACGCAAAATGTACCTTTAATCCCTCATACTTCGGTTTTGGTTATAAGTACATCCACTCCAAAAATTTGCTTTCGACTAATACTAAAGGTCAAGTTTTGCATTTAAAAAAAAAATAATAACTCGATATTGCACTAAAATATAAAAAAAATTATTAAGGCCCCTATAACCGCCGGCAAATCTAACCAAAAAGCTGGTGAATGAACCAATTTCGTATTACAATAGGCGAACATTCTTAAGACGACTCGCCTTAAACTTCAAAATTAAGTGAAATGTATAAATTGAAGGTGACTGGCCGGGCGCGGCGAAGGAAAAATAAAACAGAAGTTTCTTGAGATAAGACATCCTTTGTGATAAAAAAATAAGTTATTTAGATATAAGCAATCAAAAGTAATTAACAATAATAATTGAATTACATATTTAGTTTTAAAATACACTAAATTGAAAAATGATTATACATACATACGTAGTGTAGTCCACGCCGGTGGATTTTTCATTTGCGAACAAAATCGAAAATTTATTACGATGAAGTCATTGCGTATAATGAGTAATGGCTTTTACATTATTATAAGTAATATGGGTACTCAAGCAACAGCGTTAAGTCGTTGTTAACGTTGTAAAGTTTAAAACTTCGTAATTCTGTCACAATTTGTAGGGAAAGATTTAGGAAGTTTACAACTTTGCAACATTTACGACGACTTTACGCTGTTGCATACTAGGATGTGTCATTTATTTCAACTCTGGAATTTTCACATCTAATACATTCCAAAAGTTGCATTACATTAAAATTAAATTTTTCATTTGGAATTTTCGTGTAAGTTATTGGCTTTGGCTCTCTAAAAAAGCTTGAAAAGAACTCCAAAAAACGTTTGTTTGCTATATTCGAGAAATTAAAAATTAGAGAAAAGTGTTCAGTGCAAATTTTTAAAAGACCGACAAATTTCAACTTTGGATTTTGGCGTGAGAAGTGAAACGATTTTGACAATTCTAAATGGCTTTTAAATAAAGGGAAATTGAAAAAAAAAAAATATTCCGTGATGGAGTGTACCCTCAAATATGGCGAAAAACGTTTTTTAATGCTTTTTTAGATATGGATACTTGGAAATGGCTTCTTTAAAAAAAAAATTGAGTGTTATTTTCTTGCATAAAATTACTCTATACTTTTTTTTTTTGGTACTTTTGATAAGTCAAAATTGATTTAAAAAAATTATTAATATTTGTCGCATTAAAAAAATTGTATAAAAATATAATTTTGAGTGATTTCAATTTTTTAGTTCAAATTTGTATTGCCTTAAATTTGTTACTTTTTAATTGTTTGTACACTTTATGTAAAATTTTTAAATTAGTTTAATCAGCTCAGATTAACTCTAATCATATCCGAGCAATAGACAGAAAAAGTACTAAAAAAACACAGTTTTTGAAAATAAACCTAGTTGTTTAGCGAGCCCTAGAACCATTTAATTTCAAACTTTTTTCACATATTCTTATTCCTACGATTCTAATATAACTTTTGGCAGGTATTAGATTTTTTATCAGAATAGTATTTTTTTCGCCATACCAAAGTGACACACCCTAATGAATACCATGCATATAAAAACAAAGATAAATAGCAAAAATTTCGCACTGGAAATTGTATTTTGTCAATTCCTTTTTTCTATTTGACGTTTGTCGCAAAAAGAAACTCATTATAATAAATTTTTCCTGTGACAGCGATGAATTTTTCTCGAATAGATTTATTCTCAAACCCTAATACGAAAATGCACGATATTCGCCAAACCCGTAGACTTCAAGCGAATGTTCGATTCACGAACCATAATAAGGCCCTTAATGACATCTCTGTACTCACTTCGATTTATTCATATGATTCCTCGAACAACAACTGTAGGTACGTTCATTTAACCCCGAGACTAGAATGATCTCTCATTCCCATAAAATATTTTTTTTTATTTTCTCATTAAGCCTGGTTTATACTTCAACGTGAAGTGAAATAAAATTTGAAATGAAACATCAATAATTAATGAATCAAAAAGTTTTCAAAAAAATAATTTTCGTCGTAATATTTGGTTTCAAAAAGCCAATCGAGTTGCATTTGTTTCGAGACAAATTTGTTCCTCCTTGTCACCAAAATAATTGCGTTTAGTTTTTGACAGTTTTTCACGCCTAGGAGAAAAAGTAATTTTTTATATGAAAACTACACTTCGCACGGAAGTATAAACTAGGCTTTATCAGCTAAACGAATTTAAATTATTTTATGTAAGTAAAAATTTCAAATAAGTTTAAATAATATGCAATATGTCAAAACTTTCAACTTCCAAATTTTTCGGTTGGAAATTTCAATTGCTTTTCCATTCAGCTGCACTTCACTTATTTGCTGAAAAGAGCCTACGCTATTGAGATACAACGGCCATCGTCATTCAATTTATTGACGTCAGACATCATGAATTCCAGTGGTAGGCAGTTCAATGAGTGCGTTCAGCAACTTACTTTCCCAAATTCGATTTTAAAAGAAAATTTCAGAAAACTTAAACGAAAATAAATCTTCTTGCAAGAACATTTTTCTCCTCCTTTTCTGCTTCTATAGTACATTAATATGTAAATGAATAGAAAAACAAAGACAGTTTTTTCTGCCTGCCTTTTAATGCTGATCAACCGCCTCTAAAATACACCGCCAAAGTGATTTTCTTCAAACTTAGTATGTAAAAGGCCTTTCTCTATCACCATCATCTGACCAAAAGGCACAGGTTACTATTAGTATTGGCATCCTTTAAAATTTCTCCCGAACTATCCCGATAACGGGTAGATTTCACCGCCCCAGATATCGCGTGCCATTATAAAAACAACCATTAAGGAATATTCCATATAAAATTTCCATAATCACCTCACATAACAAAGTGCTCATGATCCACTTCGCTGTTTATTTAACTACCTCTTAGACCGAGAGTTGGAATTGATTTAAAGCTGCAGATTTACCGCTTATTTGACCTGGATACGGAATTCATGCATCTTTTTCTTAGATCTTCCAATAATGTAGATAACTTAGGCCAGTACCTGGCTGTATTTGTTTAAGCTCTGAACTGGACTCCCAACGCCAACACCCTTGTGTTAGGCCAAGGTTAAACATGTAAGTTTTCTAAGTTACTTACGGAAGCAACAAAATTACAAGTGTAAATAACTCTGTAAGTGACTTTTAGTAAATTTATCAACTTTTACGTAAGCTGTAAGTTGAAAGAAAAACTTACAAGTAGAAATACGTTTTTTCCAACTTACGGAATTCTCACAGCTTGCTCAAACGGCAGTGATAAGTTTTCAAACTTACAAAAGTATTTTTTACTGTAAGTTCATCTGTAAGGCCAAGATTACACATGTGAGTTTTACTTACCACTTATGTAAGTCTTACAGAAGCAACTTACGAGAGGCTTTACATTATAGATGAACTTACTGTAAGAAATACTTTCTTAAGTTTGAAAACTTATCACTGCCGTTTGACTAAACTGTGAGAATTCCGTAAGTTGGAAAAAACGTATTTCCACTTGTAACCTTTTCTCTCAACATACAGCTTACGTAAGTTGGTAAATTTACTGTAAGTCACTTACAAAGCTGTTTACACTTGTAATTTTATCAAAAGTTGCTTGTTATGTAACCTTGGCCTTGTAAAGCCTCTTGTAAGTTACTTCTTTAAGACTTATATAAATGGCAAGTAAAACTAACTTGTGTAATCTTGGCCTTATGAACAATATCTTATAATTTATTCCAAGACATAGTAATCTTCGATACCAAATTTCATTAAAATTTGTCCAGACCATAGACTTTCGAACATGATTGAAGGACAAATAATATCCAATCAATATCAATAGGCATTTATACATTTTATAGGTAAAATATAATTTAATTTAGCTTCTTTGAATTCCTTATGCTATTTCTGGTTTATTAAACCAAAATACTTTATCAATTTCTTGAAAACCTAAACTTTTGAACATTGCTCGTGATGCAGCATTTTCTTCGACAACTGGTGCCATTGTTTCAATTCCTTTTTCTGCATTCATTTTGGCCATAGCTCTAACCATAAGGCTTCCAAATCCTTTTCGTTTATGACTATCCAGTACTTGTAATAATCCTAAGGCTCCTATTTGTAGAATCAAACACCAAGCAATCAATTTCCCACTTTCATCATAAGCTCCAATATTTGAATTCAGTGTTACTAAGCGACCAACAAATAATTCCGATCCGGAATGACGATGTGGCCAATTATTATTGATGGTGTCAATATCTTCTTTGCGTAGAGCTGATAAAGTTATTCCTTTAGGTGGCCTAAAATTAATTCTTGTTTATTAATGAATTCAATGTGATAAATAAATATGACTTACTCAGTATTAAATTCCAAAGCTTTCTTTAATTCAATATGATGCCAAATGGTTGTGGAACATTGGAAGGATTCTTTTTTAAATCCCAAATCTATTAAATAAGCTTCTATGGTTTTCTTAATTCGGAGAGGACAGCCAGATAAAACATATGCTGGTTTTTTATCCAGACAGTGAAGTGCTGCAAGAAGACGCTCTTGAGAATCTTCAAGAGTATTCATCATGATATAGAGTTTATGGTCCTGAAAGATACATAAAAAGGGTTTATGATAAAATTTAAGCTTTTAAATTTTGCAGTACCTAATTGATCTTTATGTTAAGTTCATAAATGCTTAAGTTCGGTGAAAAACTGTATAACTCACGTTCCCATTCTTCGGTATATTGAAAAACTTTTATCTTTCTTAGAAGTTTTGATGTTTGCTCTTATCAATTGGCGTTTTTCTATTTTAGCTCAGAGCAGATCAGATCAGATTCAAAACACAAAAATGATCTGATCTGCTCTGAGTTAAAAAAGAAAAACGCCAAATGAAAGCAACTTTAACCAAAAATGTACGTAAAAAGTACTTTTTTTTACAATTGTATATTTTTTACAGTGATACAGTATTTTTACATTTATGAACTCGGGAAACTGCACTTATATGTTTAAATACCATTTAATCAATCAAATTTATCGGAGAGAGAGAGAGACCCTTCACGAGCGTTTTAAGTTACATTGTAAGTAAGTTCTATAATTAGTCGGCCTCAGCATATTAAGAAATTATCTCAATTCCACAAAAGCCTGCAGCCTAATTTTTAATACCTACAGCTCCTTTTCAACTAACTGAATATTGAATTAATGTAAATACACCTAGGAATGTCAATTTCAACAACAAAATAAGAGGTCTATGCATTTCGGAAATAAAGCAAAAATTCAAGATAAGACATTATAATATCACAAAATGTTTTTATCTTAATAATACATATAATTAACTAAGATTAAAATTGTAAAGCTACTACCGTAGATACTACATAGGAAAAGAACCAATTATTAGACATTTTCAGGAAAATGAGATCTCAGAGCCCTCAGAAGTCTCAGTCTCGTAAACAAGGTTCCTCAGAAAGATTTCTCAGTTTTACTTTTAAATTACTGAGGAAAAAAATTGGATCTGCTTGCTCACATTTTGAGGGAGCAAAATTAGCTGAAGACTCTGAGATCTCATTTTCCTGAACAAGCGCACTATTTATTACTTGAAGTATAAAAGTTCCATCACTCCAATCACCGTTTAATGAATATAATTTCTCTGTTTCTTTGAGAGATGGATCTTTTTTTCGCCAGTTAATAAAGTTTTGAATCGTATTATAAGAGTTTGATTCCAACTTTCGATTCACATAGAGATCACATAGTTTTGGCCAATCTTCGAATGGAATTTCTACTAGAGTATTTGTATTCATTTTTTTTAAATATAATAATACCGAAACTAATGGCAAAAACGACACCAGAACTACCACAGAGCGCTGACAATCCAGAACTATTCAACTAAGCAGAAAAACTAAAATAACATAGCGAAACTTTATGAGTATCGCTGAGCAAACTAAAATAATAATAAAAGTACTTTTATTGATATTTTTTTCTTGTCGCACGAGTTGATTAAAGAGTTGCCAGGTGTATAGATTTGTATGTTTTTATTTAGAACTTTTAATTGCACCGATTTCATGTTAAAAAAAATGTTTTGGGTTTTAATTGCACCTTACAACACCATATTGTTGAAAAGTCTTGGAAAATTGGTTTTCTTTAGTCTGATTAAGCCTAAAAGGGTAGACACCTAGGCAGATTTTTTTCAAATCTCGCTCCTAGTTTTAAAGTTATTTCAAACAAATACCTTATCTTACATCGGAAATAGTAGGAATATAGATAAGCTTCATATACCCTGTTGAAGCATACAAACAAATACATTTGTATTATACATGTGATACAGTTCTGCATTTTATTTATATAAATTTGGCTTATACTTATTTTCTATTTGAATTCCTTATGTCATTGCTGCGGTTTATTAAACAAAAATACTTTATCAATTTCTTGAAAACCTAATTTTTTGAACATTGCTCGTGATGCAGCATTTTCTTCTACAACAGGTGCCATAGTTTCAATTCCTTTTTCTGCATTCATTTTGGCCATAGCTTTAACCATAAGACTACCAAAACCTTTCCGTTTATAACTATCTAGTACTTGTAACAATCCTAAGGCGCCCAATGGCAGAACCAAACACCAAGCAATCAACTGTCCATTCTCATCGAAGGCACCAATATTTGGATTCAATGTAATTAAACGACCGACAAATAATTCTGATCCGGGATGATGATGTGGCCATTGGGAATTGATAGTTTCAATATCTTCTTTTCGGAGAGCTGATAATGTTATTCCTCTTGGTGGACTGAAATCAAAAAGTTTCTTTTATTTATAAAATAACGAAGTTTATAAAAGAAGATAAATAAACATAACTCAATGTTGAATTCCAAAGCTTTTTTCAGTTCAATATGATGCCATATGGTCGTAGAAGATTCGAAAGACTCTTTTTTAACTCCCAAATCTGTTAAATAAGCGTCTATAGTTTTCTTAATTCTTAGGGGAATTCCATATATAATGAACGCTGGTTTCTTATCAAGACAATGGAGAGCGGCAAGAAGACGGTTTTGTGAATCTTCAAGAGTGTTCGTCATGATATAACATTCATGTTCCTGAAACGAAATGAGAATTTTTTATGTTTATCAATTTAAGAGATTTTAGCAAAAGTGATTAACAATAATAATTTGAATTTGCAAAATGAATCACTTGGTGAAACAGCTCAGGTACGGTTTTTCACCATTACCTCGGAAATTTTGAGGTTATGTTAAAAAATCATATAAAAAAAATTTGTTGAATATTGCGTGATCTACAACATTTTTATTGAACACTTTTCATTTTGGGGTCAACTTTAGTCGGAAAACGCAAAAATACAATGCCCCTCCCTTTTTTCACCCCCAAATCTCCACTCCAACTACGATACTCGGAAATAGATTTTGTTTACATTCCTTTTAGCCCACTTTACCACTTTCAATAGTTAAACTGCTGTTAACAATTTTTTTTTATAAATGTGTAAAAAGCCTGCAATATATACAATTTGTAATTATATCTTAGTACTGCTAATTACACAGGTCTGCAAAAATCACCTTTTTTTTGTCACCTTCAAGTAATTTTTTGAAATTTTGAAAATGCTATCACGTCCAGTTTTTTAAAATTGATTTTTGAAAAACAGGATTGATTTGTAAAAAAGAGCCCTCTATTCTGTATATTCTGCTCAAATTTGAAGGAATTACTCCACATAATATTAGCTTTCAGATGAAACCAGATTTGTCATCATCCATCAATGTTCACCCATATTTTAAACCGTTATTAAAAAAAACAACAGAAATTTCGTTGTTTTTATGAATTACGCTGTAAAAAATATATTTTTTTGGGAAATAATAGAATTTCCCTAAATTTGCTATTCATAAACTCGAATATATTAAATAAATTTTAATCAAAGACTTTAAGAAAAGAAACAACTAAGCGTTTTAAAATCCCAATAGTATATTTCACTGAGTACTCTGTATAAAAAACTGGTAAAATATTTTACAATATAAAAAAACACACCGATTCTACCAAACAACACCTTAAAAAAGTAGTTTTAAAAATAAAATAATCTCAAAAATCCAAATAAACAATTTACTATAACTTTTTTTCTTTAAAAATAATTATTTTGTAGCGTTTCATATTTTCCATTGGTGTCTGACGAAAAATTGACCAACAATAATTTGCCAGCATTGCTTCCGACCATTTCCCATTATATCTTCGTTCTATGTGCATCATGTCTTGATGAAACCTTTCACCCATGTTCATCTAAAACTGCACCAAGGTTAACAGGGAAAAAATCTAAGTGGGAGTCCAAAAAATGAATTTTCAGCGACATGTTTCAATTAAGATCTTTATAAGAGCTAAGTAGTTCTTGGATGATTTCCTCTAATTTACAATATCTTTGGGAGGAAAACTAATTTTAAAAAGATTAAAAGTGATTTAGAAAGATGAAATATAGTTCTTTTATGTCCTGTTCTTAGTTTCTATCGGTGAAGAAATTCAACGTCAAATGTACCTAAAAAACGGGTTCTTGACATGTTTGAATTGAAATATCTCAAAAACGTGACGTGCTAGAGTAATTTTGACTTCGGATTCCGATTCAGCATACCTAAATCGTTTAGAAAAGTATATTTAGGTTCAAAGGAAATTTTCGTTTCAGACCAGTGTTATTAGTGAATACATTTTCGAGTAAGCAATAAATTTGAAAAAAGGCTCTTATAGGTTCCTAAGAACGCCAGAAAAAAAAAATATTTTGATAGATAATAATCGATTTAGATAATAATTAAATTCTATATTAAGAGACTAACAACACCCTATTTTTGTTTGAACACCCTATTCCTACATAAATGCACTTTTTTGTTCCCAACAAAATATCAACTCCGCACTTTTCAGGGCTCTTTCCTATAGCTATAGCATAACAATTATGAAATTGCATTATTTACTGATGTACAACTGAGTTGAATATTTGCTAAAGAATTTTATACAAACAAATCAATTCACAATAATTGTTTTATTTCCGACTTCTGTCACCATTGCTAAAGGGTTTTTAATTTCGTTTGCTAACCATTGCCGTTTCAGTTGTTTTTCAACTGCAAGAAAAATAAAGAAAAACAACTAATGACCGCTTACGTGTGGCTGTCGGAAATGGAATAAGTTATATGGCTTGCCTATCCAAAAACGTTCATATAAACTTTTGGTTGTTGCGTCAGCTGTCATCAGAAGTGTTTCCAGTTTTTCTAAAAAGAGTGAAATGGAATTTAAAAAAAACCTTGTTAAATTATCTTTGCTGGTGGAAAAATTCGATATAAAAATATGAACGAAAAACTAAGTTCTGCTTTACCTTCATAAATAGCAAATCTTAATTTGAAAAGGTGATCTTAAAGTTCGATAAAAAGCGAGTGTTGGCAACTCTGCTCATCAGCTGTGTTTCCACAAGGGATTTAAAACCATACAAACCAATTCAGAAAGCTTTTTCTGAGTACCCAAAAGTGATTAGTGTTTAAATAATATAAAAACAAAACAAATACTCGGGCTTTATGATAACATAAACACTTTGTATTATAAGACAAAGTCATATTAGATAAGATGATGCAAATTTTATAATATAAACATTCACCTACTAGAGTGAAACTTTGTTAGCTGTGGCTTAGCTATGAATGGGTACATACATAGATAAAGATCAAATAATTTATTGTTTCTTACTTGAAGTATAAAAGTTCCATCACTCCAATCACCGTTTAATGAATATAATTTCACTGAATCTTTAAGAGATGGATCTTTTTTTCGCCAATTGATAAAGTTTTGAATTGTACTCCAAGAATTGGGTTCTAACTTTCGATTTACGTAGAGATCACATAGTTTTGGCCAATCTTCAAATGTAATTTCTACAAGAGTATTTGTATTCATTTTTATTTATAAATACCAAAATTCAAAATAAAACTTGGTATGCTAGTAACTATAGAGCTGCAACCGAGACCAACAATAAAATACCAAACAAAAGGAAACTTGTTTTTGATTTCGCTGAGCAAATTAAAATAATAATCAATATACTTTTGTATTTCTTATTTCAAGATTAACACAGCACGATAAGACGATGACTAAAATGCTCTTTGGCAATGGGTCTGCAATCTGGGTTATTACTTTATTTGTTCAACTCCCAAGTTGCAACGTACAATACATGCACAAACAAATATGAGAACGTGAGTCGTGTGCATGTTGTGAGGATTTTGAACTTTTGTTGAGGTTGGTAAAAGTGGGCCTGTGCCTTTCGTGGTGTTGTGTTGCTCAGTTTGGGTACTCAGACTTACAACCTAAGTGGATCGGAGGATTTTCCCTCGATTTATTGTTTCTTACTTGAAGTATTAATCCATCAATCATCAGTTGTGGTTTCCAAAGTGTCGTCTAGTGACTAAGTGTATATCGCCCCTGATTGCAAGAACTAGGTAACTCAATTTTCCATTTTTATAATACACTGGCAAAAATGGTATTATTTTGTCCAGTTTTAAAGACTTTTTCATATCTTTTTCTGCCATAGACAAATATAGAATATTTATGAAGTTTAAGAAACATAAAAATAAAACTCGTTCTCCAGTAGATAGGTTTCTATAAAGGCTGCTATCTCCAAAATTTATGAAATTGAAATTTATGAAAATTAACACACCGAGAAAAAAACAACGTAAAATCAACGGCAACCACTTTGATTTAAATATTTTTCGGAACGATTTGGCTTCGAAGACGAAAATTTTTAATTCAAAGTAGCATGACATCAATTCAAAGTGTTTCCCTCTTTTAAAACAAATATGTTCACAATTTGATTTAACCATTTTTTTCTCTTCATTTGAGATGTCATCATCGTTGATTTGAGTTCATCCATCTTTAAAGCAATATGTATCTACTTCGATCGTTGATTGAAATACATACAAATTTAAAAATACTTTTTTAAAACTTTAATTCAACTTCGTCCAGATTTAAAATAAAATGGAAACCAATTCATTAAACATATGACAAAAATAAATATGAGATGGGAAATGGTTTACATATTTTGGTTAATCTTATCCAAGGATTTTGCTGCGGAAAATTAACCAATTGTCTTTGGGTGTATAATCTTATCCAAACGTCATTGTGACTTTTGGAAATAGGCATGTTCAGAAATATGATATGTGTGCTATCTCAGCGAGCTAAAATTAACATTGACCATAGCACTGTTCCCTAGTCAAAGAGTTTCAGTTTTCAGACCGCCAGATTTAGTGCGAAACCGTTCCACAAGTGAAAAGTTGTATTGGTTCGCACTAAAAATACCTAGATCTGGAAGTCTGAAACTGTTTGAAACTAAATAAGGAATAGGGCTCATGTTATGTAACTATTGCATTTCGATTATTTGACGATGAAAGTTGTGAATTAAAACGTAGTTTAAACAAAAACAAATAATTAAAATAATGTCTACATTTACTCAATGATTAGGAAAGCTATTTTTCTTAAATTATTAGGAAAGAACTATAAAGGCTCTACCAAACCAATGCTAATCACTATACTCGTTGAGGACGCATCGTGTTGTTGTCTTCGTCGGCGTCAACGAATGACTCAGATAAGTTAGGGAGATTCTTAATAGTGGCAAGTTGTTGGAAGCAGATTTCGTACACCAATAAAAAGTAATTTATTTTCGTCAGGTTTCGTTAACTTTTGCTTTCGGAAGAGAAGAACGCCCCAGAGTGCACCCCACGGAAGTGCGAAACTTTAGCTGGCCAAACACGACCGAGCCATCCGATCCACTTAGCTCGGTTGGATTTCAGACTCCCACACACGACCGATTTGGCTTATTGGTTCTGTCGTGCATGGCCAGCTTTAAGGTAGAACTATAATAGCCGCGTTTTATTATCGCTCATAACCCATATGGTTCACCCCGTGAAAATAAAACGATGTGGGTTAGTGCAAAAAAATGCTGTATACCAGTCTCTTTTTTTCTTATGTTTATTTGTTTTTCATGTAAACACTTGTCACTTTTCCTCTCTATTTCTAAGACTGCTGACAAATCGCTGACTTCATTCACAATGGTAATTAGTCCTCTGCCGGTCAGAGTGAAAACCTCTATCTGGGTTATTGAAATTAACCTCGATAGAAATCTAGATCCCATGTTGTTTTTGATAACCTCGACCCAGACCCAGAAATAATAAAACGCAGCTAATATTCGGAAAGCCACTGAAGCTAATGTCAAAAACCAACGAAAAGCTATTTTCCGTATCGTCAAAAGGGGAACACAACCATACTGTACTTATCATTTATCTCTTTTTGGAATTCCTATTTCACCAAACGTCAGTTTTACATATAATAGAGGTAAGCTCGTGAGCGCTACTTTCCTTTGATTTTTGCCATTAGCTTCCGACAGCTTCCGACTATTACAGTTCTACCTTAACATTTTGTTGTCGCTCTGTGACTCCGATTTCACGTTGTTTCGGGAGAGGTTCTCCATTAAGAAATAATTTCGACACCTGAACACGTTTAGTATCTCAAATAAATTTTTGACGTTTTATATTTGACGTTTAACTGATTCAACTACAAAGAATTATTTAGCGAAATGAATTAAAAGGTCGTTCATGCAAACTTTTCAAACAAGAAACTCAATTAATTTATTTACTCATATTCATTCATTTATCGAGTTTCCCTTTACAGATTGCTTACAGCTTACAGCCCTATTATTGACACGATTCAAAACTAGTTTTAATATAAAACTAGTTCTGTAGGGGCTTTGAGTTTCAGGTTTTGAACATATTGGTATTATTCAAACAAAAATTGACATCTAAACTCGAAATCAGAGCGAGGGAATATAAAATAATTTTCTAAATCGTATGTGCATAAACTTATCATTTTACACAAATACGAAAAATTTACGACGTTGCATGAATACCCTTATTAAAATTTGGCAATATCTGATTTCTTTTTCACACCAGATCAAATTCTCAAATTGAATCGTTCACATTTCAAGTAGGAAGTTTAATCGAAACCCTTAAAGTACGCCCAGGCTCATCGGATATTTAAATAAAGCCTCGAGTTTTGTACACACACAACACCACAACATAGTTCCAAAATTAGAGATTTAATTTTTCTCAAATCAAATATTTCAGATTGTGTACTATTATTTCATTGAAATCGTTTCGATTAAGTTTGTCAACGTAAGTTTAGCTAAAGCAAAATTAATAAATCCGTTTGAAAAATGTCTGAACGTCTGATTATATTTCTATTACCATTTTATTTAAGTTTTTATTAAGTTTTCAAATGCATTTCAATAGCTCTCTCTTCAATCATAAATGACATTTTTTGTATACTATTTCACTCATCTTTCAACTACCACCAATATTAAAGGTAATTGAATTTGTTTCCTTGACATTTTTTCCGACTACCACATCTAGGTATGAATGTATGTAGGTAGTAAAGTTACATTTTATAAGTGTATTGAAATTTTTCGATCTCATCCATCTCAACGATCTAAGCGCAGAGTAATCTTCTTGTTCGTTCCTTCGTTACCAGTTGTAAGTTCAATGGAAATTCTATTAAAAATAAATGAAATAAAAGTAAGGAAATTTCAAAGACATCTGTTATGGGAAATTGGCTACCAACTGGCAATGGGAACTAAACTACTCTCTCATGCACATCGATATAAGATTCGATGTACCAATGTATTCAAAGATTATTGCAAAAGTTCCATATACCTCCTATATTATAAACTATGGGTTTTCTCATTGCTATGACTACTTTTTATGAATATTTCCCAGTGACATATAATTCAGGTTTTTCATTCAACTTAACCCCGCTGTCAGAGCCCCAATGACACATAAATTCAAAAAAGAAGAAAAAGTAAAAGGGTGCACAAAACCCTTTCAACCTTGTTTCCAATGAAATACACTCGAGACGGGAATTTTTTTCTAGAAAAATCCACCCAGCACTCTAGCCAGGAGCACACTTATCTGAACAAGGACGATGGCAATGATTATGATGACTGCAACTGCAACCGCCAGGAAATGGAATATTTTTGCCTGAGTAATGTACTTTAGTTCTTTTTTAAATACATCGCGTAGATGCAGTCAAAGGACATCATCATGCCTGACCTACTCCACCATCACCACGAGTACACAGTGAGCAAGTTCTTTAACCAGGATTAAAAGAGGCTGGAAAAAAATCAACTCCCTCTGTCGCTGTTGCCGTGAAACTTTTATATTGAGTTAAAGATTTCCCATTCCGCTCTAGTGCCAGGTTACAAGTACAAGATGATAGATTTTGCAAGCATTTCCCATTTGGTCTTTGACAATCGTGAAATGGGAGTACGGGAATCAACACCACGGTGCCGAAGCGGACACACAAAGCAAGCATTACATCTTTCCAGCAATGGTTGCATTGAAAAGTGAAAATTCATTTTTCTCCCCCAATTGAGATTGCAATCCCCAATAATACTCGTATTCTGCTATACATACACTCTGTGGAAGTGGATGAGGTGGAAATACTGCTGCTGCTGCTGATGAGTGCTGCTTTTATATGCATTTGCTAGGTAGGTATATACGAATGGGAAATGCGCTCAATAATCGAAATGAATTTCCAACAAGGAATCGTGCTGAAAAGGACTTTCTTGATGCTTTTTCAAAAGCGCACCACAGTCATGTGATTAAGGTAAATAAATCTGTTAAGAGCTTTGTGTTATGCCTTTTGTTAGTGGAAATCGAAAATTATGAGAGAAATATTCATTGAAGCATTTTCAGAATTTTATTGTTCAAAAGGTTTTAACAATTTCACTGACTCATCAAAATATTTATTTACATAGATGGATATATATATAGGAAGGAGAGGCGAAAGTCCTTGGCAACTTTAGTGAAATTCTTTCGCTGACGAAAATAAATGTTTTCTTTGTAAAATTTTTGCATGTTTTTGCATTATTTTAAACCGTAGAACTCGAAGGATTAACGAATTTTAAACCTGAGCTTATATTAAAATTAAATTTATAAATCGAGAATATTTTTGCAATGAGATATCTGTTGATGAGATATTGAACACACAAATTGGATTATATAACACAAAAAAAGCGTATACAAATCGACTATAGGACGGTATGACGAAAATGATTTATTTTTCACCATCATCCATGGTTAGAATAAGTTTTTTTTTGTGAAATATACCACAATTTGAAAATTCTTAAATTCTTATTGTGCTTTAATCATGAATCAAGATAGAAAGGAATTAAAAATAAAAATCAATAATTACTTCCAATAAAATAATAAAACTAAAAACAATTATTCGTTGTCTTTCATTGTGTGGCATCAACTCTATACGGCCATACAGCCTAGATTGTCATTTGCTTTCACCATCAAAGGAAACAAGTAAAAAATCATTTAATGTCCTTCAAACATATAAAAATATATGTATGTATGTTCGTATGTACAGTACATACCTCGTGTATATGTGCCTCGTTGGGTGGATAGAAAGGGAGGCAAATAACAAAATAACCAGCAATAAAAAAAACTGGTCACCCAAACCGGAAACACCAACACCATACATAAAAATAAATAAAATGATCAACGTATAGAATCAACCAGCATCAACCACTCGCACAAGGATTACACAGCACAGAGCATTATGTCAATTACAGTCCCATATGTGTGTCCTGAAAATAAACCGACATCGTTTAACATTTGGCCGTCTGCTTTGCCGCTATTGATGCCGCTGCTCCTGCTGGCGCTACTGCTGCTGCTGCTGCTACTGTTGTTGCTGTTGAAATGGCCAACACACGGTCACATTTCGGACACGATTCAAAGGAAGTATGGACAAAAAAATAACCCACGACACATAACAGTTGCTGTCTGTAATTACAGCGATGGACAAAATAAAAAAAAAAAAAAAAAAACAGAATAAAAAGCAAAAAGGACTCGTTTGACAGCCACAAAACAAGAAAAACGATGCAATACCTACTCTTCATCTACTATGGTATTCAATATACATCGGAATAAAGAAGACAAAAGCACCAGGAACCGGAAACAAAACAACAACAAAAACGACGACGACTATACAAAACGACAAAAGAAAAAAACTTATATAGAAAATTTGCACAACAATTGGCTGTCAATGTAATGAGTGCAATTGATTTTTTTTTTTGTTTTTAAATTTGTCACCGTCATTGGTCTGTCTTGCAGTATTGAGCCGTAATTGCCAGCAATTAACATTGCTTTTGAAAAATTTCACTTAACTTCCTGTTGATGCAAAGTGTTCCTGAAAATACAATTACAAAAAAAAATCTATAAAACGATTTGGCACAAAACGTGCTTAATTACTTGAACATTAATCTAATTAGTACGGGTGACAATTTGTAGTTATTTAATTAAGGATTAAAGCTATCGAAAAAAGTGTTAACGCATTTTTAAGGTAAGCCATGAGAGTTTTTTGTGTGTTATTCATTACCACCAATCATGTTGGTCGTTTAAATGGAGGTCAAAAAATGTTTCGAGGTTTTAAAGGAGAAGTTCAACAAAGTGGGTTTGGTCGTACCGGTACCATCCCTCCGTTGGTCTATATGCGCCTGTGCGTCTGTGCCTACATATATACATCGAGCTAGGCTAATCTAAGTTAAGTAGAAGTGACTTTCAAAAATAGGCCGTAGTAATAGCACATGAATCTCGAAAACTCCTTCCTTACTCGTTAAACCGCTGAGAGCTCTTGACGAAGCGTACGAGACTATTTTCTGTCTAAATTTCTGTGTTTGTCAGATTACTATACAGGGTGTCCCGCACCTGAGAAGGAAGAATGCCACTGAAAGCAGCAAATGGATCACGATCACGATCAAGAGCATCGATGGTGAGTTTTATCCGACAAACAAATACAAGAGCGATCATCTTCTTGCCGTTTCCACGTCGCTATTAACAATGATGGCCTAGCACCTGAATGGCCAATAGGGCAAGATAGTACCATCCAACCAACCTCCTGCCGTTCACCAACGGCAATGATAGTAATACGACATATAAATAGGGCAAATCCTATCCCCCACCAGGGCCGGCCCGAGCTAAATTAGCGCTCTGCGCAAGCTTCATTTTTAAAAATAAATAAACAAATTTGGTGCCGAAACAGCTCATGGAAAACTAGGGCCTAGTGATTTGTAACTCTCAACCATTCCTATGTGCGTGTTGTTTGCAGTAATGGAAAAGACCAACAATTTTTATCGGAGACCGAACGGCTAGATGAGAAGCACTTTTTCATGACAAGTCTACTACTACTCCTCGAAGATTTGTCAGTTCCTCGCAAGAGGCGAAGAGGAATTTCTGGTTTAGGTGGCTGCAGCTGCGAATCGAACCCAGACTTTCGGCATAACATTCCAACGCACTTACCATTATCATTATGCCATGAGGTACTATTTCATTTCATTAGCGCCCCCCAATAGCGGTTATTGGTGGAAGAATTCATGTGCTCATTACCCATGGTGTAGACTTTTTGAACGAAGTATCCCCAAGAGGCGAACGAAATCGTGCACTTTGCAAAGATTTTGAATAGGAAGCTAGATATTGACTTGATTTGGAAATAGTAGATATAAAACTAAAAAAGTACAGGCAGGTAGTGGTAGTGGCTTTCTTGATACTTGCTCAAGGCGCCCATTGCGTTCAGCGCCCTGCGCATTTGCACCGCTTGCACGTATAGCTTGTCCGGCCCTGTCCCCCACACCCACCTTTCCTTCGCTTACGTGGATGAAAATAATAATCCCTAAAAGGTGATGATGAGGTAGAACGAGGGACAACTGCTAACTGAAAAATCAGTCTCGAAACCACCGTCAACGATACCACAACTCTTCCGGTCCAAATAAAGACTTCCCCCCACCAGTGGTTAGGGGTCTTAAGGAGGAAAAGAACCAAGAGTCGAACTTACTGAATTTGCCCAAGATTTTTACCGGCTTCATCAGCGATTTTTACCAGTTGTACTGAGATTTTATAACAGATTCGTCAGCGGTTTTGACCGTTTTACTGAAATTTTTACCGGATTCGTCCGAGATTTTACCGGGCCCTGTTTTATAATAAAGTACAAAGCAATACTATTAGTCTTGTAGTTTGTACTTGGTACAATTTCGTTTCATAATGAAGCAGCAGAAAAGTACAAACTTCAAGCAGTATAATCAAAAGTACAAGCACATTTTTATTTGTAGTACAATAATGCTGTTTCATAATGGTCACAAATACTACAAATTATTAGCGATTACTTGTATTATTTGTACAAATTTAAGGAAGCTTGTAATTTCAACATATTAGTGAAAACCGTCAAAACCCCAACTTTATTTTATTGACAATATCCAACTTCTTCCGAGTTGAAACAAAAACATTTATTTTAAAACATTAATGATGAAAATAAACGTGCTATTCGACGGAGAGTGATTTGACAAAGGAAGATCTACCGAATCAGAAGCAACTTAAATTTCAAAAGTGACTTTAAATTCAAAGGTATAGGTTCGGTATGTCATCGGTAAAAATGAAGATGTTGCTGCTCAAAATTGAACCGCTACTTCTAGAAAAGGAGGTGCACTTTCCACGAAACGAAAGATATGGACTGTCCTTGTCCTGCATATGAAATTGGCCAGTTTCACACGCTTGGAGATATGCATTGGAATGAGTAGAGCCTCTTTTTTTTCATTACCTGTTCAAACAGAAATTTTATGACAAGGGAACTTTTCGGGAGTTATAAATTCTTTTTTATTCGGTTTTACTATATGTGAGTGCGAACTGGCCAGGAAATGTGCGTGATTTACGGCTGCTTCAAAGAAGCTCACTATACTGTAGAATGGAAACCCTCTTTTCTTAATGAACTTTTCTTAGGAGATTATCTATTCAAGTTAGGGCTCAATACCCCTTCGAACAAAGAACCGAACAACCAATAGTCTGACTGAATGCCACAAGACAAATAAATAAATAAGCTTTGAGAATATTGTAGGAGATATTTTCTTGTTTAAATTTATCTAAGACTAAAGCCCAAATACAACTAACTTGTACTTTTGTACTTTTTAGTTTGTATAATATCACTAATAATATTAGGAAAGTCGCCCTCATTATGAAACAGAATTTATTAGTGGTTGTACTTTGTGGTTTGTAAACTTGTACTTATGAACTAATAATATTAGCTCTATTTATGAAACAGGGCCCAGGTGTACTGAGATTTGTTACCAGTTTTACTGTGATTTTAACCGGATTGGTCCGCTATTTTTTCCAGTTGTATTGAGATTTTAACCGCATTCGTCCATGATTTTTACCAGTTGTTTCGAGATTTTTACCAGCTTTACTGTGATTATTACCGTATTCGTCCCCGAGACTTACCAGTTGTACTGAGACTTTTACCGGACTCGTCCAAGATTTTTACCAGTCGCACTGAGATTTTAACCGGATTCCCATGAGATTTTTACCAGTTGTACTGAGATTTTTACCAGTTTTACTGTGATTCTACCAGCTCCTTCCACTCATTTCACTGGGCCCTGCACATGACCAGTGCCACACTGGATGGACATATCTTCATACAACACGAGTTTCCGTGAAAAAAGACGAGATCCAGGAGGGTAACTAGCTATAATAATACAAAAAATCAGCCGTTGCGACGCAGCAGGGCTGGCAGTATCAAAAATTACATAATTAACAAATACATTATAATTGATATTAAATAACGGGTGATTTTTTAAGAGGTTTAGAACTTAAAAAAAAAAAAAAAACACAAAAAATTCGAAAAAATGAATGAAATATTTATTTGAATCGGTAGTTTGAACCTTGCAATTTAATGTTTAAAGATAATTTCATGCAAATGTTGACCGTGGCTGCGTCTCAGGTAGCCCATCCGCTGAGTCCAATTTTGGCATACTCTTTCACACATATCGGCCGGTATCTCACGAATGAATGCATGGATGTTGGCTTCCAGTGCGTCAATCGAAGCGGGCTTGTCCCTATAGACATTAGCCTTGACATACCCCCACAAAAACTAATCTAATGGTGTCAAATCGCACGATCTAGGCGGCCAATTGACCGGCCCGAAACGTGAAATTAACTGTTCACCAAACTCGCCTCGCAATTGCGCCATTGTTTCGCGTGCTGTGTGGCATGTGGCACCGTCTTGTTGAAACCACATATCATGCAAGTCAAGAACTTCCATTTCGGGCAAAAAAAAGTTTGTTATCATCGCTCGGTAGCGTTCACCATTGACAGTAACGCTGCGATTCGCATCATCTTTGAAGAAATATGGCCCAATAATGCCGCCGGCCCATAAACCGCACCAAACAGTGGCTTTTTCGGGATGCATTGGTAGCTGTTGCAATGCTTCTGGCTGATCTTCACTCCAAATGCGGCAATTATGCTTATTTACGTACCCATTCAACCAAAAATGAGCCTCATCGCTGAACACAATTTTTCGATAAAAAAGCATTTCGAACCGAGCACGAATTTTGATAGTAAAATTCAATAATTTGCAAGCGTTGTTCATTTGTAAGACGATCCATGGTTAAATTGCAAACCAAACTGAAGCTGTTTGACAGTGACACAAGGTACTAAACACACGTCAGCTGTCAAAACCAGTGTTGCCAAAACCAAACCAGCTAAAAAATCACCCGTTATAAAGATAATTTTGAATTTATATCTCAATAAAGAATTGACTTACTCGTAAAGCCTCGTACTTCTTTAGGAAGAGCCCCGGAACCCGGTGAGCTACCTCATCAGCCTTAGATAAAAGGGTACATCACACCAAATATACATACAAAGACATGCTGTTCTTTGGACTTTGCTTAGTTTATCGCGATGTATCGCTTTATCCAAGGCATTCCACCAAACTGCCACGCCACCGCTTTTTTTTTATAATGGGCGCACACTAAAAGGGTTTTGACTACCCTTAAGATGATGAACTCAGTGCGAGCGATTAGGAAAATAGGGAAGGGTTACAAAGGAGATACCAATGCAAATTGGTTTTGAAGTTCTGAATATCAAAATGGGAGGGGAAAATAGAGCTTGGTAAAGCATTCCACATTCGTGTTGTGCGGCTAAAGAAAGAATCAGTATCAGAATCAGAATCTTGACAGTACGTGCGAAGTTGGGCTCAAGGGACTGATGAGCATTCCTAAAAGCACGAGTATTGCGGTTGAATTTTGTAAGGGGAGGAATGCAACCTGTCTGCAACTGGCCGCTGCCGCCGCGCCATAAGTTAGAATCGGTTTATTTACCGAAATGTATAGCCAATGTGTAATACGTGGTTTGAAGGCCCCATTTACTACAAACGGCTTTTTTGCAAGAGAAAAGTGCCACTGTGGCTTTTTTGACTTCTTCTTGTATGTTAGGTTTCCATCAACTTAACTTCTTATCTAAAATGAGACCCAAGTATTTAGCTTCATCTGAGAATGTTAATGAAACACCTTTAATAAAAGGGGGTCTATTTTCGGAATTTTGTATATCCTGGAGAAGAGCACAAGATCTGTTTTATGGGGGTTAACTCTAAGTCCACACCGATCTGTTGATCGTCTTGTTTAGAGCGTTTTGTAAAAGATCTCTTAAAGTACTAGGATGTTTTCCTGATACTGCTATAGCCACGCATCGTCCGCATAGGTAATCACTCTGTAGCTCTCTGTCTCCAGGTATTCGTATTTCAGCAGCTCCTAACTACCCAGAGTTCCAAAAAAGGGGAGAAATAACGCCGCCTTGCGGTGTACTCCCACTGACATATCTTCTCGCTGAGAAGCCACCCAGGGCTGCCAGGTCAAGAAGCACTTGTGTAGCCCAATTTCAGAATTCTTGTAGCCCAAAATCGCTGCCATAAATGTAGCCCAAAAACTAGCCCAATCTTATCTAAAAAATCTAGAATTGCGTATGCATTTCAGGTTTTTCTTTTGTTTTTAATATTTTCCAATGGCATATCCTTAAAATCCGGACGAATTTAAATATATCGTTGAACTTATGTAACGAATTTTCTTAAAAGTAAAAGAAGTTATATGAAATTGGGCTGCTGTTTTTAATTCTTGTCACCAATTTAGGAAAAAGATAGCCCAATTTGTGATAAATAGCCCAATCTGACAACCCTGAAGCCACCCAGTTTTAAATTGATAACCCTGCTTGTAAGCAAGCAGTTGATTCATCAATTCACCAAGCGAACCATCAACACTGAGAGATGCCAGTGCAGATGTGATTGCAGATTTGTCGAGGATATTGAAAGGGCAAACATTGTATACTTTTCATTATGGGGAGAGTATTCGATGGTTCCGTACTAGTGTGTGGAGAGTCGTTTCCACTGATTTTCCTTTGCAATAAGCATATTGAGCCATACGCAGTAGTTTCCTATCAATGCTTCATCGTAGTTGAATATCAATCAGTCGTTAAAATTTTTTAGAAGTTCTGATAATAGGCTAATAGGTTTTAGTTCTTTCGGGTTTACGTGGGAACATTTACCGGCTTTGGGTATATACACAACTTTGAAAGAAGTGGAACATTGACCAGGTTCAAGTAACCATTAGGAAGATGACCTCCAAAATCGGCAGAATTACTTCTGAATTCATCTGCAGTTCAGCTGGATGATGCCATCTGGTCCTGTTGACTTGTATCGTACATCGCGAGCTAGAGTGTAAAGCAAAATTTTACAGAACACTAACGCCAGCTATTCATAGTGGTTATGAAAGTTCTTGACCTTTCACAAAAAATAAAAAAAGTCAAGCTGAGCCCTGTATGGCGGGGTGGTTTACACTTTTCCTTAAAAGATCCAATTAAACCTTGACAGACTTCTACTCTGAGAACCTAGAGGACTCATATGAATCAGGAAGTGTCATCAATAATAATTACTCCCTCTGGACAGAGGTCCCAACATAAGTGAAGCTTCTTATATTGGTAACTAAATCGAAGAGAGTGGTGGCTTGGACCATTGACTCCTTCTCAGCATACAAAGCCTGCAGGGCCTGATGGAATAGTTTCAATTATGCTTCAATTTTACAATTTAATACGAGAAACTTTTTGTAGAAAATTTAATTTATGATCGAAATGAATGGTTTAGATAAATTTAAACAGAAAAAATTGACAAACATCAACCAACAAAAAAAAAAATCAAAGATATCTCCGAACAAAGTTAATCATAAATTTGTAAAAGTTTTAGATTCAATTTTTGGTTGGTTTTCGTTAATTTTTTTTTCTTTTTAATTTAATTTTTTATTTCTTATAACTATCGATTTCGATATGAAATTTAATTTTCAACAAAAAGTTTCATAAGTAAAATTGTCAAGCTCAGCTTTGTTTCCGAGTTAGCAAATATATTGAAAGTGGCCAGTGTAAACATAATGTCAGAAGCGCATCGGTGAAATCGGTAGAATTTACGGGTTTAGCCATCCTTATGTCCCAAACAAACATATTCAATATTAAAATCCCTTCAACGTAATTGCTCCTTATTAAAAGGTATATTCACTAGCCGACATGGGGAGCATTTAAAACCGATGTAATTTAGCACATATTATGTTTTTCCATGAAATCGAATTTACATCGCCCTAACTTTCATGTTAACATATGACTTGGGGAATAAATAATTGTACATTACACATTGTTCATGAAATGCATTCTAAATTCTGATCACATGCTTAAACTTCAAAGCTTTCAATTCAGTTGAATTGTACATGAATACTAGAACCATTTTATATGGTTTCAAATTCATGTAAAATATACAACAATACACACACGTTCACACGTTTCTATTCAGAAATCATTTGAATCAAATTGAATGGCACAGAAGTTCTCATTTCTGTAATTATAAAATAATTACTCACGTATATCCTTTTTCAGGCATATATATGCACATACATTTATATTCGAAGTGAGATAGAGACTCTACACCAGAAAATACACAACCAAATTTGAAATCTTCTCCATGGACCTAAAGTATGCAGCAGAGCTAGCTCGACAAATGCGACAACCAGGACCACACAACGACGACGACCGACGATATAAACAGAAGGTCTATGAACTTTCAATCACCACGGATGCAGCTTCATTCACAAAGTGTAGGTATACTTAGGAACCGTAACGTATAACGGTAACCTACTAATAATAGAGACACCATATATTAACAACTAGCAAATACGAAATTAGTTTCGTGCTTTAGTAATGCACATCCATATACACTGGCAGAAAAATTCATTTGCTTAAATTTTGTTTTAATTGTAACGTACTAAATACAAAACTCATAGCCCAACATTCATTTATGTTTGTGAATAGAAAACCTCCAAACTTTAAAGTCTGGAAAAGTAGACCTACACGAAAAATGCATGCATTACTGCATGCAGAACTGTGAATGCTGATATTCTTGATATTTAAATATATGCCACTTTTCTTATACCTACACACATATTCTTGATTAATCCCCAGAAATCTACATTACCGAAAGTTACAAGCGCAAGTAGAGTTTACTGTCGGTGGGGCACTGATAGTAGACTTAGTTCCCAAACATGTTTATATATTCACATCTTATTTTCACTCTTTCTCCTCTTTTGTATGCTCTTCTTGTAGCAGATACATAAATAATAACAACCAAATAGAAATGTTTCCCTTTTATTTTCTTTCAGTGTTTCCATTTCTATTTCAGCTTTTAATATCAAACATTACCGCTAGCTGCAGCTGAATATGTGGCGTTGATGTGATCCTAGGAATCTAATACAGGAGTGCTTTTGCGGAAATCCCTTCGTTTGGTTGATTTCATTGGTGGCGGCTGGATGGCTGGCTGAAATGTACTTATAGAAGGGCCATCGACCGGTGAGTGCAATTGACACCGGAACATCACTATTTCGTGTCAGTTACCTTGATTAATTGTGACCGTCGCATGCTATTTCGGATTATTCCAATATGCCAAATGTTTATGGGCTTTGATGGAAATCCATCACGGAGGACATATACTCGTTCATCTACCATCAGAAGGCTTAACCTTTACACGTGGTGTTGGCGTGTGGTTATTTATCATTCGGATTCTGGAAATGAAAGCATTGCGGTTATTGACGATTTGTTTTTGTATGTTCATCAAATTAATAAAATTTATCAAAAAGGACATTTCTACAAGAGTTTTTGTTGTTATGGAAAGAGTATAATATCCTTTTCTGAAACCACATTTTTCAATAAGCTTCACCGAAATTGGTGGTTTTTGGAAACTGTGCATAGTGTGTGTGTGTTGATAGAAAAAGTCTATTATTTCTGTAAATGTTTGTATATTTTTATTGAACAGTTTACACCTCTGCTCTGCCTGGTTATCTTTTCCCCTTCATTGTTGTTGGCATAATGAATCCAAAACAGAACAAATAAATCTCAATCTCGTAAACGAAAAACCAAAAACAAAAGAAATTTGTGGTGAAAAAAGTTTAAATAGACTTTAGCCCAGAAGGATGATCCTTCTGGGCATGAAGGATTTAGAGACGACGACGAGGTGACTCTGTGTGGTTAACAGAGTATATTCCCTAGAGGCAGCGCTAAAAGCTGCAACAAGGTTTATCTTTAGATGGAAAATATTGAATGAAGGGCTCTTATTCACTCTCTCTCTTTCTGTCTGGTAATGGGAGCCAGCATTGAAATGGCAAACAAGAATTTGCTGAGAGAAGCAGCTTAAATTTAATAGATTTATGTTCAAGCTAGAAAATGACTTCGTATACTTACATTCGAATATTGTGGGTGAACGCTTTGGTTATAATGGACTTGAAATTGAGGGAATGTTGGAGGAGATTTTAGGAAAGAAATATGGTCAAGTATAATACGAGGAAGTATGGTATGATGGGCAAGTCGTTAGCCAGCGTATAACACTTGTAAGTTTTAATTACTGAACCGATTGTTCTTGAAAACGAATTAATGGTGTATAGGTACCTTACACCTGGTTCTGGTGCTTGCAATAAATTTGAAGGATAGTGACTTCTCTTGTTAAAAGAAAATTCAGGTATAAATAGGATTCGTATGATCTATAAAGATGTTTTAATCAAACAAATTTTAAGTGGATTTCTATGTAGGTACCAGAGAATAAAATACCATCTACGTGTTATTGAAGTACGAACTTAAAGCTCTGAGGATGAGGATAAAAAGAGAGATATAGGTTTTCATTAGATCTGAAATTAACATTTAGGCAGGTATTACGAATTTGCAGGCCCCTATTTAAGAAAGCAAATTAAACATAAATTATCTTCAATCGAAAGATTGACGGAACTTTAAAATTGAAAGTGTGTAATGTGTATTATTGTCTTTGTTATGAATTGTCTATTGCCTAATCTAACATGTAAGATTGAAAGTTGCTTAATAGGTTATATCGAGCGCAAATTTTTTCAAAAAAGTTCAATTCTCCCGGTTACAAGAAACTCAACCAAGTATACCGTTTTTTGTTTTGTTTTCATTAGGTGTGTTCAGGGAAATGTTATGTCGGAGGGCTGAGCAAATTTTATCCGTCAAAAAGTTTTTTTTTTTTTTTTTTTTTTTTGTCCGTGGGTAGGTGCAAAACCAGCATCAGGCTCTATGAGGACCGGAAAACGCGTGCTCATAGAAGTGTGAGATTCTTACTACACTAAAACCACCTCCAGCTCCACTTCCCGATTGCAACTTAGTTGAAACTTATCTAGCAATTTATTTTTAACGAAGTTAAGTAACGTGTTGCAGGTAACTTTCCGGTGAAAGTTTCTGCTTATTCCGCGATTTTAAAGCGGTTTTGTGTTCACCGCACCAAGTCGGAAGGTTTTGTTCTTTGCAGACGGCGTACTAAATTCGACTCGTCAAGAATGTCAATAATCGTTGGATTAGCGTGATCTAATAGCCGATTTCTATGTTTTCGGGTGAAACTCTCAATTTCGTCTCGAACCGTAGGAATCCCGAGATCCATGTGAAGATCTTCGTTTCTTATATACCATGGTGCATTTACAAATGACCTAAGCAATTTATTTTCAAACGTTTGTAAGATATTTAAATTTGTATCGCAGGTACAACCCCAGAGTTGTATACCATAAGTCCAGACCTGTATAAAATCAACTTATTATCAATACTAAGCTTGGAATATTTACCGAGTAGCCAGTTCATATCTCTTAATTTACTTTTTAATTCTTCGCATTTCTTTTTTACGTGCGGCTTCCATTTTAATTTCGCGTCTAGAGTCATTCCCAGATATTTTGCCTCATTCGCAAATGGTACACGACCGGTATTAAGAAAGATGGGCAATCTATTTATTTTTTTATACGTAAAGTCCACGTGGACTGACTTTTGTTCATTGAGCGCTATTCGCCATGTTTTTGTCCACTCATTAACATTATTAAGAGCATTTTGTAATTTAATCGTAGCTTCGTTAATCGTTTTGCCTACTGCTAGTATTGCAGTATCATCAGCAAACGTTGCTACGATAGTGTCTTCTGTTTGAGGTACATATATCACGTGTAAATAGGAGGTACAGAATTGGACCTAAAACACTACCTTGTGGTACCCCAGCCACTATTTCTTTGAAATTAGAATATTCATTTCCGTGTCTTACACGAAAAAGTCTGTTTTCTAGATATTCGTTTAGAATTTTATAAAGTCCTTCAGGCAGAACTTGTCTTAATTTGAATTTGAGGCCTTCGTGCCACACCTTGTCAAACGCTTGCGACACATCCAAAAAGACCGTCGAACAGATTTTCTTTTCTTCAAGAGCTCTCTCAATTACGTCGGTTATCCTATGCACTTGATCAATGGTCGAATGCTTTCTTCTAAATCCGAACTGATGTTCAGGTATTCATTGTTTTTCTTCTATTATCGGCTGCAGGCGAAGGAGTAGTATTCTTTCAAAAACTTTTGATATTACAGGAAGAAGCGAAATCGGTCTGTAAGACTTCTTTTCATGAGATGGTTTGCCAGGTTTCAAAACCATTATTACTTCCGCAACTTTCCATTGGCTCGGAACATATTCTAACCTAAGGGCGGCATTTATTATATAAAGAAGGTTGATCAAACCTTTACGAGGAAGCATTTTTAGAATTTCTGCCGTGATTAAGTCATAACCTGGAGCTTTATTGGACTTAAGCTTCCTTATTTCTCTTTTAAACTCAGCAAGTGTAGCATTTCTAATTATGTAGCTGTCATTTGATGTTAAATTCATATAAAAATTTTCGTTGAGTACTTGTCCATCGAAAGGCTTAAATGTTTCCTCCAGGTAATCGGCGAATACCATAGCTTTTTCTTTGTCACTTTTAGCCCATTCATTTTGGCCTTTCTTAATAGGAGGCACTGGAAGCTTTGGTCTTTTTGTTACTTTTATAGCTCTCCAAAGTGAGTAATTAGAATCTTTTCCTGCTGTTAGATTTTCGAGGTAATTTTCAACAATTTTCACCGTTTTTGAAATCTGATATTCTCGTTTTAAGCAAATTACACAATCGATTTAAATTAGCTTTGTGCTGAGGAGCACGGGTTCGCTGCCATTTCTTGCGTGCTTTTCTTTTCTCTTTCACTAAATCTTTTATTTCTTGCGGATATTTTATATCTTTGCGG
The DNA here is from genome assembly GCA_963921185.1 of Dasysyrphus tricinctus. Classification (NCBI taxonomy): domain Eukaryota; kingdom Metazoa; phylum Arthropoda; class Insecta; order Diptera; family Syrphidae; genus Dasysyrphus; species Dasysyrphus tricinctus. The sequence continues at coordinate 255,071,789 of OY992531.1, read as the reverse complement.
CGCGGCATTTCCCTTTGATAAGGTGTGTTATTCCATGCGGCCTTTTGTATCATATCAACAAAGGTATCTACTGCGTCTTCAAGTTCGAGAGACGTTTGTAATGATATTCTTAATTCAACGCTGTCCTCGATATCTTTCTTAAATCCATCCAAGAAAAGTGAGCATGCGAATGCAATATTTTTTCTTCAGTATTTTGACAGCAAAATTTCTAAGGAATCCTGTTCATGACACGAGACTGAAATCTCATTTTCCTGAACATGCATATTTATTTCAAAGGCTAGAAGGGTGCCAAAATAAAAGTTTTGGTCCGGTCCGGAAAAGTAATAGATCCCCGGGGCTGCTCTTTGGTGACAACAGAAGCAATGTTTTTTTGGAAGTGCTAAATATGGGACGAAAAAAACTGCATGCAAAGTAAGCAACGCCATCAATGTACAAAATGAATTTCCATACACATTTTCGATTTATTTCGAAGCGGTAACACAGTTTTTCTGGGGGCTTAAGCAAGGCTATAAGCGCCGAGAATTCTCTGGGCTTGGTTAAGCCCAAAGCAGATAAGTTGTTGTTGTTGTTTTTATTGCATAGTTACTGACGACATAGTTTTTTGCTTTATCAATTCCCTCTAGACTTGAAAAATACGCCTATAGAGTCGGGACTTGTCGATATTCCAATAGCTTTTTATTGAGATTTGGTAGGTACTTCACGTGAATGACCTATAGCAGTTTACGAGTTATTATTTTACGTTCGTGAAGTTGACAGGACCACTCTCACCCACGCAAATGGGACCTTGACAGGGATTTGGAGTTTTTTTTTGCATTTCTTTTCTCGATGTTGGAGTTCGTTTAAGGGAGTAATCAAGTTACCTGCTTACTACACTGTGAAGTTAGCAGATCACATCGTGTATCTCAGGAACCAAGCATGCTAGGAACTTGTAGTAAGGCTCCAAATTTGCAGTTTTTTCGAAATTTGAAAAGTTTCACAAAATTGACTTCAATATGAAGTTAGCAAGTCACATCGCTTATCCCAGGAAGTAAGCATGCTAGGAAATTGTAATTAGGCTCCAAATTTGCATTTTTTGCATTTCAAGAATAGGCCAGGTTCAAAATTTGAACCTGGCCTATTCTATTAATTCCTTAATATGAAAAAAATTTCATACTGTAGATATATCCAAAAGGTCATAAAAGGACAACTGTTTCAGTAATTGGTCAGCGATCGATTTGTTTTCAAGGTCTTACAGCTTTAAAGCCTTTGTAGGATATAATGGCATACCAACTTACTTACTTACTTAGGTTCTTGGACCTGTTATGTTCGTGAGGTTCCTCTTGCAGGTAATATGGCTTTAACTACTCCTACGCACCATCGTGTACGGTTTCTGGAGGTGTACCTCAGCTCTCTCCAACTTGTCACCATTTGTGCTGATTCCTCTTCGACTGTTTTTCGACAAGTACTTGTACGTCAGCCCACTCGTCTTCCTCGCTGATTGAGAAGGTTCCATTGATGCATCGCTTGGATCGCAATGCACTCGTGAGTTTTTCGAACTGAATGTCCAATCCACTTTTACTAACGTTTTCATATTATAGAGTCGATGGTTTTCAAACCTGTCCTCGCATAGGCCACAAAATCCTCAAAATGTTTTTCAGCCATCTATTCACGAACGTTTGCAGTCTTCTTGTGGCGGGTATTACTTTACAAGTGCTGCACCTGTAAGGAAGCACGGATTCAACATTAGAGCGGAACAGATTCGTAGCTAGGTCTTTAGGCTTAAAGAGTAGTTTCTCTAAATTTTGGACATAATTCCAAACGCAGCCTTTGCTTTCCCGATGGGACTGATTAATTAAATCAAGTTCAGTCCCGCCATCAGTAGATATAAAAACTCGCAAGATATTGAAAACTCTCTACTATATCTACTTGGGTAGATGAGGAAGTTCCAAGGCTGATTTTTTTTGCTGTATTGATCTTAATTCATCTTATTATATCAAACGAGGAATTGAGGCACAGGACTAGTTAAGAACGGCTGGACGTCAGCATAAGAAAGCTTAAATAACAGTGATTTGGTCACACACTGATGAAACCAAACGATGAAATTGCAAGCAGTCTTTTGAATTGAGTCCTCAGGATACACGGTGGGTTGGAACACCAAGAACAACATGTAAATTAACTGTCTTAGCAGAAGCAGAATCCCAGGGAAAGCATGGCCACAGTTAAAATACCTTGCAGACCGTGAAGGATGGAGACGTTTTGTTAACGCCCTATGCCCTAAACGGGGTTACAGTTACAGGACACGATGATGATGATTGATCAGGTGTGTTCAGGGAAATGTTATGTCGGAGGGCTGAGCAAATTTTATCCGTCAAAAAGTTTTTTTTTTTTTTTTTTTTTTTTTGTCCGTGGGTAGGTGCAAAACCAGCATCAGGCTCTATGAGGACCGGAAAACGCGTGCTCATAGAAGTGTGAGATTCTTACTACACTAAAACCACCTCCAGCTCCACTTCCCGATTGCAACTTAGTTGAAACTTATCTAGCAATTTATTTTTAACGAAGTTAAGTAACGTGTTGCAGGTAACTTTCCGGTGAAAGTTTCTGCTTATTCCGCGATTTTAAAGCGGTTTTGTGTTCACCGCACCAAGTCGGAAGGTTTTGTTCTTTGCAGACGGCGTACTAAATTCGACTCGTCAAGAATGTCAATAATCGTTGGATTAGCGTGATCTAATAGCCGATTTCTATGTTTTCGGGTGAAACTCTCAATTTCGTCTCGAACCGTAGGAATCCCGAGATCCATGTGAAGATCTTCGTTTCTTATATACCATGGTGCATTTACAAATGACCTAAGCAATTTATTTTCAAACGTTTGTAAGATATTTAAATTTGTATCGCAGGTACAACCCCAGAGTTGTATACCATAAGTCCAGACCTGTATAAAATCAACTTATTATCAATACTAAGCTTGGAATATTTACCGAGTAGCCAGTTCATATCTCTTAATTTACTTTTTAATTCTTCGCATTTCTTTTTTACGTGCGGCTTCCATTTTAATTTCGCGTCTAGAGTCATTCCCAGATATTTTGCCTCATTCGCAAATGGTACACGACCGGTATTAAGAAAGATGGGCAATCTATTTATTTTTTTATACGTAAAGTCCACGTGGACTGACTTTTGTTCATTGAGCGCTATTCGCCATGTTTTTGTCCACTCATTAACATTATTAAGAGCATTTTGTAATTTAATCGTAGCTTCGTTAATCGTTTTGCCTACTGCTAGTATTGCAGTATCATCAGCAAACGTTGCTACGATAGTGTCTTCTGTTTGAGGTACATATATCACGTGTAAATAGGAGGTACAGAATTGGACCTAAAACACTACCTTGTGGTACCCCAGCCACTATTTCTTTGAAATTAGAATATTCATTTCCGTGTCTTACACGAAAAAGTCTGTTTTCTAGATATTCGTTTAGAATTTTATAAAGTCCTTCAGGCAGAACTTGTCTTAATTTGAATTTGAGGCCTTCGTGCCACACCTTGTCAAACGCTTGCGACACATCCAAAAAGACCGTCGAACAGATTTTCTTTTCTTCAAGAGCTCTCTCAATTACGTCGGTTATCCTATGCACTTGATCAATGGTCGAATGCTTTCTTCTAAATCCGAACTGATGTTCAGGTATTCATTGTTTTTCTTCTATTATCGGCTGCAGGCGAAGGAGTAGTATTCTTTCAAAAACTTTTGATATTACAGGAAGAAGCGAAATCGGTCTGTAAGACTTCTTTTCATGAGATGGTTTGCCAGGTTTCAAAACCATTATTACTTCCGCAACTTTCCATTGGCTCGGAACATATTCTAACCTAAGGGCGGCATTTATTATATAAAGAAGGTTGATCAAACCTTTACGAGGAAGCATTTTTAGAATTTCTGCCGTGATTAAGTCATAACCTGGAGCTTTATTGGACTTAAGCTTCCTTATTTCTCTTTTAAACTCAGCAAGTGTAGCATTTCTAATTATGTAGCTGTCATTTGATGTTAAATTCATATAAAAATTTTCGTTGAGTACTTGTCCATCGAAAGGCTTAAATGTTTCCTCCAGGTAATCGGCGAATACCATAGCTTTTTCTTTGTCACTTTTAGCCCATTCATTTTGGCCTTTCTTAATAGGAGGCACTGGAAGCTTTGGTCTTTTTGTTACTTTTATAGCTCTCCAAAGTGAGTAATTAGAATCTTTTCCTGCTGTTAGATTTTCGAGGTAATTTTCAACAATTTTCACCGTTTTTGAAATCTGATATTCTCGTTTTAAGCAAATTACACAATCGATTTAAATTAGCTTTGTGCTGAGGAGCACGGGTTCGCTGCCATTTCTTGCGTGCTTTTCTTTTCTCTTTCACTAAATCTTTTATTTCTTGCGGATATTTTATATCTTTGCGGCGCGGCATTTCCCTTTGATAAGGTGTGTTATTCCATGCGGCCTTTTGTATCATATCAACAAAGGTATCTACTGCGTCTTCAAGTTCGAGAGACGTTTGTAATGATATTCTTAATTCAACGCTGTCCTCGATATCTTTCTTAAATCCATCCAAGAAAAGTGAGCATGCGAATGCAATATTTTTTCTTCAGTATTTTGACAGCAAAATTTCTAAGGAATCCTGTTCATGACACGAGACTGAAATCTCATTTTCCTGAACATGCATATTTATTTCAAAGGCTAGAAGGGTGCCAAAATAAAAGTTTTGGTCCGGTCCGGAAAAGTAATAGATCCCCGGGGCTGCTCTTTGGTGACAACAGAAGCAATGTTTTTTTGGAAGTGCTAAATATGGGACGAAAAAAACTGCATGCAAAGTAAGCAACGCCATCAATGTACAAAATGAATTTCCATACACATTTTCGATTTATTTCGAAGCGGTAACACAGTTTTTCTGGGGGCTTAAGCAAGGCTATAAGCGCCGAGAATTCTCTGGGCTTGGTTAAGCCCAAAGCAGATAAGTTGTTGTTGTTGTTTTTATTGCATAGTTACTGACGACATAGTTTTTTGCTTTATCAATTCCCTCTAGACTTGAAAAATACGCCTATAGAGTCGGGACTTGTCGATATTCCAATAGCTTTTTATTGAGATTTGGTAGGTACTTCACGTGAATGACCTATAGCAGTTTACGAGTTATTATTTTACGTTCGTGAAGTTGACAGGACCACTCTCACCCACGCAAATGGGACCTTGACAGGGATTTGGAGTTTTTTTTTGCATTTCTTTTCTCGATGTTGGAGTTCGTTTAAGGGAGTAATCAAGTTACCTGCTTACTACACTGTGAAGTTAGCAGATCACATCGTGTATCTCAGGAACCAAGCATGCTAGGAACTTGTAGTAAGGCTCCAAATTTGCAGTTTTTTCGAAATTTGAAAAGTTTCACAAAATTGACTTCAATATGAAGTTAGCAAGTCACATCGCTTATCCCAGGAAGTAAGCATGCTAGGAAATTGTAATTAGGCTCCAAATTTGCATTTTTTGCATTTCAAGAATAGGCCAGGTTCAAAATTTGAACCTGGCCTATTCTATTAATTCCTTAATATGAAAAAAATTTCATACTGTAGATATATCCAAAAGGTCATAAAAGGACAACTGTTTCAGTAATTGGTCAGCGATCGATTTGTTTTCAAGGTCTTACAGCTTTAAAGCCTTTGTAGGATATAATGGCATACCAACTTACTTACTTACTTAGGTTCTTGGACCTGTTATGTTCGTGAGGTTCCTCTTGCAGGTAATATGGCTTTAACTACTCCTACGCACCATCGTGTACGGTTTCTGGAGGTGTACCTCAGCTCTCTCCAACTTGTCACCATTTGTGCTGATTCCTCTTCGACTGTTTTTCGACAAGTACTTGTACGTCAGCCCACTCGTCTTCCTCGCTGATTGAGAAGGTTCCATTGATGCATCGCTTGGATCGCAATGCACTCGTGAGTTTTTCGAACTGAATGTCCAATCCACTTTTACTAACGTTTTCATATTATAGAGTCGATGGTTTTCAAACCTGTCCTCGCATAGGCCACAAAATCCTCAAAATGTTTTTCAGCCATCTATTCACGAACGTTTGCAGTCTTCTTGTGGCGGGTATTACTTTACAAGTGCTGCACCTGTAAGGAAGCACGGATTCAACATTAGAGCGGAACAGATTCGTAGCTAGGTCTTTAGGCTTAAAGAGTAGTTTCTCTAAATTTTGGACATAATTCCAAACGCAGCCTTTGCTTTCCCGATGGGACTGATTAATTAAATCAAGTTCAGTCCCGCCATCAGTAGATATAAAAACTCGCAAGATATTGAAAACTCTCTACTATATCTACTTGGGTAGATGAGGAAGTTCCAAGGCTGATTTTTTTTGCTGTATTGATCTTAATTCATCTTATTATATCAAACGAGGAATTGAGGCACAGGACTAGTTAAGAACGGCTGGACGTCAGCATAAGAAAGCTTAAATAACAGTGATTTGGTCACACACTGATGAAACCAAACGATGAAATTGCAAGCAGTCTTTTGAATTGAGTCCTCAGGATACACGGTGGGTTGGAACACCAAGAACAACATGTAAATTAACTGTCTTAGCAGAAGCAGAATCCCAGGGAAAGCATGGCCACAGTTAAAATACCTTGCAGACCGTGAAGGATGGAGACGTTTTGTTAACGCCCTATGCCCTAAACGGGGTTACAGTTACAGGACACGATGATGATGATTGATCTTACGCCCAACGATTTCAGCTTCTTTCTCTTCGCTTGGAGATCCATGATTCTACGAGAGAGTAAGCCTACGTCTCGTCGTCCGCGCAGTCCAGATATTTAAGTTGTCATTTGAAATTCCACTGAACTCCTCCATTTTCATTCGACAAAGCTGCATGCAGCACATCACTTATCACCAACATTAACAGTATTGGTGCCAGTATACAAACTAGTATAAACCCATTTTGGACTTCAAACTCCTCCGACAACCTTCTTTCAAGCAGAACGTAACATTTGAGCCTTAATAATAGCAATCTATCTATTCGGGATCCCTCTCCTACGCAAGACAAGCCAGATAAATTCTCTATTGACACTGTCGCACGCCTTTTCGAAGTCGATAAACAGCATGTGGAATGATGATAAAAAAAAATGAATGCACTCAATGATGATCCACAAGATGTTGATGTTGTCCACACAGGCAGATCCAGTGAGGAATTCTGCTTGTTCAGCGTCAAGCATGTCTTCAAAGTGGCCTGCTATTCACTCCAGGGCTATTTTTGCTACTACCGTGGCTACAGTTGTTGGCAGCACGTGAGTTCCAATTTTTTAAGAATCATTCCCTTTTCCACTCTCCAGTAAAATCCTATGTTTCCGAAGGTCTCTCAATAAGTAAGTGCATGAGCTCTCCTCATCCGAAACTAGAAGTGATCTATGTCTATGTCTTTTACCAGGTATTGTTTAGGACACCTGTTAGCTCTTTGGTCAGTAGATGGTCTACTGTCACACCTACTTCTGCTTCTGTTGCCAATGCGTTAACTCAAACGTTTCCTTCATACACTCGTCCCATAGACATAAAAATGAAAGCGAGTTCCATCATATCTGCAGTGAGTTATTAAAATTCAAAGTTTCCAGGAGATTCTTTATTTCAAGACAATTCATACGCATACCTTATCTACATTCTACACAATCGTTTGGTCAAAACTATAATCAGAGTAATAACTCGCTCAAAACTACCACGGTAACGTTAAACTCCGTGATATTTCTTTCGCATGGACTTCTTTAAATACTGATGAAATAATGAGCTTAAAAGTTAACAACAAAACAAAAATCTACTCATTTAAGTGTTGCAACTTTAAGATGTCTTTAATTCGTGTGACTTCATGCAAAAGAATTCAGTATTCTCCTTGAAAAACTTTTATTCTTTAAACAGCTTGCAAAAAGGAAAAAGGACACTTTAAATTGTTCGCTTTCCTTTTGAATACAAATTGAATTGCATTCATTTACTTCAGTTTATCTGCAGCACTACCACCTCCTCTCCCCTCTACATTAAGCGTTTCTTTTTTAAAGATAAGGAATTCATTCCGATTACATTTACCAGTACAACAGCTAACAGCACCATCACCCCTTTCCCAAAATTGCCTTAAGTCCTATTCATCTATGCATCTATCCTTATATATCCACTCTATACATTGACTGGAATAATTGTAAAATCCAATATCACAGCCAAGTGGAAAACTACACTTTGAAAGTCTTCGTTGTTGTAGAAAGAACACTAGCTAATTGCGAGAAAATTCCTTTCGAGTGCAAAACGAGATAATCCCATCACATTGACATATAAATTAAACATCAGACCAGTCCACTTAAGCCCCATAGTGTTTTACTTCTTTTTTTTTTATATATTTTCTTTCTGTTTAAGACTTAAAAGGATCCAAATTTGCTTAATAGTGGTTGTTGTTTTTGTTGTTGTACAAAATCCAATTTCAAATGCTATAAAAGTGAATATCTTGCATCTAAATAGTGCAAATTATGAGCACAGCTTAATCATATTTGCCCTTAAGACGTGTCCAACAACGGTGATGCAACAAAACGTCCTTTTGTGAACCATATTGCGACAGTTATGGCTATCAAAATTTGTGTTTTGCATTTTAAGTGTCATTGGAAATAAACTCTCTTAAGAATGTCATTGCACACTCCTTCTGACATCAGGATCGCATAAACAAATTACCCAACATTAACGAACACAAACTGTTCGCTAAGTGCATCATAGAGCCTGGTGCACGAACAAGCAAGCTGCATCTGCATCCCCTCCCAGTACTCTGAGGCGACAACTTGTGAACGTAAATCCTTTATACAAAGTGACTATTTAAATTACCCTCACGTTACACAGGCATTATGATTAAGTTCACAATGGGGGTTTCCTCTTTCCGTTTCCTTTTCACTTGGCTTGGCTTGGCTTGGCTGTTATGGCTTGGCTTGTTCTTTGGTTGTTCCTTCCTTCCTTCCTTATTCTTCTACTTCTACTTTTTTGACGAACGGAAAAGTTGTTTCAAGTCCGTTTAGAGTGAAGAGTGAATGAAGAAGAAAAATTCACACCATAAGGTGTAAAGCGAATAATTTGTGTCCATGATGTGTTGTAGTGTAGTGTTTAGATGCGGAGAACGAAGCAAAAAAAAAAGGACCTTGGCCCCTAGCTGTGTGTATACATTCGTGCAATTTAAGTTTAGACTTTTGATTATTCAGGGAAGTATTTGTTTGAAATCTGAATGTTGACCGAATTTTTTTTCACAGTAAGAATCTCAGAATCAATTTAGCAGTATTGATTTAGAAGTGATTTTTGTTAGCATTTTAAAACCCTATGTGATGGCAGTTTTATTGCTTGTCAATTTGAAGCCGTTATCTTAACTTTCAGAGCATGTTTTGGCGCAGGTAATTCGGTTATTCAGTTTGTTGAATACAGACTTAGCTTATGCGCAGTTGGTTCATAAAGTTTCACAGCCGTAACAAAAATAAGTATAAATTTTGTACCTAAATACAAAAACAAGATTTCTATCTAATTGATTATTTTAGAATCTACAATTACACAAAAATTTTTTGAATTCGAAATATGTGCTGAGTTTGAGAGCAACCGGCATGCAAGCTCTTCGAAACAGCAAAGGAAATTTAGTCACCGAAGCACAGGCAGTTGTAGACGTGTTTAAGCAGCATTTCTAGCAACTGCTTAGTGAGCATTATGTAGAGGAAGTGACAGGAGAAGAAAGAAGATCCAGTCCCAGCGCCCAGTACTAAAGAGTTTAAGAAAGCCATCCATAAGCTTAATAACAAAAAATCCGCCGGCTCGGGTTGCCTGTCTGCGGAACTCTTCGAGTATGGAGGAGACATCCTGGAAGGGTGCATGCAGGAGGAGGAAAGTATGCCCGACGACTGGTCAAACAGCTCGATATGCCCAATCTACAAAAATGGCGATCCTATGTCCTGCAAAAACTACAGAGGCATATCCCTGCTTAATGTTGCCTACTATGCAAAGTACTATGTGAGCGTCTAAAACTTTTCTGTAACACTATGATCGGCACGCACTAGTGTGGGCTTCGGGCCAGGCAGATCAACGATAGACCAAATCCTCACATTGAGGTAAATCCTAAAAAAACCAACGAATTTCAAGTCTAGACCCACCATCTTCTCATTGACTTCAAAGCCGCATATGATAGCATAAGTCGCCAAGAGCTTCTATTAGCGATGTCCAAGCTCGGGATCAGGAAAAAAACTGATCCAGCTATACCGCATGACGTAACGAAATAAGCAGGGCAACGTGTACAGGGTTCACCCAAGGAAATACGCTATCATGTGATTTCTTCAACCTCTAGTCCTGAAGCCGATAGTGCGCAAGAGTGGTGTTAACCTGGAAGGCACTATCTTCAAGTACGTCTACGGTCTACGAGCAGAAGAGGAAAGAGGAACACAAGCTTCTTAGAAGGAAAAAGAAAGAGCATGAGAAGCGCGCGATCGAGGAATTAGAGGGATGCCACTGCAGGAATGAAGTTCGGAAGTTTTACCAAAAAGTAAAAAGAACCTCCCAAGGTTACAAAGCCCGAACCGAAGCTTGCAAGGACGATCAGGGGAACATCGTGGTGGAATCGCAGTCGGGGCTGAGGATATGGAAAAATCATTTCTACGCCGATGACGAACCGAATTCCGCTAACATGCAAATTGCACCATTCAACTTGGACGACGTAGGCCAACAATTCCGTCCACCCGATCTTGACGAAGTGAGGATAGCCATATCTTAACTTCAGTCCAATAAAGCTGCTGGAGCTGACGGCCTTGCGGCTGAGCTGTTCAAAGCGGCTGGCGATGAATTGGTTAGGAGTATGCACCAGCTCATTTGTAAAATATGATCGGAGTAAAGCATGCCCGATGAATGGAACCTCAGCATTGTTTGCCCGATCCTCAAGAAAGGCGATCCTCTGGACTGCACCAACTACAGAGGCATCAGTCTTCTTAATATCGCCTACAAGATCTTCTCTGCCGTACTTTGTGAACGCCTGAAGCCATTCGTCAACAACCTGATAGGTCCATATCAGTGTGGCTTTAGGCCAGGGAAGTCCACCATCGACCAAATATTCGCACTACGGCAGATCTTGGAGAAAGCCCAGGAGCTTCAAATCGATACCCACCACCTTTCTATCGATTTCAAGGCCGCGTATGACAGCATCTATAGAGACGAGCTATATAGAGCAATGTCTAGTTTTGGCATCCCTGCCAAACTCTCCGTTTGTGTAGGATGACGATGGAGAATGCACGCTGCTCCATCTCCATCAAGGTCGGCAAAGACCTCACCGACACCTTTGATGTCAAAAAAGGTTTTAGGCAAGGCGACGCGCTGTCATGCGACTTCTTCAACATCGTTCTTGAAAGAATAGTGCAAAACTCTCACGTCAACACTAGAGGCACAATCTTTCAAAAGTCCATCCAATTACTCGCTTACGCTGACGACATTGACATGATCGACACCCAACACCGACATCTAGGACAGAACGTCACTATAGACAGCTATAATTTTGAGGTGGTCAGAGACTTTGTCTACCTAGGATCCGCTATAAGCTCAGCGAACGATACCAGTACTGAGATCATACGAAGAATTACTCTTGCCAATCGCTGTTTCTTTGGGCTAAGAAGGCAATTGGGAAGCAAAGCCCTCTCTCGAGCAACTAAACTGTCCCTGTATAAGACGCTTATCATCCCGGTCCTGATGTATGGTGCAGAGGCATAGACACTGTTACCGGTTGATGAGAACGCGTTAGGCCGCGGCCACGCAGTAAGCGGCTGAGCGGAAAAAAAAATATAAAACATATGAAATCACATAGAAGCGGCCACGCTATGAGCGAGCGGCGAAACAAAATTCTGAGCGGCTAAGCGGCGCCGCTCAGCAACCAAACCTGTTTTAGTTTTAAGTAATGTTCTGAGCGGCAAGAAGTTAAGATGGCCAAAGTAAACATTGAGTTGTTAATTTCGTGTGTGCAATCTCGACCAGATTTATGGCAAGATAGAAATGCCAATTTTAAAAATAAAAATATTACTGAGAAACTATATAAGGAAGTTGGTGAAATTCTCCAAACTCCGATCTTAATTGGTTAATCGGATGAACACCAAATCGTCTTCTTTTTTGTATACGTTTAAGTAATTTGTACACATACAAACGATTTTCCGACAGTAAAATACGGCGAACTGTTCTTGACAACGGCATTTTAACTACTAATCGCTCAAAAGCAGTCGCTCAGTGCCTGGCCATACGTCGCTTAGAGCTGCCACTCAGCCGCTTGCCGCTCAGCCGCTTAGCCGCTCAGCCGCTTACTGCGTGGCCGAGGCCTTAGGCTGTTTTGAGAGGAAAATTCTCCGGGTGATATTTGGTCCCGTCTGCATAAATGGGGAATGGAGAAGAAGATACAACCAAAAACTGTATGGGCTGTACAGCGACACCGACCAAGCCTCAAAATTGAAAAGCCAACGACTAAGATGGCTGGGTCACCTAGAGCAAATGGACACCAATGCTCTGGCCCGGAAAGTCTTCGAATCCAACTCCGTGGGACAGCGCAGTAGAGGTGGACAGCGTTAAAGGTGGCGCACGCAAGTGGAATAGGACCTCAACCAACTTGGCGTGAGAAACTGGAGACAGGTAGCTAGAAACCGAGCCGGCTGGAAGAAGCTTGTTGGTTTAGGCCCTGGTCCAACCCGGACTGTAGCGCCACCTTAAGTAAGTAAGTATTATCAAAGACCATATAATACCAAGATATTGCATCTAGTGTAAAAATTCGCAGTCAAAGCGCTAGTACTGTGACGACCCCAGTGGTGACCCCATAGATGTGTGAGTGAGAACCCCGTCTATGTATAAGTTTTATAATCGTCGGTGGCGCGGTCGCTGAGTCGTGGGTCTGCGGCGAATAAAGGCTTGCATGTCTGTATGTGTTATGTGAGTTCGAATGTGAATGAGGATGTGATACAATACGTGGGAATGTTTCCCTTCCCCCGACCGACCGCATCTAGAGCTGATTTTTGGTGGTCGGTTGAGATGCGGTATCTTGGTATTATACGGTCTTTGGTATTATCTTCAACAGGTCTTCTCAACTGCTTGGCTATGCGGACGACATCGATATCATCGGCCGTTTGATGCATTCACAGTTTTTGATGAACAGGCGAAACGCGTTGTTCTTGAACGAAATATGTACAAAACAAAGTATATGCTATTAACAAAAGAAGCCACATCTACCCATCGCCTAGGACAAAACATCACTGTTGGTAGCAGTAATTTCGAGGTAGTCAAGGAGTTCACCTAACTCAGAACAAATATCAATTCCACGAACGACACCTTACTGGAAATCCGACTTCGGTTTGCCCAAAGAAATGGGTTCAAAACTCCTTTCTCGAAAGACAAAGTGCATGCTATATAAAACGCTAATTTTATCGGTTCTACTTTACGTCGGCGCCGCGCCGATTGCTGTACGATAATTAAAGAAGCGGAATTGATACTGGGCACTTTCGAAAGAAAAATTTGAAATTTGGCCGATATTTGATCCTATATGCGAAGAAGGCGATTGGATGAGAAGATTCAATCGTGAATTGTACGAGCTGTACCAAGATATGGATGTAGTCCAAAGAGCCAAATCACGTCGACTACACTAACTGGACCACTCGAATATATGTAAAACAATGCTACAGCCAAGAAAATCTTTGAATCCCAGCCCCCAGGTTCGAGGCGACCAGGAAGACCGAATTTTCGGTACAGGGACCATGCGGTTACAGACGCAAGAGCACTTGGTCTCGACGCCTGGAGGGAGCTTGCGAGGGACTGCAACCAATTATGGAAGACCGCAATATCTCAGGCAGAGACCCTCCAGGTATCGGGAGCCGGATAAGTAAAGTAAGTAAGTAAAGCTGGGCATTCACGTGGAGACAGTCGTAGGAACGGTCGCGAGGTTCGTAGAGATTTTCATCGAACTTCAGTACACACGAGAACTTGAACAGAACTTGTCAATTTTCCTTAGAAAATCTCTACGATACGTCTCAACGTGAATGGCCACCGTAAAGATCAGCATTTCAAAACTAAATCTTTCTGTTTGCAAAGTCATTTTAAGTCTTATCGTTTCTAGATACAGAATATTCGGTGCATGAATAACCTAAAATCTAAAAGATTTCCTCCTTACTGGATCTCATCACCATTTACAGTAGTTATAGTTTCGAGCTTAAAAACAAAATGAAGAAGGTCCCAGAATCGTAGAATTGAAGCTTCTCGTCTCAGTCAGTTATAAGAAAGAATTGACTTTCATTTTCATAAAATTATTTGAATATAAAAATACTCTTAACCAAATATTAAGCTTACTTGTGCTGTGGTCAAACACACTTTTTCAAACATTAACACTTTCATAATAACTCTAGTTATTTTTACAGGAAGCCAAAACTATAAATCCGCAGTTAAAAAAATATTTGAATTTTTAAGTAATTTAACATTTTTTTAAATAGCAGAGGTGGTCCTAAAATGCAACTGCGGGCCTGTGTTGAACACTTTTTTCTTCTCAACATACTCCATCTTCAGTTTAAAGAGCACCATGAGCCATAACTGCCATATAGCTGAGAGCGACTAACTTATGAGCACACTGAAGAAGTAGGTAATCCTTCTTTTCTCTCTTTCTCTCTCTCTTACAGGTTTCCATTTCCATACATAAACCACAGTTGGTTGGGTGACTTTATTTTTCAAATTTGAATTTCAAAAGTAAGACATTAACCCTTTTCTTGAAGAAAAAAGAATATAAAATAAAAACTTCCACACGTTCTTCATTCATATTCTTTATTGCAAAGAAATGCCAGGCTTCCCGCATTCGTTTTTGTGCCGTTGGTCGGCGTCGTCTAAAAGATGCAAATATAATATATAGTTTGCAAAAGTAGTTGACATTCATTTTGCTTCCACCTGCAATAGCAATGTGATGCCCATTTTGAATTTATTCCATAAATTTTATTCAAGTTGGTGTATAGTATAGGTAAGCACCATCAAGCATCACAAGGACGATAAAAATAAGGACTTGTCCGTGTGAAAATAAATCTCTTTTGCAAGCTAGCCATATAGCACCACCCAGACACAGTCAACCACAATGAGAAGGGACACTCATTTAGAATTCCATTATTTTCAATTAGTTATTCACGTGGACAGGTTTTTGAATTATCCACTTGAATACGTATATACTGAATCTCATTTAATGAGATATGTCCTGAACATCTCCTTCTAAATATAACAAGGAATTATGATATTAAAATTCAAAAAGGAATTGTTAAAAGGAGTATAACTGTATTTTGAAGAAGTAGCAAAAAAAAAAATAATGTGGTTGGCAAAAATCCTTTGAATTTTGTATCCTCCCTTGCCTTTTTTTTAAATAGAAAAAAATCTCCAAATTTGAATTTTTAATTGCACCACATTAATTTATTTAAAATGGAAGACATTTTATTAATCATTCATCAGTCGGTCCTCTTAAAATTCGTTTTGGGATGTGTCCTCTTAAAGCCACAGCTTTTAAACATCTTTTTCGCAGTTACTGTTTTCACACACGCTGAATGTTGTGACTTCCAAGTTCTTTCCGTCAATCAAAGTCTTTTCCGCAAGGAATATTCCCTGAAGACTTCAAAATATCATTTATGGCTAATGGCAATCTTGAACTTAAAACAAGTTAAAATGTAATTTGGGCCACGCTTATACGATTTTTGTAAAAATTATTAATGAAATTTGTATATTAAGAAAACTCAATAAATCGAAATCTATCTATCTATCTATCTATCTAATTTGGGCCACGCGTATCTCTCACAAGTGAAAAAACATACAAAAAAGGTAAGAGAAACTCTCTTGAAACACCACGCAACCAATTCACTGCTGAATCGGCCTTAGTAAAAACACCTACATTCAGATTCCATTCAATTTTCAATCGTCCTTTTTTAAAAGGAGCAATGTGCCCTAGTCTCGATTTAGCCACACAAAATGCCATCACAATGGAATTATCCACATTCATCTCCCACACATAAAAGCCGTCCGGGAAACTGTCGGTCAACAATAAATTTTAAAAATATTAGAAAAAAAAATGCGTGCTTCAACTATTCATCCACTCTTCATAGCTTAGAATAGAATACTTGAACGACAAACTAGCGCTAAGCTATCATATTCCTTCTACAGATGGTAGGACTCAGCCATGCACCACACAACGGGACGATGTCGTTCCAAAATTACACTGACCTTTAAGCCTCAGGACTAGTCCAACTATAAAAGTGCAGCTCCTTCGTTTGAGGGATTTAGCGTATTAAAAAAAGCTGGTATATGCAACTATCCTGAGGCATTGTAAAAAAAATTCATAAATGAGAGAATTATTATAAATTTTCCCAGCCAACGAACTTACTACAAGCACAAAATGTTCCATCGGTCCACCAGTCATCGTTAATTAAAGTGAGAATGGACAAATCTTTAACTAAGAGCTTTATGTAGCCTTCATATGAAAAAATTATCCAAAGTGTAATAAAATAACCAAGACAGTGTTTTGGACACTCTCTGAGGTAGAGGTCAGAGGTCACGCGATTTGTTCAATTTCAATGTGGCACTGGGAATATGCTATGTTTTTTAAGACATATTTTTCATCACATAGGTATCGACACCTATAGGCACCTTTACCCGTACGTCAGGATTGTTCGTCAGAACTGTGCATCGGAATTGTTCGTCAGAACGCTGCAGAAAAAATCAAACTGATTTAAACGATCGATCTTTCTGACGAACTCGTGGACGAACAAAACGTTTGCACTGTAACCAGGCTCATAAGACCATATAGTTTTGTTTGTTCTGATTAATACGTCAGAGCAATTTTCGTTCTTCAGAGATAATACGCATCAACTATTTCCACAGTCCACACACTTCTGACGAAAAGTTCTGAAGAAAACGTCAGAACGATTGTTGCGCATCCACTGTTACCCCTACTTCTGACGAACAGTTCTGACAAATACGTCAGAACGACTGTTCTTCAGAACATGCAACCACTGTAACCGTAGCCTAACGCTTCGCAAAATCTTGTATCAAGCTTGTATCGCTTGCAATATTATTAAAAAATATTAAAAAAACAACAGTACCACCAACAATAATGCCATAAAGAAAATGTAGTACTTAACTACGTAAAAACAAGTTTGAAATTTTCTTTAATTTTTTTTTTTTCAAATTCTTGAGTTTGGACAACAACTTTATTTACAAATGAGATAAATGGAGGGATTTTTGGCTTTACAAAAATGTGTAATTTGGCATTGTAAGTGTGACGTCGTTTTTTAATTTTAATTTTTTTTTCAGTTTTTAGTCCAGTCATATTGTATTTTTACCAAAATTGTGGGTAGTTTTGATTTATTCGCTCCTTTATGTTTTCGGGGTGCTGAATCCGAATCTGAGGTTTGCCAAACAAAATATCGTGACGCAACATGGAAAAAAATTTAAAAAATGATGCAAAAATGCATTTTTTGGGTGTTTTTCACTAATGGCTCGAAAACTACCAACTGTTCGAAAATTACATCAAATAACCATTGAAAGTATACACAATTTCAAATAGATTCTTATTAAAAGATTTTTTCTGCGACAACCCATTTGGACTCAAGCACTAGTTGAAAATTGACGTATTTTAACTGTTTTTCGAAAATCCACTCTAAAGCTCTAAGAAATTACTTTGTGTGACAAAATTTGAATTTTTGTCTGTAACATGAATCAAGATATACTTTTCTGATGGTCTTTGATGCGGGCTCCACTACTAGACCCTACACGGTCTAGTAGTGGAGCCCGCATCGATGGGGAACTTTCCCAAAACTCTATTAAATAAATCCTTGTTTATATTTTTTAGAACTTGTTTCTTAATTTCCTGGGGAAAAACTCACATTATACTCAACCTCAAAAGTGGTGTAAAAAGTACATTTTATACAGAAACATAAAATCCGTAGCCCTACTGATTGAATTATATCGAAAACGGAAACTTTTATGAACAAAAAGTATATAACATTTTTTGTGGGAAATTTCAGCTACAACCCAGTATTCGACATTTTTCTGTAAGAGTTATCGTTTGGGAGATATTCCTTAATAATCGTTTGGGGCCTTTGACCCCCCGTTAAATTGTTAGCGGTGCTCATATTGATGGGGACTTTTTAAAGTTTTCTTAGAATACCATGGCCATGCTATGTAGGTACCAAAATCAAGCTTTCCGCCATTTTTTAAGCAAAAAGTTTAAATGACTGGATTATTTCTGGAAAATATTAAAACAAATTTTTTCTGCAATTTAATTGCATTCTTTAGTTGTGCAAAAGTTTTTTTTTAATTAAAACTAATTTTGTGGGGAGTTTTAAAACTTTTTAAAACACCACATTAAGTAAACCATCCTTATATGTTCAAGTCTAAGCGGCTTTATCCTTGAATTTAATTTTGTAATTCATAAAAATGAACAAAAATTTTGTAGAAACTTATTTTTTAGCACAAAAATTATCACTCGTCAGTCCACTCAAAGTCCTTTGTGGGATATGTCCTTAACCAGAATGCTTTATCAACTACCTTAAAACCACAGCTTTCAAACAATCTCCTCGAAGGTATATTCTCAGATCCCACACATGCTATAACGTCGTGATCCATACAACCGATTTTCTTTGTTATTGCTCTCAGCACCAAGCTACCAAGCCCCATTCGCTGATGAGTGTCTTTTACCTGAAGCGCTCCAAGGAATCCCCCCTGAAGCCTAAAATATTGCATTTCATTGAGAACAATCTATGTATGAATACCCAGGACGACGTGTGTGACACACGTGACAACCAAATGAAAGTAAGTAGTAGCTTACCTGAAGCACCACGCAACTAAGTCATTGTCGGCCTTTGTAAATACACCCACATTCGGATTCCATTTAATCAATCTTTTCAACAAGAACAACGAGCCCACGTGTTGATTTGGCCAGACATTGTCTGCAATAACAGCATCTTCCTCATCCATCTCCCGCACCTCAAAATCATCCGGGCAACTGTCAATAATTAAAAACCATTAGTGCAAATTTTCTAGCCCCTCCAGCTTCATCCAACCCCTGCAAAGCTCCCATATCAGAACAGTATACCTACTCAATTTCCATTTGAATGGCTTCATCACGAGGCATGTGATAGACCAGTGTTAGGCTATCATATTCCTTCTGCAGTTGGTAGGACTCGACCACGGACAAAACTGCGGGACGATGTCGTTCCAAAAATGAACTGACTTTATAGCCTCGGGACCAGTCCAACAATGAAAGTGCAATTCTCAGTCGTTCGTTCGAGAGATTTAGCGTGTTCAAAAAAAGCTGATATCTGTCCTGAGGCAGTGTAAAATATGCATAAATGAGAGAATAATAAGTTTGCCAAGCCAACGAACTTACTACAAGCACAAAAGTTCCATCGGTCCGCCAGTCATCGTTATTTAAAGTGAGAATGGACAGAGCTTTAATTTGGGGATCTTTGTGTAGCCATCGGATAAAGTTGTCCAATGTGTAATAACCAACACAGTTTTTAGGCCAATCTCTGAGATAGAGGTCACGGAGTTTTGTTAGTTCACTTTGTGGAATTGGGATTAGACTTAGTTTATTAGAACAATTTGTCATATTGTTCGTATATATGTAAGAGATCTCGATAAAATGCAAATACAAATGAGGTTATCTCAAACAGTCTAATCACAGCACAACACAACGTAGCCACCTTTCAACAACAAACATTTATTTCTACTAATCATCATCATCACAGCATTTTGTGAGAATTGAGTTTGAATACTTTTGGTGAACGGAGAGCCGATTAAGATGAGTAGTGTAAGTGTTTGAGAAATAGGGGAAAGGGGAGCAATGAGAAACCTTTGAGTGAAATGGGAAATATTTAATTCAGCTTCTTTAATCAAAAGGTGCTCACGAATTGATATATGATCGGTTCTGATAAAAATATACAATTTTGTTTCGTCTAAGCCAGATGGTGGTAAGCTTGTTGTAACCCGAATGGCAACGAATTAAGCTTACAACCAGATTAGTTTACGAACGTGAAAAACTAGAATGACTTCATCTTTGACTGCACTGTAACAAAAATATTGGTTTCTTTCTTTCTTTCTTAATTGAAACATTTTAAGAAAATGTCAGGCTTTTTAGCTGATATAGAAATGCATGAGATCATTTTACTTCACATCATCAAAACCTAACCGTACGAAGCCTTGCCAACTTACAGAATTTCTAGGCCCTTTATATGATTAAAGATTTTGTTTTTTTAATACCACCTGAGCCTACTTGGCCTTTAATGCCCGATGCATTTTAATAGCTGTAGGTAACAACCATACCTACTAGAAATCCTTATGTATCACAACGTTAGCGTGAAGATCTGAATAAAATTTTCTGATAGATAAATTATTCAAACGCTACATGAAAGAACAAATAATTTTACTAACTTATTCATTAAAACATTGAAAATAGTTTACTATAACTTCATAATAATTCTTAATGAAAGTTTTTTCTTCAAACTTGGCTATGGACTGTCAGTCTTGGGTCGTTTTTCCGACTTGTGAACTTTTTAGAAACTGAAATTGTTTGTTTTATCCCGTGTTTCCCCTACGAATCTTTTGTGGCACAAATATTCAATCTAAATGCCGCATAATTGAGAGATAAACTTTTTTATTCTCAGAGCTTTTTAGGAAATAAACAAAAAGTAGCACAGAAACTGCATTTAAACAAAATACTATGTAAACTTTTTCTTTAACGTTAAGCTTCCACAGCCATACGCACAGATAAGCTTGTGTATTTCTCGAGATAATTTCGACTTGATTGAACATAACAAAGAAAGATTCATGACGTTCTTGTTTTTATATGACAACGATTTATATTCGACAAATGGAGGTAGATACAGTGCATATAATATGACGTAAGAAAAGGGGCAAAAGTTAGGGCCAATTATAGCTTTCATTGAAACTCATTTTTATTTTTATTAATTTTGAAAGCAAAGTTAATTATGCTAAAATATAGCTTTTGACTTAATTATTTTTTCAAGCCAAATAAAAATTTAAGTTTGGCCAAAACTTCTAAAAAGATTTTTGTTTTTACTAAAAATATTGACTACATAATGTAGGTATGTAAGTCATAAGCTTTGATTTTAAAATATTCAATTATAGGTTTCAATGAAAGCTATAAATGGCCCCAAAGAAGTCAAATATGACATGACGATGCTATAACATAAATTTTGACCTGTAATTGTTTGTTTGTCAGCTACTAAAGAGGGTTTTAAAATTTTGTTCACTGTGTGAGCAACGTTATTCGCTTAACTTAAGTGTGAAAAAAATATTTTTGTGTAGTATGGGCAAAAATGCGGAACGCTATTTTGGAACGTATATCTTTGGAAATGTCTCCACTCAAATTCTTCATATTATTTACTTTATATTTCTGGTTTAATTTGGGTAAATGGCTATTTACTACATTCTTCATTCGAGATCATGACAACATTAGCTACTTATTCTAAATGGTTTGGAAAATCGTTGTGAAAATGTCAGTACCATGGCATGTCAATCCCTTATTTTTCCAATTAAATCTACTAAAATCTAATAACACAGGTGCTTCATTGAATAGAAATTATGTTCATAAAAAAGTTTGACTGCAATACTTCCTTGACAAAATTTTGCAAAAATCCAGTCAAAATACTTATCTATTCCTGAATAAAATAATCATGAATGAATGTTTCGTGGATTTATTTTTATTTTTGAATTCAAAAGATTTCCTGCTAAACCGCCATTCGGAGAAATTATGTCACAGTGGTAATATTTTCTCCGCTTATGATAATATATTTTTGGTTGATTATCAAAATTTTATATTCCTTTCAAAGGCATAAGTTAAAATTACCTTGGAAATTATTTTTCTCATTAGCATTGAGATATGAGGTCATATAAATAGTCTAAATGTCAGTACCGTGAATGTCATTACCGTGGCATTTAAATCCATATTGAACTTTTATTAAATAATTTCTGGCAATAATACCTACTTTCTGTCGACTTTCTTCATGAAAATGGTAGTAATAGGTACCTCGGACAAGCCAAACAAAAAAAATAAGTCCGTGCCATAAAAACTTAGTTAAAAAAAAACAGACTTGTATATAATGTTTTAAAGAAATTAAAATGGGAAGTGGGCATCTCAAGAGATTAAATCATTACAGGCAATCAAGAATATCACCCAAAAAAACTGTCAAAAATAGAGATAACAAACAACAAATAAAAATAAAATAAATCATTATTATATTATTATACTCCAGTTTTAGTACATTTCACTGTATTTTTTGGTCTTTAAAAGTTGTAGCACAAAGCATTTACAGATTTGATACCCTAACTAAATAAAAATAAAAAAAAAATTGTTTCCATTGAGCTTTAATTAAAAAAAAAAAAAAATGAAAAATAGAATCACAGCTGGCAGGTAATGACCCAAATGAAGAAGCTTCTCAAAAGGTTAACACAATGAGGCAATGCTAAAATGTTTTAATTAATATGTACCATTTTAAAACTATTCTAGTATCTAAGAAATGTAGGCACTATGTTCAAAAGACGGTTTTGCCATTTCAATCGAGTTTAACATCATTCCAGGAAATCGTTAACCAGTAAAGTCACCTTAACAAAATGCCTTTTGTTATTTTGACTAAATATTTTATGGACTTAAAAACAAAAAATTATTTCATATTTCGAATATATTGCATTAAGATCATGCAATTTTCAACGTGCTAGACTTGAACTCAATGGATTCTCAATGTCTAAAGTGAAAAATTCCCAAAAATTATTTTTTTTCCTTAAAGCATAGTTTACAGTTCCGATGCGAAAAAAAAATCAAAATTTTTAAAACGATTTTCCACCTATTCTGCGCACCAAGTTGAATAATATTCAAGGCGAAAAACGTTTGCTTTAGCCTAAGCCACCCATTGAGTCATTAATTTACCCTTAATTGACAAACTATAGGCCTAAAAATGGAAAATAATTATTTTTGGATGCGAAAACCATTTGCATGCAAATAATGCCTTGAGGTGAGTATATTTTTTTTTTCGGAAGTATAAACCGACCATCAAAAAAAAATATTTTATTCACCGCACTTTTTTTCGCATGCAAATCAATTGCCGGTCCATTGTTTTGCATGACATTCCATGACAGCATTGTTTTTTTTTTTGCATGAAAACTGTAAACCAATCATACAAACAATTAATTTTACATTTCACCTCAATTATTTTTGACATGCGAGAATATTTGCATAGATTTTTTTTTGCGCACGGGAACTGTAAACTAGGCTTAAGCTTAGTATACAATTCATCGACGAAAAAAAACTACAAGTATTTCTTAAGAGAGCGCTTTTTGCGAAAAAAAATTTGCTGACGTTTAAATTTTTTTTATCGATTTTATAATTTTTCGAAAAAATATTTCACCATTTAAGCCAAATATACAGTTCTTTTGAGTAAAAAAAAAGCTGGTGGTAAAAAAAAAAAGTACTCAAAAAAAATGTCCTTGCTGTAAACCATTTTTTTTTGTATTTAAGCAAAATACAAATTCCAAACGCTTCTTTTTCCGAAAAAATTTCAGTGACATTTTTTGCGCGAAAATAAATTCGTCGTTATAAAGCCTAGCTTACAAGTTCCCGTGCAAAAATCTATGCAATTATTTTCGCATGTCAAAAATTATTGAGGTGAAATATAAAATTACTTTTTTGCATGATTAGTTAATAGTTTCATGCAAAAAGGAACCATTGCTGTCATAGAACTACAAAACAATAAGGCAATTGTTTCGCGTTTTGTTTTTTGGAAAAATGTACTTTTTATTTCATTTCAATTCAAAAAAGTATCTAACTAATGCAAAACTGTGAAAAAAAATCCACTGGAATTATAGTTTTCTTGTCATTTTGATGACGACTACGCATTGTTTAGGAACAACACAATTTGTTCCTTTACCTGGTTTGTAAGACTTTGAAGTTTTGGTGAGGAAAAACGGTATGATGAATCAATTTGAAAATTTACAAGAATATTGATGATTTCAAAGTCTATAAATTTGCATACCAACGCAAGCCATGCAATCAATATTTGCAAAGAAAAAAAAGATTTACGAAAAGACCAAAAAACGTCGATTTTTAGTACTCTTTTTAAACTAACGTTGAACGGTAAAAAAAAATAATTTCTACAAAACCTTAAAAAAAATCTTGTAAAACGCTTTCTCAAATTTTCAAAACTGTCTTTGAATTTTTTATAACATCATTATTTGCTGAGATATTGGTAATCAAGGCTAAAAGTGTCTTATTTCATTCAAAGTCAGATAAACCATGTCAAAAAAAATCGTACGACAACAACAAAAAAACTGAATTGAAGCTGAATAAACAAGGTATCTGATCATGACATTTAATTGACTCCAAAAAATGTATCCATAGAAATGAAGACCTTCAAAAAAAAAAAAAAAAAAAAATTTGTTGTCTCGTCTCATTTTTTGCAATAACGCAATAACGGTACTTCAAAAAAATCTGTTTGCAAACAAATCTAGAAACAAAAAACATAAAGCTATAAAATGCTTTTTATTTCAACTCAATACGACTACTCGTCACAAAGATACAGCTCTTCAAAAAACGCTAACAAAAATTGAAAAAAAATTTGTTCCTTTAATTTTGTTGACTAGTGTACATACGTAGATCTTAGATCTGAAAAATCGCTATGATCTTGAACATAAATTAAGAAAATCATTTAAAAAATCTATAACTGATCAATTACTAAAACCAGTTGACTTTTTATATAGATCAAAGGACCTTTCATAATAATATTGTATGAGTTTTTTCATCTAAATTCACATACCTAATAGTCTAAGAGCGCATCATATCCGATCTTAAAAAAATAATTAAAGAGGTTATAACCCTGGAAATTAAAAGGACACCTAGCGCACTCTCCACCCCTCCAAAAGGCTATAATCCGATTTTGGTTATACATTCACTTCCAAAATAATTTGTCGGCTCTTGGTCTATAAGAAAAATAAGGTTTTGTTTTATTTGTTGTTTTTAGTTTATTATACTTTCTCAGTAAAAATTTCATTACATTAACATTTTTCATCTACAACAACAACATTTGCAACATGCACCTCACAAACGGCTCTATTCGATCATAGGGATAGTAATCTAGATAGCATATACATAGATAACAGATGCCATACCCAAGGATACAATCATCCTCATCAAGAATTCTATGTTTCTCTTTTTAGATTTCTTTAAAAAAAAAAAATCACAAAAAACATCACAGATTAATTTTATCCGTTATACAATAAGTTAACAACTTCATTTACCTGCAGTTTTGAGATTTAATTAAATTTTAAATTTCACTTTGCCATATTTGAAAAGCTATAGAAAGTATAAAAAGAATTTTTTTTGTATATTCAATTTGTAAAACTTTATAATTTTCTAATTACAAAAATTACACAAATGAACAGAATTCCCTTAAGGCATCTTTCTCCAAAAAAAAACCTTACTTCATTCCAATTTAATTTAAACTTTCTTGTGTAGGAAATCAAAGTCGAAGAAAAAAAAAAAAATAAGACTGAATAAAAAAAAGCATATTACCTACTACAAAATTCGTTCTCCATATACTGATGCACAGTGCACATAGCCAGATATGCAAATCCTTCGCATGTCCTTTTTTCCATAAAAAGAAAACATACAATGGAATCCCTTGCTTAGGGCGACTTTTCGAACGAATTTGCTCTGGCTTCAAAATCTTTTACTTTATCTCATCTTAGTAAAATGAAAGAGGGAAAAAAAGGAGGTTTACGTAGCCAGCTTCTTCGTGCCACGAAAGTATAAAACCGCATACATTTTTCTTTCTTGAAATGGTTCCTTCTAGATGAATGTCCTTCTTCCATATATTCCTACTGGTAGTTGGCAGTGCAGTCAGCTAGTGTGGGGAAGACGTCTTTGCTAACCATATATGCATGTGCAGTGTATGCAAGTTAGTATACGCTCTGGCATGCCATTAGATTGTTCAAGGATTACATTATACACCATCGCATCGCGTTTACTCCAATTCTTCACCTCTCTCAGAGGGGGGGGGGGGAGTATATTTGAAGAATTTCCTCGTCGTCTTAGTCGTCTTTACCATTCTTGAGTCCTGACAATGCAAAATGCGAAAGGATATCAGAGATCTCGTAAATTCCAAGCAATGTTATCATAGCCATGGTCAATGTCAATTGAAATATTTCAAAAGGAGAGGGATTTTTGTGTGGATAGGATAAATCACACACACTGCTGAGGATTTGGCAAGGATATCTGAGCTGGCTTTTTTTCCAATTCGTTCGTTTCGTTCCTTGGATCGTTTCCGTTGCCGTCGTCGTCGTCATCCTCTTCCTGTTCCTGTTGCCCTTTTTGGTTTTATTTTTATCTATTTTATGCTCTCTACTGCCAATTTGCAAAGCAAATTGAATCTAAGAAGGAAATCAAAACTTAATAGAAAGTACTTTGTCAAGGCTTTAATTGAGTTTTTAGCAAAGTGCTACGCAGAGACAGCTAACAAAGGATTTAAATAAAAACTCTAAAAATATCGACATATGCACTTTATAAAGACCATGACTTGGTCACACGCTCTTACTTGAACTTATGGCCTATAGTTAATATCAATGACCTTTGTTTCAATAAATGTCCTGAATCCAGTATAACTAAAAAATATTGTGCACACTAGGGTTGTTAACGAATGCAATCTTTAATGGATTCGATAAGAACATTACATTCAGTGACTCACTTTGAGACTTCGATTGCAAGTTCTGATCTCTTTTATAGAATTCATAGATTCTTTGCATTTTTTTTTAATTCTTGCATTCTCTAACATTCCTTGCACTCTTTTGCATTTTTTGATAATCTCAAATGAATGGTGTTGTATTGTTTGAATTCTAAGTCTCAAAGTGAATCCAGTGAATGCTCTTTTAATTGAACTCAATGAATGATTTTCAAGTATTACGTTCACAAAAGAGTGCAATCGGTGCGATATATACGAATGCATGGAAACTTTGTTTTGCGTACTTTTATTGTTTTTTAAGTTTGCAGGCATAACAAAAAAGGTAACGATTGGGTGGAAAATAAATCCAGAATCAAATACATTGTAGACATAGTTCTCCAAATGTTTATGCCCTTTGCATCACCCCGATGATTTTCTTGGGACCTATCTCGTGTAAATGACAAATTTCACTGTGCCTATTTTTTTACGAATGCTTGACTTGACTTCAGAGTTTTATAAAGTTACGAAATGCACTTTTCACAATCTTCCATAAATGTCACAGTTTGTTGTTGGTATCATTTTGTATATATGCATATCTATGCCTAGGTTTATGGATGTGGGATTTGAACTGAACTGGATAAAGTCCTTTTGATTCAATAAAAATCAAAATGCTCTGATGCGAGATGTGACCATCACATCATCATCATCATCGTCGTTCTAGAGAAAAGTTGAAAGTTCAGAGGAAGTTATCATCACTTTTGTTTGATTTTTTTATGGCTATAAAGGGACTCCACCATAGCAATGGATTAATGGCCTCTGCGATGATAATTTTTATTGAGTGAATTTTAATTGACAAAGAATTGCAACGTGATTGAATTAAAGACGCAACTGATGCGGATTTTGTTTTTAAAGTGTATTTTACGTTGAATCATATCGTTTCTACAGAAGACATTGTTTTTTCTTCTGCTGACATTTACTGCACCACCAGGGATTATGTTTGTGATGTTATTTTGAAAGCATTAAGGAGGTCTGTTGAATAAATACTCCCGGGAATTCAAAGTTCTGGAATATTTTTATCCACCAATCGTGTTACTTTTTTCAAAATTCAGTAAGGAGTTTTCGAATAAAAACTGGTCAATCTTGACAGTCTGAGGCGGCCATGATGTTTTGATGGCATCGGTCAAATTTCTTGTTTATTATGTATTTAGTTTTAGTCACTAGTCACTGATTCCAAATCACCATGGCAAGTTACACGACTAAGTAAAAATGGGTGTTCCATTTTTCCAATGTGGTAACATTGCACGCCCATTTTTTTGGATGACATGGTCGTGCTTCCCAGACGACTATTCAACATTTGGTGGCCAAAATCAAGTTGGCCGGTTCAGTTAACAATCAGCCCACACCTGTACATCAAAGAAATGCAGGATCTTACGAAAGCATCGCTGCTACTCATATAATAGTGTGCAGGAGAACCCAAGGCAATCAATTCCGTCAAAACAGTCAACGATCGTTGATAAACAGTTTCTTTTGGCTCAAATTGGATTATAGTACATGGGTTCAAATAGGACGTGTAACACAGTTTATGCTACCTACAAAGGACATTCCGTATGATCGAATTGTGGGTAGAGTTATCTCTCATGGAGGTGAAGTGAATTGGCCACCAACACCGTGCGATTTAACTCCGTTTGACTTTTCTTCACTATTTTATAAAGTTGCAGGCTTATACCAAAATCAATCCAAAATCGACCGATGCCTTCAAAATTAAAATAACCCAGGTCATCGCTCTAATTCAGATTTGATTAGATCTATGTGTGGCAGAGTTATTGAAAATTGGACTTGTAGGATCCGTTCCACTTTACAAAGCCACGGTGAACATTTGAATTTTGAACGCTCTCATATTTCATACATAATGGCATACATGGGTCCTTCAAATAAAAGTGAAATTCATTTATACCTCACACACAGCTTGTTTCATTCCATACATCAACCCGCACTTATTGGAAGACCCTTAACTTGGTTGATATATACATATGTCAGTAGTATTAAGAATTTATTTTAAAAAATTTCCCATATTTAACAGTTTTTTTTTTTTGGTGCGATGGGTTTTTTTTATTTGAGGTGCATTCAATAGATTTGATATAGTAAGGAGTGAGTGTTGAGATTAGCTGTCGTTGAGAAAACTCAACATAACAGTTCATACCGGTTATAGAGCATTAAAGTGGTTAGCAGTCACATCAACTAACTCTTGCATATCCCCGAAGTTTTTTTTGTTCTAAATCTAATAAGCATTTTAATTACAATTAAAAATTCGCAATATCTGCAGCTATTTTTAATATAAAGGTCGAAGAATATATAAATTATCAACCTTATTCATAAACGCATCATAGCAAGTGTATAGCGCTATCCACTCGTTATAATGCCTCTGAACGCGAAAACCTTATTCATAAAACTTATACAACGTAACATAGGCTCATAATAAGCTAAACGCGTTTGGAGGTTGAATAGTGGCAACATAAGGATATATAAGTATCGAAATGTCACTAATATACTCACAATAGTGAAATATTCAGATATGTATACCTATACACACATGCATAACCAATTTTTCCCAATAAAAACTGCGAGCGAAAAGAATAATGAAATAAAACAACAAAACAGATTTTTATCTCAAACATTTTTATTTAATTTATATGCATACCTATTATAAACAATAACAACGAAAACTGTATTATATAAAAAAAAAACTAAAAAGAATCTAACCGGAATGGAGCTGTGGCCGACGTCGCAGCAGGAAAAATGGGGGTTGATTTGTTTTTCCTTTTAATAAAAATTCACTGAGTAAACGAAATATTAAATAGCTTAGTTTTATTGAAATATTAATTAATTATTACTAAAAAGGACACAAGAAAACTTCAAAATTATAATTATTAACACTGAAATTGAAAAGACCCGAACTGGCAGTATTATTCTTTTATTGATTTTTAACAAACAGCTGATATTTGCTTAGAGATATGCAAGTAAAATGTAATAGATTTTTCCTTTTTGGTACTTTATTTGACACAAGCGTTATATAACTATAATGGGTAGGAAAATGTTTTATGAATAAGAATTGGTGTAACACTGAATAGTGGCTATATATGTAAGTCCTTATTCAGTGTATATCTATTCATCTGTTTAGTGGAATCTAATGAATAAGGCTGTATATGTTTACGATGATCACTGATTCAATGACTGATTCATTGACTGACTCACTGACTGACTCTGTAACGCTGAAAAATATTTTGTATTTGAAAAAAATTGCGGAAACGCATCCAGATGCAAAACGCGTTGGGAAAATAATGGTCTATGTTTCAAATGATAGATGTTGAGTAGGTGGACCATTGAGTATAATTTCAGTGTCGCCACTTTTCGGAAAAATACTTTTTTTTATGTCAAAGGATGGGACAATAACGGTGGATGTCTTAAAATGTAACTGAAGTGGCGGCAACGCTTACAAATGCGAAATGCCAAACGCGATGTCTTAAAAGATAGATTTCTAAAAGATAGATGTTGAGTAGACGCGCCTTCAGGTAAGATCTCAGTGTTGCCACTTTTCGGGAAAATATTCTTCATATTTTTGGTTTTGTTGTTTTAATTTTGAACATTGAAAAAGTTGCGGAAATGCCTCCATGTGACAAACGCGTGTTGGAAAAATAAAGGTTGATGACTTAAAAGTTGGGAAAATAACAGTTAATGTCTTAAAAGATAGGAACTGAGCAGACGCGCCTTTAAGTAAAATGTCAGCGTAGCCACTTTTCGAGATGTCAAAGGGAGGGCCCTCTACTTTTTTTTGCTAATTTCAAATATTTTATGCAAAAAGTTGTGAAATAGCCTCCAGATCCCAATCAATATTAAAAGAAATTATTTGTTTATACATATTTTGTTTATATTGAATGTCTAAGACCCGTTTGCTCATACGAATCTTAAGAATTTATTTTATATTTAAAAGCTTATGTTCTCATTTCTCCTCTGCGTAAACTGTCACATAAGCGCTTATGTTCGGCTTTAATATTTATTAAGTTTCGTATCAGCAAATGGGCCTAAGTGTTTGTTTTATTCATCAATTTTGAATGGGCGGGCGCCTTAGGCGCGTTACAACCAACTAGTGATAAAATATGATTAATTCTCTCGTGAAAATTCAAAAGGGAATTTAATTTTTGACTTGATCGCGAATCTTATTTTTTGGTTCCTTTAAAACAAAATTCGTTCTCTCGATCGAATCAAAAAACAGTTCTCATGTGCGAGAATTATTAAAGATCCATTCACAAACTGTTCAAATAAGAAAGACATTTTACGAACGGACATAGTTTCGAAAATCCAAAGTTACGCACGATAAAGTATCAAAGGAAAAAGTTTCGAAATCCTCGGAACTTCATTGTTCCTTGAACATTTCAATTTAACTGACACAGGTGATAGCTGATGCAAAATTGAAAAAGAAAAAAAATACATACAGTTGCGGTCAAAATAATAGTAGTACAAGTAAGAGAATTGCATAACCTTGGTTTTGTAAGTTTTATATTGCGTTGATAGTAAAAAACTGTTACATTTTGACTAAATAGCATTTTCTTAATGATCGGGTACAAATACATTTTTTGTTGCAAATGTAATATGACAAATAAACAACCGTTATAAATCAAAGCTTCGAATTCTTCCGGTATATAGGTATTCTTCTTCTCTTTTATTTCTAAAATTGAATATTTAAAAAAAAGTTGGTTTGTGTTTATCCATTACACCTTTATAGTTTTTATTGAAAAATTGGTTATATTTTTGCCAGCAATGGGCAGAGGCAAACACTGAACACCGGAATAGCGTGTTCTAGTTAGAAGACTGATATCGGAAGGTAAAACTTATGCGCTGGTTCAATGCCAAGTTGAATGCTCACCGATTTTTTTGATAAGGAGTACTACTATAATTTTTGAGTTTCAAAAAATATCCGCAAAAATTTTTCAACTTCGTTATTCCTTGAGCGATTTCAATGAAATCGACCCACGTGGCGGTGATGATTTTGACATATATATATTTGAAACACAGTTTTGAAAATATTTGTTTACTTCATTAATTTTTTTTTTTTTTTTTTTTTAAACTCATTTTTATTTTTCCATCATCTTAAAACTACCTTAAAGCTAGACAAATATTCATAAAAACTGGCCTACTTATCAATATCTAACCACTTACTTACTGGCCCCATTCGGGCGCTCTAAGTTAAACTAATAACTTAATGCTAGTGCCTTTCGGCATAAGAACTATCTTAAAACTAGAATTCATGTTGGTTTCTAGTTTTAAGATAGTTCTTAGGCCGAAATTAATTAATTTTGTATCATCTATCACCTGTTTCAATTTCATTGAAATCGCTCAAGGAACAACGAAGTTGCTAAATGTGTACCTACATTTTTTTGAAACACCCGGTTCTGAAAATATTTTTCCATTTTAAATACTACATCAGCCAACCCCTGTTTCAATTTCATTGAAATAGCTCAAGGAACAACGAAGTCGCAGAATGTTGACAAATTTTTGAAATATCTTGTTTGTTTTAAAAATATCCAAATGTCAACGAATTTCCCTAAAATCACCTTTGTCCAGAGAAGTAAAAAAAAACTATGAACATTTACAATTTTTAACAGGTTTTTTAATGCATCAATATCGTAACCCTCCTTCGATAAAATTCGATAATAAATTACTTTTGACAGATGGGACATGAATTATTATATTTTTAATATACACCAGCTTCTTCATCACAAGACAAATATTCAACTTACTCAAATCTCAAATGTACTACTTTTCCCCATTTGAACAAAAATTATTTAACAAAATAAATAGCTTCACAACCGCAGTAAATGGATACTTGAAGAAGAATGATTTGTTTTAAGGATCTTTTCAGATCCTTATCGTGAGAGAACTATATTCTACCCGAATCATTGTATATAAATTCTATAGTATTCTAATGAAGAAAAAAAGCTCGTGGCCATCTAGTCTCCAAATGTAATCCTAATTTTTGTTAAGGGATCTCGGAAAGGCGATCACAGCAAACCTATCGACCAAATGTCAACCTACAAAATCATGAGTTTCATGAGAATACTATAGAGTGGATATACAATGCCCGAATTTATTTTTTTTTCCGATCCCTCGCGAATGAGAGACACAAAAAAAAACATTTACTTTGTTCGTGAAAAAAATGAAAATTTTTATAGTTCGAATATTTTATCGTTCTCGAACTATATTTTGTATGGTTCGTGAGAAGATCCATAAAGAATTATATTTTATGCTTCGCGAACGAAATTCATTTTTAGCCTCTCTCCCCAACAAAGATTGAGATAAAAGTCTGCCAAACTTTTGTGTTTTGTAAACCGTCATACTCATTTGTTTGTTATAAAAAAATAAATTTGGTGGCACAACCAGGACCTAGTGACTTACAACTCTAAACCATTCCTGTGTGCGTGTTGTTGGCAGGAATGGAGGGGAACTTCAATTTCTAGTCGAGTCCGATCGGCTAGATAAAAAGCACTTAATTATGACAAGTATACTCTTGGAGGATTTGTCAAATTTGAAGAAAATCGGTTCACCCGTTTTGGTTGTAGGTCGATGTAAAGTGGACGCAAAGACGCAAATTTTAAAATGGAGTTATCATGTTTCTACCAAACACCACAGATATGTAGGTGTGTACTTATATTTGGGTGTCCGTTATTTCCCAAAATCGTTTTTAAGGGGGTGTCTTCTATTTAAAAACGATTTTGGGAAATAACGGGCGCCTTAATGTACATCCACTGCCAAAATTTGCTGTCCGATCAAGGTCTATATATGTATACTGTACATATGTATCTATGTACATATGTATGTATGTTATGTATGTATGTACATTTGCAAACAAAATTTAAATTTGTCACAACATTGCTCTTATTATTTTATTGGTCAATTTTAACGTCCATCGCGTCGAGTCGACCATCGTCGATTCTATTATTTTTGTAAATTGCGCCCAATTTGCTGTCGCAGTTGCCTGTCCCCCGCACAGCACATAAATGACAAAGTAATTTCATTTTCAAAAAGCTCCATTTTAAAGTCTGACAGTTAATAATATAATATTTATTTTCTTTTATTATTATTTGGCACTCATGTTAATAAAGTAAAGTGCGAACGTTCGCGCTTAAGTTCACAGATAATAAATCAAATTTGCATATTCAGAACCATTCTGTAATCCTGATATCCTTATATTGCATATATAATATGCGGAAGCCGGAAAAAAAGTACCAAGTAATTTAATGATCATTAATCTTTGTGGGATTTTTATTCAAGCTGAAATACGTTTATGACTCCTCCGCACACATATGCATATGTGCCAGCTAGAGAGTCAGAGTCAGGACAGGACCAACATTGACTTTCATAATATGGGTATATGTGTATTCTATCATTTATATGTATAAATATCCATCTATAGCACCCACACTATAGTTCTGTGTGTCAGCTTTTTCATCGACGTTTTAGTTATTCGTTTTCACATAGTCAACGAGTCCTAAATTTAATTTATCGCTTCTGACGCATCGCGCGGATGTGCACTTTGTTAAATGTAAATTAAATTTATCATCGAAAAACGCGTGCAATATTCTGGCAGTTTATTATGTAGGTACATACTTGTACCTACAAATGTAAAGTTTTGTGTTTTTTAAAGTACCTATATTTTTTATCGATTTTATTTATAACAGTGTATTTTTAAGTTTTTTATTGTGATATGAAAGTCTTTTTTACTACAGCTAGATCCTTATTAGTGAACAAAATATTTGTTTTTGTTTTTTTCTGAAGCACCCTTTTCACTTCAATTACGGTTTACGGTTTATCCCAAAGGTAATACAGGCAAAAGGCAACTGCCAGTGTGTGGGCCTCGATAATTTTTGGGGCCTCGTTTATCCAAAATTTTATAAAGGGCTTTCCAAAATAAGGAGTTGATGGTGAAATGGAATAAAAAAAGCTGTGTGTGAGGTACATATTAGCTGCATTTTTTTGCATGTCAATATGCAGTTTGGTGAAAAAAATGACATCGGGAAATTTCAACATTTGTTTACCTTTTGAATTGGTCTGCCATTTTGTTTTGAATTATCTTACCAACAAACATTGGACATTTCTATATAAATTTATCGATAACACAACGACAATCGTAGTTTTGCATTACCGTTTTGATCCTTATCCGGACAAAAGTTAACTCCAGTCGTTATTTTGCACGGTGGCACGGATCGAAGAGGTCCAATTTTAAATGAATATGCCGCATATATCTGGCTTAATTTGAGCAATGACTTGGGTTATGTTAGCTGTAGACCTGCAACTTAAGGAAACCTTATAAGAAAAAGTCTAACAGGGTTAAATCCCACGTTCACGTCACACCTTTCATTAATCAAATTTATGAGGGTTGGTGTTATTGTTCTAAGGAATCGTAGACAGATTAGGAACAAAATAATTTTTGTTTCTTTTAATACAACTTGCGCCGTAAATATCACAAAATATTTAATAAGGTTTAAGGGGGTTCTTGTGTATCTTTTATGAATCTCATATGAATTTGAAGAGTGAACATATGTACCTACTTGCTAAGGGGGAGAACCGTGTTTATTGTGAAGATTTTGTATTGATAATATGTAGGTATATCAAACAAAGTATCTTTGTGATTTGGTTCTGTGGCGTAGTTTGGAATTTGAAGAGACTCGAACTTAGGAGCGGATTTGCTCTAATTTTTCACTCAAATTGAAATGAAATTTACAGATGGCAATGGTAGAGTCATTTGGGGTAAGTGTGAGCGATGTGGCAGCTAATTTCAATTTAAATTTTAAATACAATTTTGCCTTATTTTTTTGTTACGGAAATCTATAAAAAAAGGCCACTAAAGGCCTTTATTTATAGATTTTAATTTCTAGAAATAGCAAGGAGTTTTAAAATATCAAACATATTTTATTTACATTATATTATAGCAAACATTTTATTATTTTTATTTAAATTTTTAGTAAAAACACGTAAAAACGATTGGTGTAATTGTACGCAAAATTTTGGGACAAGTATGTGCATTTCACCACGAATGGTATACCTCATTTTCTTATAAATAATAAAGTTCTATTTTAAGAACAAATTCTCATTCGAAAAAGAGTCAAAGTAACGTTTCTTAAACAACCAATTTCCTTACAGATTCCTGACATTATAGTACCGGTGCTAGTGGTAAAATTAGTTCTTAAATCGGTTTCTCTAGAAGCTAGAGCTAATCTTAACCTCAAATCGTTTATGCAGAATGTCATTTTGGGCTAACATAGTGCCAAAAGAAATTGTTTAGGTATCATCAATCGTTAGAGGTTTGGCTGAATTTTCGAAATTGACTGCACTGGGTTCTCCTGCACACTTTCATGGGTAGCAGCGATGTTTCGGCTGATCCTGCATTTCGTTGAATGATTTTCCACCGAAACCGGTCGACTTGAATTTGGCCACCAACGTTCATTAGTCATAACTGGGATGGGAACGCGATGAATCACCATATAATCCGTTGAATACGTGCATGTGCGTGCATCTTTGCCATAAGAGAACGTCCATTTTGATATAAAAAAAGCGTGTAGTTTGCCATAGTGATTTGACATCATCATCAGTAACGGAATAATAAGCAAAAGATTTGATAGACACCACGCCACCAAAACAACATCGCCGTCACCGATAGTCAACATCAACCTATAGGAAACTTTTTTAATTTGTATATTTAATGTGTATTGGTTTGTCAATGAAATCATAGCTTGCAGTCAAAGTGACTGCTGTCAGTAACATGATTAATGTCAGTGACATGATTATGAGTTCGAAATCCCCAGTGCCAAAATCCCAAAATATCAAAAAATCTCGAAGTTATTCGAGGATTTAGCCTTCAAATTGAACGTTTATGAGCTTATTAGCGTAGATACATACTTGTTGATTTTAATATGTACATATATACAAAATTGGTTGAAATTTCTTTTTTGTCCAATCATCAGAATTTGCCATGCAAATTTTGAAGTAGTAGGTATTGTATTTTTCTCTGCTTTATGTTTTCGGGGCTGCTGAATACGAATCTGTGGTTTGCGACTAAAAAAAATGCAAAAGTGCAGTTTTTGGGAGTTTTTCACTTATGGCTCGAAAACTATAAATTATTCGTAAATTTCAGCAAAGTACAATTTAAATAATACACAATTTCCAACATGTCTCTGTATGAATGAGTCTCTAAAATGAACCAAGATATGTATACTTTTCTGTTAGTTTGATGAGCTGAGTTCGAATCTGGTCTTGAAATTTCATTGTGATATTCAAATCTAAAAATAAAAAAAAACAACTTATTTTTATTTTGAATTTAATTTATTTATTTTCACTTAAAAATCTTGATTTAAAAAATCAAATAAGAATGGAATATTAGCACGCACGGGTAACAAGGTATTTGATAAAACGCGTTATTGCAAGATGTTGACTGACGCTCGCGGCACCCGTCCGGCATCCCGCCAATTTATTTTTATATTTAGGGGACACACCTGAATATATTCCATCAATAAAATCGGTTTAGTAATTATTTGCAAACAAGAAGTACCCGGCTCTTGGCCTAAGCCCCGAAAACATAAAGCAGGAGTAAAAACAAAACTACCCCACAATTTGCTTGCTAAGGGCACTTTTGATCACAAATAGACTGGAATATTATACAATTCTTGATTTTTGTACCGATATTTTTGCATTCGAGATTTTAATTTTGTATGTAGAGATTTTTGTCATTCGAGATCCCAAGCCAAACCTCGGAGTTTGGTTTCTTTGAAAGACTGGAATAGTACTAAAAAAGGAAAGGGATTTAATCTCGAATGCATTTGGGATTTTTGACATTCAGCATTGTGTTCATTCGGGATTTCGGAATTCGGAAATTTGGGCATTTGTAAGGCATTCGGGATTCTCTTTTTTACAGTTCGGGATTTTGGCATACGTGATTTTGTACCCTTCCCTTACAGTACTTACTTTAAGGTGTTTCAACAAAAGGTTTTATTTTGAATCATTAAAAACGGCATTTTCTAAGGTTAAAGTTTTGCATTTAATAATGAAATAAAATACCTGCTAATAGACTACCTCCGCTCTGCCTACAAATAGTGATTATTTTACTGTATTTCAAGAAAGACAACTCTGATGTTTTTCTTATGAGCAGCGTAAGACTTTGTCTTTGATATAACTTCAAAGAAAGTCAATCTAATGGTGTTTAAAAGTGGTGTTGGACAACCACAATTCCTGAGACGGTCTTGAATTAAATAATCGTTGGTTTTCTAGTCACGCTCCCATATTTATACCTGACGCCTGACGTTTGCGGACAAACATAAGTTGGAGTATTCAAATCACTAACTTATCTGGAACGTTCAAATTTATTAATTAAATTCTTTATTAAAGCTTTAACTTTTATAGTGAATTTTAACTAGAGTAAGAGCAAGAATTCATTTTTATTTAATTTTCTCAATTCAAGGATTTACACAATTATGAATTTTTTAAGGCTATGGCTTTAGCAAGATTTTAGTTTAATTGTTTTATATTAATAAAATAAATACATATTTAAGTTTTAGTCCAATTAAATAGTAGACAAATTATTTTAAATTACTATACGAATTCTGTTATTGATACCATTCTATACGTAGAAATTTCTTTCAAAAAATTGTAAAGGGCTTTCAAGTTCAAAATTTTGATGCTTTCGAGAGTTTTCTTTCCGAAGTATGTTCGACGATGAGAAGCAAAAACTGGGCATATGCTAAGAAAATGGAAGCAGTATTATTTGGATTTGAGATTACACAGCGAACAGAACTGGTTAAAGCTACCGTTGTAAGGACTTTAGTTTAAACTGATGAGTTCGGAGTTTTAAAAATTAGGGATATTTTTCTATAGCATAACAGGTCATTAAGTAGTTTTTTGTTTCCATTAAATTAGTATTGAGCTAAAAGTTTATAAGTCTGCTTTCTAATTCGTGAGAGTCACAACAATTGCATCACGCACAGAATTTCCATGCTTCTGAGTAATCCGATACAATAGTTCCTTGACAGAATTTAAATTGTCTGTGTATTGATACAATTTCATCACAAGCATTTCCTTAAGTTTTCCACTTTGCCATCCACCAATCCTCATTTCTCAGCTCATATAAAACCATTTTTTTTGGAAATACAGTCATCCTGACTAGATTGTACACAATGTAGTCCGCATGCAACTTCAATGTATAAGTGAACAGTTTTGGAAGTCCTGTTCCAAGGTGTAGTGCGTTATTCGGAGTGTTAATAATCGGCAAGTTTAATAGCTTTTTTAAGAAATTCCTATGGAATTCCTATGGAATTTTTCGTACTCATCAATTCCCCACACTTGCAATTGAGTTTTAACTATTTCAACATGTTGTGGAAGTGTATATCGATACTCTTAAGTTAATAGCTCCTTTTGATTTTGATGTTCATTTTTAACTTTTCGTGTTCGAATAGCTGTGTTATAGGGTGGATTGCAATAAACCTTTAGAAGCATTGATTCTTATCACATATATTTTATTTACATTATCAACAAACGACTTGCTCCGAATTGGGGTGTCGTAAGCATTTGGACCGAACCCCATAAATGTTTTCCCATTCTCCTCTGTCCACAAATTATTTTGATCATAAGATGATTTTTGCAAAATATGTATAGAACAAAGTATGAAAGTTTCACTACCGTAGCAAGCAAAAACGTGTCATGATGGTTATTATTAATTTGGATTTTTGGTATACAAATTTAATCTCTGACTTACCGTTATGCGGAAATAGTAATATTTTGACAGTGCTTATACAGCTGTCATTTATTAACTCTTGAGTGCCTGCATTAATCAATTTGTTTTTTCTAGCCATTCATTAAAACAACAATCATTTTTGACACCTCATTTGTTACCCTATAAATGCGTGCTGTACAAAATACAAAATCACAATCTTGATTTTAAACATAACGGAAAATCAAAAAAATTGCATTGACATTAGCTGATTGATAAATTAATTATTATCAACCATCACCGCCACGAGTACCAAGGTGTTATCACCATTAGGGTAATCTTATCCAAATCCTCCAATTTGAATTGATTTTGTTTAGGTTGCATAAGAAAAATTATTTTGTTTTAAACAAAGACGTAAAATGTAATTAGCAAAAATAAAGGTATCTCCCCGGAACTACCTTATCTAAATATCTCAGGAAGATGGAAGTTAGTGATACAATTGTTCTCGTCTTTTCCGTCGTAAATTATAATGAATTTCGAGTTGGAATTGAAAAAAATGACAAAGAAAAGGATAGTAATGATGAGTTTCACCACATGTATTCCTTAAATAGGGGCCTTTCCACTATGTATTGGGCCGGCCGTGATTCACTTTTATTGTTATTATACATTGTTTTTAAAAAGTCCACAATTGTTGCAAAATTCAGGGTGACTATATCCAGCCCACTTTCATAAAATAATATGCCACCGGAAACGTGCTGGGCCAGAAGCCCACAACCAAGAGCATTGCTTTAATTTGAATTCGTAAACACATAAAACCGCTGTTGTAATAAAGTTGGATCTGAATTCGATCCTGGAGAAAGCACTACATATGTACAAATAGCTCTTGTGTGAAAAAAAAATGTGCGGAATTGTGAATGCATCCTTGTTCGTCTATCCTTATAAATATCATACCACATTGAAGATATACATTTTGGTGAATATATGTGAAAATATAGTGGCGATGATGGCGTTTTATTTGTGTATATCTACTTTGTGCGGATTTTGTGTGTTATTGTTTTTGAATGGAAACTTTTAATTAAGTGGTAAACCACAGACAGAAACAAATATTCCCACTCACTCTCTTGCTATAGTATACGAATCGTTAAATTATTTATCCGAATGAAAAATATATTTTATTTTTTATTTTTTTTTTTATTCATCAAAGTTGTTATATTTGCATGTATGTAAATTCATATATACAAAGGTACCAATACATATCTACATAAATTTATTTGTAATCCAAAGTGAATTGGATAAAGTTGTTTAAAAGTTTGTTTTTTGGAAACAAAATTACATACGTTTTGCGGTTCACGCCGACAATAAAATAACTAAAAGTATCTATATGTATGTAAATGTTTTGTTTGAATCTCGTTTTAAACAAATTAGAAATGTTGTGATGCGAATTTGAGGTGGATGTAACTTTTTGCAAAGCATATAAGTAAATATAGACACTGATTGCATTTTACACCCAAAAAAGAATACACTTGTTTTGAGTTGTGAATATTATTTTAATAGGCATTTAAGTTGGAATGATAAAAGTATTTTGATCGAATAGCAGTTTTCATTCATTGATTTACTTATTTGAACTAATTAAATATTTTTCTAAATCGAGTCAAGTCAATTTTAAATTTCCATATGTAAAGGCGGCGAGCATATATTGGTTTCTTTTGAAAATAAAGGGCGTTTCGTCCAATATGTCGATACAATTTCTACCCAATATCGTTGGAAAGGTCTTTATATATGTAGCAAGTAAATGCATTCGTTAAAATTTTACTCGAGATTTTTTGATTGGAATTGTAATAACGATGAAACGTTATTACAATTGACAATATGAAGAAAAAAGTGGGTCTCACAATTCTGTCTGTTAAGCCGTTTGGCTACAGCATTAACGGCTGGATCGATTTTCTTGAAACTTGGTACATAGTGGTTTTTGGTGATTCCCCGCACACGTTTTTTTCATATTTTTTAACCAAACATATGGGTACCTGCCATTCAATTTTTTTTAACAATTTTACAAAACCTATTTTTTCTTAAAAACGGCCCACAACTTTTCTTATAACAATTCAATAAATTCTTGATTTAAACTTTTTTTCATACTTGCAGAAGTTTCTAAAAAATATAAATAGTTTTGTTTTTTATCCGATGGAAATCTTCAAAAGACACTTGGTAAGAATCGGTACCACCGATGAATCATGACCAATCTATATGAAAGATCGACAAATGATTTTTCTTTCTTTAATTATAAATCATATTGGGGGAAGTTTAAAATTATAACGCACTAATCTCCGAACATTGCCTCGTTCATTTAAGACGACCTGTACTTCAAGTTTATTTGTTTAGTTCATTGTTTATGTTTTTGCTTGTAAAGTTTATATGCGCCCATTTTGCTTCGTTTAGTTTGATACACCAATTTTGCGTCGAATCACTAACTATATCGACCGCATATTGCATCTTTTTTGCGGCCATCGAAACGAGTTTATCTGGCACCATTCTTGCAGTATCATCAGCATAGGTGGCCATGATAGCATTGATATCTACTGGAATATCCCTTATATATAACAGATACAGGGTTGGTCCTAGGACACTTCCTTGTGGTACACCGGCTTCAATTTTCTTAAGTTCCGAGTAATTTTGGTCGTACCATACTCTAAAGAGTTGGTTCGTAAAGTAGGATTTCAGAATTTTGTAGTACTGCCTGGGAAGCCCAACTAACATTTCAGCTTCGGTTAGGCCTTACTGAATAGGCTTTCTGATTTCCTTAAGACATTTGTAAAAATACGTTAAGCATAAAAAGGAGAACATTAAGAACTTCTAAAATGATTTCGGAAAATCTTCTTAGAAGTCCCGTACCTAGATCTTTTAAAAGCTTCAAAATCTATAATAGTCCTTATACGATCTATAAGAAGTTTTAACTAGCGCTATTCGAAATCTTAGTGAGATTAAGGTTTTGACAGATAGCTTCAGAAATGTTTCTTTAAAAGTAAACACGCAAGTGTAATAGAAATATGCATTTTCCATAAATGGGTCCTATTATACCTATTAGAAGCCGACAACACAACTCTTACAGAGGTTGTAGAAAATTGGGGGAAAAAAGAATAATTATTTTTATTTTCAATTTCTTTGGAGTGATTTTTACCGCATTTAATCCTTGTTGAACCTGAAACTAT
Source organism: Dasysyrphus tricinctus (assembly GCA_963921185.1). Classification (NCBI taxonomy): domain Eukaryota; kingdom Metazoa; phylum Arthropoda; class Insecta; order Diptera; family Syrphidae; genus Dasysyrphus; species Dasysyrphus tricinctus. The sequence goes on along the minus strand of OY992531.1, from coordinate 255,029,102 downwards.
TATTATTTTTTTTTCAATTATTTGTTAATTAATGAATTGGAAATAATTATAAAACACAAAGATTTTTCTTACCTTTCTAGGAATCGAGCACGGAACTCCTGCGTTATAGTCCATCACTCTACCCACTCAGCCATCTTAGATATAAATTGGAAGATGCAAGAACTTAATCAATATTTTCTTGTCTTACATGCCGGCACTAGATATGAAGAACGATGTCCAACATCCAAGCCACAATCCAATCAGCAAAATGATTTGTATTGATATGTCACTGCACGGACATGGATTTTTGAGAATCCATTGGTTTTTTTCGGAATATGTTCATAGTTCGACCATGGCTCATGCCCAGTGGAGCCACCATGTCAATACAAAAATTTTACCCCATTCACACGAAGAAACAAGATGCACAATTTTTTTTTCAAATCGTTTGTTTATTATTGAAATTAAAATCTGAAGAGCTGAGAGGTTGATTTTAAATTCAATCGCCCGGCGCGCCCATTGCCTGAGGTTAAGTCTAAGATTTTGATCTTTCAAAATTTCATCTTCGTCTTGGCTTTCTTGAAAACATAAATCATTGAACTCGTGTGTGTTATCCCTCATAAGAGTTTCGCCTCTCATTCTGGTACTGGGGTTCATATGTATCTAAGTAGTGTATGAAATGTATATTTAAAAGGAAATTATAAACAGTGAAACAATGAAACACACTTAAATCTTCTGGCTCTGGAGATATTTGATTTATCGATGAAGATTTATTAAATCTGAATTCTGAACTTTCTTGCCGTTGTTGTCTTTTATCTGCATTCTTTTGAAGATCTAAGTGACGAGCTCTCTTTAGCATTAAGGAACATCTCACCGCAAGGGATCTTTATAATAATTTCCCGGCTTTTTAATTTTTCCACTAAGTAGACATATTAACACAAAAAAATTTCACAAACAAATTTTCTATTATGGTTCGTTAATAAAATCTGAGAAGTATCTGCGAAGTATTCGATAAGGCTTCCAGCAAATTGTAACCGAAACCTTTTGAAGACCAAGTGACAGGAACTTCAATTAAACTACTCTATACAATCCTTATACAATGACAGTTTCACGTTTCTTCGTTAATGTAACGTTAGGCCTGGTTCACACGAGATTGTACCGCACGATTTTTTGCAGAATAAATTCGTGCGAATGAGCAGTGGCGTATATATTTTACATAGAGCCTTTCACACGACGTTTGTACGGCAAGAAAACGTACTCAGCTAAGTAAGTTTATCGAATACTCAACGGACTTATAAAAAAAAACGAATGAATTGCGACGTATCGTCTTCCAGTGGCGTATAGTTTTATATAGTCTCGTTCACACGGTTTAAATCCACGTTGGGTATTTGTTCGTTGGCATCGACTGAGCTTCAGTGGAAAGAAAAGCCCATGTACACAAAAAAAAATTAATCGACCGATATGGTTGGTTTAAAAAAATTATAACTCCGGTGATATTCATTGGATCTTGTAGGTTAAGGTCTTAAAATAAAGAAGAGAAATGAGGCAATAAATATGTGTTTTTAGTTTTTCAAAATTATAAAAATTTTCATCAACATTTGAATTTAGAATAAAATAATTGGAATTGAATAGGGCTTTATTCACCCTTTTGGTATGAAAATGTTTGCCCCTCTTCAATGATTTTTTTACACAATATAGCCCGTTATGTCAGCTTTTTTTAAAGACCTTAACCTTCAAGATTCAATCAATAGAACGGGAGCTATAATTTTTTAAAGCCATCCATATCAAATTTTAGTAAAACAAATTCCATGCAGATAACGGGATCTTCTCGCTGGTGGATGGTCGTGGACAATGGTCCAAGCGTCCAAGTAGGTAATTTCAATGAAATTGTTTTGATTTTTCGATCAATTTAAAATCAAGATTGTGTCGCTAATATACCACGTAGGATAGTGAATGAGGTATCAAAATAACCGTAATTTTATTTATATGTTATATTTAAAACAACAAGAAAATTCATCAATGCACTAAACAGATATGAGTTCATATGTGAAAGCGCTCAAATAATGCCGTTATCTCCGTCCAACGGTATTCTAGGACTCTAATTTTTTAAATTTATATTTAGATCAATATTTTCTATTATCCGTCCAAATTTCATCTTTCTAGCCTTTTCTCTTAAAAAGATAAAAATAAAATACTTCTCAAATTCAAACATTTCCATTTATTTTCATTATACTGCAGCTATTCGATTTTTAAACGAATAAATATAAATATCGTGTGAACACCCGATTTTTGTTCGGTAAAAACCGAATGCGATAAAAAACGTGCGGTACAATCTCGTGTGAACCAGGCCTTAATGTTATTTACAGAGGTCTATCCGAAACAAAGACGCTAGTCTCGTTTAATTTTCTATATCAAGCTTTCAAACGACTTTAAGGAAGCAGTTATTGAAATCATGACTTCTATTAGAAATTTATTTTAGATGAAAGCTTTATAGAAGCTTTATACATATCCAGACTTGCAGGATATCAATATTTCTAAGCTAATAGAAACTGAAATGTTAGTTGGGAGGTCCCCATGAAGTTTGTACTCAACTCCCAAGTGCCAAACCTTGTCAAAGCTTGAGCAACATCTAAGAATTTAGCAAAGCATACTTGTTCTGATGTACTTGGTCTATCGTGAAATGTTTACATCTTAATCCAAATTGATGGCTTGGAATTAGTCTTCGTTCTACTATTATTTTGTTAAGCATTTTCAGAAGCAGTTTTTCGAAAACTTTTGGCATGATTGGTATAAGCGATATAGGTCTGTAAGATGTTTATTCTGTAGATGGCTTAGCTTATCATAAATATTAAATATTGCATGTCGAAATTAAAAAAAAAAAAAAAATAATTTTTATAAAACAGGCTCACAGATCAGTGTTTTCCGAATGCAAATAAAACTATTTCATTCCTTCCTTTCCTTTTTTACAGCTTATAAAAACCCTTGAAAAAGTTGAAAAAACCCAACGAAACGTCAGTCGTGAAGGAATGAAATATATTTGCATTCGGAAAACACTGATCTGCAAGCTTGTATTATAAAAATTAAATTATTATAATTTCACCAAATCACCAAATTCAACAAAATATTGTAAAAACTTTTTGATTTTTTAAAACACTTTCGACTTTTTTTTCGAAGTTCAATATCTCAAATACGGGTTAACAATTTTGTTTGAAATTTTATTTTTGTATGCACATAAATGAATACTAAAGATTTGCATACCAAAATTTTCCCTTAAGAATGTTTTAAGAATTTTATAATTAAACAAATATTTTTTTAAAAAACAGCTCCAACGATTTTCTTTTTTTTTTCTATGCAATATAATATTTGATCAAGAATTCAGATGAAATTCTCTTTTTTCATCTGAAATTATTAAAGGAGTTACTTTGAAGCTAATTTAAATATTGTAGTATTTCAAGCTTTTAAACATTTGTCTCTCATAATTTCCAATTTCTTAAGCCCTCCGCCTCTTTTACATAAGAGCAAGTACTTACGACCCATGCATTTTATTTCTGTATGGATAAATTTGTATTTCGTTCTGGGAAAGAGTTATAGTATAGCCCAATAACTTTTACTGCACTGCACTTTTACTCTTAAAGGTCCAGAAGGTGTTACGACACGTGGGACGCAACTTATATTGCAACAGTTATTATGATGAGTGTCAAGTTAGCAAAGCAACTTTGACGAATCGAAAAATGAATAGGTGGATGATTTGCCGTTAATTAGCTCTGACAATTTCGAATTGTCGTTAAATGTTTCCTATGTTTTTCTGTCTAAAATCGATAAAAACTTCTTATACCTGATGGTTAACGGCTTAATAAATTGCTATTAATTAGTTGTTTATTAGTTTTGACAAATTCACTTTGATCGAACAAAGCGGTAAGAACTTCTTACGCTCAATGTTTAAAGGCTTAATAAACTGCCGTTAGTAAGTCTTTAATTAGTTGTGAAAATTGAATTTAATCGTGCAATGTTTTCTATGTTTTTGGGGTTTTTTGCTAGCTTGACATCAAGTAAGCATAGCACCACCTCAAAAAGGGGTAAAAACTTCTTGAATCGAATGGTTTAAAGCTAAGTAATTCATGGTTTATTATTTGTTAATAAGTTTTGACAATTTCGAATTTGTTGTTCTATGTTTTTTTAGAAAAGTGGTAAAAACTTCTAAAACTCAACATTTTACTGCTTAATATTTTGTCGGTCATTAGTCATTAATTAGTTGTGATAAATAAACATTCTTTTCATGCGATGTTTTCCACTTTTTTTTTATTTCCTTAATTCATACCACCAAAGAGCTCTGGAAGAGTCCTTAGAATCTATTACATTGACTTTTTAATTGATTAATACTTTGTCTCTAATTAGCCTATCATTATATGTATGTGAGAATTATAACATTGTTGTGCAATGTTTTCTATATTTTTTGTTCTCAGCCACGTTCTCATTACAGTGCCGATATTTTCACCTGGCCTTGCCAGACAAGCACGATTTGCAGTTTTCACAAAACACTGCCACGACTTCACGATATTTTCACAATTTTTGAAGTAAATTCTCACTATTACACCAAGAATACTGCAAATGTGATCCCTCAAGGCCAGGGATTTTGGTTTTACCAGGTAAGAAAAATAATGAATCAGTCGTGCATTTTATTGACAAAATGCAAAACTTCCCCCATGATATCTACATAATATCGCAAATATGGAATAATTAATTAATCAGTGTTGATTTAAGCTCAATGTAAACTTATTGTGACCCTTATCTATACCCCATGATAAAGCAACTGGACTATACACAAATTTTAGAGGAAACGTCAATATTTTTGTTTTCTGTGTCTCTATCTATTTTCTATGGGAAAAGAACAACTGCCAGTGAGAGGCAAATTAAAAAACATTGAATTGCGCACTTCCGCAATGAAAAATGAAAAATTAAAAGAATTTCATTGCTGTATGGAAGAGAAGCCACCACTAGCACCGCCAATCAACAATCAATTTCGTCAGCTAAATCAACATATGGCACTATATCCAGGACATGGAGATTCCTTCACCAAAGTCATACAATAGAACATTTTGAGAGGATAAAAATGAAAGCTTCTAGCTGGAAATTTGATAACCCAGAACATTCTTCAGCCGCATATAGATATGCTTGAAAAACACACCCACTATTTTTTCATCCCGCGAAAGGGTATTTTTTTTTTCTCTTCTACCTCCCATCACAACACATCTACATAATACATATGTATTTACCCCCCGCAGTGTATCTTATATTGTCTGAGCAGTTTTTTTCTTTGCTTGTCATCCTCGATGACCATCACCACTTTAAAATGGCATCCTTCGTCGCAAGCTATTCAAGCACCCGTCTACGTGCGGTTTTTGAAAGTGGAGCTAGTGTGTGATATGCAAATTTATGAAATAAGATTCTTTTCAATTTTGAGGGACAAATTTTGATGTTATACCAAAGTGACAAAAAAGATGCACGTCCAAGCTATGAGAAATACAGCATATGGCGTGAATGATGTCGTCAGTCGACAACGGGTGTGTGTCGTATTTCTAGCAAGTTTTAACGCTTCTCAGATGACCTGATAACTAGGTTAGTTCCAGCATGAAAAGTTTCTTTTTTTCATCTGGATGTTAGAAGTTTAAAAATTTAAAACAAAAATCAATAATTTTTTGGAAAAATGTTAATTATACTTCACCTTAAGCCCAAAAAGTATCTAACCATGCGAAACTGAAAAAAAGTTGACGAGAATTGTGGCTCTGGACCTTTGGCACCTCATATGAGGGAAAGTTGATAAAAAAAGATGTCATCTAATTGGTCGGAAAAGGTCAAGTGGTCCCACAAATTGGTCAGCCCTAGATAACTTTTAATCAAGGCTTAAACTTTCTCAAGGTCGCTCAAGGTCACACGCGATTTTTGGCACCTTATTTAAGGGAAAAAATGTATACCATCCTAAAGATTTCTAGATCGTGATAAAAGGTCAACTATTTTCTGTATTTAGTCAGCCATAGATTTTTTTTCTATGAGTTTTTGAAGTTGGTTTCAAGGTCAAAAAAAACTTTTGGCACCTCATTTGGGTCATTTTAAAAAAAAAAGTATGCAGTTTGAAAGGCCTCTTCGCGGTTGTAAAAGGTCAGCTATTTTCAGTAATTGGTTAGCCGTAGATTTTTTTTATGAATATTTAATGAATTTTAGAAAAAATTTCAAGGTCAAAACGATTTTTGGCACCTCATTTTAGGGAAATTTGCAAAAAAATTTTACCATCTGACAGATCTCTATATCTACCTAGGTAGGTCAGCTAGTTTTAGTAATTGGAGGTATAGATTTTTTTTAAATGAATTTTTAAAAATTTCAAGGTCATAGCAATTTTTGGCACCTCATTTATGGGAAATTTGCAAAAATTTAATACCATCAGAAAGGCCTTGAGAACTATACTATGTATAAAAGGTCAGCTAGTTTATGTAATTTTAGACCGAGAGCTAGTGAACGTTTTGCTTAAAGTGTTTTATACCGCTCCAAACTTTGTAGGCGTACTATTTGCATCAGTGCGAACTACATGGTATCAACCTGGCAGCGATTTAGCGGTTCCTTAACCACCAAAATGCACTTTCAAAATGCAAAAAAATGAGCGAAGTTAAAGTGTTTTATACCGCTCCAAATTTTGTTGGCGTGCTATTTGCATCAGTGCGAACTACATGGTATCAACCTGGCAGCGATTTCGCGGTTCCTTAACCACCAAATTGCACTTTCAAAATGGACTAGCAAAAAAAAAAAGTGTTTTATACCGCTCTAAATTTAGTTCAAACACTTAGTACACGTGCAAACTGAATAACACCCACCTAGCAGCATTACGACGCCCCTAAGGCCACCAAAATGCACTTTCAAACTGCACCGACAAAATAAGAAAAAATAGAAAGTATTTTGTGCCCCCGAACTTTCATAAATTTTTGCTCTGTGTACAAACAACATGCCATCAACCAGGCAGCGTTACTACGACCCTAAGGTTACCAAAATGCACTTTCAAAATGCACTTAAAAAATTAAAGTATTTAATACCACTCTAAACTACGTTCACTTATGCTCTGTACATGTACAAGCCACATGCCATCAACCTGGCAGCGTTACGACGGTCCTAAGGTCACCAAAATGCACTTTCAAAAATACACTTAAGAAATAAAAAAAAAAAAAAGTGTCTTATACTGTTCTAAATTTTGGTCACTTATGCTCTGTACCTGTACAAGTCACATGCCATCAACCTGGCAGCGTTACGACGGTCCTAAGGTTACCAAAATGCACTTTCAAAAATGCACTTAAGAAATAAAAAAAAATAAAAGTATCTTATGCTGCTCTAAATTTCGGTCACATATGCTCTGTACCTGTACAAGCCACATGCCACCAACCTGGCAGCGTTACGACGGTCCTAAGGTTACCAAAATGCACTTTCAAAAATACACTTAAGAAATAAAAAAAAAATAAAAGTGTCTTATACTGCTCTAAATTTCGGTCACATATGCTCTGTAAACTCAATTGTTTTCACATTTCGATTCTTTTTTTTACAAATTATACACGGTGGATTCACAGATGCCATTATTCTTTAAACAAAATTTAATGTATCAAACACAACGAATAGCAAATCTAAAATAGTTGTATAGACTTTCTGGAAATTCCGAATTAATAAACGAAATCATTTAAAAATTGCAATAAAGAAATGAAAATCTTTGAAAATTAGTAGGCTCACATATACATAGTTTATTTTTGTTAATGTATTTAAAAATCCGCCTATGTCGTTTTTTAGCAGGTATCCTGTTTGCTAAAATCCACAGTTGTTTTTCACAAAGTTCAAAACATAAAATTCCCATGTCCCTACTTGTAACCTATGTACATATTTACATTTCGAAAGCTCATTTTGGCGACCATAGGACCGCCGTAACGCTGCCAGGTTGATGGCATGTGGCTTGTACATATACAGAGCATAAGTGACCGAAATTTAGAGCAGTATAAGACACTTTTTTTTTTTTTTATTTTTCTTAAGTGTATTTTTGAAAGTGCATTTTGGTGACCTTAGGACCGTCGTAACGCTGCCAGGTTGATGGCATGTGGCTTGTACATGTACAGAGCATAAGTGAACGTAGTTTAGAGTGGTATTAAATACTTTAATTTTTTAAGTGCATTTTGAAAGTGCATTTTGGTAACCTTAGGGTCGTAGTAACGCTGCCTGGTTGATGGCATGTTGTTTGTACACAGAGCAAAAATTTATGAAAGTTCGGGGGCACAAAATACTTTCTATTTTTTCTTATTTTGTCGGTGCAGTTTGAAAGTGCATTTTGGTGGCCTTAGGGGCGTCGTAGTGCTGCTAGGTGGGTGGTATTCAGTTTGCACGTGTACTAAGTGTTAGTGAACTAAATTTAGAGCGGTATAAAACACTTTTTTTTTTTTGCTAGTCCATTTTGAAAGTGCAATTTGGTGGTTAAGGAACCGCGAAATCGCTGCCAGGTTGATACCATGTAGTTCGCACTGATGCAAATAGTACGCCTACAAAGTTTGGAGCGGTATAAAACACTTTAAGCAAAACGTTCACTAGCTCTCGGTCTATTTGTCAGCCATATGTCAGCCATCATGACCAATTACTGAAACTAGCTGACCTTTTATAAAGATCTTAGGGCCTTTCAGGTGATATTAAATTTTTGTAAATTTCTCATAAATGAGGTGCCAAAAATCGCACGTGACCTTGAATAATAATTTAAAAATTCATTAAAAAAAACTATGGCTGACCAAATACAGAAAATAGTTGACCTTTTATCTCGATCTAGAAATCTTTCGGATGGTATACATTTTTGGCAAATTTCCCTTAAATGAGGTTCCAAAAATCGCGCGTGACCCTGAGCAACCTTGAGAAAGTTTAAGCCTTGATTAAAAGTTATCTAGGGCTGACCAATTTCTGGGACCACTTGACCTTTTCGGACCAATTAGATGGCAACTATTTTATCAAATTTCCCTCATATGAGGTGCCAAAGGTCCAGAGCCGAGAATTGTTGTTTTATTTTCACGACTAAATAATATTTAGGAACAACACAATTTGTTCCTTTAATTGTTGTGTAAGTGTAAGATTTTTAAAATTTGGTAAGGAAAAATGGTTGGTTTACACAATTTGAAAATTTACAGAGATATTGATGTTATAAAAGTCTACAAATCTGCATCTGCATAGATTTTTAAAATTTGGTAAGGAAAAACGGTTGGTTTACACAATTTGAAAATTTACTGAGATATTGATGTTATAAAAGTCTACAAATCTGCATACGAATACAAGCTATGCAGTCAAAATTTGCAATGAAACAAAAGATTAACCGAAAAACCACAAAAAGACGATTTTTATTACTTTTCTAACTACGCTTTTTTAAATTAACGGTGAAGGGTAAAAAAAAATCTCTATAAAATCTGCAAAAAAAATCGTAGAAACTTTTTTCGAAGTTCCAAAACTGTCCTTTAATTTTGTTTGACATCATTATTTACTAAGATAATGATAATCAAATCCAAAAGTATCTTCTTTCATTAAATGTCAGATAAACAATGCAAAAATAATTTGCACAACAAAAAAAAAATTGAATTAAAGCTGAATAATAGTCCGGTGAGGAAACCGAATCCCTTGCGTTTTTTGGCGGGACCTTTTTTTGTGTTTGGAATTTGTTTTCGAGATGAAAAGGATGAAATTTAGCCCGGAAGTCATTTTTGTAATCCTGTCGCCTGGCCACAATTTTTAAAATGGCGTCCAACCTGTACTCCGGTCAGGAAAGCCAAATCCAGGCACTTTGTGCGAGGGGAATCCGGACAAAGTGCCTGGATTTGGGTTTTGCATTTGAAATTTATTTTTGGCTTTTTGACATGCTAAGGATGAAATTTAAGTTGGGAATCATATTTTAATCCTGTCGTTTGGACGCCATTTTGAAAATTTGTGCCCAATATGGGCCAAATGGTAAGAGAAACTGGTAAATTATTTGGAAAATTTCCAAAGTTAAAATAACGATTGAAGTATTAAAGGATAAGTGATAAGTAGACACACCTTCGGATAAAATATCAGTATTGCCACTTTTCGGGAACATACTTTTTTATGTCAATTGGCAGAACCTCCACTTTTTTGGTACTTTTTAATATTTTTAACTTGAAAAGAGTAGTTGAAACGCATTCAGACGCCAAACGCAGGTTGGGAAAATAATGCAATATGCCTTAAAGTTAAACCTTTAGGTAAAATTTCAGTGTTGCCACTTTTCGGGATTATGCTTTTGTATGTGAAAGGTTCCACTGTTTTGGTAGTATTTAATATTTTCAACATGAAAAAATGTTATGGAAACGTCTCTAGATGCCAAACGCGTATTGAGAAAATAGCGGTTGACGTCTTAAAGGATAGATGTTGGGTAGAAGCACCTTCGGTAAGTGTTTCAGTTTTACTGCCTTAAGGGAACATACTTTTTTTTATGTCAAAGGGTGGAATTTCCACTTTTTTGTATTTTTTAATAGTAATAACTTGAAAAAAATGTGGAAACGGCTCCAGACTCCAAACGTGGCATGAAAAAATAACGGTTGCTGTCTTAATATATAGATTTTGAGTAGAAGCACCTTCGGTTAAATTTTCAGTGTTTCCACTTTTGAGGAACATACTTTTTGATATCAAAGCATGGAATTTACACTCTTTTGGAAATTTTCAATATTTATAACGTCAAAAAAGTTGCAAAATTAACTCCAGATACCAAACGCATCTTGGGAAAAAAAAGTTGCAAGTTTTTTCAGGTTCAAAATATACAAAACATGGAAATCCCACCCTTTTAATATAAAAAAGGGTATGTTCAGCAATTTTTTTAGCCATGGATATTTTACAAATAATTTAGGAGTTTCTCTTTATTTTACCATTTGGCCCAGATTGGACACCAATTTTCAAAATGCTTCCAAACTATAGGAAGGATTTAAAAATTATTGATTACAAAAATGACCTCCGGGCTAAGTTTCATCCTTATCATCACAAAAACAAATTCCAAATATAAAAAAAGTCCCCGCTAAAAAAACGCACGGGATTCGGTTTCCTAACCAGACTTTAAACAAGTTATCTGACTATTACATTTAATTGACTCAAAAAAATTATCCAAACAAATGAAGACCTTCAAAAAAAAATAAAAGGAAAAAATAAATTTTTTGTTTGTGTCATTTCTTGCAATAATGCAATAACGGTACAGTAAGCTAAAATTATTTGCAAACAACACTCAAAACAAGAAACATCAAGGTGTAGAATGCTTATGTTTCAACTCAATACGACCACTCACCACCAAGATACAGCTCTTCAAAAAGTACTTACAAAAATTGAAAAAATCTTGTTCCTTAAATTTTTTTGACTATGCTCTATCCAACAAAAATTGTCAGTACAGGGAAGATAGGACGTTTGCCTCTCAGTCTGGTTGCATTGGCTTGCATACATCTGTCTCAAGTTAAAGCTCTCAGGGTTTCCGTACTTTGAATTATAAATTGTCACTAATCGAAGAACAATGTGCATATGGATACCATTGATATCATTTCAAACATACTAAGAAAAAGATCCATTTATCTTTTTTTTACCACAGCACACCTTTTCAAATGAATTTGATCATGTAACGCTTTGTGAATGTTTGATGGTATACACTGGCACCACTGTTTTGAAAAAAGCTCGCCCATAAGCCCTGTACTGACAATTTTTGCAGGATAGACTATAGTGTGTTACAAGGTGAAAACATTTAAGGTAAAATTAACCAGAATTTACCAGGTTATTTTTCAACACTTTTTATCAGATAAAATATTTAACAAAATAGTTTTTTTGTTTTTTTTAAAGCTCACGAACGATTTCCGGCACCTCATTTGTGGGATACTCCAAAAAAAGTACGCCATCTGAAAGGCCACTCAATTGCTATAAAAGGTCAACTAGTTTCAATAAATAAACAGCCATAGATTTTTCTGTATGAATTTCCAAAAAAAATTCTAGGTCATATTAATTTAAATGTATTGCTTACAATTTTATTCTTGAAAACTTTTTCCGCCCTACAGCCAAGGACTCAAGGACTACCCAATTAGCAATTATTTGAATTTTGTTATTTGATTCGCATAGTTATGCGAGAGAAAAAAAACTTGGCTATTAACATTTTTCACGACAAAAAAACGTACTGAAAAACACATTCAACGTCAATTAGCAACGTTCTCCTTTCATTCAGAACAGGAGTAATGCATTTTTTAAACGTGTTCCTTCTGAACGACTGCATTTGTCTTAATCTCATGAATATGAATACAAATTCACCATTGTCACTCAACCGATTATAGTTTTCATGATTTTTTTTGTGTCCCCAGTATATCCTTTATCTGTGACATAGAAAAAAAGTACACCGCGATGACGGTATGTATAATATTAAATTATGCCAAGCATGAATTTCATTAATAAAAGGACATCCAACAACGCTGAAACAATATAATAATCGTTCGTCCATATAAAGAGATGCTATTTCCTTGTTGAATTTATGAGCTTTGATTCAATCAGTGCATCCTTTTGTTATTATTTAAACGGTCTTTGAAAGATTCAGTAAAGCAAAGATATGGAAAAATTAATGACAATTACTGTCAAATGCATTCAATCTTCAAGGACAATCATTATTGAACAAATTTCTTTTATATAACGTGGGTATTTGTTTGGGGAAAGTTTTTGGTAAGAAGGCACCTGCATTATTTTGTACATAAACATTTTATGATAATTTAAGAATACATAAATACCATTAGTACAGTGTAAGAGGGCTTTATGTAATTTGAAAATTTTCAAACAAAGATGCTGCCATTCACAGAAACATCACCCACTCCAGAAAGTTTTGGAGGCTGCTTGAAACTTTAAATGCATGGCAAAAAGTTTTAAGCGTCATACGTTTAATATTCTATAGCCATCTTTATAAACCTTACCCACTGACTGCAACAACAGTTAGCCAGGGTGGGATTTATCTTAAAACTATACATACTCGTTGATTAAATTTTATTAATTTTTATATGCAATCATGGATACGGTTAGCCGATTTGACTAGACTAGATACGCTTTTTGGTTGCGGTTCAGGTTTTCCCTGGACTGTAGCCCCCACCTTTAGTAAATTTAATAATTGATTGGTATAAAATAATTTATGGTGCTTTATATCAACTAACCGACAAAACTTTTACCAATGCACTTAATATTTATCGAATTAAAGCTTATCTTTCTATAATGGCTTGATTATGATGTTCTATACGGAACCTTACATAAGCCAATTTCTAATCATCTTCTTTGCTTTCGAGTTAACATAAATCTCAAGTTCGATTAAGACAACTTACCAATATCACCAAACTTTTGGATATATTTTGGAAACAGTTGCTTAACGTATACTTATACTCCCAAAAGCCCTTGCACTATTCTCTATTTCTGACCTTAAGGGCCTTCAGAAATTTAAAATACAGATCCGCTTTCATACATCATTATCATTATCATTATCATTATCATCACCATCATCATCATCAAGGCAATGTAGAAGTGTATGAATATATCACAATCGCACCGCAAAAGTTGTACCAAAAGGATGTGTTGTCGGTATATATGTAGCATCCGTATAGAGCGCTCTGTTTTCTTCACGGATATTCAAGTTAATTAGTTTCACTTTGATTACAGTCTATGGTACGTACCTACATACATTTATATAGAAACTGCTAGAGGAGCGCTAAAGCATATGGTGGTACACGGTGCACTTCTATCGAACAAAATATGTTAGTTTCTGGCAAAAGTTTCATTCCATCTCTATCACAGAGAGGCGATGTAAAGAGGTGCATCATATAAACTCTTCGTAGTCGTCGGTATCGTCGTCGTCATCGTATCGATGGTGTATAGACTGAGTTCTATACACTGAGGGAAAAATGTATGCACATAGCCCATAAATGTATTGACTCATCCCATATTTTTCTGCACACATAACATTGTGTACTGATTCCATTATCAAATCTGTACTGTATACAAACATTTAATTGCATGATGTATAGTCAATGAAGAATCTATTGACCCATCGCACAAAACACTGTCGGATACCTCGCGATAATTTTCGTAATTATGTACTCAGCGAAGCGTCTATAGAATCATTGCATTAATAATAATGTTCAATTTGAGTCAATACATAAATCCATGAGGGTTGTCTGCGATGAGTATACATGGTTGTTTAGTGAGTAAAGGTATAGGGTAAAGGCATGCATTTTTCCATACACTCATTACATTTATATAAATATGCCATGGATTCACTACATTAATGTGTGGCGGTTATCAGTGTTGAGAAAATTTTTATGTAGTGAGTGAAGATTTTACACATTCATTAAATATAAATAAATATTCCTTATACACATCACAATAATATTACCGGATGAGTATGTAGTGAGTACAGTATCTATGGACTCATTACATAAATATAGATACTCTATGTAATCTTTACATATATGAGTAAATAATTGTGTAGTAGGAACATTTTATGTATACTTATTACATAAATACTTTACAATTATCTGTGATAAGTACACAATTATTTGCTGAGTACAGATTCTTTGCAATGATTACATTAATACAAATATTTGTTGTATTCACTACATAAATAAGGCTAATAATCCTGTGATGAGTATAGAATTATTTACTCATGGCATAATTACGTAAAAGTTATCTGTGATGAGCAAATAATTAGGTAGTGAGTACATTTTTAATGCACTCATTACATAAATACAAATATTATATGTGCTCATTACAAAAATGCGTTACATTTATCTGTGATGAGTAAACAATAATTTAGTGAGCATAGATTGTTTGCACTGATAACATAAAAACTAATATTTTTTGTGTTCAGTACATAAATAAAACTAGGAACCTTGTGATGAGTAAAGAATTATTTATTCACTACATAATTATGAAAAAGTTGTCAGTGATGAGAAAATAATTGTTTAGTGAGTACATTTTTAATGCACTCATTACATAAATGCAAGTATATATGTATATATATATTATACATATAAATATATATATATATATGCATTTATATATATGCATTTATGTAATGAGTGCATTAAAAATGTACTCATTACATAAAAACGATTGATTCAAAATAGCTTTTTATGGCCTTTAGTCCTACAAATTGGCGTTTCATTCGGCTTACTCACTTGAACTCATCTGTGACATAGTGAGGGCTTTGTCATACGCAATTTGTATAAAGTTCAGTTCAACTTACATGAGTTTTTCAACGAAAATCGACTGTAAACTATATCCAACAAGATTAGAATTCCTAATCATTAAGCTGGAAGTTGTTTTGCATTATTCGCTGTAATGTGAGTAACCATTTTTTATTTGGATAGATGGTGAGTTTCAGATATTTCTATACTTAAATATAGACTGAATACACGTTGCTTGTAGCCATCGGATAACTTGCTGTGATTTATGTTTTTTTTTTTGATTGCTGGCAGTTTTTTAAATGTTTGCCACATAAATATTGAATAAGCACACGATGCTTGTAATAGAATTTTAGGTAGTGTTTAGTCAATACAATATTATATATTGAGTCAATATGATCTATATTCAATGCATGTAATAAAATTTCCTTACACTGAATACATATATTTTGGTGATTTCTTTTGACACATAATTTCAAATGTAACCAGTGCACGTTGAATCCACTCAGTAAATACAACTTTTATGGCAGTTCCATACAAACTTTGGTACATAACTTTTACATAAATATCTTTGTGCTGAGTGCATAGGTTTTTCCCTCAGTGTAGGACCTCTCCTGGAAGAGACGATTTAGAATTGCCAGGGTAAAACTAATTACTTAAACGACGAAGACGATTTGAGAGATCCTGCAAAGGATGTGTGTCGGTAACATAATAACATCCGTTTATGTGTATTTCCATCACAATTCATACATACAAACCTGTGTATGTTAAATAAGAAGAAGAGGATGCCTCTTATGGTTTTATTGTTAGGATACGTTAGCGTCCTCCTTATAAGGTAGGTGAATTTTAAGAATATCTATTGAAGTTGGACAGGAGGGATTCGGAAATGAGTAAAGAAAAGGAAGAATAAATTGGCATTCCCGAACTACAAATTGGCAGTTGTTGTGTTAAGTTTTCAACAAAACTCGACGTACACTGCTTCTGGTTGAATACTAATTGAGGTGTGAAAATGCAGTTTTAATTAAATAATGACTGATAGATGTTTTATTCTTCTTAAGGAATTCTTGAAATTAAATAAAGAAATATTGGAACAATGTGCACTATGTGCAGTACATATACAATATTTTATTCTGTAAAGTTATTTATTTAGTTATAAAATTTACTATTACGTCCTCATTCATTTGCTGCTTAATCTTCTTATTATACATTATGTATAAAACAAAGTCGGGTTATTTATAACTCAAGAACGGCTGGACTGTTTTCAATGATCTCTGATTTTTTGGATTCGCCATCGAATCAAATAATTATTAAAATAGCGGAAAAGATAAGGAAATACATACAATATACTCGAATAGAAGTGGCCGCATTGTTGGATTCGTATTAAACCAGAATAAAATTAAAAATTTCGAAAGTCGAAAAAAATCGTAAAAGCCCGAAATTTAATTGTATCTTATGTATAAAAACTAGCTGACCCAGCAAACGTTGTTCTGCCACAAAAATGGGCCCAATTTGGGATGCAGCTGTACCGGGTTGGTCACCTCAAATATACGATGACAGTGGTAGTAGACATAACTCATTCGTCCAGAATAGATTTCTGAGGTGTTCTATGTGAAATCAAAACCCGAGCAGCCACCAGTTTTTGAAAATTGAATGAAATTCCCTATAGTGCGCCCTTGGGCAGTGAACATCGAACAAAACCTATTGACGTGAAGTGTCGCGTCACTATGACTTTTCATTCTGCATTTATTATGTATCACCCTGTGAAACGATATGGTGGGATGGTGGAAGGATGGTAACAAATATTTTACAACCTATTCTCATACCTACCAAATATACAAACAAAATTTCATAAAAATCGATCAAGCCGTTTCGGAGGAGTTCGGCAACAAACACCGTGACACGCGATTTTTATTTATTAGAAGATATACATACATAAAATGAATTCCTGTTGTATTCGTGTACGCATTAGGTACTCGGCTAAAAAAATAATCCGATTTGAATTGCGATTTTGAGCTGTGCGCCACATTTGATAAAGTTTGCCAATGCTAGGGTTTCTGTGCCGGCGACTAAAGTTAGTACATTGTTCATTATCATCATCTCGAGATATTTATCCTCGAAAGCACTCGATTTGCCCATTTGGCACAAAAGCAAGTACCTACTGATCGAATAATGAAATATTAGTGGAAAAATGCTTCGAAAGATCCGACGATTTCCATTAAATTTACCCAATCATCCCGCAATAAACGTTTGCAGACGAACTCAGCACTTGGCTGAAATTATATCGTATTTTTGACAGTAAGTAAAGAAGCAGTTGACGCCGAAAATTCGAGTTGCGTTACAGAACATTCCATCAGCCGATGATTTCTCAAAACAACTGTTGGCAATTGAGGGCTGTTCTTGCGAGAAGGTTTTTCCTTTCCAATTTGAATAAAAATGACAATACTAGAAAGGTATTAACGTAGATCTCTTCTTCGCTGCATATCTCATCGGCAATTTTGATTTCCGTTAGAATTTGTTCAAAGCATTTACCTAAATTTTGACGTTTTTTCAAAACGAAACAAAGTCATGCTTTTGCTGAGTTTTGCAAAAACGTTTAGTTTTCATATAAAATAAATAAATACAAAATTAATATAAAATTTAAAAATTAAACAAAAACAAATAAAATTAATTTATATTAACGTTAAAATAAATATAAGAAAAATAAATAAATTATATAAAAGTGAAAGGCCCATTTAAAACAATAGGTAAGACGAGTTTTGCGAAAAGTCCATTGAAAAAATTAAAAAAAAATTATTAGCCCCCAGAGCCAGGGGGCAAATGTCCCCCTTGCCTCCCCCTCCAGGCACCTATGGCTCGATAGAAAATTTGGAATTAAATCTGTGTACCTTTTTCTTATTTTTTTTATTTCACCATCTTGAAGCCAAACATTTTGATAAACGGTCCTCAATTGAAAAATGCCGAATTGTGGTTGGTGCTGAAACTGATTGACCTGATTTTTTTCCTTCTGAATTTTTGTGAATTCACCTCATTAAAGGAAGAACTCTTTAGAAAACTGTTTTGAACATATCCATTGTTATTATTTTAAGGCCGTCGATGGTTAAAAATTGCTTACTCAAAATTAAATCGCAGATAAACTTTTTTCGTCAAAATCGGTTAAAAGCGCTATAAATGATGAGGATGACGAAGCAACTTACTATCATAATTGAGTTTTCGAATTTGTTGGAGCTTCCCAGTTTACCAACTTAAATTTTGTAACTCAAAGTCGGATATTTCGTCATAATGCTGAGAAATCTGAACCAGCAGAAACAATATCAATTTTTGGCAGTACGAAGTTGGCCGGGTCAGATAGCTAATTTTGATTTTTATTTCAAACTTCATTAATGACTAAAATATTCAGCCCGATTACATAATCCGGCGATAGAGCTGCGGATGCGCATTGACATTTTCACTATGAGCCAAATGTCAAAATCGAGCCTGACTCCCTCCGCAGCTCATTCGTCGGGTTCTGTAATCAGGGTAATTACTAAATTTTCTACTGTTATTTAATACTAAACAAATGTTCAATTTGTTCAGATAAAATATTACTTTTTTTATATGCTAATTTTGTTAAAGAATACATTACTTTTGTTAAAGTTAAGATCAGATGTTTTTCTTTTTTTTAATCATAGGTATATGTTGCCTTCTTCTTGAACGTATAAGACTTTCAGGTGTTGGTTTGTTGTCATAATTCTTCTTAAAATGAGCAACAATACTTTTTTGGATTTCTTTTGATTCTATTGATAGTAACTTCATTCTTCCTTTTCGATTCACTACTTTGTATACAAATGGCGATGATTATTTGTTTGTTTCATTTTCTCATTTAGCTAATACTTTATCGTCTTTCTGAATGTTTATTTCTTTTGCGTTACGCCTGTTATCAGCATGTTTCTACTCTTTTTTTATTCCCTTGTTCTCGATTGTTGGTTTCTTCATCTTTTTCTAAAATCTGGTGCACTCTCTTGAATGTTGTATCCAAACAATAAATCAGCTGGAATTTTTAGTGAGGTAGAATGAGCTGTAGATCTATACATTAAAAGATACAAGATTGTTAATAATCTAACCAATTTCTTCCAGTATTTTGGCTTATCATTAATCGTTTAAGTATCGACCGATTTTGTTGCTCTACTTCTATATTTTGCTGCGGCCAGTACGGTATAGTACTTATAGCCTTGATGTTATTTTCATCGCAATAAGATCAGTTGTTTGGCACTATCTGCTGTTATATGATTAGAGGTACACCGAAGCGAGCAAAGTAACTTGCAATTATTTTATGGTTTCCAAAGTACCGATTTTTTCAATTTTTTTCTCTTTCAACAAACTGGCTGTAGTAATCTACGATCACGATTTAATTATGGCCTGATGGTAATGGGCCAAGTTTATCAATAGCTTTGTCTATGGATGTGTCGGTAGCTCTTTTCTGTTTATTGGTTCAGGTGCGAATTCTTTTACTTGTTGGTCCATTTATGACCACTATACTTTTACACGTGAACGGGGTTTCATAACAGCCATACCAGGATGTCCTTCATCTGCACGTTGAATTGTTCTTTCACGAAGTGCTTCTGGCATCACAATGCATATGTGCCACATAATAAAATGTCAGCGGCAAAGCAAAATTCACATACTCAAAAGGTTCAAATGGTTTCAGTGATTCAGTCCATATGTTTTCTTAAATGGCTGCGCTTTCATTACAGTTATGATAGTGTCCTTTATGGATTGTTAAACAATTTCGTATAGTTTCAATGATTTTTCTGTTTTCAATCACATAGCTAATAGTATTTATCTTAAGGGGTTTGGGTCGATATCCCACGTGTCAAAATCCCGTTTGCCAAAATCCTGCCGATCAAAATCTCCCCGCACAAAATCCCAACATTATTAATTCTCGTTA
Organism: Dasysyrphus tricinctus; assembly: GCA_963921185.1. Taxonomy (NCBI): domain Eukaryota; kingdom Metazoa; phylum Arthropoda; class Insecta; order Diptera; family Syrphidae; genus Dasysyrphus; species Dasysyrphus tricinctus. The sequence continues at coordinate 255,008,972 of OY992531.1, read as the reverse complement.
CTTTGAATTCCATATGGTTAGTGGGAATGGAATTTTGCAGAATTTTTTCTGAGGGAGGAAATTCTGGATATGGGTCTGGAACTTTGGTGATGCGTCTGATGGAGTAGGGTCTTACGCAGGAGGTTTTTTAGGTGGATAAAAGAACAAATTTTTTTATAACTTTCATAGATTTTTTTGGTGGTGGGGTTCCTTGGAGTAAGGTATGACAGAGGAAGTTCTTGGGGTGGGTCTGGAACTGGACAAAGGAACAACATTTTTTAAATAAATTAAAAATTTTTTTTTGATGGTGGGCCTGATGGAGTAGGGTCCGATGGAGAAGGTTCTGGAGGTGGGCCTGGAACTGGACAAAGAAACAACTTAATTTTTTTAACTTTCATATAGTTTGTTGGTGACGGAGTAGGGTCTGACGGAGTAGATCTTGGGGTGGGTCTGGATCGCGGGCAGTAGAAAAAATTTTTCACTAAATAATAAACTTTTTCGTTTAATTTTACTTTCACTTAAGGAAAAAGTAACAATTTTCAAAAAGAAAAAAGTTTAATTTTTTACTGAAATTTAAAAAAAAATATTTTTACTATTTCGAAGCTAAATTAAAAAAAAAAAGTTGAGAAAAGTTGAATTTTTTTTAATTTATTAAATTTTTTTTTGATTCATATTTCGAAGAAAAACAAAATTTCTATAAACTTAATTTTTTCATCAAAAGAAAAATGTTGTTTTTTTCTTGATTTAAAAAGAAGTCGAGAAAAGTTTATATTTTCTTATAATTTTTTTCAAAAAAAAAAAAAGTTCCCACCTCTATCAAGAATCCACACCCACGTCTGTCCAGATCCAGACCCACCTCTCTCAGGATCCAGACACACCTCTGTTCAGATCCAGACCCACGTCTGTTCAGATCCAAGTCCACCTCTGTCCAGATACAGACCCACCTCTGTACAGAATTCAGTCACAACTCTCTGTCCAGATTCAGACCCACCTCTGTCCATATCCAGATCCAAACGCACCTCTGTCCACATTCAGATCCACCTCTGTCCAGATCCAGACCCACCTCTGTCCAGATCCAGACCCACTTCTATCCAGAACCCAGACATACCTCTGTCAAGATCCAGACCCACCTCTGTACAGCGATAATCTGGTTTTACAATTTTTAGAAATAATACGTATACGCCACAGTGTCCTATTTCAATTAAAGATAAATAGCTTTTTTCAATTGCAAAAAAGGACGGTAGCTCAAATGTCAGTTATGTTAGTAGACAATTATTATAAATAGTAAATAGTAAAGGCTTAAAGAACGGTAGAAGTTACAGTTGGATAAGAAAAATATTTTAAGAGAAAGTTCTTTATTACAAAGTGTAGCAAGTACCGGCAGGTTATCTGCTTATTGGAACTTTAATATATTTATTGAAACAGGTTTATTATTAAAATTTGTGTGCTTAGCGCCATCTTTCTGTAGAGCTTGATGAGAAAAAACTAATTTCTTAAGCGGATGAAGTTCCTTAAGTCCTATCGAAAAACCATTCTTATAATCATGTCCTGAAGGAATTTCTTACAGAAATGATCCGATAAGCTTTTGATTCGAGTTGGGCAGCTGGTATGGATTGTATGTAAGGCCTCACAAAAACCGAACTAAAATAGGAAATTCAAAAATCTACATATAGTCTCTCCTACATAGACGCTTAAATAAGTCATATCTTGCAAAAGTATTCAAAGAAGAAGTTAAATATTTGGGCAATAGTTTAAATTAGGCTGAAAACCTCATGTAGGTATAAAGTCTCCTGTTCTGTGTTATACTTTCAGCATAAGCAAGGTCTGTCAAGCTATCAGCTTAAATTTAAGTTGAGATAGATAACGGTGATTAATCTTTCTTTCTCTTCGACATGCATCGGCTTCTGACTACCAAACTAACTTACCCACAATTGAAACATCTGGTGCAAAAGCCAGATAACTCAGCATCTTTTAAATTCGAGAAGATGAAAAAAATCTGTCTTTAAAATGAAAATAAAAAATATTTGTAAAAAAAACTAATTTTTCTTGGAAAGAGAACAACAAAACACCTTCTTTAAGTTCAAAAAGGTTTCAAAAAAGTGAACTTTATATAAAAAAAAAAAAGAATTAATCCTTTTTTTCGTCAATAAGTGCAGATATCTTGTTTTTGGCCTGGGTGCTTCAATTGTAGGACTAATTCTTATTGTAGAGCAATTGAGCTGTGTCAATTTGAAGTTGACCATCCATCATAATTGACTTTAATTCAAATTATGTTTGCAAGAAACCTGCTTTTCAGATTTTGATCCAAAATTCAGAAAATAAAAATCAAAGGTTGAAGGGCTTTGCAGAAATTGAAATTATATTTTTAGCTACAATTCCTTTAAATAACTTAACTCTCCATCCTTCTTGCTTCATGGCTATAGGTACACTGTGATATTGTCAACATTCTTATTGTTGGCCTAGAGAAGAAGTTTGAATAATCAATTGTCCATTAAACTGATTTTGTTTATCAATATTTTTATCTTAAAAAACGTATAACCAATCGGATCTCAGGCTAGCACAATGGTTAACGCTAAAATATCTTGATTGATTATTTAAGTTCATTTAATGAAATAAAAAGGTTTAGTTCGTAACTGTCGGTAGTCGGTTGCATTTTAAGCGGCGTTTTTTTACTTTAATTAAAGCATTGTTCAATAAATAAAAAATGAAAGAAAATACTCTTGTAGAAATTCCAGTCGAAGATTGGCCAAAACTAAGTGATCTCTATGCTTGTCAAAATTTAGAATCGAATTCTTCTAGATTGATTCAAAATTATATCAATTGGCTTAATAAGGATCCAAGTTTGGAAGAATTTGTGAAAATATACTCGTTAAATGGTGATTGGAGTGATGGAACTTTTATACTTCAAGTAAGTGATAATTAATCAATCTATTCAGAGTTTCGTGTGAATTTTATTAAGCTATCTGCTATGTTAATTTGAGTTTTATTTCAATCAAATGTTATTTATTATGGAGACTCAAACAAATAAAAAAAGTGCCTTACAGTCGGGAAGCAACAATGAGATAAGATTAAAAGAGGAAGCCAATCGATAGCTTTAGTCCAAACATTTTCAAAACTACAGGTCGGACAAGCTATAACTGGTGGTAATAGTAAGAAAATGCACTTTAAGGTTGCAATTTTAGCTAAGTGCCACTATAATGAAAGCATATTCTATAAATGGGATATCAAATGAAAGCTAGAAATCTCCTCTAGTCCGATCCGTTTTTTAAAAATTTGAGATTTTGTTAATACTCTTATGAAGATGAAAAAATGGTAAATGCCACTTTCTTCACTATTTGATATGATTTTACTCAGTTTTCCATAATGGTGAAAATTTCTAGTTTCTTTTTGTTTGTATAATTTAAAAACATAACGGAAGTTAGAGCAGCCATTGCATTTTGCATTGATATGCACTTGTTCTTGATGAGCTGTAAAAATTGTAAATTTAGTGAAACGGCGTTCTCTCTATGAAATTGTGCACAGATATGGAACCTCAGTTAGTAGGAATTTTTTCTACATAACACTGAAATTCAAAAGCTTTCCTAAGGAGCAGCTTTATGCAGGTTATTTGAACAGAAGAAATCACCTACAGGGGGACAGTGTTTAATGTTTTCCAGCTTTTAATGAATATCTGCAAGGAAATATGCTGAAGCTTAGAGCTGATATTCGCAAAGATCTTGACAAGATCACTTTCAACATAATGTATTTAATTTGCCATCCAATGGGTGCAAACTCTAATTATAATGAAAACTTAGCCTTACGAGTTCTATTTTTTTTATTCACGAGATTGGTCCCTCCCCAGATCTTCGAATACAACTTTCGGACATAGAACTCAACTTTAAAACAATCTTAATCAACCAAGGAAGCACACTAGCTTTGATGGAAAATCTTAAATAAAAAATAAATAAATTTTGAAATGATTTGTTTTTAATTTTTGGCTATTGTGAAGGTTCGTTGGGTTTCAAAAATATATTTCGACATTGTTGAGAAATCTACAGTTCAAGAAGTTTGGGAACCATTGGTATAGAGGCCACTCCTACCTTTCATTTGATGGGATATCAATTCATTGAAGTTTCTTATAATACATAGGTATACACTTAGTCAAAAATGCAACTAGAAAATTGCATTTTCTAACCATTGCCACCAGATAAAGCTTGTCCGATCAGTAGTTTTGTTGTTTTGTTAAATGTTTGAGCTAAAGCTATCAGTTAACATCCTCTTTTTTTTAATTTTTTTTTTTTTTTATTTATTTCAAATGATGTATAAGCTAACACATTAAGATAAATCTTATAAGCTAGTGATAGTTACTGTATTTACATAGTTCAAGTTTAAGCGATAAATATGCGATTTAGTTTGTGCGTAGACTTGACGAGATAGGTAATCTTACGGTCGCCTCCCAGACTAGTAAGTTCGTTTGGTTTGTTTTAGTTCATAGTAGTTCATCACTTCCGCACAGTTGACAGTTGAATGTTTGTCGTTCATTTTTTAAATCAGATGCATGAGTACATCAAGGACGTTCAACAAAACAGATTATATCAGCGAAAAGCAAAGCGTTAAACTTTTGTTATGGGCAACTTTGAAAGAAATTGTTATTTTTTCATACGATGAACTTAATTAATTTATCTATAAGTACCTATGCGATTTAATTTCTTAATTTAACTGTACTATCATTAGAGATAAGAGAGATTATTTTTTTATCAATAATTTTGGTACTGTCGTATACTTATGAAGCTATACTGTTTTGGATTAAAAGATTATCATCTGTATAAATGGATGTTATCCAATTAAATGAAAAAAATGATTTCGATTATTATGAATTTGAAAAGAATTGTAAAACAATATTCTTCTGTTTATGTGTGGAGCGAACAGTGAATGAATCAACTCCAATTAATATTATTATTATTAGTATAAACAAAATAAATAAAAACATTTGGTGGTGCAACAACTCGTGTAGAACCAGGGGCTAGGACTAACAACTCTCAACCATATGAGCTCTTATCTATCTATTTCAAAAATGACTTGATATGTAAAAAAGACTCATTAATTTCATTTCAGGATCATAAATATTATGTCATGATGAATACTCTGGCAACCTACCAAAAGCGCCTTCTTGCAGCTCTTCATTGTCTGGATAAAAAAAAACCTTACTTCTTTTATAGTTTTCCTGTAAGAATTAAGGAAACTATAGATGCTTATATAACAGATTTGGGAATTAAAAAGAGATCATATCAAATGACCGATATCATCTGGTATCATATTGAAATGCAGAAAGTCTTGGAATTAAATATAGAGTAAGTCATGTTCTTATTAATATCTTCTTAAGTTCACAATAAATTTGATTTCCAGTCCACCGGAAGGAATAACTCTATCAGCTCTTCGAATAGAAGATATTGAAACCATCAATAACAATTGGCCACATCATCATCCCGGATCGGAATTATTTGTTGGTCGCTTAGTGAAATTTAATAAAAATATTGGTGCCTACGATGAGAATGGAAAATTGGTTGCGTGGTGTCTAACTCTGCCATTGGGATGCTTAGGATTATTACAAGTACAGGATAGTCACAAACGAAAGGGTTTCGGAAGTCTTGTGGTTAAAGCTTTTGCCAAACAGAATGCAGCAAAAGGAGTTGAGACTGTGGCACCAGTCATAGAAAGTAATACTGCATCGCGAGCAATGTTCGAAAGGTTAGGCTTTAAAGCAATTGATAAAGTTTTTTATTATATAAAGCCAGCAATAGAATAGAAAACAACATAAAATGTATTGAAATATGTAAGATAATCCCAACTTCGCAGTATAAGTTTTAATACTAACAGTTGTATATTTGCAAGCGAAAAGATGACTTAATAGATGCAAATAATTTTTAAATTTACTTGATTTAATGAAAAAATGTGTAATTTAAGTGAAGTTTAAACAATCGATTGCAGTGTGTATATAAAGTAAAGCAGCTCTCAAGCTACAGCGAAAAATGTTTTTATTTATAACTTTTTGAAATTGGACAGATCTCAAGCTAAACAAAGTTTATAAATGTTACTATGTACAATTACCAGTGTGAAATTGTGTTAAAAACTGAGGGCTTCTGATTAAAATTAATGTATAATTAAGTTTAACAGAAAAAAAACTAAATAAACTAAATTTGATTTTAAATAAATAAACTTTCCTTTTGTCCAAAAACTAATAAATAATGAAGCAGACGACGGATTTGAATTATGCATCCAAAAGTATACTAAAAAACAATCCTCACTGCCTGTACTAAAAAGCTAACCAGTAATTGCGAGCCTTTTTAATTTTGTCAAAATACTTTTTCCCCATACGTTTTTGTAATACAATTTTTATTTTCAAAACTATAATTTTGAATCTAATTATTGTATGTTTTTTTGAAAGCTCATCTTGATACCATATTAATATATTTGTTTCAGACTTTTTCTATGAATAAAAAGAAATATAAAAAGAAAATTGCGAACAAAATTTTTTGTCATAATACTTTTTCCGACTATTGTTCAATAAATATACTGAGTATTTTCTTTTAAAAAATCAAATACAAATAAAGGCTCAGATGACTCACTACGATTAAGAAGACTGATGCTCATGTTAATAAATAAGCTTTAAGCGATGAGAATAATGAGTCAACAAAAAATAGTCAGAGCTAAACCCAACATTTCTAATTGTAAACAAGCGACATTAGGCTTAGGTACCATGTGACAAAATATGCATACAATAATCTTTAAAAAAATGCACGACTGGGTCGCATGCACTTGCGTTCAACACTTCCTTTAATAATTTGAGGTGAAAAAAGAGAATGCCATCTGAATTCATGATTAAATATGATTATATGGAAAAAAAAATAAAATCGTTGGAGCGGTTTTTTAAAGAAATAATTTTATATGCATCAAATTCTTAAAACATTTTTAAGAAAAAATTTTGGTATGCAAATCTTAAGTATTTATTTAGGTGAATATAAAATTAAATAAAAAAAATTGTTAAACATATCGAATTTTCAAAAAAATTTAAACTTTTTTTAAAAATTCAAAATTTTAAATTTTCAAAAAAAAATTAAAACTTCTTAAAAAATATTTTTTTTTTGGTTGATGGTTAATTATTTGAACTTGATTGAAATAATCTTGATCCGTTCAGCCGATAATGACAAAATTAAAAAAAACACGGAGATGCTAAGTTCAATTTTTTTTAATTTTTCGTAGAATACCACACTAATTTAAGAATTCAGAAAAAGTTTTATAAAAATCGTAGCAGCCATATTTAAGAAAAAAAATATTTTCTTTAACGGTTTTTTAATATTTGTATGAACGGTTAGTAGGTACTGTTATTGTATGTAAAATTTTGTCTTAAATTATTCTTTTAAGTTTTGAAAAACTATTAAATGCCGGGTTTCAAAAAAAACGACTATATAGTTTTCAAAATATTTTATTTTCAAATTTGAAATTTTTTCAAACAATATTTTTTTGTAAATTTTGGTAAAAAAAAAACTGTTTATATTTCTTAGAAGCCTCTGTATACAAAAATTATTGAAATCATACGTACCATTCTAGAGAAAATCAAATATTAAATAATATGGTTCTTTGGGAGGTACCATTAATTACCATTTTCTGGAAAATGGCTTCCTATCCAAATGTAGGCTTTACCTACTAAAAGAAATTTATTGAATTTTTTTAATAAAAATTGTGAAGCCATTTTTGAGCAAAATAAGATTTTCTACAATTTCAAGAAAAATTGTACGGCAGTTACCGTTATTTTTGGTTCTAAACAAAAAGTACACAAAAAATGTGGGCAGAATCACCAAGTACCACTATGTACAAAGTTTTGAGAAAACTGATCGAGCCGTTTACACTGTAGCCGAACAGACAAACAAACAGAATTGTGAGACCCGCACTTTTTTCGTCTTCCCTATCATCGTAATTACAAGTCTGATCAAAATTTCGAGTTAAATTTTTTTTAGAATGCATAACTCGCCATATAGTGCATATATATTGCAAGTAAAAAACGAACTCGAAATTTTGATCCTACGATGGAAGAAAGATGAAAAAAGGTTGTCTCGCAGTTCTGTCTGTCGGTTCGGCTAAAGTTTCTTAAAACTTGGTACATAGTGGTTTTTGGAGATTCCCACCACACGTCTCTTTTTAATTTTTCCTCTCAAGCCAACATATGTTATACAATTTTTTTTATCAAATTTTACAAAACATTTTTTTTTCCACAACTAAAAAATCAATAAATTTCTTTTGGTAAACGCTATCATTGGATAGGGAACCATTTTTCAAAAAATTGTGATTGATAATACCTCTCAAACAACCATTTTTTTATTTTTGGTTTTCTTCAAAACTGTGTTTTTGATTTCAATAACTTTTCGTAAAAAAGAGCATTAATATTTTTTTTACCAAAATTTTAAAAAAATATTTTTGGAATGTTTAAAAAATACTTTTTTTTTTTGGAAATCAAATATACTTTTCAAAATCAAATAATTTAAGAGTTTTGAATACTCTATATTAATATTTGAAGAATAATTTTTACTAAAAAAAAAGCGTTAAGGAAAACATATTTTCCTTAAAAACAACTTCTACGATTTTTTAAAATTGTTTTCTGTATGCTAATAGTATAGCACGAGAGCTAAGCAACGTAAAAAAGAAAACATTTTAGCATGGATTGTTTTTTTTCATATATGCTTGCTCTAACTCCTTAGATTTGCGTAAGGGCGGTCTGGCTAGTAAAAAATGTTGCGTTGTCCGCCATTTTGAAAAAGTGTATTGAAAAACATAAATGCAATTTTCTCAGTTCCTATTGGACTTAGAGTAAATATTTTTATCTGATTTTTGTAGGTTGAAATATTTTTTAAAATTCTTGGTCACAATTATTTTTGACATCTCTTTCCCATTAAAAGTTACTGTCAAATTTTGTTTGTAAGCAAATGTTTTTTAGCGTTAATCTCACTTCTTGTTCATCTGAACGAAAAATCAATAATTAGTTTTTTGAAGAGCACCTGCTTTTCTACATTTTTATGTGTTCAGATTTTAAGTGAAACAAAAAATGCTTTATATACAGTGCAACAAAGTTGCCAATATACAGCAAATAGGTCCTTATGGGATTTTTCAGTTCTTACGGTGTGGTGCAAAAAAAAAACCGATGCTTGTTTTATTACTTTAGAAGTGTGGTCAATCTCTTACCGTTAAGAGAGGGGGAAAACTGAAAAAAAAACTTACATGAACCCAAATATGAAAGAATAGTATGTAGGGTTACCGTCCTTTTTTTAGATAGAAATTTTCTTGTGATGTTTTCATTGCATCTTACCTCATGATGTAGTATTTTATTTAGCGTAGGAAGTTCGTTATTTGAAAAAAAAAAATTATGGACAATTTGCGCCTGATGGCACACTTGTCGAAATCATCTACTTTACTTTTGAGACCGGATTTGTTTTTCTTTTTTGGTGGTGAGTTTGGTACTGTTTTTTTTAAGAAGTTTGTAAGCTGTTCGTTCACCCACAGAAAAAATATCAGCTACTTGCTTCACAGCTTCTGTTTCATTTTGCAAATTTTTATTAATTTTGTTTGTCGCGTCAACAATTTTTTTTTTCGGAACTTAAGTCTTTTGAAATCTTCGAAGCCATTTCGAACAACTTACATAAGGCACAAAATACACGACTTTAAAATACACTAGTCAACAAATACACTAGTCAACAATATAAATAATAATTTTTTTTTCAATTTTTGTTAGCGTTTTTTGAAGAGCTGTATCTTTGTGACGAGTGGTCGTATTGAGTTGAAATACAAAGCATTTTACAGCTTTATGTTTTTTGTTTCGAGATTTGTTTGCAAACAAATTTTTTTGGAAGTACCGTTATTGCGTTATTGCGTTATTGCAAAAAATGAGACGAGACAACAAAATTATATTGATGATTGTTTTTATTTTTTTTTGAAGGTCCTCATTTCTATGGATAAATTTTTTTGAGTCAATTAAATGTCATGATCAGATACCTTGTTTATTCAGCTTCAATTCAGTTTTTTTGTTGTTTTCGTACGATTTTTTTTGACATGGTTTATCTGACTTTGAATGAAAAAAGATACTTTTAGCCTTGATTACCAATATCTCAGCAAATAATGACGTTATAAAAAATTCAAAGACAGTTTTGGAAATTTGAAAAAGCGTTTTACAAGATTTTTTTATGATTTTGTAGAAATTATTTTTTTTTTACCGTTCACCGTTAGTTTAAAAAAAGTATTAAAAACCGACGTTTTGTGGTCTTTTCGTAAATCTTTTTTTTTCGTTGCAAATATTGATTGCATGGCTTGCGTTGGTATGCAAATTTATAGACTTTTAAATCATCAGTATTCTTGTAAATTTTCAAATTGATTCATCAAACCGTTTTTCCTCACCAAAACTTCAAAGTCTTACAAACCAGGTAAAGGAACAAATTGTGGTGTTCCTAAACAATGCGAAGTTGTCATCAAAATGACAAGAAAACCGCAATTCCAGTGGATTTTTTTCACAGTTTTGCATTAGTTAGATACTTTTTTGAATGAAAATGAAAAAAAAGTTACATTTTTCAAAAAAAAAAAAAAAAAAATCAGGTTTTTTTGTTTGAAAATTTTTTTAAATTAATTTTTTTTATTTTTTTGTTTAATGTACTTTTTATTTCATTTAAATTCAAAAAATTATCTAACTAATGCAAAACTGTGAAAAAAATCCACTGGAATTGCGGTTTTCTTGTCATTTTGATGACAACTTCGCATTGTTTAGGAACACCACAATTTGTTCCTTTACCTGGTTTGTAAGACTTTGAAGTTTTGGTGAGGAAAAACGGTTTGATGAATCAATTTGAAAATTTACAAGAATATTGATGATTTAAAAGTCTATAAATTTGCATACCAACGCAAGCCATACAATCAATATTTGCAACAAAAAAAAAAGATTTACGAAAAGACCACAAAACGTCGGTTTTTAGTACTTTTTTAAACTAACGGTGAACGGTAAAAAAAAATAATTTCTACAAAATCATACAAAAATCTTGTAAAACGCTTTTTCAAATTTCCAAAACTGTCTTTGAATTTTTTATAACGTCATTATTTGCTGAGATATTGGTAATCAAGGCTAAAAGTTTTTTTTTTTCATTCAAAGTCAGATAAACCATGTCAAAAAAAATCGTACGAAAACAACAAAAAAACTGAATTGAAGCTGAATAAACAAGGTATCTGATCATGACATTTAATTGACTCAAAAAAATTTATCCATAGAAATGAGGACCTTCAAAAAAAATAAAAACAAAATTATTTTGTTGTCTCGTCTCATTTTTTGCAATAACGCAATAACGGTACTTCCAAAAAAATTTGTTTGCAAACAAATCTCGAAACAAAAAACATAAAGCTGTAAAATGCTTTGTATTTCAACTCAATACGACCACTCGTCACAAAGATACAGCTCTTCAAAAAACGCTAACAAAAATTGAAAAAAAATTTGTTCCTTTAATATTGTTGACTAGTGTACAAATTACACAAAACTCTAAAAAACACACCTCTTCACAAATACACGAGTTAGAAATATAAATTGCACAAAACTTATGCCTGTCTTAAAACACACAAATTGCACAAAACTTAAAAATACACTTTTTATGCAAATAATGTTCTCCTTCGAAGAAAACTGCTTAAAATTTTGTAACTGCATTTTAACGTATTTTCCACACATAAAAAGAAATGCAAAAGATGAAAAACACTCCACGATAACACTCATCAATAATTACTTTTGTTTTAAAGCTCTAAAATCAAAAGCACGTCAGCAGAAACCCAAGAAAAAAAAGCTGAACAAGTTACCAAATAGACACGGGTAACTCTCAATACACATAAATATTTTAATGGGGGTTGAATAGCAGCAGCCATAGGCCACAGCAATTCAGTGCACACCACACTCAGATGTGCACTCAATAGGACGTCGGGTCTGCGTCAGCTGCAATCGGAAATTTAAGGGCGGGCAAACACTTTTTTATGGAGGAGTTCTTTCAATTTAGTATGGTGCAAAAATATGGCACGCTACTGATTTTGAAAAAGCTTTCCCATAAGACGTGTACTGCCAATTTTTGTTGGATGAAGTATAATACTCTTAAACTTTATTTTTTTTGTTTTCTCATTAAAGACTAAACGGATTCAAATTAAATTTCTTTCGGAGAAGTCAAACTTGGTTTTGGCATCATAAAAATTTGCGTCAGGGTGGATTCTCATTATTATTGCATAACAGACAACATTTTCCCCCAGCACCCATTTTGCCCACTCTATTTTATAAATAGATTTGTTTCAACTTTCTTCATGTTTTACCTGAGTGGTTTTTGGAAACTAGGCAACAGCCTATCTTTTGAGTCTCAAATAACAACAGTAATTTATTTTTTATCTGGCCCATTGTTTATAAAAAAACAATCTTAAATCTAAATAAGTTCAATATTTCGAAAATAATTTGATATATTTTTAAATGTCATTTTTATCAATAATTACTTAAAATTTGTATACATACATATATGTACCTACCAAGATTTTTTATTGAAAAAGATTTAAAAACTATTAATAAATTGTTTTAAACTGCTCGTATGTTTTTGTTTTGTCAGATTCATTTTTGTTCAAGAATGTAGATGATTTTTTGTTTAGCATTATATGTGCATATATAAGAAGTTGTTAAAGCAATTTAGAATTTTATACTTTAAATATTTCTCTCATAGTATCCAAGTTTTAAAGATAAACCTACATTTTAAAATTTTTAAAATTCATACAGGGTGTCTCTGACTTGAGTGATAGTATTTAGGGGTGTGGTTTTTGGATATATTTTAAGAAAAAAAAATGTATGGGAGAAAAGTTGTAGGTATCTCTCCTCCCTGAGGCAGGGGCAATTTCTGAAACATTGACTTTGAATGCAAAAAAACATTAAAAGTCAACGAAAGCATATTCAATAATGTGCTATAGTTTTTTTTTGAAAGCTAATACTCTAATCTTGTATTTGGTTTTCAAAACAAGTTGTTTAAGCGAATAGTTTTTAAGAAATTAAATCTCAAGTCAAATTTAAAAACAAAAATTGTAATATTCTTTATAGAAATGTATATTCTTTTGCAAAATTTTTTGCCCTCATTATCCCAAAAAAATCCTAAAAAATAAATTTCTTTATTTTTCGGGCTTTCTTGGCAAAAGTACCTTTTGTTTTTTCTTAATTTCTCAAAAACTAAGAAAGATTTGTACATTTGGTTTTCGATAGTGAAACTAAAAAACAATGAGGATATTAAATATTGAACACAAAAACAGCACTTAAAATTTTGAAAAATATCGACATAAAATAAAATTACAATAAAAAAAAAATTTACTTTGAAATTTAATTTCTCATAAATTATTCGCTTAAACAACTTGTTTTAAAAACCAAATGCAAGAATGGAATATTAGCTTTCAAAGAAACTATAGCACGTTATTAAGATGTGGTTTCGTTGATTTGTAATGTTTTTTTTGCATTCAGAGTCAATGTTCCAGAAACTGCCCCACCCTTCCTCAGGGAGGGGAGATGCAACTTTCCCCCCATACAGTGTTTTATCTTAGAATCCAAGAACCACGCGCTAAAATACTTCCGCTTAACTCCGGGACACCCTATATATTAAAAAAAAAAAAATTTACAAAACTAGAGTAACAAAAAATAAGGAATAAAATATTTGTTCGATGTTTTTAATAAAATACCACTATTATTTCCTATTGTCATTTTTGATGGTCGAAAATCAATCAGTCAAGCTTTTATTCGGGTTCTCTTTTGATCAAATCGAATAACTCAGTGAAATCATGTTCGTCTTCATCGACGCTAGACTTGCTTTCAATTTGTGATATTTCTTTAAACGCGGGTGCTGTTCTTGAGCGATCACTATTGTTGTGAGTAGATTTATTCCCTTCGCCATTTATTCTTTCTTTCGGAGAATGTTGAAATTTTGGAATATCCTCAATTATTGTTTGTGGACAGTTCACCGAATAATGGCCAAATTTCCTGCAGTTGAAGCATCTCATATTTCTATCTTCTGTGTCAGTTCGTACATCTTCACTTCGATTTCTATGAAAGCTGCCATTTTTATACCTACAATGTTTCGTGTGATGACCTCTCATCTCACATATCGTACAATAAACACGAGTATTCACCAAATGTTCAGAATTTCTTTTTTCATGAACTTCCTTATTTTTGTTTGACGGGCAATTTCTGGACTGGTGACCTTTTTTCCCGCAGACAGAGCAAAAGTTTCTATCATTGAAAAAGCAATCTGTAGCGTCGTGACCAAATTTTCCGCATTTTGTACACATGACTTTATTGTTGATCACTGATTCAGTTGAAGTCTGTCTTAGATGTAGATTCCTCCGCGGGGGACGTTCTTCTGTTTCGTCAAGTGCAATTTCAAATTCTACATTCACAGAACGATCAGATTCATTCTTTTTAGAATCGTGTTTTTTCTTAACAACAGAACTCGTAATTTTTTTTAAATGTAATAACAACTCATCGACGCTCTGGCACTTGAAAGAATACAATTCACTTCTCATGAAAGAATCTTCCAAACCTAAAATAATATAAATGATCGTATCGTCGGTGCTACAATCACACTTTCTAGAAATTCGCTGAACATCTTTTACGTAATCTTCAAAACTTTCATCCACTTTTTTGTTACGATGTTTCAATCGCTCGAAATATTCCGTTTTACTCGTACTATGACGTTTGGAAAATCGTCGAAGGAATTTGGCTTTGAATTCAGACCAATTATTACATAAATTCTCCCTTAACCAATTCTTGTCTCCGGCTTGTAGATGAAGGCGAAGAATAGCGTAGGAAAGTGTCTTACGATCGTCCCATTCATATATTGGTCTTAAACATTCAATTTTTTCAATCCACTCTTCTGCACTCAAGTTACTCGAAGAACTTGGATTAAATGATATCAGATTATGGATTTCATCAGCGTCCGCCATATTAGGGGGACTTTTAATCCGTCGTGGTTCTGAACTTTCTTGATCCAAATTTCTTCTCTTCATAGCAAATTTGTATTTGGTATGTTCCCTTTTTAACAAAAAAAAAAATATTTTGAAATGCACAACCTTTCGATTGCATTTGAAAAATAAAACTGTATAACTGTTGTGCATTCGCATTTATATAGGGAAAATACCCTCGGCCGTAATATCTAAACTGATGACGAACATTTTTCCCTCTTGAAATGATACGTAGAAACGAGATAAAGAATACAACATTCAAACGTAGGTACTTACAAGCAGTTACATAAAGATAATACTTTGTTTGTAAATTAATTTTATTAAAATACTTTCCACTTTAATTACATTTTAACTCATTTTGATAACAGTTCCCTAGTGAAGGGCACTTTGCTTCAGGCATTATTCCAAAGAGGGCGCTTAACAAGTTGAACAAACTATCTAACAATATATGTACATACCTAGGTACATACATACATACATATGTATGTAGGAATATGTCTTTTATTCTGTCTTTGATAAATTTTAAGTTTTTTAACCAGCTTACTTGCATGTTAATTTTTTTTTCAAGTAAGATTTAATAAGTTAACGAGGCAAAAAAACTTCATTGATCGAATTTTACAATGTAGATTTTTTCACTTTTCCATTTGCATTGTTATTATATTTAAAATTCTTTAAATTAAATTCAATGCATAGCCAAGCTTCCTATAACCTTCAACCACAAGATCAAGTTCGTGCGATCCAGTAGCTACCGATGAGTACAGTAAAATCAATGGCCACGAGGGCTCCTTCGCCCCAGGGTCCCTCAAACAGCATCACACTTTGCCTCAAGGGAGCTACACTACTGACTGAAAAATGGATTAATTCTGACGGATGAGTAAGAAGCCAATAAGTTGTTCGTACACGTTCATTAAATGTTATCAACTGATGATAACATCGAGAAGGTCAAAAATAGTTATCTAATAACTAAATTTTACAACAATCTAATTTTTTCAAAATGCATTTCGAATTATTCGGAAACGATAGTTGTCACCTCACAATAAATTATAAAAATGTACTTATGTGTTCCACAGAGGAATACAAATTTAGATTTAGAACTTTGTGTTTGTATCTACCTATATCTATGTAGTACCTGTTTTGCTATTTACGTTCCAACAATATGTAGATATGCTGATACGTATCTTCTGAATTCTGAATGAATTTAAGGATAATTCTATAGTAACTCGATCTCCGACATTGTCTAGTCATATTATGATACAATTTTGGATAAGTTTTTAATTGTAGGATCTAACACTACAACCATACATATACCTTATAAACATAACTGTTCAAAATAAATAAAAAATAGTATAAGGTACAAAAAAACTATACGTAAAAAGTCAGCCATAAAAAGTGATGGGATCTAAAATAAACTCCACGTTCTAAGCTCATGAAGTTAAATATCAAATATCTTAAGCAGAGTAATATCGAAACAACTCCTAATAATGACACAAATTTTGTATTTAATGATAAAAATAAATAAATTATGTGGCGCAACAGCTCGTGGAGAACCAGGGCCTAGTGACTTACAACTCACAACCATTCCTGTGTGCGTGTTTGTTTGCAGGAATGGAGGCGACCTACAGTTTTTTGCCGAGTCCGAACGGCTAAATGAGAAGCACTTTTTCATGACAAGTATACTCTTGGAGGATTTGTCAGTTCCTCGCAAGAGGCAGTACCTCGAATAAAACATTTCTGTTTTTAGGTGGCACGGCTGGGAATCGAACCCACACCTTCGGCATGACAGTCCTACGTACTAACCATCAAGCCACGAGGTACTACGTATTTAATGATAACTGACTACTGATTGGGAGGTTCGTTGGTCAAGTTTTCATACATTTTTAATTGTAAGTAACTTAGTTAAGAGAAAACTTGCACGGAATGTGAAATTTGTCATGTAGTACAAAAAACTAGGCTTCCGAAAAATGAAAAAACTATTTCAAAATGGGACTTAATCGACTTGCAAAATAAATTTTCTGTCATTTTATTGACTGAGCACAAAATCTAAAACCCGTTTGCTGATACGTCACTTAAGTGTTCTATTTAAAAAGCTTATATTCTACTTTAATTAAATATTTAAGTTTCGTATCAGCAAATGGGCCTAATAGTACAGGTAAAATAGGATAAATGAAGCAACAAAAATGACAATAACTTTTTTCACGGAGGTTGTATCGACTTGGTTTTGGTGTCATTTGATTCAGCATTCAAAACTACCTTAAAAATATGTGTCATATGCTTAGGTTGCATCAAAGTTAATTTTTCTGTTTAGTACACCACAAATGTCCCCCATTTCCCCCTCAAAAAACTACCTTCGATGTGAAATATTTGTATACTCATTCTCATAATACATGAAACGTTTTCACCAAGTTTCATGATGGTACTAATTTTGTTTTATTCGAAAGACTTTTCGTTCTTTTTTACCTGTACTATAAGGGATTCCGAATAAAAATAGGTTGTATTTTGTTTTTAGATGACTAATCAGTTATTTCGATTTATTTATTTGGGGAATGGACTAAGAGTTAAAAATATTAAGTGTGACAAGTATCAATTTAGAAATCAGAATTAAGTAAAACGCAATTAAAGTAGATTGTTCTCAACTTTAGTAATCAGGTATATAATTATTTATGACTATCTCGATGTTATCATCACTACTTGATAACAATTATAAATGCACGTATTTGACCTAGAGTCTACTTAAAAAACTTTGATTAAAACATATGTGAAACATACGACATATAGTAAGGTAACTTTCGCAGAATGTAGATTTGATTATATTGATTGATCAAATTATGATTTTTTATCCAAGTTTTTGTAGAAGTGGACTTTGCATGATTTCGCGATATACAACAGCACGCGATATACAACGACCATGCGACATAAGGTGTGTCAAAAGGCTTGAGCATATAGGTTGGACGAGACAAGAAAAAAAAATAGTATAGGAGTGGTCTTTTGCCTTATTTAGGAAGAAGGGGTAGTTTTATAAAAACTGACTTAAAATTAAAAAAAAACAACGCCACAATATTATGCAGTAGCTTTTTTCTTAGCAAAAAACACAACTTCTAACTTCCTTTTCAAATTAAGTTGTGTTTTTATGTACATATATATTTTTTGAAAAAATAAACCAATTTTGTTTTAATAATTTTTTTTTTATTT
Source organism: Dasysyrphus tricinctus (assembly GCA_963921185.1). NCBI lineage: Eukaryota > Metazoa > Arthropoda > Insecta > Diptera > Syrphidae > Dasysyrphus > Dasysyrphus tricinctus. Next base: position 254,990,789 of record OY992531.1, on the reverse strand, counting down.
TACTCCATTGCGTAGAATTTTTCAATTTTTTCAAACATTAACCCCTAGTTCCACAATGAGAGTTTAAACTCCACTTTTGGTTTAAACTTCAGTTCAGTAGAACAATTGAACTCAGTTTAAGCCTAGTTTACAGTTCCCGTGTGCAAAAAAAAAACCTACGCAAATATTCTCGCATGTCAAAAATAATTGAGGTGAAAGGCAAAATTAATTTTTGCATGACTAGTTTACAGTTTCATGCAAAAAAATAAAACATTGCTGTCATGGAATGTCATGCAAAACAATGGCCCGGCAATTGTTTTGCATGCGAAAAAAGTGTGGTGAATAAAATATTTTTTTTTTGGATGGTCGGTTTACACTTCCAAAAAAAAATTTTTTTTCACCTCAAGGCTTTATTAGCATGCAAATAGTTTTTGCATCCAAAAATAATTATTTTCCATTTTTAGGCCTATAGTTTATTAATTAAAGGTAAATTAATGACTCAATGGGTGGCTTAGGCCAAGGCAAACGTTTTTTGCCTTGAATATTATTCAATTTGGGGCACAGAATAGATGGAAAATCGTTTTGAAAATTTTAATATTTTTTTCGCATGGGAACTGTAAACTATGCTTAAAGCTTTAAACGAGACTGTGAAACTGGCCATAAAAGTCATACAATTGAACGTCTTGCAGTTTTTGAGAAAATCGAAAAAACAAGACTTATTCTTACTTTTTTTTTTCTTCATAAAACCTCTTTGTTGTACGTGATTGGATTTGTATGTCATTTAATGAATGAAAGGATTATCCTTCTTCCATTTTTTAAATATCAGAGCCTTATTAGCATACGATAAAGAGAGAAAGTACTGGATTAACCATATTCTATTATTTTTTATTAAGAACACACATCAAGGGGGTAAGGGAGGGACGGTCAATAAGTACAACGATGGGTTAATCTGTGTAAAATTTAAAGCTGCAAAATTGAGTTCAAATAAAAAATAACGTCTGCCTAATGGAATGCAACATAAAACTTAAGATTTTCAAACGTTTCTTTGATAACGCCTGAAAGTATACAATTAATATTTTTAAAAATTAATATATACTTTTTGGGGTGTTGTTTAATTTGAAAAAAAAAAATAATAACTCTCGATCATAAGGGCATTCATTCCGTAAAACCATAATCACATGAAGATAACGTTTTGGCGATAGATCGTCATCCCGTCGCAGTAACTATTTAGAAAAGAGAAGGTATCGATTTGCCAGTTATCTTATTTGCAAACTTTTAAAATGGTACCGTTTTTTTGTTTTTGTTTCGGAGAACTTAGGAAAATGATTATTGTCGTTTGTTAACGATCGGCAAAATACTAATTTGGGGTTTAAATAATATTTTGATTCTCTAAAACAGAGAAAACGGCAGTTTTTACTCTTACTAACTTAACAATCATTTACAAAATGCACATTAGGCTACCATAGTGTTTTCCAACATACACTTTTTTATAAAAGAAAAATTAAAAAAGTACCTACATAATAAATTTTAATAGCACCTATTTTTTGTAAGATATTTCTTAATAACGTTGGTACCGATGATAATATGTACATACAAATAATAAGACTGCAATAGCCTTAAACTATAAGAGCTTGAAGCTTACCATCCAGTCGAGATTTAGTACATATGATTACTGTAATCGTTTGAAATGTAAGAATTCTCTACATTCGATTCTGTCTTTTTTTGTTAAGGTAAACAAAATCATATCTTTGACTTACCTGCATATAAGGTACCTATTTAATATTTTTATTTTTACTTTCCCAATTCAAGTTTTTAGATGTTCTGAACTGAACAGGTTCAATAAAAAAAAGGCACAGTAAGATATTTTTTTAAATTTTTATTACGACGAAAAAACCTCATTTCCTTTCATAATAACTAGCCTCTCGAAATGTCGACTTGACATTTTAAGGTTTCTTCTTTTAGTGGTAACACCTGAATATGCAAAAAGCCTTCGCACCGAGGCATATGATGGCAACGGAGTGTTATATTTTATAAAAACTTTCTTAACAACCGGATATTGATCTAAGGAGCTCAGGCTGTTGTCTTCATCAGCTAAATATCGCTTGAATTCTCTTTTAATATACAATAGAGGATCGACTTCTTGTTTAACCGTCACTGGAAATGAAAAACAAAAATCAATTGAGAAAGTGTTTCTTTAAATAAGTTATCTTGACAAAGATGGTTTCGTCAAAGTGAATTGAAGTCTATCTTGAAACAAATATACTTTCTTCCAAAAAACATTATGCAGAATATTTTCAATCATCATTTCAATTTATCAAACAAAAACTTTTATTGTTCAGACATCAATTTTTCTAATATTTTCTCAATAAGTTAGTTAATCTAGTTGTTAGGATCGAATAAAATTTAAAGAAACTTTTGAATAGGTGAACTCTATACAAAATAAAACAACTCACCTTTAGAACTTTGTCCAAAATCAAAGAAATCATGAACTGTTGAAGTTTCCTGTAAAGTATCTTGTGAACTTGATGTGTCTACATTTTTCTGAAACTCTTTGGCATATTCAATGAAATATGATTGAATTTGTTCAGCAGTGACATTTGGGGCAATCTGACTCAGTGCCTTGACAAATTTCAATTTAATAACCGGACATGATACAGATGCAACTACAGAATCCACACATTCTGGTCTAATTTCAAAGAAATTTTGAAATCTTTCAAATAATTTATTTCCCAATTGCTGACCCATGTCCATGAGATATTTGAAAGAATTAAAATTGAGTTTATCGAATTTTACCTTTATAGTCACTAAAGTCGGTAGAAAATAGCCATAAAGCATTTGGGATTCTGTTTGTAGAAATTTAAGTGCATCAGATAATGGTTCCATTAATCGACAGTATTCCTCTAAATATTCAATTTCGGAATAATTGAAATTAGATGTTTCGAGAAAGAAACAAAAATTGTATAGTTTATCTTTGTTGTTTAATAAACATCGTATGGAATCATACAACGTACACCAATCGGTTGATGTGGGCAATATTAAAGAACATGTGATTATGGATTTAGCCATTTCTGATTTTTCAGGTGTTGTACATTTACTCCAAATCACAGAGCATCTGTAATAACATAAATAAGTTTTATTTAACATGCAGGCATGAAGTCTAAAACTGGATACTTACCGATTGAATGCAGATTGGTGTAACTGGTAGAGGCTTCCATTTAATTTTAGTAAATTAATAAAATCAGTTGTTGCTAGTGAAAATAAATTATGAATTACACACTTATTGTGCTTTGGAAATCTTTGGAAAATGTTGGATAGATCTGGCAATATTTTAGCCTTGTCGTCCTGGCATGGATCTTGGTCTTCATCATCGCTAAATTCATAGTGTTCTTTAAGAAAAAATTGTAAAATTTATATATTTTTTTTAAGTATTTTCTGCAACTTACCGTTAAGACCAAATTCCTTAAAAGCATTTACAACATTGTCATCACACTCATTTAAAGTGCTGATAATTTTGTCATCAGCAATTCCAAACGCATTATTGGTGTGTTGTAGAGAGTACGGAATATTTTCGAATGCTCCTTCTTCACAAAAGCACTGAAAGCTCAAAGCTGCTGATTGTCTAGAATAATTGGCATCATCAATCCAATGGCAAGTATAACCGAAGATGTATTTTCTTTTGCAATGCCAAACATTTAGCGTGGTACAAAAATACGATACGCTCGATAGTGTATCTCGTAGTCTTGTCATCATTCCGAAATATTTTGTATCTAACATATTCATAAGATGCTTTTTAGTACACATCACTTCACCTGTTTGTTTGAATAAGGTCATAAAAGATGGACTTTCAACTATTGACAGAGGCAAAATATTTTCAACAACAAATGCCAATACGTTTTCGTCAAATTCAGATACCGTTGTTTCATAGATTGGAAACGCCAACGAACGCGCAGCCGCCACCGTCGCAGTTTTCCTTTCATTTATCGTTCTTGTTGGTTTTGCAAGTTCATTTTTTTCTATGAGGTATTCTTCGTATTTATCGCGATGTCTCTTTTTGAGATGTTGGATAAAGTTTGATGTTATATTTAAAGAACCTTTTATTATTTTAGGTGTAATACAAAAATTACACTGGGCTAGAATTCCTCTTGCTTTCTTTTGATGATCAGTTTCGCCTATCTGCAATTTGAATATTTTTATAGTTTATTGAATAGAAAGTTTTCAGTATTTCATAGCGCATGATATATCTATACAGTCGACTCCTTCTAAGTCGAACCTCCTCTAAGCCGTATTTCCCTCTAACTCGAATTTTGTCGCCTTATTTTCGTATTACCCTCAAATTTCCAATATATTTCTCTCTAAGGTGCCAGTTATAGCTATCATTGAAACTCATCATTGAAAATTTTAATGATTGATTTTGAGACGTTTAAGAAGTAAAATCAGTTATTATTTTGATGGACAAATAAAGCTTAAGACTTAGTAAATATTTTTAGCCAACAAAATAATTCAAATAGGCCCAACTTTCAAAATAAAAAGACTTTTCTTATTTCAATGATTGAACTACCTTACCAATGGTCATTGAAAAATCAAAAGTCAATTTTTGTGGAAAGTAGAGCCTATTTGAAATTTTTTTTTGACTAGAAATATTAATTAAGTCCTGAGCTTTAATCGTCCATCAAAATAATGAATGATTTTACTTTTTAAACGTCTCAAAATCAATCATAAAAATTTTCAATGATGAGTTTCAATGATAGCTATAACTGGCACCTAAGGCGCCAGTTATAGCTATCATTGAAACTCATCATTGAAAATTTTAATGATGGATTTTGAAGTGTTTAGAAAGTAAAATCAATTAATATTTTGATGGACAAATAAAGCTCAAGACTTAGTAAATATTTCTAGTCAAACAAAAATTTCAAATATGCCCAACTTTCTTCAAAAAATGGCTTTTAATTTTTTAATGATCATTGGTAAGGTAGTTCAATCATTGAAATAAGAAAAGTGATTTTATGTTGAAAGTTAGGCCTTTTTGAATTTTTTTTTTTTTTGCTAGAAATATTAATTAGATCTTAAACTTTATTTGTCCATCAAAATAATAAATGATTTTACTTCCTAAACGACTCAAAACCAATCATTAAAATTTTCAATGATGAGTTTCAATGATAGCTATAACTGGGGCCTAACTCGAATTTTTGCAAAACTCTGTAACTCGAACTAATTTTAATACTCGGTGAAAATTCGACTTAGAGAGAGTGAACTGTATTCTATAGTGAAGACCTGCTATAACTTTTTTATGAAAAATTGCCGCCGTTTATTTTTTTTTTATGAAAAGTCACTTAGGGCCCATTTGCTGATAAGAAACTTAAATAATTTAAGTAGAACATTCCAGTATATTTAGTCATAGCTTCTATGGAAATTTTACATAACGTTGGGGAAGACAGTTTTTCTTGTTATCGTTAGAGTACTTTATAGAAAGCCTTTGCAGGGTTTCCGCCATCGTGGTTTAAAGAGTGAACTCGGTTTTGGCTATTTTCTAAACGGGGAAAGGTAGAAAGATGTTTTTTCTGTATTCGATAGATTATGCAAATACAAGAAAGTCGTAGGTGTAATGAAAAATTCGGAAAACTAAAGGAATGGAGATATGAACGTTTAAAAGTCAAAAACGGGAAAGTAGATGGGTAAGAAATAATTTGCAATAAATTTGAATGACATTTGTTTAAAGAAAATTTTATATATTTGGAAAGGTAAGAAAAAATTATTTTACCTATGTTTGAGGAATTTTTGATTGATGTGTTAGTTTTTGGAACAAAATTTGTTTAAAAATCGCAATTTTTCGAGATCAATTATTTCAAATACCTATTTGATTTTTATATTTTTAGCAAATGGGTTTAAAAATCGTAAGCCATTAGAAATGATGTAGACCATCAATCTCTATTTTTGATCAATCCATTCATCCCATAATATTGAGCGCAGAGAAGTCACATTAAATTTTGTTTTTTAGATATCAGCTTACAAGAGTAAAGTGCGAGCATGTATTTAATTGGGTTTTCAAATATATAAATGTTATTTTGCATATCAGATACGTGATTATACTTGTCCTGCAAGCTTCCACCATCCTGAGTGAAAGAGTAAATTGTGTTTTCGCAGCTAACAACATAGCCTTGCTATTGATTCAAAACAAGAAAACTAGGAAGGTACAATTTTGCTTGCAATTGCTTGCACGTAAACAACAATTTGGACTAAAAAATATTAAGAAAAACTGTAAGTTAACGAAATTTAAGGAACTTTTGGGAGAATATTTTTACGCAACACTTAACAAAAATTGAATACAAAATATGTAAGTTCCATTTGTTGATTATAATTGGTTATTGCTCTTTAAATACAACAAAACAACAATAAATACCACATAACAAATTTGTAGAACCTATTCTTCTTGTCAGGAATGCATTTGTATTTTTTCGGCAAAATTCAAAATACGGATTTTATTTGTGAAAAACAAGTTCACTCCTTAATTGAAGATAGCGGTAACCCTGAAAGGAGCTGATGGTCGAAAAATTGGATTTAAGCTAAATTTATAGTACACTAGCTGGCCCGCCCCGGCTTCGCACGGGCATACAATTTTTTAGTTACGAAGAGAAATTAAATTAATTATCAATGATACTACCTACAATAATAGGCACATATATATCTATATTATTAATATTAAGTTTGTTTGATTGGTTATTAATATTGTTTTCGATGGGATTTTGGAATTGTTTTATTCCTATCGAATATGGAAATTTAAACTTTTGGATAAAATATAAATTTTCGTTTTTTCATCTTTTGCATTAACATGTAAATCCGATGACTTCAACGTCTTAAACATTTCTAGATACATAAAACTGTCCAATTGCGAAGCATGGATTTTTTAGTGCCAGCCCACATACCTTTTGATTAAAATCATTGCAAAGGCCAGTCAGATTAGGAATTGTAAACTGTAAACTCTTCAATATAAACGGCGTTTCTTGTTACCATTTGACTGTGTGATAGTAACATATTACTTTTCTCCTTTGAATTCACCATTTGAAATCTTTGCACTAATTATATTATTCATCAATCTTTTCACAACCTCACACACATGTTGTTTTATGTCATTTCTACATCGACCACTAATCATTGGAAAACCCTTTATACAGTACAACACGGATATAAGAATTAAGAAAGTCTGAATATCTGAATATCTGAATGTCTCCTAAATCCGAGATTTTCTTTTCTTCACGGTTAAAAATTCTGGGGTATTTTTTAATACAGCCTTTGTATTACAGCCGTATTCAATACAGAAAGTATTACTTTTTAATATTCCGTAAATATTAAAGAAATTTTCTGATAACTTTGTATAAAATTCTTATAGATAAATATTAAAATTGTTATTTGTAATACCAAAAAGATTACAGATTTCGTATTCCTTTGTAATATCTGAAATTATTAAGCTTTAATATATTTTAAATTAACTTCAAAATTTTAATATTTGCCAAGTATTAGATTTCAATGCATTTTTGGTGTTGTCATATTTGTAACCCAAAAAATGTTAAAAAGTACCCCAACATTTTTAACCGTGTTCAAATAACTGAAATAAGCAAAGAAAGACTCCGTGTATTAGATTGCGTTTCTTATATGTATAAATGCCTGACAAAGTGCGTAAACATCGGTGCAGGGAATTAACTTCACGGGAACTACCTTCACATGGAAATTAACTTCACCAATAATGGGAATTAGTTTCACTTTTTTGAAGTGAAATTACTTCCCACTGAAAGTGAGTAATAATTTCACTTTTTTGTGGGAATTAATTTCACTTTAATGTGCGTTTCTTTAAGTCCAGATTCATTAAATGCAAAAGAAACTTTGCATACACCCACTACTGGTGAAGTAAATTCCTATGTGAAGATAGTTCCCGTGAAGTTAATTCCCTGCACCTAAACATCCCCGATCATTTGCAAAATAAAAAAAAAAACAAAAAGTTGTTAATATAAGAAAAGTCACAAAACCGAATGATTTATTTTGGTCATATCGTATATGTACGCAGTTACATATTATGTCAGATGTAGGTAATGCATATTCGTTGATGTCTAATGCGCCAGTTATAGCTATGTATCATTGAAACTCATAATTGTATATTGTAATGATTGCATTTAGAAAGTAAAATCAGTGGTTATTTTAATGCCAAAACAAAGCTCTTGTCCTAATTATTAATTCTGGCAAAAAATCATTTTGGTTCAGCCTTTCACATGAAATGAGTTTTATTATTTCCAGGATTAAACTACCTTACCAACGATCATTTAAATATTCAAAGTCTTTTTATCTGGAAGAAGTTGGGCCTATTTGAAATTCGTTTGGCTAAAAATATTAAGTAAGCCTTGAGCTTTATTTCTCCATCAAAATAATAAATGATTTTTCGTTCTAAATGCCTCAAAATTGAAGAAGAAAATTTTTCAAGCTGAGTTCCTCTGAAAACTATGACTTGCACCTAACAGAGAAATTAAAAAAAACTTGTTTTTTTTTCTTAAAAAAAAATAGTGAATGATTAAAAGCGGTATTTATTTCATAATTTGAGATGAGATAGGACAATCAAGACTAAAATTTATTGTCCCGTTTTTTCATACAATTAACTCATATGTACGATGCATCCTCAAGTGTCGTATTCCAATGTGCAATAGTTGGCAATCTTCTCCATATGTTCCCAGTTTCCCAAAACTGATAATCAACTGTTCTTGATTGTTGGCCTATGAAGGCCAATACAAATCGCAAATAGATTTATTCTTCATTATTTGGTAGTCGGTGTATAACCAAAATAAATTCACATAAAACCTTCAACACCTTTACCCGTTTTCTCTTTTGCCTTTTCATTTTCCGGTATAAGATAAACGCTAACCGTCAAAAACTGTTCAAGGATTGGAGATGGAGATTTGAAAATACCCCAAGCTTCTTTGTCCTAGCCAGCCATAACATTTTCTTAATTTATATGTTTACAAATGTTTGACAACGACAATACACAAAAAAAACTAAACTTTTTCGGTCTGAGCAATAATTATTACTAGTATGTCCAGCCCTCGAAACTCGAGTGCTTATAACGCAATCGTTCAAAAAACTATCACCAAAATGATTCAATCAATCGATCTTTCGATCATTTTCATTTCACTGAATTTATTTCCGATTCAATTTTATTCATTTGGATTCCAGAATCTCTCCGATTTTAACGAATTCAATTCAATACTGTACCAAATCCAATTTGATCCAAATTTAAAAATAATAAAATTTGGATTGATTAAAAAAGCCTAAGAAAAATAACATTTTCAGTTTTTTACTGCTCCGGAAAAGGTGATATTATGCCAATAATTGGTTGACATTTGGATCGTAATACACTTTTTATGTGAAAATATTTAGCCAGTTTATATTTCTGAGATCTCAGAGGGCTCAGAGGACTCTGAAATATAAACACGATTCCTCACAAAAATTTCTCACTTTTCCCCTTAAAAACTGAGACTGAAATTTTTTGGATTCGCTTGCTCAGATATTTTTTGTCGCAGTAGATTACATAGGAAAAGCGGAGAAAAATTACTGAGCGCTCAAAAAATATAAACTGGCCAATTGTTCGGCCCTTATCCACTTAGACATTAACTGTCAAATTCCATTGACGGATTGCTACGATGTCAACGGCTTAAGAAACCTCTAAAAAAATAACAAATTTTTGATGAATTTTTACTGCTCCAAAAAAAGTGATTTTAAGGCAATTGAGTGACACTTGTATCAAAATATACTTTTCTGTCAAAATATAGTTTGCCTCCTATGAGGCATTTCTATGAATAGGAATGAGATAAAAAAGAGCCGTGTCAAAATAAGTCGCCTCACGTGAAGCTGGTATAAACACCGTCAATGGAATGAAAAATCTCTAAGTCCCCTATTACACGATGATTCTTTGCGTCTGACTCTTGTCAAAATTCAATGAGTGCGAAGATGAAATATGATGCTTTTTCTCCTTCGCACTCATGAAAATTCGAAAAGAGTCAGACGCAAAGATTCAGCGTGTAATAGGGGACTAAGAAATCTGAAATGTTTGATGAATTTTTAGTGCTCCAGAAAAGGATGATTTTAAGGCAATTGGGTGACAATTTAAGCTGGCGTGTTGAGCTTAACGCATTAAATTCTCGGCACATTACTTAAAAGCAGATACAAACCGTGTTATCGGCGTGTAGTAGACACTAAAAGTTTACTTGTCAACGCGTTGACAGCTGCTAGCAAAAGTGACGTTTGCATAGAAATGGGTCTAAGTTGAATGTTGAACCAAGAGAAGTGGCATTTGCATACGATTTATCGATTATAAATTCATTCACGGAGGTAGAGGACAACCCCTTCGGGCTAAGCTAAACGAAGAGATTTATCAACGCTTTACTTAAATGTGCTAACACAACAAACGTTTAAGTCAAATGTTGACAACTTATCACCCTGATTACAGATGTAATCAGGGTGATGCTTTTTTGCAAGCATGGATGAAGTCGGTCGAAAAAAACGACACCGGGGATTACCGACCGACGCCATCACAGAAAAAACTTGGAGTTTCCATTCAAACTATCGATAACATATATGGAATTCATACCGGTAACACAATTTTTTTCCGTGCTTAAGAAATTCTTAGGCTGATGAGTACCGCCATCATTTCTTTCATCCAATTGCAAAATACCAGGGCTATTATCGATCACGTATGACACGTCCGCTTATAACAAAAATTGACGTTTGCATACAAATTTTGTATAGAAAAATGAGCCAGGGTATTTGCATAAGATTTTTAGTTGTACTCCAACATTAAGTAAAAAATCGGAAGAATAGTTCCATCGTGTAAAACCAGTCTTGATCGTGTAGAAGAACTGAGCTACTTATCATTATTTTCTGCAGAACTGAACGCTGCCATCCGACATTTCCATAATCTTTCCAGTCGTGCTGGAAGGTTGGTTGGTTGGTGGGTGTCAAAATCAAAACCTCACTGACAAATAAAAACAAACAAAAAGTGGATAATAATAAAGTAAAGAATACCTACCTAATAACAAATAAAACAAATATATCATCTTATTATAAAACGGCAAAGACGAATGTTGTATATATTAAACAAAAGTGTCGTGAATTATAAAATAAAAATGTCAAGATATCAAAAAATTTTGTGTTGTGAACAAATACTCGGTCTCGCTCTGGCTCTCGCTCGCACTTATTGTGCAATTTTCTTTTATTGTTTATTAGTTGTTGTGGTGCAATTTGTTAATAAATTTTTGCATTCTGCACTTCTGTGCATAAAAACATTTCAATTGATATATAATTTATATGCCTTTAGCTTTTGTAGACCGCGTAAATTGTACCACAAAATTCGTGTTTGCCGTTTTATAATATGATATTTACTGACAGAATATACAGAGCTTGTTTTTGAAATAAGCTTTATTTTTTCCCATAAAAATATCAATTTTTCTTTTTTATGACAAAAGTGCAGCGCCACTTATTGAAAATTCCTCAAATAACTTTTTAAACCTTGCCAGTCATTTTTTGAATATAACCCATAAATTTGAGCTCAATCTGACGTGTAGTTCTTGAGTCTATAGGTCATACACAGACAAACATTCATTTTTATATATATAGATATGTACTTCAACGAACTCAAAAATAAAAAATTGTGTTTTGCCGTTTCCATATTGAAAAAAAACCCACTCACACTGTTGAAACACTTATTTATTATAAAAAGAAAATGTTAAGGACAAAACTGTAGGATATGCTGATTACTAGAACTTTTGAAAGAAATTTTCGCGTAATACCTACTGAAAGAAAAAAAAATTGACTAAGAAAGTGTGTACTCCATTTTTATTGCTTACACCTCGTTAAATACACGAAATCTGAAAAAATACCATATAGGTATTCAAATTTGTAGAACTTACTCTTTTTGTTAGGAATGCATGTTTATTTTTTCGATAAGCTTAAAATTACCGATATTATTCGTTAAAAACGAATTCACTTTTAAAATCAATATAGCGGCAACCCTGCAAGGGGTTGATTGTAGAAAATTTGGACTTAAGCTTTCTGTATGGTACTTTAACGAAATCAAAAAAAATGCTCCTCCAATATTTTGTTAAAAAAAAGTCAAAATTGACTGGGCTAACTGACGATCTATGAAATATTGGTGTCGGTCTGTAGTTAATCTGAATTTCAAATTTTGTAGAGGGAAAATTGAAACTTTTTCTTGAGCTCCAAAAATAACAGTACCTACTTGTCATACAACCGTTAAGGCTTTTCTTTATCTCTAAAACGGCTTAAACGGTTTAACGGTACTATTGTAGGTACCTACATTTTATGGTTTATCTTTTGGTAAGAAAAAATAGTAGGTAGGTACCGGAAACTGTTATTTCTGTATCTGCCATTAAACCGTTTTTTTTTTTTTTAGTTTTCGAATGTATCATTTGGTACCATCTTCACCGCATTCAAACTAAATTTTTATGAAGAAGCTCTTTAACATATTTTAATGTTGCATATCAAAATGATTGAAACAATAGTCGTGTTTTGTTAAGAAGTTGCAACCTAGGTACAATTACATTTTTTAATATGATTTTTGGCGGGACTATGGACTAAATTCATAGTTTTTGACAGTAGGTACACGACCAGACATAATGAGGCTCAATTGTGGAATTTGGCTCATAGTAAAAATGTCAAAATTGAGCAACATCCATTGTTTCTGCCCTTCAGCCTATGGACTTTTTAGCATAAAATATCCCTACTCAACAGTTAAGGTATTATGTAGGTAGCTACCCAGAAACTTTTACTTACCCGTTTTACAACTTTGAAATAGTTTCCGTTGAAAATCAATGGCATTCTTTCCGAAACATTCGAACTTGAAGTGTTCTTTATAGAAGAACAAGAAGACCTAAAAGTATAAAATTTACTTATAAATTGTTCAAAACTACAAAGTTTTATAGGTATACTGTACCTACCCAGCTTCTCGTTTAAAAAATTTTTGTTGGAAATTTGAATGACAACTACTAGTATCATCAAAATTTTGTGAGTCTATTTCTTGTTTCAAAGTACTTTCAATTTCAGTATATGATGGATCTGCTATACTATCGTCTGACTCCAAGCTGGAATCCATTTTTAACTTCTTTTGTTTATTTTTCTATTTTTTTTTCTATGCACAAAACGATATACCTACAACTTTGTACCTATTCAAAAGCTTTTCGAAGAGAAACAACACTGTTAAAGAAACCAGCTTGTGTTAAAATAAAACATAACCTCACTTTAATAAACAAAAACAACAACTAGCGCACAACACATAATCAAATCAAAATTGATTACACCTGCACAGAGTCAGAATTTAACGTTAGTTTAACAGTTACCAGTGAATATAAAACAGAATTCAGAAACAGAATTAATAAATCGCTTAAAACAACAACCACTGAAGCACTCAACGAATGGAAAAGATTGACTGAAAACAAAAACCAAGAGGAATACACAAAAAGTTTCACACAAACACAGTCGCAAAGCGCTAACAAAAAGCTCTGAGCTTGCTATACCAATGCAAAATTTAATTGAATAATTCATTACCGAGAAACAAATTACATTTCTTTCAATGATAATGACAGACATAAAATGGAAAAAAAATTATAATGAATAATGCTTTCGTTCACATATACCAATGTATGTATGTATATAGTATTTAAGTACACAATAATACAGATACACAAGTTGGGCTCTGTAATTACCGCTAGCGTCTCTCTTTTCCTTATAGATATACATAGGTATGTACTTCAGCTTGTAAGATTTATATGTTAACGGAGGAAATAACATATACATTGTGCTTGTGGGTAGGTTAGGTACACTAAACTATGTAGGTAGGTACGTACTTGGTACTTATTACGAGTAAAATTTAATTATATTTGAGCGATGAACAGTGGGGCATTTGACAATAAAACATGAGATTAACTAATAAATGATACAATAATATAATATAAATAAAGAAAAATATTTGTTTTCGTTAAGGACTGCCACAAAACAGCAAATAAAAATGATCTCCTTTTACATGGAATAACATCCCGAGCTGGCGAGGTCCTAGGTACCTACTTTATTCCTTAAGTTGATTCTCAGCAATTTAACTTTTCTGAAATCATTTCTTCTTCTCTTCGCCTCAAAGAAAATTTACATTGAAGTATACATTACTGTTCCCTCAATTTTATATATTTATATTAACTTTAATATATTTTTGACTTTTTTTCACTAAACTTTCAATTTATAGTGGAGCTGAAGCTAACACAACTTATCTTACCCAAAAAAAATTGAACAAAATGTATGAAAGTGACACCTAAATAGCTGTCACCAACAAACCATAGCAAAAAAGTGATAGTCAATTTGATAATCACCTTACGTGGAGCAAAATAATTAATTTTGATAATCAACAATCAACTGACAAAACCGAAAGGGACATACCTATCGAGGTGTCTATCTCTTTCTATCTCCGTCCAAATCAGCAACATATTCTAGACAGGGCATTACCTTTCAATGGTACCCAATTCGATCGCAACCTTACATTTGACGATTTTACTACAAATTTATACCTGCTTTCAGTATTTATGTACGTGCTTAGTGGCAAATACGGTGATCCATGGTCCCACTGGACCACTTTTTGAATTTGTTTGCAATAAAACACTAAAGTTTTTCAATATTAATTTTATCATATCGATTAAGAGCCATGTATGACAGTCAATATGCCATATTTTATAGCTATATGGTCTACAGTAAAGGCAGGTACCTACCTAATTAAAATTTATAATTATAGACCCAGGAAGGCTAACCTGCATCAAACAATTATAAATAATGAACGAAATTACTTACTTAACAGAGAATTTTTATTGGTTTGAGGCATTTAAAAAAATTCATTACTTTTTTGTATGATTCATGATGAGTTTTAGTGAAGCAATTTTATTTAAGATTTTAAAGGGTGCTACATAATGACAAAGATAACAATAAGTAAACAAACATTACACTAGTCATACACTATATAGGTATGTATGTGTTTTTTTTTTTTTTTAATTCATTTTTATTTTTCAATCATCTTAAAACTATCTTAAGGCTAGACAAAAATTCATAAAAACTAGCCTACTTATCAATATCTTACCATTAACTTACTGGCCCCATTCGGGCGCTCTAAGTTAAACTAATAACTTAATGCTAATGCCTTTCGGCCTTAGAACTATCTTAAAACTAGAATTCATATCGGTTTTATTTTTCGCCGAGAAGAGTTTATAAAAAACTCGGTATCTCTATCTTTATTTTTGGTTTTTTATATAAAACTTACAAATTAAATAAAACTAAATTAAAACTAATTAAAACTACTATAAAACTACTTAAAACTACTTACAAGCTACTTATAAACTACTTACAAACTAGAAGAGCCACAGCAAGCATTTTTGGGTTTTTCTAATTAAATTAACCAATAAGGTTTAATATTTTTTTTTTGTGTTTTTATTGGTTTTATAATTTTTTTGTGACTATATATATGTACATACCTACATATGTACATAATATATGTAGGTACCTATATATATATGAAGATTTGTAATGCCCTGAACTCGAATCCGAATTTTGCGCTATCACGTCAGAGGTTCTATCAAGCCATGCTTTCAAGTTATCTAGCATCTAATCTCAAAATTCAAAAGTACCTTCCTACAGTCTTTTAATTCATAGTGAAATAACTTGTCTCTTATTTAAAAAAAAAATACTGGTTTCTTGAAAAGGAAAAAAAACTTTAAAGATTTAATATGCATTTAATATAGAGAAACAAAGACTTTCAGAGACCAGTGCCGAGATTCAGCTAATTCGAAGCCGCAGGGAGTGAGTGAGACGAGTCACTTTTCGTTGAAAATCGATTCAGTTAGCAAAAGGGAGTGAGTGAGCGAGTGAAATGAAATGTCAGATTACTCGCCAGATGTTTCCGCAGTGACTTGGTGTATGTGTTGGTAAATTTCCAATTTTGGATAGGTAGGTATGTGTGCTTTTCTCAAGAATTCCTATTCATGGATAGGAAACGAAATAAAAAAAACAACAACGTAGATAAAAACAACTACCCTTTTATTAATTCTTTAATTTTATTTTATTATTATATGCACATATATTATATTAAGTAAATTTATATTCTTTTCACTTTAAACACTTTTAAACTTTTTATTTCTCAAGGGTGAAACTCACATTAAACTTTAATTATGACAAAAAAAATAATTGAAACAAAAGATACTACAAACTCCATTATTAAAGATTCCAATGTTTACATTGTTGTATTTGTTGTTTCATTTCGTTTTGCGTAACGAGTGTGACAAGGAGGTAGAATTTAGCTCTTTTATTTTCATTCTTTGTCTCATGTTCGAAACTAAATTCGAACTTACTCATTTCACTTAAATAGCTGAATCACTTTTGCGAGTGAAGTAAGATGAGTCGGCGAGTAAGGCGAGTCATCTCATCTCACTCGCTGAAATAGCTGAATCTCGGCACAGGACACCGCACATTATGAGCATCTTGCTACAAAAACCGGACAAAAGCTTTGTAGGTATATGAAAACATATTCGGCGTTTTTCTTTTTTGGCTCTGAGCAAAGCTCTGAGCAGAGGCTGAGCGATCAGAGCAGAGCTCCGAGCAGATTATGATCAGATTCCTCAGATTTAATTATGAAACACACTTGAGCACTAAACTGTCATTTCATGTTTTCGGTAAATTTCATGAAATTTCTTGCAATTTTTTAACAATTGACGGGCGACTGTCCGAGGACTTTCCAGGAAATCTATTTTAAATTATGTATCATTAAAAAAATAAGTGAAGTTGGCTTCGCTCAGCGTTTCGCTCGATTCACTCGGTCATTTTATCCTGAGCTAATTGAGCAAGCTCTGAGCTAGCTCTGATGGAAAAAAGAAACACACTTTTTATGCTCTGATATGTCTGAGCTAAAAAAGAAACAAAGAATTTTTGTTTGACAGTTCCGTGATCTGCTCAGAGTTAAAAAAGAAAAACGCCAATTATATACAAATAGAGTCTCCAACAACAGATCAAAAACTGAACATCAGTTAGACTAAACTTCTTCTGAAGTGTTTTTTTTTTATTACCATTTATTTGTTTTCTTTCAAACTCAAAGTTTAAATTGTTTATGATTTTCAAATATTGTAACGTATAATTTATTTTTAACAACCTTTATATTTCCCCTGAAGAAGACGGCAACCACCGTCAAAACGTTGGGAAAAAGGAAATTAAATAATCTTTGATTTAACCATCATCACAACCAGGGGCGTCTCTAGACAATTGGGGGCCCTGGGCCCTTAAGGATATGGGGGCCTCTTGAATTTTTATTTTTTTTTGAAAACTATTTCATATTACAAGTGTAGCCACAATTTTTTATTAAATTTAACTATTATCATTTAACTTTTTCGGGAGTACCAACGGGTTAGAAAATCTATTCGCATTTTGTCTTGAACACAGTTTGGCAGTTTAGGGCTAGTTTTGAATATTTTATAATTAGAATTCGATTAATTGAATCTTATTTGCATTCTTCACGCGTCACTCAATACTTAATTTTTCGATGATAGAAATGTGGTTTTATGGTTTTTTTCATCCTAGAGCCGCTTTAAAAGCAGAAATATGCATAGACGGCTTTGTTTGTCAATTGTCGAAAGAAAAGATGTCTGAATAACGACCAATGGAAAAATTGCGTTCCTGTTTTTGCAAATAAAATTGATAAAATCAAGTTCTGACCCTGGTGCTCTTTAGAAACGTATACAGACAGTTGTCACGAAATTTTGTGTTCAAACAAATTTTTTTTTTTTTCATTTTTTTTTTTAAATATGTTCAAACTCCATTTTTTTAAATTTTTAAGTTTTATTCGCTTTGATACCATTTTATTAAAAACAAAACAAAACAAAACAAGCTATTGAGTATAATTTTTGCTTCCTTATTATGAAAGCCCAATTAATACTCTCAAGATTTTATAGCAATTTTTTTTCACATAACTGTGATCAACTTTGCTCTCAACAGTTTAACTAATTTTTTTCATAAAAGATGTAGTGTAGTTCCTTATTTTTAGAGTTTTTAATATATGCAGACCTAGTCGCTGAGTCGACTGAACCAGAGTGTTAAACGGTGGTTTCATTTTTGCTGGTCAGTGTTTTCTGTGACCAAGGTTTCAGCCTTGTAGGAACTAAGATGTCCATGTAATCGAGGTTAAAGTCAATGATTAGCACATAATTGCAGGTATAGATGCAGTCATTCAATTGGCTCTATCTCTGTTCTCCGGTGGGTTTTTTTTATTGCATATCAAAATTTTCAAAAAAAAAGTTTTTGGATTTAAAAAAAGTTTCAATTTTTTGTTCTAAATTAGATAATTTTGTTTTTATATACACATAAATATATATGTGGGGGCATTTGACCCCCCGTAAAATTGTTAGCGGCACTCATATCGATGGGGACTTTTTAAAGTTTCCTTAGATTGCTATGTACATACAAAAACCAGGTTTTTGTTTTTTTCCGCAATTTTGCTGATTTTACAGCAAATATGTATGACTGGACCAACAGTTTATATTGTATACTTACATTCGACACATTTTAAAAAAATCCTATCTTTTTGGTAGAAACCTTTTTTTCCATTGCTGAAACCTTATCATGGTCTTATGATTGATGATAACGATAAAATTAAGAAGTATAGTTTTATACGGTTAACTCAGTTACTTTTTCAAATAAATTCGATCAAATTTGTATGCTTACGAGGATAATAACTAAATTCAAAGAAATAAAATCAACTTAAATTAATATTTTTATAACCATCTTATATTTATTTATATAATGCATCCCAGATCAACACAGCCTTTCAGTTGTTGTGTCAAAACTGAAATATAACTTAATATTTGATTTATTGTTCCCAAATTTCAAATTTGGTAACAAAAATACTCAAAATAGCGCTTATTCGCTACCACGCAAGTTTTAAATTTGGTAGACTCATTCTACTTCTACTTGTTCCAGAACCAAGATATCTCTGATTAAATACAAAAAATATTTCACGTAGGTATACAACTCTCTTTATGAGCTCATCTTTTATGTATAATCTTGTTTAATTGTATCCAACAACTCCATCAATTGATGTTCCTCCATATCCAAGCCAGGCTCAGTTTTGATTTTTAGTGGTGTTTCAATAGCAAGCGATGGCGCCGGTGGTGGCACTGGAGCTATTGGTGGCTTTAAATCAACTAATTTTATTTCAAGACTTTTGTATTTTTTTACCACGCAAACGCTTGGGTGATCTAAGAAATTTGATCCCAATACCAGTGGGAAATCCTGAATGCTGTCATCGACGACAAGAATATCTATGAGCAATTCAACTTCTCCAATGCATACATTCTTAGATATTTTCCCAATTGTCGTTGATGAACTATAACCAAATCCATTTAGTTCTAGATTACATGGTTGAATTGACCAGTTATGTTTTTCAAACTCACTCTTTTGAAGCGTCGTACAATCACTTCCAAGATTCACCAAACCTGTCACATAGACATTATCGATTCTAACTGGCTTCAAGAGTTCACTTAAATTTCGACTAGGTTTGATCGAAGCAATAAAACTTTCTTTCGGAGAATAATTTGTTGCAACAAGTGATTTAAGTGGATATTCAAAAGATAAGTGACCGGTGGGCCGGCATTCAAGCCAATTTTGTTCAATTTGTTTCTCAGGAAAACATATTTTCTTTGCTGGAGGTTCATTTGGAATACTCTCAATGCGTTGTTTTGAGTCATTATTCAATGAAGAGTGTATAGCACTTTGCCTACCCTTATTGAACGTCTGTGTTGCATCTTCTATGTTAGTGCTAAGCTTTTCTTTACTATCTTTCATAGATTTTTCTTTGTTTTTAAGAGGATATTCTTTTAAATTGCGATCATTCTTTTCATTAAATTTACATTCTTCAGTGTAGTGACCTTTTTTTCTGCATCTCCAACAAAAGGGTGCACCCCTTCGCGCAAATTCATGGAGAGAATGTTTGGGTTTGTTTCTTTTACCGTCACGAATTTTTTTAATAACTTTCAATTTTATGTTGTCATCTTTCGAAATGTTGTCTTTTTCGTAGCAAACTTTCTCTTTAACATTGCAATCCCTTGTATGATGACCTTCTATTTTACATTTCCAGCAATTCATCTCTTTCTTGATATTGGTGTCTTGGGAGAAAAACTCGGAATCCCGCTCATCCCTCATGGCTTCACGAAGTTTTTTATCGACTTTTAATCGGCAATCATATGAAGTGTGACCTTTGCACTTGCAGTTATGACAAAAGGCTTCTTTGAAATAACAATCACTAGCGTAGTGACCATAGTTTTTGCACTTAACGCACATAACCGCTCGCTTCTTCACTGATTCCTTCGAAGCTTGATCCAGATGTGGTCCTACACGTTCATTAACATATTCCATTTTTGAACGATAATCGCTTCTTTCTTCATGAAGTTCTTTATCCACTTGTAACCGGCACTCATGAGACATATGGCCTTTTCTTTTGCAGTTATGGCAAAAAGCTTCATTGAAATAATAACTCTTGGAGTTTATATCACAATCTCTTGTATGATGACCTTCTTGATCGCACTTCACGCACACTTTAGTATTGATTTCGGTGTCAGAACAGAAATTATCGGAATAAAGCTCATCATTTCTGTCTTCAATAAGTTCTTTATCCTCTTTAAACCGACAATCATAGGATTTGTGGCCGTTCCGCTTGCAGTAATGGCAAAAAACATCGTTGAGAAAACAATTACTAGCGTAGTGACCAAATTTCTTGCACTTAACACACAGGACTGCTCGTTTCATCACTGACTCCTTTGAGGGCTGCTTCAGACGGGGCCCAGCTCTCTCATCGACTGTCACAATTTTCGACCAACAATCCCTAGTGTAATGACCAAGTTTTTTGCATTTGCCGCAAACTTTTTGAGTTGATAAATTATGGTCCTCCGTTGATTCCCTCGATAAACTATTACTTGAACGACCGATCTGATTCCTTAGATCTTCATTACTTTTATGAACAGCAGTAAATTTTTTGATATGTGACAACAAGGCATCAACGCTCTTACAATTCAAAGCTATAAGTTGAGTTCTCAAAGATGAATCTCTCAAACCTGAAATTATGTACTTGATCGTTTCTTCGACACTACAACCACACTTAAGAGCTGTCCGCTCTATATCGTAGACATAGTTTTCATAACTTTCATTGTAGTCTTTGCGACGATACTGTAATTGCTCTAAATGTTCCGTTTTACTAATGCGATTGGAAAATCGTCGAGTTAATTTTATTTTGAATTCTGGCCAGTCACATAAGTTCTCCTTGAACCAGCGCTTGGCTGCATTTTCAAGACGAAGGCTGGCATAGGCAAGCGTCAGGCGATCGTCCCAACCATATATCATTTTTAAATCTTCAATTGTTTCGATCCACTCCTCTGCACTTAAGCTATTCGGGGAACTGGGACTAAAAGGTGGAATTAAATCAAAGATTTCTTCAGTATCTATGACAATAGGTGAGCGAAATTTATTCACTCGTTGAGGCTCGAAAACTTCTCGCTCTACACTATGTCTATTGATATTGATAGCGATTTTCAATGTTTCTATAATATTTTCGCTTGATTTTCGATAAATATGATCATTGTATTTGCTCATTTTAGCTCCACAGTGAGTAGTTATTTAAATCGACAAAATTAAATAATAAAAACTTAGTTTTAAAACGCACAACCGATCGATATCCCTTGAAAATTAAAACTGTTGCTGTAAGCAACTTGTACTTGTATAGGAATTTGCTTGGAACACAAAACAAAGCATCGACTTAGCAAGAAAAAAAAAATTAACTGGATATATACTTCGGGTATTACCGCCATAGGCGCACATAGCAATATATCAATAGATATGTATGTATGTACATGCATTATGTAACATAAAAAAAATCGCAGCGCAGGCAAGAAAATTTGTTTGTAAGGATTTTTGTTCCCCTTGCCAGTATTATAAATGAGGAGAATAAAAAAAAAAACGAAATAAAAGTAAATTTTTTTGGTAGGTACCTATTTACATGCAAGGCAGCATGAGTGAGGTGACCATTTGTTCTCATTATTCCTTTTTGTGTAACTAAATGTTTTTTGCTTTGCCATCCTCCCATTAATTCTGTACTTCTAATTGGTAGTTAATATGATTTAATGCATTTACGTATTAATAATAAACAAAAAAATAAGACAAAATAGATTTTATTTGGAAATTTTAATTTTTCACATTTTTATATTCGCTTAAAAAAGTAGCATGTTATTTACAACAACAAACTGGTATAATTCCGTATTGTTGTTGTATTTAACATGCTACTTTTTTCTAAGCGAAGATAAAAATGCACTTAAAAACAGGGCTAATAGCTGCGTTTTATTATCTCTGGGTCTGGTTCGATGTTATCTTTTAACATGTATTGCAACAACAACATGGGATCTAGGTTTCTATCGAGGTTAATTTCAATAACCCAGATAGAGGTTTTCACTCTGACCGGCTGAGGGCTATTTACCATTGTGAATGATGTCAGCGATTTGTCAGCAGTGTTAGGAATAGAGAGGAAAAGAGACAAGTGTTTACATTAAAAACAAATAAGCATAAGAAAAAAAGAGACTGATATACAGCACTGTTTTTGCACTAACCCGCATCGTTTTATTTTCAAGAGGTGAACCATATGGGTTATGAGCGATAATAAAACGCGGCTAATGTTGTGATGCTAGTCATCTTATTTTTTTTAAATTAATGAATCTTTAAAGGCCTGGTCAAACAGAGCGCGGGGCGACCGCCGACAGGACGGTCAATACTTTACTGGGAAAGAAATTTAAAATGTCTAATTTTAATCCGCTGTAATAAAGAATTCACTTTAATTGTATTCTCTTTAAGATGTTCAGTTCCAACATGCAGAAATAAATTACTAACACCAATTATATTTTATTATCTTTTATTCAAAATTACTGAGTTACTCTTTTTCCTAGACACGTCTGAACTTCTCGTGGTTAATTTTCGAATGCCCTATCAAACTCTTTTTATTATACAACCCCACCTTTCAGCGCCAGTACTGTCGCCGTCTCTTTCTCTCTCCAGCTCCTCCTTCTATTTCGTTACAGAAAGAAAGAACGCGACGGTCAAATTTTGTTTGCAAATTTTTACAAAAACCATCGGACCGCACTTTGTTTGACATGGCCTTAAAACAACAGGATGATCACACTATCTTGGTATACAAAAATCATTTACCTAGCAAAGATTGAGGAAAACCCAAGCCCAAGCAACAACCGGCAGCTGCCATCAGCACGGTTAAAGGAATGGAGATCGTATTTATTTCTTCTTTTCTGAATTTAATAATAATACATACACAGACGGTAGAACATGTGGATCAACCACTTGTATATATGTACCCGAATGCCACAGTACACAAAATATGTGTACTGTGCCCGAATGCTACCCTGATTTTTGTTGTCATTTATTGCATACGAACACAGTTACGCTTGCCGGCGAATTTTGCTTGTGTTGTTGTTGCTCTTGCAGATTTGCCTCATAGGTATACCTAAATTTTCTTATGACAAAAGTAGCTATCACACTTCTTGCTGTTGTATAATTCAAACTTCTTTTAATGATGACGCAGCGTACAGTGAATATCATAAGTTTGCGTACAGTAGGATAATTTTTATTTGTCCACAGCCAAAAATGAATAAATTAATTGAATCTGTGAGTGGAAAACAATGTAAGCAGCAAATTAAACTTACAAAAAACAGTTAGGTATAACTTATTACTGAGCAGACAAATAAAACCTGTATTTTCTAAATGATAATTGGCGTGTTTTTTTATCATCGGGATCTGGATCTGGATCTTCTTTTAACACGTGTTACAAAAACAATTTTAGAAAATTTCCCATTATTTTGTTTTTGTATTACCTACGTGTAAAACTTAATCTAGATCCAGATCCCGATGATAATAAAACACACCTAATGTTAAAGGAATTGCTCTTTATCGAATAGGTACCTAGGTATTTACTTCATAACATTCTATATTTAAAAATACATACATATGTATAAGGAACCTATGTACCTAGTTATGTAGGGTCATTTAAGTTAAAAACTAGTTTTAAAATTTGTCGCTTCTTGGAGTCTTGGGATAACATTTGCAGGCATAAAATAGGTAGGTACCTACTATTCACCTACCTATTTGTACCTAGTATTAACTTAAATATTTGCTTAAAAAAACCCATGGCTATAGGTAGGTACCTACCTACTTGCATTGTATATAAATTCTATAGTATTCTCATGAAGAAAAAAAGCTCGTGGCCATCTATGCGTCCAAATGTAATACTAATTTTTGTTAAGGGATCTCGGTAAGGCGATCACAGCGAACCTATCGACCAAATGTCTACCTACAAAATCGTGTTTCATGAGAATACTATAGATTGGATATACAATGCTACTTGTAAAATTAAAGCGAAGAAAAGATAAGTCATATTTATGTACCTACATATGAAGGTAAGGTAAGTAAAGTATGGTATAGGTAGGTACTTATGTTATTGTAATCGAAATTCAATGATCAATACCCTTTTCCAACATTTAGGTACATTCAGGTGGTCGTTAAAAAGGTCATAAAAGGAGACAAAAAATATGTACTGTAATTTGTTCAGGTTTTTATTATCATCCGCTATAGTCGCTGTAGGGGTCAATTTTATTACCTTTTATTTGCATTCTACTTTCCAAAAAAATCAGGGCTAGGTAGGTATCTATATACATAGGTTGAAAGTTTACAAAAAAATCCTATAGGAGGGGTTGTTAATTTCCCTCTGCTTGGACAGAATAGGTAAGTTTTGGCTTTAAGTTTTTAATTCTTATTTCAATATTTGAAAAAAAAAATGAAAAATACATTTTTTTCAATTTTAAGTTGGGAAAACAAATTGCCGAAACTGTTTATTGAAAGAACTTTTAAAATAAAGCATAAGGATTGACTTCTGGCTTTCCAAAAAGCTGAATTAGACCCATCCAATAATAAAACTCAAAATACCCATATAACGATCACCCTAATGTAAATATAGGTATATACATCTTTAAAATGATGAATTTTTTCTTAGGAAATTCTAAATCATCGGGCTTAGATTAAAGATTACAAACTCCTAATAGTAGTGTCCATATCAGGAAATGTATTCTTATGTAGGAGAGTCAACTAAGCTATAAAAACACTAAGCATATTTTGTGCGTCTGATGGTGCGTAGTTATATTCTTTATATTCTTATATACCAATTTATTCTTTTTTCTATTATTCTAATCCTAGATACCTATCTGTACCTGTGAAGGTTTATCAAAGTGAACAATTTAAAAAATGCATTTTTTGTCACATATTTTAACAGAGATGTTCTTTAGGGTGGCGCAACAGCTCATGGAGAACCAGGGCCTAGTGACTTACAACTCACAACCATTCCTGTGTGCGTGTTGTTGGCAGGAATGGAGGGGACCTTCAGTTTTTTGCCGAGTCCGAACGGCTAAATGAGAAGCACTTTTTCATGACAAGTATACTCTTGAAGGATTTGTCAGTTTCTCGCAAGAGGCAGTACCTAGGATAAAACATTTCTGTTTTTAGGTGGCACGGCTGGGAATCGAACCCACACCTTCGGCATGATAGCCCTACACACTAACCATCACGCCACGAGGTACTACAAAGAATTTAAATCTCATTGAAACGAACTCAAAACAAATCAAATGCACGACTGGTGCGATCCAGTCTTGCTCTTATGTTCAAGTTGTGTGCGACTTAAGAACTTTAAAAAATATTCAAGTAATTATAGAAAAAGTATAAAAATCATTTAAATCGTTCTTTTGTATAAACAATCTGATAAATAACTTAGAGCTAAAAAAAAGTATGCCATTTGATTACTTGAAAAATTTGAATATATGCAAAAAAAAAAATTTAAAATCGTTGGAGCCGTTTTCTTAAAAATTAATTTTTTATATATAAAATTTTTGTAACGTTTAAAAAAAAAATTAGGTATGCCAATTTTGAGTTTTTATTAATATACCTACATTTAAAACTGAAATTTCAAAACAATTCATCAACCCGTTTTTGAAATAGGTAATGAATTTTCAAAAAAAAAATTTGAATCTTTTTTTAAAAATCCAAAACTTATTTTTTAAGAATTTTTGGTATGCAGTGTTATTTATATTCTAACAAAGCTTTTGTACAAAAAATTTTATTGAAATCGGATGAGCGGTTAATGAGAAAACCAAAAATAAAAAAAAAATCGTTATATTGCAGGTACCGTTTTTTTTTTTGGTGATTTTTTTCTTATTAAAGATACATCATATCTACAATAATACACTGATTTTTTTTTATCAAAATCGTTGGAGCCGTTTTTGAGATAAATAAGCTTTTCCTTAACGGTTGTATGGCAAGTACCGTTATTTTTTGAGCTAAAAAAAATTCAATTTCCCCTCTGGAGGGTTACAAAAAAAACCTTTTTTTTTTGCACAAATCCAAAACTTGCCCTATAGTACCTATATCGCAAGTAAAAATCACGATTTGTTTTCATTGCCATACGAAAAGAAGAAATGTACTTGGCGAACATTTTCTACTACTATTGAGTATTAACTTTATAATTTTGTATGCTACCTAAATACATTTATGTATGATGTGTTGCAAAAGCCCTTTTTACCAGAGATTTTTTTTGTCAAAGCTAAGAACATAGATTGGTCGGGTATAGAGTAAAAGGTCGAACTATAATAGGCGAAAGCAGTCCGAAGTCTATGTTAAAACCCACCGAAAAGTAGCTTTCCAAAACGGCAATCTCACAAGTCAGTTTCATTCATAGGGTGTTAGGTTTTTGAATTTTTGTTTTGCAAAAGGCACTAAAACGCGATGTGATATAAATAAATTAAAAGAAAATTTAAAAATTTTACTTTAGGTAGGTATTCATTTATCAAAAAGAAACAATCTTAGGAAGTTCTAAATCATCGGGCTTAGATTAAGGATTACAACAACCACGATTGTTGGAAAAAAACTACCGCATTTTTCATGCGTTAAGCTCTCAAATACGAAAAAGCATTCGAACAGGACGGGGTGCTTACTAGAGCACCATAATAATAATTTGTTATTTTCCGAATTTATTTTTCTTCTCAGTCGTATGGAGTTTACTTCAAGGGCACCGTTAACATTTTGTAATATCTATTATTTTCAGAATTTACATACCTAGTTGTCTCATTTTAACATAACCTTTGTATATCCAATCTATAGTATTCTCATGAAACACGATTTTGTAGGTAGACATTTGGTCGATAGGTTCGCTGTGATCGCCTTACCGAGATCCCTTAACAAAAATTAGTATAACATTTGGACGCATAGATGGCCACGAGCTTTTTTTCTTCATGAGAATACTATAGAATTTATATACAATGACATAACTATACGAACTCCAAACTTACAAAATCAATTTAATAAAAATATAATTTCCTCATAGGTATAAAGGGCGTTTAATAAATTGTTGCGCCTTACAATCACCAACAAAAAAAAATACGCCCCTGTGTCACAGAATCCCAGTTTGACATTTCTACTCACAAAAAAACAACAAAAAAACTATGTGCAAGTTTTCAATTAATCAATCCATAGGTACCTAGTTTTCTTAGCTATATATGTATGTATACATTTTAAATCTTTTAAAATGTGTTTTAAATCTTTTAAAATGTGTTGAAGTAGGTGGAAACATAGCATTATTGGTGATTATTTATTATTTTTTTTAAATACATACTTATAAAACTCACTTGTGAAAGGAAATGCTCTTTTCGCCTTATTGTGGCTTCTTTTTACCAGAGAATATGAAATTCGATATTCTCTGCTTTTTACACAATATATTTTTTTCATTCTTTGGTAGAAATACACAGTTTTTAAGTAAATCACTTAAATTGGTTTGTTTTTTTTCTAATAATTAATGTTCTTTTAATGTTTTTAATCTTTTCACTTGTAAAATGAAATCTTTTTTCTCCTTCGCACTTGTTTAATGTCGGCATGAAATATCTAGAAACGTTTTTCTATGAAAATGAATTCGCCGAAGTTTTTGTTAGCTTTTTTGTGCTCAGCATTGCCATATTAGCTGATTTATTTCGTAGATTTTCGATGTAACGGCAGAACTTTAATTTAAAAATTATGGTCGAACTGGGTTTTATCATAGCAAGAATCCGTAAACACCCCGACTCCACAGGGCATTCAGATGCCCAACATCGCAACCACAATCCAATCAACAAACAGCAGATTTTTTCTCGCTGGGCAATTCATGTCATGTCGTTTCATTTCCCTCTCACCACTACTTCTATTTTTTGCAATAATAAACGGCCTTTAGACTCCATATAAAAGTAGAAAGACCTTTTTAAATATCCAGCTACCTCTAGATACAAGGAAAACCAGAAAAAAACTCACACACACGTGAAACGACAAATCTCATGGCAGGCTTTGAACAGCGTTCATGTCTTGTTCAAAAGTTTGTTTTCTTCGACATGTCGTCGACAAGACATGGATTTTTCAGGCTCCATTGGATTTTTATTAAACATGTTCATAGTCTTGACATCGTTCATGGCAGGTGGAGCCAGCATGTTAACAGGCTAGATTTTGCATTTTATTAGTCGTGTTTTACTGGAAAATGCATAGCTAGCACAGTAAAATTTCCCTTGGCGCAAACAACAACAGAGACATACACTTTCCAGGATTTGTTGTTTGTTTGCTAAAGCATAGTTTACAGTTCCGATGCGAAAAAAAAATCAAGATTTTCAAAACGATTTTCCACCTATTCTGCGCACCAAGTTGAATAATATTGATGGCGAAAAACGTTTGCCTTGGCCTAAACCACCCATTGAGTCATTAATTAACCCTTAATTGACAAACTATAGGCCTAAAAATGGAAAATAATTATTTTTGGATGCGAAAACCATTTGCATGCAAATAATGCCTTGAGGTGAATATATTTTTTTTTTTGGAAGTATAAACCGACCATTGATGGTATACCAGCTGAGTTCCTGAAAGCTGACCCTGTCAGAACGGCTAGTATTCTACACCCGTTGATACAAGCTGTGTGGGAAAATGAAATCTATCCCAGCGACTGGAAGGATGGTGTAATTGTTAAGTTGCCAAAGAAAGGTGATCTTAAGAATTGCAACAATTGGCGAGGTATTACAGTTTTGTCCGTTTTTCCAAAATTAATGGCAACCATCATTCTGGAGCGGATAAAGGTTAGAATCGAGTCTACACTCAAGAGGCATCAAGCTGGTTTCCGCAGTGGGCGGTCTTGTGTCGACCATATCAACACTCTGCGTATCGTTCTTGAGCAGTCTGCGGAGTTTCAATCACCGCTTTACCTCATGTTCGTGGATTTTGAGAAGGCCTTTGACCGAGTCAACCGTGAATGTATATGGAGATCACTTATTCTTGGTAGAGGAATTCCCCCAAAAATTGTTGCCATTATAAGAGAGTCCTATAACAACGCAAGATGCTTTGTTTTACACAATGGGCAGCTATCCGACTCTTTCGAAGTGCGGCAGGGTGTGAGACAGGGAGATGTTCTATCGCCAATTTTCTTTCTACTGGCGATTGACGATGTCTTGACGGCCAGCGTTGGAACATCAGAGAGGCAGGGCATTCAATGGAGACCGTTTGAAAGGCTTAGCCACTTAGACTATGCCGATGATATATGTCTCTTGGCAAATAACATCAGCGGGCTGAACGGGATGTGTCAAGCTCTGAAGTTAAAAGGAGAGGCGAGTGGTCTTAAAATAAATAGCAAAAAGACAAAAATAATGCTCACAGGCCGCTCCACACATCAACGTATTTTAATACAGGAGACGCCAGTTGAAGAGGTTGAACAATTTAACTACCTTGGAAGTATTGTTTCAGCAAATGGTGGTACTGATCTGGACGTTCAAAGTAGAATAAATAAAGCTCGCGCAGCCTTCGGTTCTCTCTCCCAAATTTGGAACTCATGTCAAATCTCCTTGCGCACAAAGTTGAGATTCTTCGAATCCAATGTCAAATCCGTGCTGTTATATGCTTGCGAAACCTGGAAAGTCACGACTACCATCTCAAAGAAATTGCAGGCTTTTGTGAACCGTTGTCTACGCCATATTCTAAAAATTCGCTGGCCACAAATTATATCAAACGAGGAATTGTGGCGCAGGACAAGCCAGGAGCGGCTGGACGTTGACATAAGAAAGCGTAAATGGCAATGGATTGGTCACACACTGAGGAAACCAAACGATGAAATTGCAAAGCAGTCATTTGAATGGAATCCTCAGGGTGCACGGCGGGTTGGAAGACCAAGAACAACATGGAAATCAACAGTTCTAGCAGAAGCAGACTCCCAGAGAAAGACGTGGCCACAGCTAAAATATCTATCTGCAGACCGAGAAGGATGGAAACGATTTGTTGGCGCCCTATGCCCCAACCGGGGTTACAGGACTTGATGATGATGATGATGATAAACCGACCATAAAAAAAAAAAATATTTTATTCACCACACTTTTTTTCGCATGCAAATCAATTGCCGGTCCATTGTTTTGCATGACATTCCATGACAGCATAGTTTTTTTTTTTGCATGAAACTGTAAACCAATCATGCAAACAATTAATTTAACATTTCACCTCAATTATTTTTGACATGCGAGAATATTTGCATACATTTTTTTTGCGCACGGGAACTGTAAACTAGGCTTTAGGGAAACTTTACTATGCTAGCTATAATATTTTCCAATAAAACACGCCAATTGTTTCACAAAATATAAAATATACAAACTTTTTTTATTTTTCCATTTTGTTTCTACTTGCGATATAAAGCAAGTTATGCATGCGTAAAAAAATCGAACTCGATGTTTTGATCAGACTTGTTGACTTACGATGATATGGAAAACAAAAAAGTGGTTCCCGCAATTCTGTCGGTCCGCTGGCTTCCTTTTTGTGGAAAACAGTTTTTTTCAAAAAATTGGTAATTACCTCCCAAAAACCCATTTTTTTAATTTTCGATTTTTTTCCAAACTGTATGACTGATTTCAATAATTTTGTTTGTACAGAAGCTTCCAAAAAATAGAAATGGTATTGTGTACCAAAGCAAGAAACAAATATTTTTTTGGATTATTAAGAAACTTTTCAATTTTTGTTTTTGAAAATCAAATATTTCGAAAATGAAACTATCGATTTTTTTGAAACTACTTTCTAAAGATTTTACATTTTCGAAAAAATAACGGTACCTTCCATACAAAAGTTAAAAAACCGCAAAGGAAAATATTTTGTTATCAAAAACGACTCCTTCGATTTTTATTAAATTTTTGTCCATATACTAAAATTAGTTCGATCTACTACCAAAAATTATAAAATTTAACATTTAGCAACTATTATATGTTATATAACGTTTTTTTATTTTGAAATTTCTCACTATCAGATATAAACGGATTTAGAAGATTTCAGGCAGATGGCAGGATTGCCATGTCCTTATTCTTAAGAAAACACTATGTAAAATTTGTTGATGAAATAAAGAAGTTATCTATCTATCTATCTCTATCTCTAAACGAATTTAGAATATTTGTTTATATACAAATTTCAAATAAGATGAAACAATATTACATATCAAAATTTTCAAAAAAAAATTTTTAATTTAATTTAAAAGTTTCAATTTTTTTTTGAAAATTCGATATATCAAAAACAGAATAATATTTCTTTTAAATTTTGTTTTATATGCACATAAATATATTATTAAGATTTGCATAACAAAATTAGTTAATTTTTCAAAACACGTCTCCAACGATTCTAAACTTTTTTTGTCCATACAATCATATTCAGTCCATTTTATGTTGTTTTTCAATACAACTAAAAGAAGAAAAGGAAATATAAAATATTAATTTATAAATTTCTGGTACCTACTGCAAAGTACCAACAACATTTTCTTTATTTGTTTTCCTTATAAGTAGGTATACGTGAATTAATTTTTTTTACAATACAAAAATGGTCGCTTTAGCAAAAACGGATCTATACCCAAGTTCTGCTGTAACTCTCGCATCGAGAAAACTGGTAAAAAAAGTCATTTACATATTTTGTTTCGATTTTCTTCGTGTTTCGACGAGTTTCATCGGTGCTAGTTGTAACTTTTCAAAAAATTATAAATGACGAACAAGAAAGACTTCTTTGGTTTTATCCGAAATGTTTTTCAAAAGGTGACGCAAAGGTGCTCTCGTGAGTATTGTTTTTCACACTTCTGACGAATACAAGCTTTCATCGTAATATTTTTCGTTGAAACTAATGATTTCATTTTTCTCAATACTTCTTTGAATAATAAAAACAATAAAAAAAGTTAAAACTTGTTTTCATATATTAAGCATTAGATAACTTTGAGATTTTTTAAGTGTCAGATGGCTTTCTACCCAATTCATGGAAAAATGACGACATATCCTTAGATGCAATATCATAATTATTGCAGTTAAGAGAATTTATTTTGGCATCGGCACAGTGCCCTAGATTTGTCATAAAACTTTCAGAATTTAATGAGCATCTGCCACCTGTTTCGATGTTATGATAAGTATCAGCGTTCAAATTACCAAGCTGTCCTTGGTATAGAACTTCATCGATACATCTTTTTCCAAATAATTGCTGTTCATTTGAAAGTTTTCTAAACAAAACAGCCCATGTTTCACTGAATGTATTTGCTTCATCTTTTTCGGTTCTATTTTGTATGATTAATGTATTTGCTTCGTGTTTTCCATTTTGATTTTGTTGCATTTCATCCAGATCCGGAAATTCCGTAGTTTCATTTTCAAATGTTCTGACATTGACAAATTCAGTATTGTATGGGTGTAACCTGCGAGGTTTTGCTCTCTGGAAAAAAAATCAATAACACAGTTGTTTTAATTTAAATCTTCAATAATATTATGCGTGTTCATGCAACAGCGTAAAGTCGTTGTCAACATTGTAAAGTTTAAAACTTCGTAATTCTATCACAATTTGTATTGAAAATTTGACAAATTTACATAGTTTACAACTTTACCACGTTAACGACTTTACGCTGTTGCATGAATATCCTTACTATTCTTCCCTTTATGTACCAACAAAACTTACAACTTGTCTTTGAGTTGGTTTTTGTTCTTCGTCATCATCGTCAAATGTTGATCTTGAGGTAGCACCTGCCCTTGGTTCTTGATCCCGAAGAAAATCTAGTTGATTAAAGTACCAAAGTGTAGGACTATATATACCATCCCCTTTGGCTCCTGACTCAATACTGTCTGATATTTTTTTCACCTCCCGTCGATAGCATGATCTTATATTGGATATTTTTTTCTTGAGGTCATTCATTGTCAGTAAAGGATCTACAGCCAACATTGTATTCAAAAGGGTGTCATAATCTTTTCGTTTAACAAATTTATTTTTATACGCATCGGTATCAACTTCCCACAGGGATGGTAGTCCTTTATATTCTTCGATTAATAGGGTAACAAACTGCGCAGCAATACTATTACTTGCCATAATATTATCTCAATTACTCTCTCCGTTTTCACAATGCTTACACTTTGTATACACAACACAGACTAGTTTTTGTCTTTAGACAAGTTGGCCCGACATAAGTAAATACATTGAAACCAACAGAACAGGCTGGTTGTTCGACATTACAGAACATAAAGTACAAAAATATCATATATTTAAGGTATATTTACTCGCATATACTGTGCCTCAATATAGTACTTATATCTATGTATGTGTACATCCACATATTTACATATATAAATCCCTTTTCCCCTCTACATGATTTTTTTTCTATGAAATTGTGAAGTTCATGCACCAAACGTACTGCTTAATCTGTTGGTTTGAAAGTCTGTACAACCATCGAACCAACCTTCCTACACATAAAAGCGAAATTATTTGTTTTGGTATGTGGTCGGTCAGACATGCGATGTGATACACTATGGTGCAGAAAGCTGAACGTTGTTGAAAAAAAAAATTTTGCTATAATTAATAGAAAATCTATACCTGCGAGAAAAATAGGTTTGAGCTCCGATTTAGTTAATGGTTCTTAATCCTATAGATCTAGGTAGGTGTCAGCAAAATAAATCACTTTCAGTTCACAATTCTTCTGCGATAAAAATAGTTTAAGGGAATTATTACGTACCCACTTACCTTTTAAAGTCATCTTCATTTAATAAATTAAAAGCGTAGAATTCATAAGATGCAATTTCAATGTAATTTAATTTAAAATTCAAAAATTAAATAACTTAAAATTTGTTGGTTTTTATAGGTATAAGATATGTCTGTATTTAATATTTTACATTTTATTTTAATTGAGGTAAGTTCCAAATAAATGGCTTTATAACTCAGAAAAAGATGGAGTGATTTCATTCCCAACATTGAATTTGCAGTTTGAAGAACTCATACTCTCATTTGTAACATCTTCTTGGTGTGGCGTTGAACTCATTCCGTCAATCGAATCCCTGAGATTAATTCCGATATTGCGATATGAAGATGGATTTAAATTACCAAGCTGTCCTTGATATAGGATTTCATCGATACATCTCTTTCCAAATAATTGCTGTTCATGTGAAAGTTTTCTGAACAAAACAGCCCATGTTTCACTAAATATAGTTGCTTCATCTTTGTGGGTTTGATTTTGGTCTTGTTTAAGATTCTGATAATTATTAGGTTTATTCAAAAATGTGTTTCTCCTCACAACTGACTTTTTAAATGGTTTTGAACTTTGTGGTTTTACTTTCTAAAAATAAAAATAGAAATAATCATTTAAATATTCACAATTGTATCCAAGAATGTTAACTTTGAACTTACAAAATTTGTTAGAACTGGCTTCCATTCTAGCTCATCAACATCAACATTATCAGCACTTCTTATAGACTGGTCTATTTCTGGTTCCCGTGGCTCTTGATCTTGACCCCGAAGGAAGTCCATTTGATCAAAATACCAAAGTGTTGGAATATATACCTCATCGCCCGTCGCACCAGATTTGATACTTTCTGATACTTTTTTTAATTCCCGACGATAGCAAGTTCTTATTTTGGCTATTTTTTTCTTAAGTTCTTCCATTGTCAATAGAGGATCAACAGCCATCATTGTATTCAACAGCGAATTATAATCTGCTCTTTTGATGTGTTTATTTTTGTAAGCATCACTGTCGACTTCCCACAGTGATGGCAATGCTTTATATTCATCGATTAAAAATCCAACAAACTGTGCATTTATAGATTTATTAGCTGCCATAATTTTTTTTTATTCAGCCACAGTTTGAGATTCGTTTTCCACGATGTTCACGCTGTATACGACCAACCAAAACTAACTGGTAGTTGAAGGTATTCTTTTTGCCTTCGAAGTTGGAACAACTTATACATGCAACACTTGAATGAGAGGAAAAAGATTAATTGTTCAACATTTTCACAACAGAAGCAGTCATACACAGACGAATAAATGGTATCTCTCCTCTTCTCACAATCTTTTCCTACAATATGCACGATGTTTGTGCAACCGAAGCGAAAATAATTTTGGTTGAGTTTGTTCAACCAAGCCAACGAGCCAACATAGGTATGCGTACTACACAAATATATTGATCGATGAGGTGACTGAAGTGAAACTACAAGTTTGGTTGGGCCGACGCAAACGCATTGTGGCACCAAATGTAGAAATTCTTGGAAAAAAATGATGTGAAGATTTTCAAAAAAAAAAATTTGTTTACTAAACCAATAAAAAATAAAATAAGAATCGAATTTTGCATCTTGTTTATGTTGAATCCTCTTGCATTTCCCTGTAAATGTACAGGTATACTGGAAAATTGGTATCGTAAATTTAGTCCGAAAGTTTCAATTACTCATTACACTCCAGACTTGCTAGTAAGAGAACAACAGCGTCTACCTGTACAGTGTGTCCCTTAATTCGTCAACAGTATTTTAGGGAATGTTTCTTGGGCATATTCTAAGGAAAAAAAATTTGTGGGGGGAGTGTGTTAGGTATCTGCTTTTTTTGTGTTTGTTGATATTCAATGCCGTTATCAATTTTTAGCCAAGAACCGAAAAACAAATGCAAAATCTTTCTTAGTTTTTGAGAAATGAAAAATATAGAAACAAAACGTCCTTTTCTAAAAAAAAAAAATACCTATTTAATTATGAATTAAGGCTCTCCCAAACCAACGCGCGAATTCGTAGCGAATCATTCGCAAAGGCGATTTTTTGTTGTTGTGTAGCATTGTGTATCTTTCATATTTTGTATTATTGTGAATGATTTCGCGTCGTCGGCGAATGTTTCGCGTTGGTTTGGGAGAGCCTTTATTATTCGTGAATTGTTTTTAATACAAATATTTTTCTATTTTTTTTTTTTGGGAAAAGTGCTTGTTGCTTTTCTTTTCTTTGTTTCACATAAACTAAGAAAGATTTTTGCATTTGGTTTTCGGTAATTAGCTGTGTTTAGTGAAGAAAAACTGGATCAGAACAGAGCAGAACAGCACAAGTGTGTGAAAACTGTCAGATCAAGAAAGAACAGAAAAGTGCAGCTCTGTATTGACGGAATTGACCGCTGGCTTTCAGCTGGCCAGTTTCAAATTTAAAAATGTTTCAATTGTTATTTGTTTGCATTAATTAACAATTCAAATTTACTGTCAATTCACACTTTTTTATATTCTTTTATGTCTTTTTCTTCATTTTAAGTTCAAAAATATAAGCAAAGTATTTCTGTGATAAATTTTAGCTTAATTATAATAAACAAATCAGCTGTTACTTTGACATTCCTCACTCACTTGCTCCACCTCAAAAGTAGGTGCAGGAAATATTGTTCTTAACTGTTCTGAAAAACGTCATGGAACACAAATTGACAGAATGTAGAACAGTTTGGGGCAAGGTTTTTACTTATGGAACACACAATCTTGTACTTTTCTGTAATTTTGTGTTCGGAACAGATTTATTAAACACATTTATTGACTGAATCGACATTCAAACACGAAAATAGTACACAAATTCACAATGTTTTTAAAGTTTTGATTTTGAAATTTAATTTCTAAAAAACAATTAGCTAAAACAACTTGATTTGAAGAACAAATGAAAGAATGTAAAATAAGCTTTCAGAAACCTTATTGTGTTGTTTTATTTTTAATATATTTTTTTGCATTTAAAGTCAATTTTTCAGAAATTCCAATAACAACTTTCCTCCCATGCAATCCCAAACGTGGTTCAGCTGTCTTAACTTACTGATTTTGGCGAATTTACTGCGTTTTAAGGCCTGGACAAACAGAATGTGATCTTGCAATACAATCAATACTTCACTGAGGAAAAAAGATCGTGGTGAACAAGTTTTGTCGCGCTCTGTTCAGTAAGGCCTTTAAGGTCCAAGTATAACAAAGCGATGAGGATAATCCTAAAATGCAGTTTTTATACGCCGATTAGTGTTATGCTATCATGCTTGAAGTGGCTAAACATAAAACAGAGAATAACCTACAACGCGGCCATCTTTGTATTTAAAGTCAAAAATAAAATGGTTCCCGATTATCTATCTCTTAATTTAAATTATATCCATGAAATTCAAAATTATAACTTGAGATCAAATTACAATTTTAGATTACCTTTTTATAGAGATAATAGAACACAAAACATGGTCATGTATAAAGGTGTTAAACTTTTTAATGAATTGCCAAATAAAAGTAAGAATGAGTCAAATTTTCATGTTTTTAAAAGATTATTGATAAATTTTATTAAAACCAATGTTTAAATTTTTAATGAACTTATGATTTAAACGAATATTTTAATTTATACAAATTCTGTAGAAAAATAGTAAATTATACTAAATAAATGAATACATACATACATATATGAAAACAGTCAAATACATGCTTAAACCAGCGTTGAACCTCAGTTAACTCGTCAAAATCGATAAGCTAAAATTGTTCTTGCTGTTATACCTGTAAATCCCGAAGATTCAAATTTCTTTTTCTCACAAAATTCATTTTGGATCTGTAACAAAAATTGCCAGTTACATAAATAATGGAAGTAAACTTTGGCATTCATGAATGCAAAAAAAAAAGTATATCTTAAAAGCATTTTGGGCGTATGTATGTATGTACATAGGTAAGGTACCTAATTTTTAATTTTCGTTAAACTTTTCACTCTTGCAATATGCCAGATCTAACACAGCAACTATGGCAGTGCTGTGTCTAACCGGAAGTTGGATAGGAATGGAAAGGCAAATTCGCATTTGTACGGCGAATTCAGATTGTTTACATAACACATACAAATGTAAATGCGGCTGAATAAAACTATATATTACAGTTATTTTCAATTTTATAACGTTCTGTGGTGGTTTTGTTTACTTTCATTTCGGTATATACTCTCATAAAGTTTTCACTATCAGTTTTATAATTTCTTTATCATTTTAGTTGGTTTAAAGTTTTAAGATATCCTATTAATTTTAAGAGAAATAAAATGAATATGGATGGGATGGACAAAAGACATCTAAAAAGCCTAAGAAGACGAAGGGCTAAATTAAATAAGAAATTGAAAAAACTTCAAATTGCAAATGCAAATGCTCCTTCGCTTGAGAACTTGGAAATGGATATGGAAGTGGAAGAAGAGTCTTTTGTTCCAGAAAGGCCAACTAGAAATCTCAGCGCAGATGAAATTGAAAATCTAATTCCTCCTTTCAACCCGAATTCCTCCTTGAGTTTGAACTCCGAAGAATGGATCGACGAAGTAGAGAATGTAAGTGCCCTTTGCAATTGGACCGATGAGCTGACAATTTTATATGCTTCCATTCGTCTCGAGGACGAAGCCAAGATTTGGTTTCGTGCGAATCGTTGCGATTGGCAGCAATTCAAATTCAGATTCGTCAGAGAATTTCCAAGTTCTCATCATCGGTCGCAGTTCATCGGTCAGCTGCTAAAACGCCGCAAAGAGGATGCGGAAACTTTTGAGGACTATGCGAACGATGTTGCTCAAATGGCATGGAATTGCAATTTCAATTTGCTAACCACGATCAATTATATAATTTCTGGATTGAGTGACGCAAACATGAGAAATCGGCTGATTGCGTATAACTGCAATTCGATACCTGAGGTGCTGTCGAGGATTCAGACCATAACTTTCAATCAGGAACAGGAAGCAAAATGGAACGATTCCATAACTCAAATAACAAGTGACCCAGAGAGTCGCAATCAAAATTCCCAGAAAGATGAGATAAACAAATCCAACAAACGGAGGTTGGATGAAGAACCTTTTATTCAACCGCCTTTAAAAAGACCTACTTCAACAGCTGGTACTGTTGCTGCCACCTCCAACGCTAGTGCCCCAACTATCGAATACGATAAATGGAGTGATCTTGTCACACCCGTCAAGGTCGCGGACGTATTTTTGAGTGCTTTTGTGGACCTAGCAAGCAAATTTACCACTTTGCAGAAGAGTGAATTTCAAAAACATTCTTGGAAATTGCACCCTTGTAATGTGCAATTGCGCGGCTTTGGCCAAGGATTATCTAGAGTCTTGGGGAAAATTTGCCAAATCTTGGTTGCTGGACAAGTCGAGATGTTGATTGAAATTTTAATCGTAGAGGACGCTGTGCAGAACTACCCTATAATTTTGGGACGTAATTTTCTGCACAACCCCAACGTTTGCTTAATCAAGAATTTCGAGGGACTTGAAATAAATTTCGTCGAATCAAAAACAACACCAAAGAAAAAGAAGAAAAGGTCAAAGAAACGGGGAGGCGTTTTTAAACAACTACAAAATCAAATGAAAGATGACAGCGAACAAGTTGAGGAAGTTGTTAAAGAAGAAAAAACTTTGATTGTTGAAAAAGAAATTATTTTAAGAGTACGTCAAGCAGAGAACAAAGTGACAGTAACTAAAAGGGGCGTAAAAAACTCGGAAAAGAATGAAGGAGCAGGTTCAGTTGATGAAAATGATTTGAAAGAAAAAAGTAAATCCAATTGCAATGATATCGGTGAGACAAATCTGACTCACGAGGAGCGGATCTGGGAAATTTTGAATACCATCGAACGAGATTTTTTGTAAAGACGTAAGATTTTTTTGATCAGATCTAATTTTTGTATCAAATATGTACTAAAAAGTCAGAAAACCTTATTTTATTTATTGCTTTAACTTTAAACAACATTTCACTACATATAAAATGTATAACTGTTTCTTAATGAAAAGTTCTTTAAGTTTGATTTTCAAAATTTGAAATGATAATATTTGATATTTTGAAGGTATTATTTTATTTTTGTTTTAAAACAAGTTCTTAGTTATCTCCCTTATGACATACATATTATGTAGGTACATACTATATTGGTAACTGCTTCTAAATGAAGCTTCTTAAGTACTCAAAGCTCGATTTAAAACTTTGAAATAATAATAATTTATTTTGTAATTTTAATTTATAACAACTTCTTAGTTTTCTCCCCTTATGACTTATGTAATTGTCTTGTTTTTTAGTGTATTTTTATCTTCGCTTAAAAAAATTTACGGAACTACAAAAACAAAAAATACACTTCAAAACAGCCCTAATGAACATTAAATACTTTTATACTTGAAAGTTCCATTTAAAATGTACTTTTTTTTGTGTAAAGCAAGGCAAATATTATCTTACTCAGAAAATTAGCCTTATCACTTATGAAAGTTTCGAAGAAGTGAAATGTACCTAATTTAAACAAAAAAAAAATCTTGAAATAAAAATTATTTTTGTTATCAAATATTTTTGTACGGTTGATTTTTTCTTTTAGAAAATGATAAGGTTTTGTTTAAATTTTCAATCGATTCCTAAAAATTATGAAACAATCAAATTTTGATAACTTATTCATTAGACAATGAATAGTATTAAATCGACAAATAGGCAATTACTTGACGAGCTAGACAATTGGGCCTTGAATTGGTTTTTAGAAAAGAAATACAAAAATATTAAAGCCATGGCTATTTATGTTAATAAAATTAGCTTTATGGTCTGCGTGAGACAAAAGTCCTTGCTTGAATTGTCTAATTGTTCATCGATAAACAAAAGATATTATAAGTCAATCATATAAAATTTAAGTTATTTAAACAGACG
Organism: Dasysyrphus tricinctus; assembly: GCA_963921185.1. NCBI lineage: Eukaryota > Metazoa > Arthropoda > Insecta > Diptera > Syrphidae > Dasysyrphus > Dasysyrphus tricinctus. The sequence goes on along the minus strand of OY992531.1, from coordinate 254,949,704 downwards.
TCATCAGCTGTTTTTGCACAAAGGATTGCAACAACAAACATATACCATATAGCTTTGGATACGGCTTCTAACAATCCCACTTTTGAATACGATGCATTTCTATCGTATTGGAAGTAGAACGATTAACGCAATAAAGACATTAGATTTACTTAAAGCTTCAAGTAAAGATAACCTTATGAAGAAAAGTGTGTGGTTCTTGGGTGTGGAGGTAAAGCGTTTTGTTTTGCAATCTGTGTGTGCCAGCAAATAATAACTGACTTCTGTAGGTTCTATCAAGCATTATGTATGGTAAATAAGACCGTTTTCAAAAATGCATTCGCAGAATGTTCTCTACTAAGCCTAGTTTACAGTTCCCGTGTGCAAAAAAAAAAAACCTACGCAAATATTCTCGCATGTCAAAAATAATTGAGGTGAAAAGCAAAATTAATTTTTGCATGATTAGTTTACAGTTTCATGCAAAAAAAAAACATTGCTGTCATGGAATGTCATGCAAAACAATGGACCGGCAATTGTTTTGCATGCGAAAAAAGTGTGGTGAGTAAAATATATTTTTTTGGATGGTCGGTTTACACTTCAAAAAAAAAAAAAAAATTTCACATCAAGGCTTTATTAGCATGCAAATAGTTTTTGCATCCAAAAATAATTATTTTCCATTTTTAGGCCTATAGTTTATTAATTAAGGGTAAATTAATTACTCAATTGGTGGCTTAGGCCAAGGCAAACGTTTTTTGCCCTGAATATTATTCAATTTGGTGCAGTGAATAGATGGAAAATCGTTTTGAAAATTTTGATATTTTTTTCGCATGGGAACTGTAAACTATGCTTAACGCAAACTGCAAAAGTCACATGTTCAAAAACATCATTTAAGTTGCAACTTTTCTGTAAAAAAAAAATCGAGTTGACGATAAAAAATGAGAGGCAAGAGAGCGTGTTCGTAAACATCAAATGCGATTGCGAGTGATAAGATGATTTTAATCTGCGTCAATAAATGACGATCAAATTGACTTTGATTTGACTTTTTCGAAAACGGCCTAATTTATGAATTTTGTATGAAAAATAATTAAAATCGTGTACCTACATTCCACCGCATGGTCGTCCGTAGGATGAGCCCAGTTTGGTGTTCATTCCGTAACTTGATTATCGCCAAATAATATCGAGCCTAATTGTTTCACCTGAACAACATTCCACCCGGAAAAATGTTCACTTTGTGTTTTTATTGTTTATTTTAAGGCAAGAGAAGTTCAGACGAAGCTCATAATCACCCTTATTACGATAGTCGTTTTACTCAAACGTCAGAAAAACGACAAGGCTCTAGAAACGACAGTTGGTGTTTGAATGAAACTAAGTTAAGCGTCCGCTATTCATTATTCTCACCACTTTTACGGTAGTTGTTTTACTGAAACACCAAATGTCGCTTTTAAAGTCGTGTCGTTTTACTGGCGTTTTAGTTAAACCACTATCGTAATAAGGGTGAATAGCTCTTGAAATTCCGGGCGAACAAACGTTTTGCGGATGAAATATTTTGCGGGTTAAACTCGCAATATGGCTAGTTGTTTTGGCGATAGTAACGCATTTTTTTAACATTACAAATTGATCCCCATAAAAGAGTCCCTCGTGAATGAAAACATATGCATATCTATACCTACGGCTCTAGCACTAAAGAAACTTTTTATCTCCACTTAGAGAGCTATTTTATCAACATTTTATTCTGTAGTAAGGGGCTTTAATATTATAGGACTCTTAATTTCGGAATGTTGACCTTTCTTCAAATAATTTGCTTTGAAATTATTAATAAATGCATAGGTAGTGTTTTAGCAGACATGAAAAGAGTAGGTATGCGGCGAGGCGCGCGTTCGAAAAAGAATTTCAAACATCCTTTCATCTTTGATTTTCTTTCATGCATCAAAATATTATTACTTTAGTCCTCTAGTTACGAATTCACCTATAGCTACATATACATATGTATGTACATAACATACATACATACTTATAAAATTCTATCTTGCGCTGGATCAAGATGCAAATTCTTATAACAACACAACAATCATACTTAGCTTGTTTTCATCATGAGCATGGCTGACTGCCATATACCATAAAGTGAATAGAAGGAACCAAGCGCATGAACTCTCTTATCAAACGATTCGACTAGAACTTGCAATTTTCGTGTAATCTGATACTTTCCCGGAAATCCGGTTGACAATCGCAAAAGCAAAGCAAACCCACCCAACAACCACCCACCTGCACTTTGTTATCTTTGTTCATTTAATTTCCTTTGTTGTTGCCACTAGAAACGTGTAACGATGATGTTGCTGTGCGCTCGCTGTCCTTATTGTTGCCTGTTACTGACTTTCAAATTGTAGTGCATAGTTGTGCATTCTTGAAAATAATATTCTTTGAAATTCGCATTTTTTCTTGTTTCCATTTTGTATTTTTTTATGATTCTTTCATTTTCATAATCAGAAACACGTTAGAAAAAAATTACAATTTTTTTTTAAGATACATACATAGGTACAATAATGTACGTGCACAGGGATTCACCTATAAGTTTTAAATTACTTATGGGAAACTTGTTGGCTCTCATAAGCGTGTAAACGAGATGAAGGACGAACAGTCAGAGTGCTCTTCTTTAAAAAGTTTCTCCGTTGATTGCAAACGACGAAATCATAATTTTATAAGGCTAGAGGACAGCGTCATAATGTTGTCGCACTTGGTTAGGAAGTCAGTTATCAGAAGGAAAAATGCAACAGAAGAAAATAAAAATAAAATAAAACATTCGAAAACGATGGAAATGGAAACATTAAACGGAAGTCTCTGGGCACGGGGCAAATAAGGAAGAAGCAACGGAAGCGAATTTATCAAAGATTAAAACTAATAATAAGTTTAGAGTAGATTCGGCTGCTCGCCGAGGTGCTCAGCTGTGCAAAAATGGTAATTCAAACTACCAACTAGACCAATGCAAGGACGGTCACAATCATCAAGGAGTAGAAAATGTTATTTAAAGTTCCAAGGATAAGAACCGGAAGAAACGGCGAAACGGTGTCTCTTTGTAGGGCGGATGTAAAAGTCGGAACTGTTTGTGTGTATCCAAAGTTGCATGCTTGATGATTTTGTTCTAAGGACCAGCGAGATGAAGGGTTTTTGGAGTGGGTGTGAAATGGTTTTATTTTTTTTTTAGAAAATTCTAAATGGTATAATAATTTTGTAGTTCACCAAGTTATGAGTGTTTCTGACCACATTAACTGATTCAGCTGAGTTTGAGAAATTGACGAAAAAGATGAGCATTCTATTAATTAACAAAAGTAAATCTGTAAAAGGCATGTGATATCAGAATAATTCTTTTGATAAAATTGTTCTTGTTCTATTATAGAGCAAGTCAGTCTATGCGTTTGTGCTTCTGTGCTCCAATGGTAGATCAAAAAGGAGCCTATTGGGTGAAAAGACTTGTTTCAAATTTGGTTCAGAATGCTGTTATATGATTCGGTATAGGGGATACTATAAATTTTATTGTAGCTCTTCTAGAACGGATAGCAGCAATACAACAATTTGAGTTCTAGGTAAAAAAATGTATTAGTTGAACTTATGTAGAACCTCGTGGCATGATGGTTAGTGCGTAGGACTGTCATGCCGAAGGTATGGGTTCGATACCCAGCCGTGCCACCTAAAAACAGATATATTTTATTCGAGGTACTGCCTCTTGCGAGGAACTGACAAATCATCCCAGTGTATACTTGTCATGAAAAAGTGCTTCTCATTTAGCCGTTCGGAATCGGCAAAAAACTGTAGGTCCTGTTGGATTTTATCAAAAGGAATTCAACACTTTTAAATAAAATAACTTTTTGATTCGTAGTAATAATTTGGCGCGTCTAGCCAGGATCTTTATTTAAACATGAATGAAGAAAAAGAATAGAGAAAAAGAGAAAGCTAGTTAATAATAAGAAAAAGAGGAAGATATAATGAAGATACAAATGTATTTAACCCGTGCTGCCAATGTATTTTATTGATAGTAACAACAGGTCCCCTCCATCCCTGCCAACAACACGCACACAGAAAAGGTTGAGAGTTGTATGTCACTAGGCCCTGGTTCTCCACGAGCTGTTGCGCCACCCAATTTATTTTTTTTATTAGTTGAACTGAACTTAATACAAATTGCGTATGAAAAGCCTCTTCATTAGCCACTGACGAGTCCAACTAACCATTAAAAGCTCAAGACTCAATTATCAATTTCAATTTTTTTCAAAAAAGGTTCCAGCGATTTTGATTCTAAGTAATTGTAATAAAACTGCATTTCTGGTTGTTGGCGAAAAATTCAAGTAACAGAAATAGTAGAAGATTAACGCTGAAATAAATAACTGCCATTGCCCGATGGCATGATATACACATACCTACCTATGTTGTCTTAAAAATACATCCACCCAACACAAATAATCCATTTCAACCAAAATACTTAATTTAAAATAAATCCACACAAAAAGTTGTTATAAAGTTATATCGATATGTATTTAGGTTGTGACTTATCGAATTTCAACTTCGATATTTCAACTGCACTACTCTACTCGTATTATTTGTTATCCTCTCTATACGTAATATATTTCATAGGTATGTTCGATTGCACTTTCCTATCACTACTTTTAACTTAAACAAAAAAAATACTTCTCTCTAACTTCTGTCCCATATTGAAGTTAGTTTTCTGTTCATTCTGTGTTTTAAAAGTGACAACAAATTAAACTTTTTCAATTGATTTTATATCGTCTGAACTTCTCTAGCCTTTAAAAATCTAACATAAAACAAAAAAAAAAAAAAAAAACGAGATAAAAAGTTTACTACTATTTTTTCTTCTTTGATTTTGACAAAAATGCTAAAGTGAGCTCTTTTTCTAGTTGGTATAAGAACTATGTGGAAAGTTCAATTCAATAAAGGTTTTTTTTTTGTTCATTTTGTACAAATGATTTAAAGCTTTACTTTCGGTTGATATCACCAAAATAGTGAGCATCCTCTTTTTCACCATGAAATAAAATAAAATGAAAGGCTTTTGCATAAAGTTACTGAATTGTCGTATTATAAAATAAGTTGAAATTTATATCCAGAGTTTCTCAAACAGAAAAAAAAGAAGAAGTAGGAGTAGAAGAAGCAGTATCGATGTGCAGTCATGTTAAGAGAAGAGTCAACTTAAAATAAGCTTATTGTAGTGGCGATAACTTTCAAACTTTGTCATTGAAATATTTTTAGGAAGTTTACTCAAGCAATTAGACAGAAGATGGTTGGGCATATGACTTTTAAGTCAAGACAGAAGTTAAATTATGTCATAGTAGGTGTACGTACATAGAAACCCTAAAAATGGTTAATATTTTATAGAGTTTTTGTTTGTTAAAGTGCATACTTCATCATGTCATAATGTGGAAATTGCTTAACTTCCATTTATGTTGTGTTATAGGCACAAAATTGTTTTTTTTTTTAAAGCCTGTACTGGAACGCACGTCCGTGCTTTGAAAACCACACATATTTATGTATATTTATGTACATATGTAGGTGCACGATGTTTGTATGCAGTATATGGCAAGTTATGCACTCGTAAACAAAAATCGAACTCGAGATTTTGATCAACCTAACCTATTTCGATGAAGGATAGACAAAAAAGTGGGGCTCACATTTCTGTCTGTCAGTCCGTTGAGCTACAGCCTAAAGGGGTAGGAAGCATTTTTTGATTTTCGATTATGTTGAAAACTACATGTATAGTATGTCAAAAAAGTAATTTTCTGGATTTTCACAAAAATTACAAATTTGTTTTGAAAACTTACCCATATATTTTTTTTTTGAAAATTCGATATCTCAAAAACAGGTTGACATTTGTTTTGAAATTTTATTTTTATATGCACAAAAACTTTGAACAGAGACTTGTTGAAAATTGTTTAAGCTACCGACTTTCCCTTGTACTTTGATGAAATTTACGAATAATTTTGTTTTCGAGACATTTAAAAAAAACTCAAAAAATGCATTTTTGCATTTTTTTTCCATTTTGCGTCACGAAATACCTTAGATTCGGATTCAGCACCCCCAAAAACATCAACCGGGAATAAAATCAACACAACCCCACAATTTGCTAAGAAAATCTCATTACTCCAACTATCCAAAGGTCGAACGAATTATGGTATCAAAACGGCTGACGGCGCACTTCGGCGCTAATATTTGTGTCACCTAGTGAGGTTGGTCTTGGCAGCCACTTCTTACTTACCTACTTTTCTAAATAAGGAGATGTGCGGGAGATTTTTTTTTTTAAATTTAAAACACTGTTCTATAGCATTTATACGCCAAAAGTATACATAACGTATCTACCTTTAAAAAATGTTATCAATATAAAGGACCTTATCCTTTACGATTTGTATTGACTTTTGCTTCAAAACAATGTAGGTGCCTACTTTTGAAATCAAGTTCCCTTAAAAAGCTTATACCTAGACCAAAGAACATCCACACACCCGGAGAAAATTCAAAAAAGATAATAAGAAACAACTCCAACGTACGATTACGTCTACTTTATCAAGAATAAACAAATTTCTATGGAGTACGAGTAGGATGTGACAGCACTGCCGATCCTTAGGGGAACTAATTGAAAATGTCGACTTTAAACTTATCCACACAATATTGATTCGGCAAGCAAAATACTATTAAACCAAAATCCACTCTTTCTCATTAAAACCTTAACATGATGACCGAAACTCCTTGCCAATATTTGGTTTTATACATTCATTCATATATGCATATAGCTTAGCTTTATATTCATTTTCAAGACCGTCAGATGCACAATGCCAAAGAAATTATTACAAAAGTACAACTTTTGGCTAAACTCAATTTTGAGATATGAAACTGCAAAACAGATGATTGCTGAAAATTGCGTCGTCACATCCAGAGAATGTCATTGGGTCCTCATCGTCATCGTTGTCGTCATTGTCCTTTTGTCGTCCTCGTCATATACATACATACATATATGTATTGGGGATAAACTCGGTTGCATGTTCAGGAGTCGGAGAGGACGAAAGAAATGGGGATGTGGTGGGATTAGCTTGTTTCGTCGGCTGGTCTCAGTCTGGGTTTGTTGTTTTTTGCTGTCGACGTCACCGACCGATGTTAGCAATTTAACTTTTTTCGCATATGTATACATATTTTTTGAAATATGAAAAATTCTGGCAGTCACAACTTTTATACAACTTGCCAACAGGTAAAATCTGCATATATGGTGATGACGACGAGCAAAAAACCCTTTTTACTGTTATATGGTAATGCAATTTAGAAATTGGGAACATACGAAATGAATTCGAAATTGGTTGTACATTTTGTACAAGTTCTATAGTGACACAGTACAGATTGCTGGTTGTTGTTCGTATTTCATTCAAAATCTACTCAATCAAGTCTTTATTTAGTATTTCCACTAATTGAGTTTGAAGGCTATGGGCTCTGCGGTGCATAAACAATTAAGTTCTTGGAAATAGAAGAGAGTGGTTTTTGTATACAAAAAGAAAATGCTTATCTAGTACCTGTGTTTTTTGGTGGAAATAGTAAGAAAATAGCAGAGTGAGAGTACCTTTTCTTGAAAACAAGGATAGGTGGCAAGAAAGCACGTTTTCTAAGAAAGGTTAATTATTTTTTAAATATTAAAGGTTAATGTAAGGGTAGGAAAATGTAATTAAGAGCTTTGTTATAAGTCAAATCACGTAAGGTGTGTTAAAGTCTTTTTATAAATTAATTTTGATACATATAAACTCTTAAGGCCTTTGGATATTATTTGATATCTTGTAAGGTAAAAAGGTCCAAACCAAAATTAAATGAAACGGACTTCAAACTGGATGTTTAATTATCTTCTTAGAAATTTAGTGTGAGGTTAAATAAGCATATAGAACATACTTGGGATGCATGAGTACCGGAGAGGAAGAACTTTAATAAGATACAAAGTCTTCCGTGTACGTTGTGCGTTTTTGGCCGTAGGCGGAACAACGAAGGTTTAAATTAATGCACTGAAGACGAATATTGAAGAAATTCAAAGCCCATTTTTGTAGTGGTATAATGGTTAGTGCGTTGGACTGTCATACCGATGGTATGAGTTCGAATCCCAGCCGTACCACCTAAATACAGAAATGTTTTATCCAAGGGTCTGACAAATCATCTAAGAGTAAAGCTAGAACTATAATGCTCGGAGGGGCACTTAAGTGGTCGGAAGAAAACAAGCGAATACACGGAAAGCATATAACGCGGCTATAATTGCGGAGTGGAAGGTTTCGTCAAGTTTCGTTCAACTTTGGTTACTTAAGTAAAACTGACATTTGGTGAAATAGGACAGCCAAAAAGAGAAAGACGATAGTTACATTATGGGTGTGTTCCCCTTTTCTCGATACGGAAAGCTACTTTTCGTTGGTTTTTGACATTAGCTTCAGTGCCCTTCCGACTAGTATAGTTATAGACTATATAGTTTATAACTTAAACTAGTCATAAATAAGTGTTTGTCATCTAGCCGTTCGGACTCGGTAAAAAACTGTAGGTCCCCTTCATTCCAGCCAACAACACGCACACAAAAATGGTTGAGAGTTGCAAGTCACTAGGCCCTGGCTCTCCACGAGCTGTTACGCCACCCAATTTATTTATTTAAGTCACATTTTTGGAAAGCTTATAGTCTGGTTAGGAAACCGCATCCCGTGCGTTTTTTGGCGGATACCGTTTTTATGACTGCAATTCATTTCTTACACATTAGGGATGAAATTAAGCTTGAAAGTTATTTTTGTAATCATGCCGCTTGGACGCCGTTTTGAAAAATGGCGCCCAATCTGCTGTCCAGCCAGGAAACCAAAATCCTTGCACGTTTTATGGGGAAGCTAAGGATGTAATTTAGCCTGAGAGTCATTTTCGTATTCCTGTTGCTTGGACGCCGTTTTCAAAACTGGCGCCCAATCTGTGGAAAATGGTAAATTAAACAAAATCTCGTAAATGACTTGGAAAATCTCCATGATATAAATAACGATTTATATCTTAAAAGAAAGGTTTTGAGGAGACGCACCTTTGGGTAAGGTGTCAGTGTTGCAACTTTTCGGAAACATAAATAAATTGGGTGGCGCAACAGCTCGTGGAGAACCCGGGCCTAGTGACTTACAACTCTCAACCATTCCTGTGTGCGTGTTGTTGGCAGGAATGGAGGGGACCTACAGTTTCTTTCCGAGTCCGAACGGCTAGATGAGAAGCACCTTTTCATGAGAAGTATACTCTACTCTTGGAGGATTTGTCAGTTCCTCGCAAGAGGCAGTACCTTGAATAAAATATTTCTGTTTTCTTAGGTGGCACGGCTGGGAATCGAACCCACACCTTTGGCATGACAGTCCTACGCACTAACCAACATTCCACGAGGTACTGCTTTTCGGAAACATACTTTTTTATATCAAAGGGTGGGACTTCCACTTTTTTGGTAAGTTTTAATATTTTGAACATAGACAAAATTGCGGAAACGCCTCCAGATGCCAAAAGCGTAGTAAAAAAATAACGGAACATAGATATTGTTATAGAAAGGTGTTGAGTAGCAGCAACTTCGGTTAGGTTTCAGTGCCATTTTCAGGGAACATACTATTTTGTATGTAAAATGGTGGAATTTAAACTTTTTTGGTACTATTTAATATTATTAATATGAAAAAATGCGGGAACGTCACCATTCTCCAAAAGTGTCTTGGAAAAATAACGTGTGATGTCTTAAAAGGTAGGCGAGAAGAAGTTACTTCGGTTAAAATTTCGGTTTTGCTAATTTTGGGGAACAAAATTTTTTTGATTTCCACTTTTTTGGTAATTTTTAATATTTATAACATAAGAAAAGTTGCGGAAATAACTTCAGATGCCAAACGCATGTGGGGAAAAAAGTTGCAAGTTTTTTCGTGTTCAAAATATAAAAAAATTACAAAAACATGGAAATGTCACCCTTGGACAAAAAAGGATGGCAGCACTAACATTTTCACCTAAAGCGATTGTACTCAAAACCTATCCTTTAAGACGTTATTTTCTCAATATGCGTTTGGCATCTGGAGGCCTTTCCGAAACTTATTTCATGTTCAAAATATTTAAAGATACTAAAATGTCAAACATTTTGAAATACAAAAAAGTATGTTTCTGTAAAGTGGCAACATTGACATCAACACATATTTTTTAAAATATAATTTTTATTTCCCAATACGCGTTTGACATTTAGAGGTGTTCCGTAACTTTTTTCATGTTTAAAATATTAAAAATGATCAAAAAAGTGGAGGTTCCACCCATTGACATAAAACAAAGTTTGTTCCCGAAAAGTGGCAACACTTCAATTTTACCCGAAGGTGCGTCTCCTCAAAACCTTTCTTTTAAAACATAAATCGTTATTTATATCATGGACATTTTCCAAGTAATTTACAAGTTTTTGTTTAATTTAGCATTTTCCACAGATTGGGCGCCATTTTTGAAAATGGCGTCCAAGCAACAGGATTACGAAAACGAATCCCAATCTAAATTACATACTTGGCATGTCAAAATAAATGTTGAAATATAAAAATACGGTCCTTCCCCACAAAAAGTGCAGGGATTTCGGTTTCCTGGGTGTACAACAGATTTTGTGCTATTTTTTAAAACTGCGCCTAAGTGATAGGATTACGAAAATGACTTCGAAGAAATGAATTCCAGTCATAAAAAAAGATCCCCGCCAAAAAACGCACGGGATTCTGTTTCCTGGCCGTATTAAAATATGATGAGTACGTCTTATTACAGTATTAGACGATTCAGAACTTCATAATAGAAAAACAATGAAATATTCTGACTTCTGAACACGTGTAGAGATAGCAATATTTTTGTTTTATTGGGCATATGGCAGGCTAACATTTAAAAATAACTTTTGGTGTTTTCGACGTAAAAAAAGCTGACATATTCCAACCATAAACAATGCTAAATTGTACATAAAATTTTGTAACGCATCAGTGAATCATTAAGTTGAGGACATTATTAATGAAGACGATATTATTGGAAGTAGATTTTCGTAAAAATGATGATAAACAAAATTGAAAATGTCATAAAGCCAAATTTAAATTTTTACCGTTCTATATTACCACAGTCTTATGTCAAAGCACCTATTTTATGGTAATTTGACATTAAATTGCACTCTTTTACAACTTCCCTAATGATTTTCCAAAGAATCTAATAATGATTTTATATAGCCTATTTTTTTTAAAGAAACCTGAAAGAAACACCTTGAATTTATTATATAAATTATTATAGATAAAAGTATAAAATTTGGTCATAAATAAATTATTGCAGCAATAATACCTATACTCAGAGATTTTGTGATCGATCAACATCATCAATCAGTAACAAAATCATATAACCATTGTACATATTCCTATAAAAATAAAATTTTTGTTAACAAAAAGTTGATCATTCTAATAATAATGGTGCAGGAAAAAAAAAAATTGAACGGAAAAGTCACAGAAAGTAAAAAGTTTATTACCGACATTCACAGACATCAAGCTCATAAAAGCAAGACAGAGCACCCAATTACCGAACAAAAATATGAATTGAGTTCCCATTTACAGCCATTTTAAAAACGAATTGGCATTCGTGCTTTTGGTGCCAAAGCCAAACCAAGCCAGTGTCCCGCAGCAGCAGTTCTCGGTTCTATGATGGCAACCCAAGACAGCATGGCACGTTCATAGTAATATGACATTTATGACAGTTCCCAGAGTGTAACAATCAACTTCCGACTGTCATTAAATTACTGTCGCCAGCCACTGACAACTACTACTACTACAATCGTCATGCCGCCAGTATGTGGCGAGGGTGCTTTTGCTCTTTGTTCTTCCCTTTCACAAGAAGTCCTTCTTGTAAAAATGCATTTTTTAAAATCCTTGAGACGTAACATACATATATGAGAAAGGATCGAAGAGGAAGTAGAAGAGCAAAGGACTTTTTGCTACAACAATGTTAGCAGCGCGTAAAATGTTCATCGTAAAGACTCAAAAATTCCATTCCGCTCCAGCAAGAGAACCTTACCTATGTATATAAGTAATATAGCTTTCTTCTTGTGAATTCCATTGCGTGTGTATGGCGGATGTAAAATCTACCGATATGTGACAGGATGTGGAAGGAAGGATGCTGAATGCTGCTGACTCTGGCAATGAGCTCACGGAATGCACATTAAAAGTCATAAAAAGCAAGAAGCGACAAAGCGAATAGCAAACTTATACTGTCGATGATGTAAATTTGTATACATAGATGTGACATTTGGGGTACACAAGTCAACAAATAGAATCAACGAAAATTATAAATCGACAAAAGATATACAGTAATGTTACACATAGTAGTTTTGGAAATTTTTGTGAGATTTTCTAAGCATACGATAGCAGGCATATTTCAGAAATCTATAAAGTTTATACCTTACTTTCTTTGTTGTAGTGGAGAAGGGGGCAAATAGGATAGTGGCGTAGAAAGTTCCAAATAAATTTTCTGGCTAAGTTTTAAACTCTCTTATTTCCACTAGCAAGATTATTTTTTGGAGAAAGTGGCTTCGGAATTTTAGCACCTCGTTCTTGTGATATTCAAAAAAAAAGTATGTCATCTAATAGGCCAGTAATTGGTCAATAAAGGTCAACTAGTTTCAGAAATGGGTTAGCCATAGACAATTTGAATCAATGGTTTAAAATGTTCAAGGTTACGAGCAATTTTTGGCACCACATTTTTGGGATAGGTATTTGCTAAAAAAAAGTGTACCGTCTGAAATGTCACTAAATCATTTTAAATGGTCTAGTTCAGTAATTCGGGTGAGGATAACATATCATTTTTATGAATTTTTAAAGTTTTTCAAGGTCATAGTGATTTTTGATGCATTATGCTGTGTAGGTAAAAGTATATCATCTGAAAGGCCAATTTGATAGATTTTTGAACTGAAGATTCTTTAGCTGACCAGGAAGGCAAGAGTGTAAACTTTTTGACATCCGCCTTTTACGCCCACTTTTCCTATATTTGAGTTGTTTCCTTAGATAATAATAGATAATTATTTTTCGGATTAGCCGCGTTATAAAAGTTTAAAGAGTTTCCCGGTGACCACACTCAATGCAATTTGATGCGAAACGTTCCGGGTGAGTACCAAAGTGCACTCTTTAAACTTTTATAACGTGGCTAATCCGAAAAATAATTATTTATTATGTCTATTAACAACCGCGAAAGCCTAAAAAGTTATATAAGAAAAAGAAGAATATTATTTTTAATTTTCTTCAAAATCATAGTTATATTGTTTAGGTTAGATTAAACGGTCAACATTAATGGTCAACGCAGCTCCTTAATGTCGTCAGAAAAATCTATTGACGACTGCCAACGTAGACCTTGTCAACGCATGAAATTTTGACGATCACACGAATGACGGCACTCGGCCAACGTGTTCCCAAAATATGTTGACGTGTTATATGTGCCAACTCGATTGGAACCCTTTGGTGTCAACGTATTGACGTGTGAAAAATTGACGATTACATGACTTGAGCACATTCGAACACTATGAACGTTGACGCAGCGTTGATAAGAGCAAAATTGAATCATTTTTAACGTTGACGATCACACGACATTGAGCCTGATTACACGGTTCGTTTTTTCGTTTGTTTCATCGTTCGTCTTTATAGTAGGTACGTACCTTCGTGATTACACACAGTGAAAAAAGTCCAGTCGTGATTTTGACGTTCAAAAAATTTGATGTTAATTTTTTGGAAAATAGACAGAAATTATAATTGAAAATATTTTTAAATCACTTCTTGTTCAAATGTATACCTATTTAGTCATGAAAAACAATGTTTAATATCATTATGTCTGTTCGTGTACTTCCGAAAACTATGAATTTTATTTTTTTTTATATGAGCTTTGACAGAACTTTGGGCTAAATTCGTAGATATTAGTAGTTTTGGGAGGTACGCGAACAGACATATTATTTAAAGTTTATAAGCTTCCCCAACCTCTTCTCTTTTGTCAAATCATAAACGTTCAACCGGAAAAAATCTTAAAATTTTCATACGTGCTCTCGATACTTCATTCCCCCTACATTTCTACACCCCTCACTCAATGTGTCAAAAAGACGAAACACGAAACGACCGAAAAAGCGAATCGTGTAATCATTCTCATTGGCTGTAGTGTGATCGGACAATACAATGCGGATGAATTAAAAATCCTGTAAAAAATCAGAAATTTTTCCTTATGTCTGTTCGCTTTGTCAGAGCTCATATACAAAAAATAAAATTCGTAGTTTTCGGAAGCACACGAACAGACATCTTATTGCTCCAGAAAGAAGTTATTTTAGAGCAACTGGACATCTAGATCGAATTACACGTTTTCTGTTAACATAGTTTGTCTTCGATCTGTCAGCCATCAACTGTCAAATTCCATTGAGGCTACGATGCTGATGGATTTGAAAACCGCTGAAAATCTGAAATTTTTTATGTTTCTTTACTGACATTTGGATCGAAATATAATTTTGCCGTCAAAATATAGTTTGTCTTGACCACACCAGTTTGTCTTTTAATGTCTGTACCTCTAATTTCTTTAAAATCAAAATCACTTGCTCCGAGTTGGTATGACAGTGAGGTGCGGAGGTTAAAAAACCGCAGGAATAAACTGTGGTTCAAATACAAACAAACTGAATTTGAAAGTGATTTTAAAAATTATTGTGAAGCCAGAGATGTTTTCAATAGAGAGAGAGGCCATATCCTTCCGCTTTTGATCATAACAATATCTCACACCATGATCCCCGTACCATAATACAACTTTTTTCAGACTTTTTTCAAAGCGCTTATATCTGTGATTCTTCCAACTGTGATAACTTACCGAACTGTGATACTTCAAACTGTGATCTTGACGAAAATGATCAATTATTTGATCACTTGAAATCTTATTCTCACTTGACGGATATAAATTTCAACATAAGTACTGACGATATTATGAAATTTATATCTAACTTAGAAGATAACGACACATCTGGTCCAGATGGGATACCAGCTTCTGTTTTGAAAAATTGTGTTAGTCATTTGTCGACGCCACTTGCTGTTCTTTTTAACTCTTCACTAACTTGTGTAAGTTTCCCCATGCTTGGAAGCAATCTTTCATAATTCCTTTACATAAAAAAGGAAGGAAAGATAAAATTGATAATTATCGCCCAATTGCTAAGCTGTCGGCTATTCCGAAACTATTCGAAGCAATTATCTGCAAAACATTAAGCTTCTATATAAAATCGGTAATCGTTCCTAATCAACATGGTTTCTCAAAGGGCCGTTCGACTGTCACTTTTCTTGTAGAACTAGTAGAGTCTTGTATAGATTCATTTAAAAACAAAAAACAAACAGATTGTATTTTGACAGACTTTAGTAAGGCGTTCGACAAACTTTCACACCAAGTTTTGCTACAAAAATTCTGCAAACTTGGGTTTAATATTAAATTTATTGCTTGGCTGAAATCATATTTGCTTGATAGATCGTATTCCGTGAATTTTAGTGGCTATCATTCAAAAAGTTTTATAGTCAATTCTGGAGTTCCCCAGGGCAGCCATTTGGGTCCAATTCTTTTTATAGTTATTATTCATCAATGATCTACCATCAATTTTTAAGTACTCAAATTGTCTTATCTATGCTGATGATGTTACCATTTTTAAAACTATTTCCAATAGTATTGATTGTGAAAAGCTCCAACTTGATTTAAATGCTTTTTATAACTGGTGTTTGCATCATAATCTGTTGTTGAATATCGACAAGTGTAAGGTTATAAATTTTACACGAAAAAAATCTATTTTACCTTTTGATTATAATTTTAATAGCGTTTATCTGCTAAATGTAAATGAAGTATCTGTCCTTGGTGTTTTGTTTGATAAAAAACTTGAATTCACGCATCACATTAATATGATATGCAACAAGGCCAATTCAATATTAGGTTGGATTAAAAGGGAATCACGCCAGTTCTCTGACCCTTACGTAATAAAACAATTGTTTATCTCATTTGTTAGACCCATCATGGAGTATGCTTGCCAAGTTTGGTCTCCTTATTACAGCTGCCATAAAATAAGAATAGCAAAGATTCAGAAAAGGTTCTTGAGATTTTCTCTCAGAGGCTTAGGCTGGCAGAACCCTTTAAATCTTCCTTCATATAATAACCGGCTCAAACTTATTGATCTACCTAGTCTTGAGAGTAGACGTTCTTATTTGTGTTTTGTTTTTATTGTTAAACTTATTGATGGTCATATTGACGCTTGGAACCTTTTGTCTCGCGTCAACTTTAATGTTTCAAAACGTAATTTGAGAGTTTTTCCCAATCCTTTATATATAACCCACTATCGTACCAACTACGAGCGGAGTTCACCTTTAAATAATATGTTCAAATTGTTTAGGCAAATCATAATTTATTAATTAATTCTTTTGATTAATCAAATATTAACTTTAAAAGAACATTCTATAATTTATAGTTTCAACTAAACTCTAAGAAACAAACTGTACGCTAGATTAATTAGCTTGATTAAATAAATAATCTTCCATCTACCAAGCCAATAACTGTCAAATTCCATTAAAGAATGGCTACGATGTCGATGGATGAAAAAAAACTCTACAAAATCTGAAATGTTTAAAGTTTCTTTACTGCTCTGGAAAAAAAGTTATTTAAGGGAAATTGGGTGACATTTGGATCGAAATGTACTTTTTCTGTCATCTGGCGAGCTATCAAAAAAATGCAAAATATTTGAAATAGTCGACGCAAGCTACGTTGAATTGGCAGAAAATCATCGCATTGACCTTTAAATTCAGGTCAACAAGAGTGCCAAAACAGCTGTCAGCTCAGGGACAGTATTCTACGTTGACGATCACACAACAAGACAACTTTGGGACAGAATTTGACGTCACTTTGATGTCAGAGAGTTCATTTGACCATTTTCGTTGACCGTCAAATCGTAGCTTAAGTCTCTAGACCGATGAAACAACTTTCCTTTTAAATTTGTACTTTAATTCTACACTGAAAATATTATGATTATGGACTCTGGAGACGCTCGAACATGGTGCTAGTGAACATGGTTCGAGTGAGTTGATTTTATTTGTCTGCGGGCTGGTTCAAGTACCAATAGTTTGGTGTCACTAAACCAATAATTTGGTCTCAAGGGCCCTGGAGACGCTCGAACTTGGTGCGAGTGAACATAGTTCAAATAAACTCCGCAGACACTGAAACAAAGCAGAAATCAAACTACTCGAACTTCATTATTTTTACGACTTATATGTCATTCACAATATTCACTGTCACATTTATTTAATTTTTATTCAGGTTGTTTGACATTTTTCTTTTTATTTTTAATATTGAAAGTCAAAATTAAACCGAAATGTTCGAGTAAACATACGAAACTGGTCCGCAAACAGTCGAATCTGGTACGACGAACGATTAGCCCCGCCCTCGAACATCGAAAAATATTAAAATCCTTTTGATTTTGGTGAGACCAAATTTTTGTTTAGTGACACCAAATAATTGGTACTCGAACCAGCCCGCAGACAAGTAAAATCAACTCGAACATAGTACTCGAACCATGTTCAGTCGCACCATGTTCGAGCGTCTCCAGAGCCCTAGGCATGTTCAGTAAAATGACACCTCAGAGAGTTCAGCAATTTCAGTCTCGCGAACTGGATTCCTCAGCAAAATTTATCAGTTTTGCTGTCAAATTACCGAGGAAAAAAATATTGCATCCGCTTGCTCACTTTTTGACGGAGTCAAATTTGCTGAGATTTCCGAGAACTCATTTTCCTGAACATACCTTTTAATTTAAGAAATAAATTACTTCCATCAATACCGTCGAAAATTATATTTCAGATTTTTTGTTAATGTGTGTCAAAGTGACAATTGAGTCCAAAGATCTCAATCTCAGAAGGACAATACCTTCCAATTGAGACATAACTAATTTCTAATAAATAATAAGGTGAGGTACCAAAAAAGTCCAATAAAGCAGTATGGAAAAATACTGAATTTTTCGGCATCTTTGTCAGGAGTTCAATGGCAGCCAATACATCTCTAAAGCACAATATGCCAAAGTCAATGAACTCAATATCATAACTATCATATATTATTTTTTTTTTTATTATACAAAAGACTAACTGTCTGAAACGGATGTATCCATGGAATACTTTGAGGGCTTTTATAATGGGAAACATTTATGTACATATGTCTTCATCAAATACTCCATCGATTTTAATCCGTATTTCCGTTTCCTATTTACTGGTGTAACAACACTGGATCAAGGATACAAGTTGTCAATATATCCAACTATAGTGTCGTAAAAAAACATTAATAGGTATACCAACGGCCAACATATACCTTCATACATATAGATACCGCAATATAAGAAGACCCAGGTATAATAAATTTTTGTGTGGACATCACAAAGTGTAGTCTGATTTACGGACAACTTTGTCCTCGACAACTTTACAATTTATACTTTATACATGTTGTATGAAAGGACACCTCAGACCTCACCTCACACTTCCTCTCACCAAAGTGTATCATCGTCGTCGTCGTCGTTGGTCTTCAACATCGCCATTAAACGAAGAAAAAATAACAGCCGTTCTAAGTCAAGGACGAAGCATGTTCCGTGTGTGTGATGCCCCAGTGCATCTCCTTAGGCGTTTTTCCGTCAAGGATATTTCTAGCACTTATTCCTGCACACCCACATTTCCTTCCTCACCTCAATAGCGTATATCACTTGACACAATTTATTTTGTGCCTCCGCATATGTATACAGGTACGTACACACACCGGAATGCTTGTTGCACTGAGACATTTTAATGGAATATCCGCTTTCTAACGTTAGGTGCTTGTTTTGTCGTTGCTTTTCATATTCCTGCGCATCCGAAAGTGCACACACATGTTTGTGAAGGTTGGAATTATTGTATATGTCGTTAGTGCGAGTGTGTCATAATGTTGTGTGTTATATCTGTTGGCTACCGCACAAGATCAAGGAATAAACGCGCGGACAAAAGGAAAATGTTGTAATGGACCTTTGTGGGTGACATAAAGCGAAGGATAAAGTGGGCATAATGGCGAAATATCCTTGACAGTAAAAGTCATGCTTTGTTTTTCTGTGTAGGGCCTGTCACTTTGACAGACAGGTAAACTCTGAATGAAAAGCGGATAAATTAAAACGTTTTGCTTCTTAAACAATGGCGATATAAATAAAATGGCTATGATGATTCCACGAAAAGGTTGTGAGGGAACAGGGCGATACTCTGACTATTCATCAGTGTTAACAAAGGCGATGAAATGATTGCTCTGTTGACGCATTTGGAGTTGGTATTGGTATGTTTACCAACGACTAGTTTATGTTGAGTGAGTACTGAACTGACCTACCTAAAGAGTTCATTGAGTGAATAAATTGTGGGTGATAGGTGTGGAAGTGGATGCTATTTGTTTGATTCATGCGCACTACAAGATGAATAGTGGATGACTGTGGGGAACTACATGGAGAAAAAGGAAATTGTTGATAAAGGAGAACTTGTGGATTATTGTGAATGAACTTGTTAGTTCATTCTATAAATGCATTTTCATCATGTGCCCAACTGTCCTATTTCTGGTAATGGTCTAGTTTTATAGCCCACATTGCAACAAGTTGTATTGAATTTTAAATAAGCATTAAAGGAAATTCATTTTCACTACACAACTATCTTAACCAAAATACAAAGATTGAAAATCTAGAATTTAAAACCTAGAATATTTAAGCAGTATTTGTTTGTTTTATTTTTATAATTCATTCGAGACGTTTTACCACCATTCATTCAGTAAGCGGGACACTCAAGGTAACGGGTGATTTTTTAAGAGGTTTAAAACTTAAAAAAAAAAAAACACAAAAAATTCGAAAAAATGAATGAAATATTTATTTGAATCGATAGTTTGAACCTTGCAATTTAATGTTTAAAGATAATTTCATGCAAATGTTGACCGCGGCTGCGTCTCAGGTAGCCCATCCGCTGAGTCCAATTTTGGCATACTCTTTCACACATATCGGCCGGTATCTCACGAATGAATGCATGGATGTTGGCTTGCAGTGCGTCAATCGAAGCGGGCTTGTCCCTATAGACATTAGCCTTGACATACCCCCACAAAAAATAATCTAATGGTGTCAAATCGCACGATCTAGGCGGCCAATTGACCGGCCCGAAACGTGAAATTAACTGTTCACCAAACTCGCCTCGCAATTGCGCCATTGTTTCGCGTGCTGTGTGGCATGTGGCACCGTGTTGTTGAAACCACATATCATGCAAGTCAAGAACTTCCATTTCGGGCAAAAAAAAGTTCCACGTAGTGCTGTAACAAAGGCCTAACTGCTGGGAACGGCGCCGAATCGACATTTCGCGGTCTTCTGTCACACTAGCTGATACGGCCGCAATATTTTCTTCACTACGCACAGTACGTAAACGTGTTGGTGGTTTAATGTCCAACAAAGTAAATTTGGTGCGAAATTTGGTCACAATCTTCCGAATAGACTGCTCAGAAGGTCGAGAATGCCGACCATAAAATGGAAGCAGCGCGCGATGAACATTTCGAACCGAGCACGAATTTTGATAGTAAAATTCAATAATTTGCAAGCGTTGTTCATTTGTAAGACGATCCATGGTTAAATTGCAAACCAAACTGAAGCTGTTTGACAGTGACACAAGGTACTTAACACACGTCAGCTGTCAAAACCAGTGTTGCCAAAACCAAACCAGCTAAAAAATCACCCGTTACTAATGCACGAACAACTGTTGAAATTGGCGTCTGTAGTGGAGCAACGGAGTCGGACAGAAGATCCAATAAGGGAGCCAAAATCTTTTAAACTCGAGAATCGGGTCACCCAAGGTACTATTGTCCATGAAAACTGTAGAAAAAAGACCCGGAAGGACCTATAAAAGTTAAGGCTATCTTTGGATGAGAAATTAAGCAGCAATCTTTTTTCTTAATTTTATTAATGGTACATAGATACCTTCCATATAACCATTTTTCTGATTTTAGACTTTCTTGAAAATAGTACTTTGATCTTATATACATATCGATACCTTCCCGTAAGAATGTATTAAGCGACATTTGAAAAATTTTAAATTAAATTTTTAAAATACCCAAAGTTAATTATTTGGGTATTTTGCTGTAATAAACAGATTTTTAGAGGCATTTTGAGTTTGCATAAATAAAAATAACTGGACCAGAGGTTTTTTTCGATGCCTTTAAAATTTTTGAAACGTCGCTTAATACATTCTTATGGGAAGGTATCGATATACAGGTTGTCGTGTAAATAATTGATAACTTTGACTCCGGTTTAAGCATGCCTTCAGACTTAAGACACTTCAGAAAAAACAAATTTGAAATTTGTTAAATTTGACTGCTTATCTATTAGTATATACCGTTACTCTAGAATATAATACAAATTGGCTACATGAAATTTGGCTCCAATGAAAAATGGCCCCAAACATAAAATGAAAAATGGCCCCAAAAATTTATATGAGAAGCAACAACAACTAAAATAAAATAAAATATTGTGAATTGGGGTGATTTTTCATAGTTTGGGGTCCTTTTTTCATTTTTAATTTGGGGTCAAATTTCATTATGAAAAATGGCCCCACACTTTCATTCTTAAACAAAAATGAAAAATAACCCAAAAAAATGGGGCCATTTTTCATTATGAAAAATTGCCGCAATTTGAAAATGGAAATATAGCCCCAAATTAAATGAAAAAAGGCCCCAAAACTTATCTTAAATTAAAAACTTATAAAAAATGGGCTTTGTTCTAAATCGGACAAAAAAATCCAGTTATTTTTGGAAAAATTGATGTAGATAAGAGTCAAGCCATTTTTTTCCTATTATTTTAAATTAATTGTTAATTGTTGCAAGGTCAACCATTATTTACAGGACACCCTGAATGCCTGGGTCGCACGTACATACTTGCTCTTATGTATGTATGTTCAAGAGGCTAAGGGTTTAAGA
This sequence comes from Dasysyrphus tricinctus, assembly GCA_963921185.1. Lineage (NCBI taxonomy): Eukaryota > Metazoa > Arthropoda > Insecta > Diptera > Syrphidae > Dasysyrphus > Dasysyrphus tricinctus. Next base: position 254,927,723 of record OY992531.1, on the reverse strand, counting down.
AAATTTTATATAAAGACATGGAAGTTATGAGAGAAAAATTTTTAAAAGCCTTAAATACCATATTTGGATTAGATAAAACAACTCTTGATAGTTTGAGATGAAAAGAGATCGTCATTTTAATTCTTGATTTAATATGATTGTATGGAAAAAAAAATTAAATCGTTGGTGTGGGTTTTAAAAAAATTATCTTCTTCAAATTCTTAAAACATTTTATAGGAAAAATTATGTAAAATAAAATTAAGTACATATTTACTTATGTGCATATAAAAATATCAATTAAAAAAAAAATATTTGAAACATTTTTTAAAAATTCAAAAATTTCTTTTTTGAAAATTTTGATATGCAAAATTATTTAAACTTAACTTAAAAAAAAGTTCTATGAGAGGTACCTATTACTAAAAGTTCTTATGTGTAAATTTTTTTTATTTTTAGTAGTAGACCGTTTTACCATTTTAAGCATACGGATGACGAAGAGTACCTGGCTTGTAACGGTTTTCGTAGATGTAGCAAAAGTTTAATCATAATCGTAGGTGCCCCTTTTTGAGAAAAAAATATTGTCCTTAACGGTTTTTTAGCTTTTGTATGGAAGGTACCGTTATTTTTTTCATCAAAGTAAAATATTTTCTTAAAATATTTTAAAGATTATAAAAAAAATCGAGTTTCAAAACAATCGATGATGTTGTTTTCGAAATATTTGATTTTCAAAAAAAAAAAAATTGGAACATTGTTTAAAAATTCGAAAAATATGTTTTCAAAAATTTTGGTACACAGTATACTTTTTGAAAGTTTCTGTATAAAAAAATATTGAGATCGGTCTTAACGTTTTGAAGAAAATAAAAAATTAAAAAAATGGTTTACCGCCCTTAATAAAAGCAATTTATTGATTTTTTAAAGAAAAGTTGTGGAGCCATTTTTGAAAAAAAAAAACGATTATTAAAATTGCAAAAAATTGGCAGGCACCGTTATTTTTGGTTCTAAAAAAAATGTGAGCAGAATCACCAAAAACCAAAAGTTTGAAGAGAATCGATCGAGCCACTTAGGCTATAGATGAACAAACAGACAGACAGACAGAATTGTACCACCCACTTTTCGGTTTTTTCTATCATCGTTATGTCATGTTTGATTTTTATTTCGAATTTTTTTGCACGAATCCAAAACTTGCCATATGTACCTACATTTATAAAAATATTAAAAAAAAACAATGGAAACACAATTCCATTTAAACTTTTTTGAAAAAATGAAGTCATTATGAAAATTTTTTGTTTTTAGTTTTCAATACTCTTATCAATTCTTAATAAAATACTTAAATCTATATGGGTTATTCTCTGCCAACTGTGATTCTTAAAAACAAAAACATTCAAAAATTAAAACTTATTGGAAACAATTTTTGTTTTTTTTTGTGGCTTCATTAAGTCAGAGTATCAAATCTATAAAAGTAGTTTGCTACAACTTTTAAAGAACAAAAAATATGGTCAAAACTGGAATAGACGATAATGAAGCTCTTTTACATTTGTTATTTGTATTTTGTCCTCTCCCTTTTTTATCATGTTATGTTTTGACTTCTTGACATCTATATTTTCCTTATTTTCTTTAAAAATGTATAACTTTTTCGTTTTTGTAGTCTATTCTTCTGAATGGCAACCCTTTTCATTGTGCTGGGTTATTACTTAGTTTTTATTGCACGGAATAATTTTTGTTTTGCTCTTCCGAGGTATTGCTAGCGATTTAATAAAGAAATTTGGTAGACAAAAATATTATTGCAAGAAATAATTTAATTAAAAATCACGGTGGCACGGTACTGACAGTTTATGTGACCTTCTTCTTGACTTCTCTATGCCAATGAGAAAAATATTTTCCAGGATGATTTTAACATATGTCGTTAAAACTCTGATAATCAACCAAAAACATGTTAAAACATGCTTAAAAAATACTGCCACGGTACTGACAAACTAATTTGTGACACACTTTCTTCGAATGAAAACATATCACTCTACACTCTTAAAGTAACACATTGTTAAAAAAATAAATCGACTGTTGTTATCTATACATAAATTATGCCTCTCAGAAAACCACAATACAAACGTCTTGAAACTAAAACAGCGGGAAATCTTTTGAATTCAAAAATAAAAGTAAATACTCGGACAACATTCATTCATGATTATTTTACTCAGCAATAAGTATTTGGACTTAATTTTTACACAATTTTGTCAAGCAAGTATTGCACTAAAACCTTTCTATGAACAACATTTCTATTCAATGAAGTATTTTATTAGAAAAAAGTAGATTTAATCGGAAAAACAAGGAACGGACATGCCACGGTACTGACATTTTTACTACACTTTTCCAAGCCATGATGAATAAGTAGCAAATTTAGTCATGATATCGAATGTAGATTATAGTAAATAGCCGTTCACCCGATTCAAACCAGAAATATAAACGACCATTTTACTTTAAATAACAAAAAAAGCACTAGACACAAGGAATCACAGTTAGCTATATAAAAGGTCAGCTACTTTCAGTAATTGGTCAGTTATAGATACTTTTATATGATTTTTTGAAGTATTTTTCTTTCAAGGTCACGAACCGTTCATGACCAAGAAAAAAAAAACTTTGAAAAAATCGTATAAAAGAATCCTTAAATGACCAATTACTGAAACTAGCTGACCTTTTATACAGATCTTAGGGCCTTTCAGGTGGTATTAAAATTTTGTAAATTTCCCTTAAATGAGGTGCCAAAATCGCGCGTGACCTTAAACAATAATTTAAAAATTCACTAAAAAAAACTATGGCTGACCAATTACTAAAACTAGCTGACCTTTTATATAGTGCTCAGGACCTACCTGATGGTATTAAATTTTTGCAAATTTCCCATAAATGAGGTGCCAAAAATCGTTATGACCTTGAAATTTTTAAAAGTTCATTAAAAAAAATCTATACCTGACCAATTACTGAAACTAGCTGACCTTTTATATAGATCAAGAGATCTTTCAGATGGTACACATTTTTTGCTAATTTCCCTAAAATGAGGTGCCAAAAATCGTTTTGACCTTGAAATTTTTCTAAAATTCATTAAATATTCATATAAAAAAATCTATAGCTGACCAATTACTGAAAATAGCTGACCTTTTACAACCGTGAAGAGGCCTTACACTTTGCATACTTTTTTTTTTTAAATTACCCAAATGAGGTGCCAAAAGTTTTTTTTGTGACCTTGAAACAAATTTCAAAAAATCATAGAAAAAAATCTATGGCTGACCAATTACTGAAAATAGTTGACCTTTTATCACGATCTAGAAATCTTTCGGATGGTATGAAATTTTAGCAAATTTCCCTTAAATGAGGTGCCAAAAATCGCGCGTAACCTTGAGCGACCTTGAGAAAGTTTAAGCCTTGATTAAAAGTTGTCTAAGACTGACCAATTTCTGGGACCAGTTGACCTTTTCTGACCAATTACTGACCAATTTGATGGGATATTTTTTTTATCAAATTTCCCTCATATGAGGTGCCAAAGGTCCAGAGCCCAATTACTGACCAATTAGATGGGATATTTTTTATCAAATTTCCCTCATATGAGGTACCAAAGGTCCAGAGCCCATATATCGCACGTAAAAATAATTAATATGGGAGGGAGCGCCAATTTTCTAAAAAAATCTAAGCTAGAAAGTAAATATTAAACAACAACGGCAACACTTACAATTCCATTTTATATTTCCTTGATAAATAACTTTGAAATTCAAAATTTTGAAAAAATGACGTTATTATGAAAAATTTGTGTTTCTCTTATCAATTCTTAGTAAACTTTGTATTATATATGCTTAAATGCTTTGCAGAAAAAACTGTTTACGTCAATTAGTGAATGAAAAGACTAATTTTTTCATAAGTTTTAAATATCAAGTCTTATTAACTATTTTTAAATGTATTACATCAAAATATGAACAGTATGCAGGTAAGTGTAGTCCTTATAATCGCGCAATAAGTAGGTACAGTGAGTCAGATAATTTTTCATAGAAGGTTGTACAATTGTGAAATTTAAATATTGAAAATAACTAGGTACATGTAATCACAATCACCGGGTCCCCAAGATAGGTACAAAAGTCATAAATCGAAACTGTATATTTCCTCAACCAATAGCGGAAAATTAAAAAAAAAATAATTAAATTTTCAAGTAAGAAAAACGGTATTAAATTTTTTTTTTCTTTGAACTTTTTATAAGTATGATATGTTTTCCCATTGTAAAACTTCTTTCGTTTTGGAGGCCCGGTTTTCGTAAAATAATGAGGATTTTTGTTTTATTTAACTATGGACAAAATTTAAACAAAAATTTAAGGACCACCCTAATGTTGGTACATACATACAAAAAATCGTCCTCGTTCTATGAAAACTCCCTAACTCCATTTTTTTCGACACCGAGAACCCTACATATTTAAAAAAAATATAAACATTCTGTAAAAGGTCTCGAAATCTTTTGTTGGTTTATTTCTAAAGGAAAAATTCCCCTAAAATAAACATTTTCAAATTCTGGTTAGTAAAAGTCCATTATTAGTGTCTCAGAATAAAACAAATTTGACTTAGGGAATTTTCATTGAACAACGACGAAATACAGTTGAACTTCATGAATCAAGCTAATTTCCTCTCTTTTTATACTGCCTTGTTAGGAAGTCCTTATTTGGACAATGTCAAAATAAATCAATATGAGTATAGGTAAATGACAATGATGGTCAAGTACTTCTTTGTTCCAATTGATTCGTTATGCAAGAAATTTCGTCTATTGTCTTCTTGTGCGTTCGTGTTTAACAATTTTCCTAGATTTAACATCTTTCTAGATACATACATATACATATATACGTATGTACATGTTCAGTTGTCCCACCTCAGAGGTATTTCGAATGTACGAGTATTCAGTTCCCTAATGTTATTCGAATAACTGCGCCACATATTCACCATTAAATTGTGCGGATAGTGCCTCTAGCGTGACAGCTATTAAAATTCAATTCAATACTATAATCGCAATAGTTACACCTGATATCCACCAGGTGCAACATACATAGCACCTTTGCAAATGAATCAAATGAACAATGCAAGCGGTATCAAACGTGTTGACCTCATTAACAATTGCATCCAACTTCACAACATTCTCGTAGATAAATTCTCAGGGATTTATGTATATGGCTCACAACTATTGAAATTGCACACGAAATATTCATCAAATTATTGATATTACTCAGATTGATTGTATTTTGAATGTTAGATACAAATGTACATATATGTAGACATGGAAAGTGCGAACGGGAGTGCCATTTAAATTCACAAAGCTCACACATTTCCTGCCATATCCCATCACAATGCGATTCAATTTCAAATCGATGAAAACAAATTTAGTTGGATGCATGGATGAGGGAGCATTCCATCCACTTAACGAAATTGAACAGAGCACAATTCGTATCTAAACTAAACACAAACATTGGCCAAAATGTTCCTCACTTTAGTCTAAATTCAACAAGAGTATAGATATACGAGTAGATACCAGTGAATGTATATCTAAGTGATGGTCTGAAAGGCCGGGGCCTGTAAAAACAAAGGACACTCAACTGCGGGGGCTGGAAGTTGGAGGGGCTATGGTTACAAAGTGTAATCATATCTCTCCGGCCGTCTATGGCTATGGAATAGTGCCACACGAAGTAGGTATCAAGTATCTATATCTATGATGAGAATTTGTAACGTGCACTCTTTTGGCTATGTAAATCTGCGATTATTTTAAGAGTGAGTATCCATTTTCATATATGTATATATATATCAGTATCTATCTGTCTATCTGTTGTATATTTATAGGATAGTGCCCAGTGGCCCTGGCCATGTGACGGACTCATGGCTACCAGGGACAAAGACTAATGACAGTTTGGCTTAAATGCATGTTAAATGTGTTTGGGCTGGCAAAATGATGACTTTCGGTTAGACAAGTTTTCATTTGGACTGTCGGTTGGGTACTTCAATTAAAGTTGACAGCTGTTAGCTTTTTGCAAACAAAACCGCATTTTGCTGATATATAACGTGGTTAATTGTAGTTTTATTAAACAAAAACAACATGCACAGAAACAAGGAAAACACAACAACAAAATTATATTCTATGTGACATCGGCGTGTTTATTTTAATTGAATAAATTAAACTGATGTTTTATCTCCTCTAGGCTATGAACTTGACCTAATTTCCGATTTATCACTGAACTTTTGACAGCTGATGTCAAACAAAAATGTGAAACGCAAATGACTGCTCATAGAAATTATAAATTAATAATAAACAACAACTTGTCTGAATGTTTCTAACCCCCTTCACTGTCAATGATCTGTCAGAATTTCATCTAGCCACTACCCGGCCTTTTGCGAAGCCTCACCACACCATGATGTTAATTTTTCGTTTCTGATTATTTGTGTCAGAAACTTTTATTATTCATTAATCATTAATCACACTTTGTCAAAGAGTTGAATGAACAAAATTAAATCTATCAAAAATGCGATGTTCTATGCACCGATATGCGAAAGTTCTCTCAAGTTAAATATTGATTTCTTAAAGAAAATCTTGTTTTTTAATAAGGCAAGCTCTTTGGGTATTTTAATAAACAAAATTATATACATAATTTACGAGACACTAAGAAAATGTGGTTTTAGCCAAATTATCGACGTGATGTAACTAACCTCACATTGCGTTTGAAGGATACGAATGACATCTATGCAACCGTGTTTCCTACTGTCTTACCTAGAAAAAAACATTGGTCTTTGATTTTAAGAATAAGGTGCAAACTGCTTGACATGTTATAAATAAATAAATTTGGTGCGTGTTGTTGGCAGGAATGGAGGGGACCTACAATTTTTTGTCGAAATTGAAAAAAGATTTCCTTAAGTTATTTTCGCATATGTATATATTTTTAATGGCTTTTGGTTTTCGATACAATTTGGCATTTTATAGCTTCACAAATATTTTTTTTTTAATAAGCAAACAAAATCTACTTTTTTAGTAGTACCTTAATTTTCTTTTCAAACTTCCCCGTAAGCAATATCATTGCATCACGTCTTAGTTTGAAGCCTAAGGAGCAGGTTTCTGTGATCAAGCTGTGAATTTTGGGGTGGTCGTAAAAATGGGTTACCCTGGATGGACCAATGTAAATCGGCTCTAAATGAAGAACAAGAAATTCCCTAATTTTGCAGATTTTTATTTTCATACCCTATAGTCGTTAAAGGGGTTAGTTTAATTGCCTATCTTTTTTTTTGTATACTTAGTGACTCGCGCAAAATCTGCCAAAAAATTCAGAGCATGAATGTTGAAAGAAGACAAAAATACATTTTATGAGGGTGGTTATAATGCCCCCACTTGGGCAGGAGAGACAATTTTGTAAAAAAAATAAAAATAAAAAAAATATATTTAAAAACAACGGCAACACTTACAGTATTTTACTGTAACTTTTTAAAAAACCAGAAGTATATTTTTATCGCTTATTTTCAAATTAAGTTTTATTGATGCATGTTTTTTTTTCAGAAAAATAGTTTTCATACTCAATTTTTTCAAACTTATAAGCTTGAAAACAGTTTTAGTCGAAAATGTTTACCAAACGAGCTTTATTTGAAAATAAACCATAAGAAAAGGCTTCTGGCTTTTCAAAAAGCTACGATACAATACTGTAAGTGTTGCCGTTGTTTTCAAATATATTTTTTTTCATTTAAGTTCCTTTTTTTCAGGATTTTTTCCTTGTCTACTTTCAGCCCTGAATTTTTGGGCAGATTTTACGCAAAATTACTAATGGCCAATTTCACAAGGAAACACTAAAATTACTTTTATCTTAACTCCTAAATTTTATGAGACATTTAAAATTTTTCAGTTTCACCAATGTAGAAAAGGGATATTTTAGGGATATTTTAATTTTATCACATCCCTGGATTCAAGAAAGGAGGTTGTTTCCCTCGCACATGCGAAGTCAATGAGAAAAAGTGAAAAAGCATTATGGATGAGGGACAATCATTCTGCCATCAAAATATCAGCTGTTGTTGACTGGAATGGCTTAACAAAAAGACTTTTAAAATTTAATGAGACAAAAAAGAGCTTTTAGTTTACAAGGGCATTTTCAAATCTTCTTAAATATAAAAGCATTTGGTGAAATCAAAAAACATCATTTAAAGGCTAAAAGGCTTTTTAAATAATTAAAACCCTTTCGTGAAATCGGTCATAAGTATGCAGAAAAAGATAGGCAATTAAATTATCTGAAAAAATTAAGGAATTTTCATATCTTAATTTCGAGCTGATTTGTACCCATCCAAATATAAAACTAAAAAAAAAAAATAACGACCACCCTAATGTACCTTTATGTAGATAAGGCCTATTAAGAAAACCAAAACCAAAAATAAACGCGCCCAGGACCTTACCTCTACTGTGCTAGAGATGTGGAAAGCAGTATCCATGTACCTAAATCAAGTAAAGCACAAAGAACTGATATTTTAACTTTTGTGACTTTTTTGAAAAATCTATTGACCTTAAAAATAGTATGTTACAGCATAATCTTTTGTGTATACAAAGGCTGAATTCTAAAATGCAATGCCTCATGATTTTTAGCGTTTTCATATTTTAATTTTCTTTCCTTAACTATTGCAATGCATCAAAAAAGCACTACAGTTAATAGAATGCTCACTTTTGTACGTTAGTTTATCTCAGAAAAAAAAACTTAAAATAGTATTAAAATGTATGATGCGATGCGATGTTTCGGATTTCACCCAATTTCTCTGCTCAAATTTTTCAAACAAATATTTTGCAAACGAAAATTTACATAAACTAAATTTCACCCTCTTTTACCCACAACATCAAAACAAAGCTCTATTAAGTTTGGCCACTTTTTGTCATCTCTTAAATCTATCTGCTTAGCTTAGCCAAACATTACAGTTACAACCTTACAAATAAGTGTATTAATTCAAAAAATCAAAACTAGATGTATCTATGATAAGTGACAGTTATCGTTATGGAAACCGTTAGAAAAAATACCGATGTTTTCGGAAACAGGAAATTCTTAGAAAACTGTTATACGAAATAGTCCAACGGATGTTCCACAACTTCATACGGGCTTTTTCGTTTCCAAAAAATTTGATAGGAAAAGCTTTTGAAGTAAACTTGATGATGTCGATTTCTATGAATATTTTGCATTATTTTCTTAAATTCAACGATGAATTTTCCTCTAAGTAAAATTACACGAAATTCACAATATTGTGAGATTGTATTTTTTTAATGCAATTTTGTATTGCAATAATAAGGTTAATCGATTTTCCCTAACACTTTATTTAATATATGGTATTCTTAAAAGCCAAATGAAGAATATTTATATTTAAATAGTTTTAGTTTAGTACATAAATAAACTTAATAATTTAATTAAGTTTTTTCTTCAAAAATCTCGTTTCAAAATTCAATCTTATTTTCATTGAAAACAATATGTACCTTAGTTATAGTTAGTTAATAAAAACTAGGATGTGTTAGTAAAATAAATTATTTTCTTAATAGTAATAATTTAATTAATTTTTTTCAATATTGAGTAATAATAATTTTCTTTAAAAAATATTAACTGTAGATACTGTAAGAAGGTTTCGAGCAAATACAAATTTATTTAAGTGATTTGTAGTGTATTTTTTATACAAATATTTAAGATTTTAACGTGTCAGAAACAAAAAGCTTTTTGTTGAAATTTAAGTTCTGAGACAAAAGCATGTTTATTAAACTTCGACAGAAATGCTTGCGGTTTACAATTACATCTCACAGAAAGCCGTAAAGCTTTTCCATATATAAAGTTCTATGCACATGCAGAAGTTATAAATAAGTACCCAGACAGTACAGCTTCATTTGCGTAAATATATGTGTATATGCTTATGTTAATGTAGTTCTTACAAAAATCCTTCAAATATTCACTAAGCATTTTCAAGCTTAACATTAAAAGCTGCATAAGCATTAAGTTAAAATAAAATCCATTTGTAGAACTTTTATTAAAGTGGATTCTTATTATTATAATATCAATAAAAGTAGTAGGTTTGTATATAAGAACAAATGTTTTACTGACAAAAAAAAAGCTCAAGAAGAAATAACTACCTATCTACTTCATGAAAAATCCAACAGAGGTCTTTGGAATACTAATACAATTTGCGAACAATTGAAAATGACTTCTGACATGATTTAAGTAGACATTGCTTCAATGTTTATTAAAAACAAACGTACAATTTTTTTAATCAAAAATCATGGATTGGTTTACAATTTATCAGTTTATTAGATTTTCTTGCATTTCCCATACTTCCTTCAATTTTTATCGAAAATGGTAAACTATTTCTTCTGTCAAAGGGACGTTTAAATAGGACAGTGTTGCGAGTTTTTGCTTAAAAGTTCAGGTAACGAACATATTATTATGTCTATCAAAGGTTCTTGCAAAAAACATGCAAACTTGTTCTACTCCTGTATTCCTCGTTAAATTTGTTTAAAATCTCGATTTTTTGACACGGAACCATTAGCTGATGGTCCTAGCAAGTAAACGTATAAGTCACCTTAGGTATAAACACAAATGTAGAAAGACGTAAATTCAGTTAAAAGATAGGTAAACAAGTAATAACATTTCTATATAAGAAGGTTTTATAATACAAATTCTATATACTACTGAAATAAATCAGCCAAGTAGAAGACTTAGCATTAAGGATTGGACTTGTTGAATTATTGATTCAAAATAGCTTTTTATGGCCTTTAGTCCTATAAATTGGCGTTTCGTTCGGCTTACTCACTTGAACTCATCAGTGACATAGTGAGGGCTTTGTCAAACGCAATTTATATTAAGTTCAGTTCAACTTACATGAATTTTTCAACGAAAATCCACTGTAAACTATATCCAACAAGATTAGAATTCCTAATCATTAAGCTGGAAGTTTTTTTGCCCTGGGCCAGGCATAGTTTCTATATAAGAAGGTTTTATAATACAAACTAGAAACTATGCCTGGCCCAGGGCAAAAAAACTTCCAGCTTAATGATTAGGAATTCTAATCTTGTTGGATATAGTTTACAGTGGATTTTCGTTGAAAAATTCATGTAAGTTGAACTGAACTTAATATAAATTGCGTATGACAAAGCCCTCACTATGTCACTGATGAGTTCAAGTGAGTAAGCCGAACGAAACGCCAATTTATAGGACTAAAGGCCATAAAAAGCTATTTTGAATAAATAACATTTCTGTTTTTAGTTGGCATCGGCTGGGAATCGAACTCTCATTTGAGGCCGTGAGAAGCAGAGTGGCCTAACTGAATTTTTCGCACTTTTCAGAAGAGCACAAATAAGAAACAGGTTACAAGTTACAGGTTTAGAAACATGTATTTTTAAACACTTCTAGCTTAAGAATAAAGAAAGTTTTGATTTTTGTTTGCGATATGTTTCAGAATTTGGATTCATTAGTTAGATAAGCAACCTTTGCACTTAAGTTTTTAATTTTATTTGTGGTTGGCCTGGGCACAAAAGTTCTTTAACTATGGCATGAGGACGTCAATAAAAAAAAATAAATAACGCAGAAAATGTTATTCTATACATACTGATTCAATTTTCGTAATAAATAAAGATAAAGTCTAAGTTAGCCACTATTGCACTCACGGCCTCACATACATATGTACAGTACAGTAGTGGAAATTCCCATAAAAACATGCATAATTTATTGCACCGAATGCAAGTTTGGGAGCACTTTTTTTACTGGATTCACAGTGATCTGCTAAATTGAATTGTTTATTGAAAGACGGTAGGAAATCATTTTGAGAGTCCTTTAGATTGTTTTAATCAGAAGTTTATTTGTAGAATTCAATCATGCCTCGTGGAAGAATTTTGGGTGCAGAAGAAATGTAAAAAATTCCTGCATACAAAGACTGCGGCCTTTCTGATCCTGAAATTACCAGAAAAATTGGGATATCAAATACAGTTATTCATAAGTTTTTAAGGTTAGGCAAAAATTATATATATACTATGGACAACATTTTAAGGAACATCTCATCGGATAAACATTTTCGAAAAAAATATACTTATTTTTTTCTCTTGACTCACAAAGTGAGAACTTATGAATTGGATAATTCACACATTCGTTGCTGATGATATCGATTAAAGGCTCATTTAATAGATCGTTATTAGAACTACAAATAATTCTAAGAGCATCATCTAAAAAATCAAAGGTAATCGAGATAACTCAAGAAAAGTCATACCACCTCCAAAACACAACCCATAGAGGACCATTGGCCCATTTTAACTCAAAGATTAAACAATCTACGGAGGTAATTGATAGCTTATTTATAGGTAATTTTATTCTCTATAAAGTTGAAGTTGGACGTTTTGCTGTAGAATGAAATGCGAGCGAGCTATTGCATAAAAACAAAACCAATCTCTCTTTCAAGATAGCGGCTCTTCCCTAACCTCAAAATTCCCAAAAACTCGTTTTTATGATAAGAAGGCGTACAAAAACAAATTTCATAAAAAAAAATTTGTGCATCGAAAAATGCGATTTCATGCCCTTTTTTGACTAATTTGACTGGGCTAATAATGATATTCTTACATATTTGCTGATAATATTAAGTCAATTAAAGCTAACCATGACCACGTTCTTCTGCAAGCCGATATTGACAGATTCAATATTTGGTGTGGTAAGAACGGTCTTTCTCTTAACCCTATTAAATGCCAAACAATTACTTTCTCCAGAAGGCGAATTGCAAGTGCTTTTGATTATTCCATTTCACAGCAAAACCTCTGTTGAGTTGGGAGTTAACTTTAGCTCAAATTTAGAATTGTCTGGACACATTAATAAAGCAAGCTCCTTGCTTGGATTTATAAAACGTTAGGCTAAGGAATTTAGTGATCCATATTTAACCATTTCCTTATACAATTGTTATGTACGACCTCATCTAGAGTACGCCTCGCAAATATGGTCTCCCTTTAATGAAATTCATAAAAATCGTATTGAATCAATACAGCATAAATTCATTCGCTTTGCTTTGAAGGGTCTTCTTTGGGCTGAAACGTACAACTTTCCACCATATGAACATCGGACTCAGGTACTGCAGGTCCAAACCTTATATCAGAGGCGTGTTAATAATGATTTACTATTTCTTCCACCAACTTATAAATGGCCAAATTGATGCTCCTGATTTGTACGTCCAAAAAGTTAGCTCGCCAACATAGGCATAAATAATTAAAAATTTTATTAGAATTTTATGCTCTTTTTGTGCTATTTTTGTGTTGTTTTTGCGATTTTTGCGCTGTAATATATTTTTTTGTATGCAATGTTGTGCTACCTAAAATTTAAGCTAGCACAACTTTGTCATTTATTTACCGATTTCAATAAGAGCGGTGTCATTATTTTGTGCTCTTTGTGTGTTATATATCTGCATTCAAAAAAAATTGATTGAAATGTTTTTTTTTTTGTATGCAATGTTGTACCAACTTTAGTTGAAACAAGCACTACGCTGTCAACTATTAACCGATTGCAATGAGACTGCTTTCATAATTCTGTGCTCTTTTTGTGTTATTTATGTATGTTTAAGAAAATTAGTTTTAATATTTAGTTGTTTTTTAAATGCAATATTATGCCACCTTTTATTTAAGTAAGTACAACTTTAATTATGAACCTGTTCTAATAAAAGTTGTGTAGTTGAGCTTTGCAATAGTGAAATGAGGCCAAATTTCAACATTTGGCCCTATTTTACTTTGATAAAGTAAATAATGCCAAATCGATTTGTGAAATAAGACCCAATGTGACCTTTTTCACTTTACGAAAGCAACTGTATATTATTTATTCGAGAAACTGGTTTAACCGTGTATAGTACCTAACGTAAAAGAGCATTTAAATTTTCAGTTAATTCAATGCTATTAGTTGATTCAAAATAGAAATTTTTGAAGATACCTTATTTAGGAAATTGTGAGTGTCACAACTCACTGCAAAGACTTAAGATTCTCCGCTATAAATTGCCTTCATATATGTAGAATTGAGAAAATTCGCGCGAATTTTTAATTTTCACATTCCAAATTGGGGTTGGGGTGGAAATTCTGACTGGGTCAAAATTCTTTTTGCAAAATTCTGCTTTCAGAATTCTGCTTTTCAAAATTCTGCTTTCAAAATTCTGCTTTCAAAATTCTACTTTTCAAAATTCTGCTTTTCAAAATTCTGATTTTCAAAATTCTGTTTTACAAAATTCTGGGTATTGGCAGAATGTTGTAAAGCATTTTTCTCATACTTGTTTCATCATAAAATAGGGAAAAATTTCTTGTATTTATTGGTTTTTAGACTGCTCTTTTGTCTAAGACAATAATAAATTGTAGGTATGAGCATAGTTTACAGTTCCATGCGCCTTAAAACAAAACTTTGTAAGCAATTTTGCACCTATTCTGTGCAAAACTTTTATAATATTTTAGACGAAAAATGTTTCCCTTGGCCTTAGCCACGCATTGAGTCATTAACTTACACTTAATAAATGAACTATAGGCCTAAAAATTTAAAACAATTATTTTTGGATGCAAACATCTTTTGCAGGCAAAAAAACTTGTAAGCTGAATATATTTTTTTTTTAAGTGTAAACCAACCATAAAAATACTTATTATTCACCACACTATTTTTCGCACGCAAAACAATTGCTGGCAAATCTGTTTTGCATGAAATTCCATGACAGCAATGGTTTTATTTTGCATGAAACTGTTAACCAACAACCAATATAATTTTGTGTTCCACCTGAATCAAACTGTAAACTGGGCTTTACTCAACTTTTGCACTTACATTTACTGCTTCATTAACCCGTTAAAGAATAAAATAAAATGAAATATAAGTTGTGCGTGGAAAGTTCGTTGTAGAAAAATATGTGCAGCAATCAAACATCATAAATAAATGACGAGAAAAAACAAAATCTCTTCCAGATTGGAAGAAATTATTGCACTGAAATTGTCTTACAATAAAGTTAAAAAATCACTTTTTTTCTTTTCCTTCTTTAAGAAAAACCAGAATAAGCAGAATTTGATTGTTTTAAATTTTATAATACAGGATTCTGAAAAACTGAATTTTGAAAAGCAGAATTTCGAAAGACAGAACTGAAAAAAAGTTGAATTTTGAAAATAGAGTTTTCATACAAAAAACAGAATTTTGAAAAGCAGAATTTTGAAACCAGAATTTTGACCCGCTCCCCCCAAATTGATCTCTCTTGGGCAAAATTTTTCTTCTGGTACGCTTTGCACGAATTTAGGGACATAATTTAGGGACCTTATTTTAGAAGTAGATCATTTAAACTCATGAAAGTTTTTCAAAGCTCATTGTCACGCTTGTGACTGAAAAGGCAAAGAAGTTGATATTAAAATCGAGAATAAATAGTTTTGTTCTAAAACAACGCTCCGAAATTGAAATTATTGTTGAAGCTACGTTTTCATGTTAAATAACGAAAGTCTCATTAGGCAAAATATTTAGTAGTACCGACCATAGAGCAGGATTTCTGTCCAAAATAAAAAAAACAGTTCGTTCAAGCACAGTTTTTAAAGCGCAATAAGGCCAAATTGGTCTTACTTCTGTTTAGCAAAGTGAAATAAGGCCAACTGTTGAACTTGGTCTTATTTCACTACTGCAAAGTGAAATTAGGCCAAATTTCCGAATTTAATCGGGCGAACCAAATTTATTTCAACTCGATGCTGGGCTTACAAGGAATACTACACAAAATATGTAATGGGAAAATTTCAAAATTGTTTTTGTAACACTTTTTAAAGGCATGGTCAAACAGAGCGTGCAATCGGTTAATAATTGACAAAGTAGTGCTAGTTTCAACTTAAGGGGGTACAACATTGAATACAAAAAAACCATTTAAATCAATTTTTTTTAATGTAGATATATAACACATAAAGAGCACAAAATTATGAAACCGGTTTCATTGAAATCGATAAGTAATTGACAAAGTTGTACTACCTTTTATTTAAGGTGACACAGAATTGCATACAAAAACAAAAAAAAAATAACACACAAAGAGCATAAAATTATGACACTGCTCTTATTAAAATCGGTTAGTTATTGACAAAGTTGTGCTAGCTTAAATTTAAGGTGGCACAACATTGCATACAAAAAAAATATATTACAGCACAAAAATCGCGAAAACAACACAAAAATAGCACAAAAAGAGCATAAAATTCTAATGAAATTTTTAATTATTTATGCCTATGTTGGCGAGCTAACTTTTTGGACGTCTGATTTGTAAGCCTGTATAGGCATAAATTACCGCGGAGGATCTCACCACCTGCGATGATTTCAACTATTACGCGTTAATTTCCATAAAACTAACTACGGTAGTCACGACTACCACCTCAAAGAAATTGCAGGCTTTTGTGAACCGTTGTCTACGCCATATTCTGAAAATTTGCTGGCCACAAATTATATCAAACGAGGAATTGTGGCGCAGGACAAGTCAAGAGCGGCTGGACGTTGACATAAGAAAGCGTAAATGGCAATGGATTGGTCACACACTGAGGAAACCAAACGATGAAATTGCAAAGCAGTCATTTGAATGGAATCCTCAGGGTGCACGGCCGGCGGGTTGGAAGACCAAGAACAACATGGAAATCAACAGTTCTAGCTGAAGCAGACTCCCAGAGAAAGACGTGGCCACAGTTAAAATATCTATCTGCAGACCGTGAAGGATGGAAACGATTTGTTGGCGCCCTATGCCCCAACCGGGGTTACAGGACTTGATGATGATGAACTACGGTATACATGAGCCTCTTAACCGCATGTACAAGATTTTTAATTTAAACAGCCCCTCTGTTCATTTTAACATTAGTAAGATGGGATTAAAGAAAATATTTTGAACCAGTGCTCCACGGTCGTGATTGTTCTTATTTCTTAATACTACGTGTATGACTTATATATTTTTTATATTGTTTAATTATGTATGTACATTGATTTTTTGTTTAATTTTGTTAATGTATTAGTATATTATTATTATTATTATGTGTTAGATTGCCTTATTTTACTAACCACTAACACATACACTTATGATGAGCTTCTGATTGTAGGTTGCAGCTTACTCTAAGCTCACTACAACTAAGAATCTGAAGTGTAAAAAAAAAAATGTTATGCACAATTTATTACAAAATTTAGAAATCTTTGATTTTTTGATTTTTTTGAGGTTGGTTTTTGTTAACTTTTCCTGTTTAAATTGTTTTCTAAAATTTTTTGAATTATCCATTTCAATAAAATATTAAATTTTGAACAAAAAGTTTTAAATGTAAAATAAAAATTCCGCTTAGTTTTCGAGTTATACCAAAAATATTGAAAAGTGGCCAGTGTGACCATTTTATCAGAAACACATGGGTGAATTTAGTAGCATTTTTGGTTTTAAGCATGCTTATGGGCCAAGTAAAGTAAACATATTCAAAAATAAAAACCCTTGCACGTAATTGTTCCCTTATACCCCTCATTTTCCGGTCTATTCAATAGGCTATTATGAAGCAAAAAAAATTCACTAATTGAACTTTTTTTCGGGTTTTTTTTAGGAAAAGTTACCCTTTTTTTTTATTTTTCAAAAACTAAGAAAGATATTTGCAAATGGGTCGCAGTGTTTGACTCAGAATTGATGAGAGCAATGTATATTAAAGAAAACTGTGGAACTTAAATACGTACAATTTAAAAAGAAAAATCAATTTGAAAAAAATTTATATTTTTTTTTCAAAGATATAAAGGGTCCGCCAAATCTCTTCAATTTTTGTGAACAGAAATTCGTTCAAAATGGCCCGATAACGATCGCCATTGACTGTAACGGCCACTCGAAGAAAAATGGCCTAATTATGCCTCTGGACCAAAATCCGCACAAAACAGTGACTCGTTTTGGGTGTATCAGCTTTTCAATGGCGTGCGGGTTTTTTGTGCCCCAAATGCGACAATTTTGCTTGTTTACATACCCGCCAAGATCAAAATGAGATTCATCTGAAAAGATTATTTTTTTGGCAAAATCGGCATCTTCTCTAAGTCGATCGCAGGCCCACTTAGCGAAGCAGCCATTTGAATGAAATTATTTTCCATTATTAACCGGAAGGATTGTACTTTCAAATAAAAAAAGAAATTTGAGAAAATATTTAGTAGTTTTTTTTTTTTTAGCATTTTCAAAAAAAAAAAAGTTATTTGGCGGACCCTTTAAAAGCTTTGAAGATTAATTTCTCAAAAACTTTTAATTTAAACATAGGACAAAAGCCAGATACTTTTTTGAAAATTATATTTGTTTAAAATATTAAAAAAAAACAACTTAATTTAGAAAGATAATTAGATAATGTATTAAGATGTAGTTTGCGATTGTAAGTGTTGCCGTTGCTTTTTTCCTATTTTTTTTTCTATTTAAGGTACATTTGTTTAAGAAAGGCCTGATCGAGGGGACATATTTTTTTTTCTTATCCGGGCCAAACTTACACACTCTAGCTTTTTGTCACACCATTTGCAAGGTGCATCAATAAAGCTAATATTTTCAACAACGGTTCCCAAAAATCTGGTACTAACCATTAATTCCACTTTGACCTTCAATAACTTTCGAAGGAGTACATTATTTAGATGAAAAGGATCTTTTTTGAAAAACATTATATGATTTGTATGGAAGAAATCACGTAGCGATGATCTCTTAATATTGATTTAAAAGGCTGAAACTTTATCAAGCTTTTTATTTCACTAAACTCTAACTTAAAGCTAGTGATTTTGGATCACTCTATCTAATGTAAAATTTTACAGAGAAAAACGATGTTCCACAGTTTTTTCTTTCATAGTTTGTTGAAGTTTTATTTGTTTGATTTTATCGGAATAATATGGTTGTGTCCCATCATAACTGTTTTGAAAAGTGAAATAAGACAACTGTAAACAAATACCCTGCCACCTTCTTGGAATTCGTTTCATGCCATTAATATATTTCGAATTTTGTTTAATATCCTAGTAAAACCATGCTGTGGAAAATATGCATATAAATATCAGAAATCTATAGTAGCTGTACTAGGAAATTGATTCCAATATCTTTCTTACGCTAGAATAACACAGAGAGAGAGAAATAGTTCCGATTGACTCTATATAAATATTTTCCAGGATATCGTAACGTAAATCTATGCACATTGTAGCTTATAAAACTTTCACACAATACTTTATAAACTTCGTAAAACTTGAGCTCTTGGAATACTATCAGCACCATAACCTCCCCTTCTGTCAATAAATGAATCTCACACTCATCACACACCAAACAGAAGATACTCCACACATGTGTTCTTGGTTTTTCTCTCCAACATCAGTCGACCAAACTTAATCCATAATAAAGTTGAGATTTCAACTTCAAACATACCTAGATAAATACAAAGATCAACGCTCATACATATACATATGACCATCAGGACCACACATTGACTTCATGTTAAGAAAGGAATCATTTCTCGGTTGCTTTGGGCCATTCATTATTACATCCGATACAATAAATACGTGACCTCAATAAACAATATTTTCCAGCATCTCAGCAAAACTTATATCTTTCACACAAGCACAAATCCCACCAGAGATATGTCCTCTCGTCTATACCAAATCGATATTTTCTTCGATCATTATCAAGAATAGAAGAACTCAAGTATAAGAAAGTACCTTTCCACCCAGCAACAGCTCCTCTGTTTGATATATGATGAGTGCCTGGAGCATCAGGATAAAATTGAAATATAAAACAACACAAAATAGAAGAAAAAACCACCAGCAGCCCACAGTACGATTTGATATTGCAAATGCAACGAGTTCATCTATTATCCTAGTAACACATCCACATCAAGAACAACAATCCGTTTGTTTAAGATTCCAAAAGGAAATAGCCGGGATCAACATCATCAGAGCACAGAGGAAATAGTGCTCCATCAGCTGGAATTATTTTGTGGCTACATTCAGTTTGCCACAATCATCCGGGAGATTATGTTTCTTCATCTATATGTTGTACTCCTTGGGATTCACATCCCCACCAACACAACAAACCATTCCATAATACCCCAGTCATATATCTTTAATTATTAAGGATTGTCAGTATAGGTACTTTCCTTGTCAGTGCAATATGGTTATAGATTTTGTATCTTCTATATGTTTGGCTTTGGCTATGAGAAAAGGATTATTTCAATGTAGTTAAGTTCCATTTACACTGCCCTAATGATTGTTTAACAGAAACATTTTCCAGGTGATTTAACTCTAAGTTTTGAGTAAACTGTTGAGCAGTTGCCTGCATAATTGAGAGTTTTGGTGTAAGAAGTATACAGAGATGGGTTTAAAGTGATTCGACATAGGATTGACATGTGTATAGAATGTGTTAACCGGTGTTGGATTTTCTTATAGTCCGGGATGTCAATGTATTATGTAGATATGTAAAAGCGTTGGGCGCCATTTTTCATTACGTTTTCTTGTAATTTATCTGTTCTACTTTTTGTTCTAGGAAAAGAATTTTTACTAAATCAGCTGAAGAGTTTAGTATACATACAAAGATATGCGCATATGATTTTTTGCTTACATAAGTCACAGTTGCAAATCACGTAAAAAGAATAATTTCTAGACAAAATAATTAAAGGGCGGTTG
Organism: Dasysyrphus tricinctus; assembly: GCA_963921185.1. Taxonomy (NCBI): domain Eukaryota; kingdom Metazoa; phylum Arthropoda; class Insecta; order Diptera; family Syrphidae; genus Dasysyrphus; species Dasysyrphus tricinctus. The sequence continues at coordinate 254,907,117 of OY992531.1, read as the reverse complement.
GTTAATTTTTTGAAATATTTTCAAGATAATTCTATGAAAGGAGCCACCACCTTGAAGCCAAATGTCACACGTCAGATTTTTAACAAGTTAAACGAGATTAATTTTAAAAATTAAAAGTGACACCTTGACAGAATTACTTAAATATTTGCAATTTTAGCAAAGCTACTCCCCAGGCTATTAGACAGATATAGGGGCATCTTTGAAGACAGATATACATTTAGTACCTACATCTTTGTTGTTGGATTTGACTTTCATTTTGTCAAAATCTACTTACGATTTTATGTTCAAGGCTATTTGAAATTCAATGCAGATCTTAAAATTGCATGCAAATAGTATGTACCTACTCACAATCAAATGAATTCTATATCTTCTGAGAATAAGTTGATAGCTATGCAAGTTATACAAAATAGCTATGCAAGCTGTTATAAAGTTATCTGATACATAGTTTTCCAGTTCATTATGCTGAGTTATGAAACATTCACTTGAATGTAAATAAATCAAACAAATACCATCTGCATTTGAATCATCTCAAAAGGAATGGGTGGCCCTTTTGTTTTATTAAATACAAATGAGATTTGTCTTAAGGTGAGTGTTGCTTTGTTAAGAAGGAGTTTGTATTATTTTACAATCGAGCAAACAATATTTATAATGAATAATTTAAATTATTCATTAGAATAATATAAAATTGAATTGATTTGAAATCTAGCGAACAAGAAATATACACTAGTCAACAATATTAAAGGAACAAATTTTTTTTTCAATTTTTGTTAGCGTTTTTTGAAGAGCTGTATCTTTGTGACGAGTGGTCGTTCTGAGTTGAAATAAAAAGCATTTTACAGCTTTATGTTTTTTGTTTCGAGATTTGTTTGCAAACAAATTTTTTTGAAGTACCGTTATTGCGTTATTGCAAAAAATGAGACGAGACAACTTAATTATTTTTTTTTTATTTTTTTGAAGGTCTTCATTTCCATGGATAATTTTTTTTGAGTCAATTAAATGTCATGAACAGATACCTTGTTTATTCAGCTTCAATTCAGTTTTTTTGTTGTTGTCGTACGATTTTTTTTGACATGGTTTATCTGACTTTGAATGAAAAAAGATACTTTTAGCCTTTATTACCAATATCTCAGCAAGTAATGATGTTATACAAATTTCAAAGACAGTTTTGGAAATTTGATAAAGCGTTTTACAAGATTTTTTTATGATTTTGTAGAAATTATTTTTTTTTACCGTTCACCGTTAGTTTAAAAAAAGTACTAAAAACCGACGTTTTGTGCGTTTTGTGGTCTTTTCGTAAATCTTTTTTTTTCGTTGCAAATATTGATTGCATGGCTTGCGTTGGTATGCAAATTTATAGACTTTTAAATCATCAATATTCTTGTAAATTTTCAAATTGATTCATCGAACCGTTTTTCCTCACCAAAACTTCAAAGTCTTACAAACCAGGTAAAAGAACAAATTGTGGTGTTCCTAAACAATGCGAAGTTGTCATCAAAATGACAAGTAAACCGCAATTCCAGTGGTTTTTTTTTTCACAGTTTTGCATTAGTTAGATACTTTTTTGAATGGAAATGAAAAAAAATTACATTTTTCAAAAAAAAAAAAAAAAAAAATCAAGTTTTTTTGTTTGAAATTTTTTTTAAATTAATTTTTTTTATTTTTTTTGTTTAATGTACTTTTTATTTCATTTCAATTCAAAAAACTATCTAACTAATACAAAACTGTGAAAAAAATCCACTGGAATTGCGGTTTTCTTGTCATTTTGATGACAACTTCGCATTGTTTAGGAACACCACAATTTGTTCTTTTACCTGGTTTGTAAGACTTTGAAGTTTTGGTGAGGAAAAACGGTTCGATGAATCAATTTGAAAATTTACAAGAATATTGATGATTTAAAAGTCTATAAATTTGCATACCAACGCAAGCCATGCAATCAATATTTGCAACGAAAAAAAAAGATTTACAAAAAGACCACAAAACGTCGGTTTTTAGTACTTTTCTTAAACTAACGGTGAACGGTAAAAAAAAATAATTTCTACAAAATCATAAAAAAATCTTGTAAAACGCTTTATCAAATTTCCAAAACTGTCTTTGAAATTTTTACAACATCATTACTTGCTGAGATATTGGTAATAAAGGCTAAAAGTATCTTTTTTCATTCAAAGTCAGATAAACCATGTCAAAAAAAAATCGTACGACAACAACAAAAAAACTGAATTGAAGCTGAATAAACAAGGTATCTGATCATGACATTTAATTGACTCAAAAAAAATTATCCATGGAAATGAAGACCTTCAAAAAAAATAAAAAAAAATAATTTAGTTGTCTCGTCTCATTTTTTGCAATAACGCAATAACGGTACTTCAAAAAAATTTGTTTGCAAACAAATCTCGAAACAAAAAACAAAAAGCTGTAAAATGCTTTTTATTTCAACTCAGAACGACCACTCGTCACAAAGATACAGCTCTTCAAAAAACGCTAAGAAAAATTGAAAAAAAATATGTTCCTTTAATATTGTTGAGTAGTGTATATTTGTATAAGAGGAGGATTTTGAATTTATATGTTTAATGCGTGGATCATCCACACATTGCAATTAATGAACAATAAAACGTTAATAATTGGAAGGGGGGACCTGATAACGTGGCTTCGGCAGCACGCGATGTGTGTTTTAAAGTTTGCCTAGTAGAGTTGCCAAATAATGATTAAAAAAAAATCGATTCCAATTACTTGTAATTGAAATATCCAAAAACATTTTCAATTACTTTTAAATTTAATTGAAGAAAATCAATTAATTAAAATTAATTAATAAATTACATGTAGGTTAATGTAATTGAAATAAAAATAATTATAAACATATCAGTAATGATTACTTTTTCAGTAATCATTACACAATTAAATGTAATTAATTAATTGCTTTTGTCGATCACATTTTACGTGATTTAATTAACAAAAACATGTAATGAGCTACAATTTATGAAATCAATGCACTCGTTCAATTACTTGCAAAAACCCATTACTATTTTTAATTATATGAAATTTAAAAGTGATTTTTTTCAATTACAATTACAAGTAATGGAAATGTATGTTTTTTTTCAATTAAGATCAAACAAAGTTGTAATGGAAAATCTAATCTAATCACATGTAATTGAATTTAAAACTGAAGTAAATTACAAAAAGTAATCATTTTTTCCCACTTCTGTTGTCTAGTGCTCCAGGTGAAGCAAGCGAGGTAGAAAATAACAAAAAAGCGTATTAAAAATTTGTTGCTAAATCTGCCTGAACTTTGACAAATTTCATCATCAGATTTGCAGCCATGACTAACTGGCCAAACAGAATGGTGTAGCTGTAGTTGTGACGTGTAGCACTGTCAAAGTAGAAAGATACAAAAATAGTATACAGTGCCACAATGAGAAGCTGTAAATGTAGCAAGAAATGTATGGTGTAGCAAAAGTTAAACAAAATTCAACTCTTGCTACAAGCTGCAGCTACATTCATTCTGCTCATGGGGTAAGGAGCATGTTCTATCATAGCAAATCAATCCAGCGACAAATGATTCAACGAAAATCAAAGTATGACTTGTAAGGCTTTACAACTTGGGAAAGATGACAGCTGTCAACTTGTTCCTGAATAAAACAGCCTGACATTGCCTTTATCAGCGAAATGAATGTCACCAAGAAATACAATATCGACTTTGTCAACTAAAAGATCTTTGGAAGGGACAGGACAGAAGACGAAAGAGGAACTGCTCTCTGCTTAAAAAATAAGATATCCAACTTACTTACTTATTTAAGGTGGGGCTTATTGCCTCTAACAACAAGCTTCTTCCAACCCGCTCGTTTCTAGCTAGCTGTTTCTAATTTCGCATGCCAAGTTGGTTGAGATCCTCGTTCCCTTACATGCGCCACCTACTACTCTGTCCTCCTCTACTGCACCATCCCACGGGGTTATTCAAAGACTTGTCAGCCCGGAGCATTGATGTCCATTAGCTCGTGGTAACCCAGTATCCTTTCTTGTCATTCACCGTTAAATTAATCTTGGCTTCCTCCTCAATATTCACGAAAGTACCAAGACATCACGCTTTGTTCGTCCGATTATATCAATATCGTCGGCTTAAGCGAGTAAGCGAACGGACTTTGGAAGATTGTGCCTCTAGTGTTGACATGAGAGTTTTGCACTATTTTTTCAGGAATGATGTCGAAGAAGTAGCATGACAGCGCCTCGCCTTGTCTAAAAACTTTTTTGACATCAAAATTATCGGTGAGGATGAGGTCGTTGCCGACCTTGATGAAGAAGCGTGTATTCTCCATCGTTCTACTGCACACACGGACGAGTTTGGGACTTGGGAGGGATGCCAAAACTAGACATTGCTCTATATAGCTCGTTTCTATAGATGCTGTCATACGCATCCTTGAAATCGATGAAAAGGTGTTGGGTTTCGACTTGAAACTCCTGGGCTTTTGCCAAGATCTGCCGTAGTGCGAATATTTCATCGATGAAGGATTTTCCTGGCCTAAAGCCACACTGATGTGGACCTATCAGGTTGTTGACGAATGACTTCAGGCTCACAAAGTATGGCAGAAAAGATCAAATATGCGATGTTAAAGAAACTGATGATTCTGTAGGTGGAGCAGTCCAAGAGATCGGGCAAACAATGATGAGGTTCAATTCAACGGGTATGCTTACCTCCGACCATATATTGCAGATAAGCTCGTGCATACTCGTAACCAATTCATCTCCAGCCACTTTGAATAGCTTGGCCACCAGCTCCAGCTTTATTGGACTTTAGTTTAGATATAGCTATCTTCACTTCTTCGAGATCGGGTGGACAGAATTGTTGGCCTACGTGTTCGTCCAGGTTGAATGCCATGGCAATGGAAGTCGGTTCGCTATCGCCGTTATTCAATTTGCAGAAATGATTTTTCCATATCCTCAGCACCAACTGCGATTCTACCAAAATGTTCCTCTGATCGTCCTTGTAGGCTTCAGTTGGGGCCTGGTACCCTGGGAGGTTCTTTTTTTTATGTTTTGGGTGGCGGAACAGCTCGTGGAGAACCAGGGCGTAGTGTTTTACAACTCTCAACCATTCCTGTATGCGTGTTGTTGACAGGGATGGAGGGGACCTACAACTTTTTGCCGAGTCCGAACGGCTAGATGAGAGTGTTCCTCTCTCTTTTTTGTTCGTAGCTTTAGTTCTTCAATGCAAGATATCCATCCAACAGTGCATGTGAAGATATTTCTAGCCTTAAATAATTAGAAGTTACCTTCCCACTTCCTTTACCATTCAGCTAGAACAGATAAAGTGATTACCATCCTCAACAACTGCAATGGTAGCAGGCATCAAACATGACTTCATACCATCAATAGAATTGTAAGCAAAAACACTTACGAACTAATCGCTAGACTTTGTCAATGGGTGCAGATAAGAACATATAACACAATAACGATAGATAGGTATAAAATTGTTAATTGGCTGAATAACAACAGTGATTAATACTTCGTGCCTATTTTCTTGATACCACGAGCCACGTTCGATTTATTTCTCCAAACATCTAATCTAATCTTCATCCTACCTGGCGAAACTACTTCTGCACTGATACTCACTCAGATCATGCAGCTGTCTTTCTTTCAATAGACTTTCAGCATCAGATCTAGATCTTGATCTAGGTGGACCAACCAGAGGTGGGACTCGAAGCTAGACCCATATTGATTCCAAAGAAACACTAATGAGTCAACCATTCTACCACTAGATAATAGAAACTAGAAATATTTATCAACGGCTCTTGTGACAACCAGAACCAACAAACGAGGAAACGACTTCATAAGACCGATACTTACATCAGGAAAAAGCTACCAATACCTGCAGTCATCAGATCACAACACCTCTTTGAAGAGAACTTGGGTTCTAGAGAAAGTAAACACATCAATTCGACTGTCTTAAGGAATTCAGCAGATTGTACGCTACACCAATAACAATTTTGCCAGGTGCCCTGTAGACAACAGAGAGCTCATCACTCCCGAAGAAATTCTAGAGATCCTGCATAGAAGCCATTGAAAGAAGTCAACAGTATCGGACAACATCTCCAAATTCGCTCTAAAAAGGCTGCATAGACACAGCCAGAATTCAAAGTTTACCTGTTTGCCGATGACTCTCGCAAATACGCAAAGTCCATGTCACCGATATTTGCTGAAAGAAGAGTTGAATCTCACATAAGACGATTACTGTACGAGTAATACCAGCTCTGGTTCCTCAAAATCAGCTCCTACAAATCAGAAGTGGTATGTTTATGATAACCAAGCAGCTCAAAAAAAACAAGGAAAAGTTTTTATGTGAAACTTCCGTTTATTAAAAATAAAAGTTTTTCCAAACAACTGCAATTTAATATTTACCTTCTTAACTAATAAAATTAGCTTCCTACAGGCAAATACTATCCCAGTATTTTATTCGTGTTATTTCTTTTGATTTGAACAATTTTTCAGATAGAACTTTTCAGTCCTTATGGGTTTCAAAATATTAAAGAAAAAAAGTTCCCTATAATTTCTTGATGTTCCAGTATATGATTAAGGCTTTTTCATACTACGAACCACCGACAATTTTGAAAATTTCTCCTTGACAGGTAGGTTTAATAGAATATAAATAACCAAGCAAGGTACCTACCTACCTAAATATTTTTTTATAATTTTGTTTAACTTCAAGTTTACCCGCAGCAAAGCACTTTAACATGGCACTTCATTACTTGAGCAATATTGTCTTTGCATTTAATAAATCACCTTATAGCCATTACCAAGAATTCTTCCCTCTCCACTCAACACCTTGCCACAACGCAAAAACCATAATGAAAGGAGAAAATGATGACGATGACGACGACTGACTATTATAAACTCCCCAGGACGAACCACCAGACATCCTCGACATAGTTCGCTTGAGTGCAGATTCTTTTTGTCACACAAAATTTAATAACAACTCTCAAGTGGGTAGCCGAAGTAAGGATAAAAACTTTAAAAATACCGAGAAAAAAAATACACCTTTCATCATCGCCATCATTGTCAACCTGAAGGACATTAAACTAAAAATAAAAACTTAGCGGACAAAATTGGGAAAGGAACCTTGATATACCTGGAAGAAATGGAACCTTGATACACCAGCTGGAAGCAAAAAATAACAAAATAAGAATCCTTACTCTCTGAAACTTAAATGAAGCATCCTTGAGTGGTGTGCCACACACAAGAAGTACTTAAACAATGTCGAGGACATTTTGAACGATGAATAGAACAGAGCTACCGCAGGATGCAGCAACAACAAACAAGCTGCAGCAGCAGCAGTAGAAGAAGCTGAAGCTAGACAGCATGCAAGAAAGCTTCTCTCGCTGCTGTCCCAACCAGGACAGGACCTTGCCATTTCGTTTTTAAACTCACTGTTTCTGCTGCCGCTGCTGCTGGTAATATAGACAGTGATGGCAGTGTAAAGTTGCAGCTTTGGACATAGTGTTCAGATGTTGTTTTTTCTTGTGTGTTTTACTTTTCGTCCTTGTGGTTATTTGTTATAACATTTTTTGCTCTCCCTCTTGGGTGTCCTTTATCAATTTTTGGTAAATAAAAAATTACAGATACAACAAAAAAAAGACGATAAAAATAATCACTAGGTGAAGTTTTTTAGTAGAAAAGTTTTTGACTGCAATTTCAAAATTTTGTTTTCCTCCCAAAGAAACCGTTAAAAGTTTAAAAAAATCTATTTTCCTTTTGAAAAGGAGTATCTTCTATCATTGTTTTCTTTCGTAGTTTAAGTAGCACTTTGTTATTGGCTTGGGTGTTGGTGATGCTGTGTGAATATCATTTTGGGTGAAGTTTAATTTGTTCGTTGTTTGTCAATGATCTTTGGAGCATTGTGTATAAAAAAAGTTGCCAGATATATATTATTTTTTCTTAATTTATTTTTTTAAATGCTTAGTTCGAACGGACAAGTCTGACAAATTAACTGATGTATCAGGCTATCAGCTGGTAAAACAAAAAAAATCTATGAAAGTATCCAGCAAATTGGCTGACGTATGTAGAAACCAACTGACGGAACCAGGCAAACCAACGTTCTAATCATCTGAAGTATTATGAAATGCAGACGAGTCCAGCAAATTTACTGACGTATCAGGTATTACTGATGAAACCAGGTGAATCTATCAAACCAATTGACGTATTAGGTAATCAACGGACGCAACTAGACAAACCAGCGGATGAATCCGGCAAGCCAACTGACGTACCAGATAATTGAAAGAAGGAACGAGGAAAACCAACGTACGAGTCTACGAAATCATCTGAACTATTAGGTATTCAACTGGTGGAACCAGGCAAACCACCTGACGTAAGTATCAATCAACTGACGGAAACAGGCAAATCAACGGATGAATCCGGCAAATCAACTGACGTACCTGATAATCAACTGACGGAATGAGACAAATCAACGTACGAATCCCCTAAATCATCTGAACTATTAGGTTATCAACTGGGGGAACATGACAATCCACCTGATGTGGGTATCAGAAAATTATCTGTCAGAATCATGCAAATCAATGAACGAATCCAGATAATAAAATCAATAAACAACGTATCAGGTACTAGACTGACGGAACAAGCAAATCAACAAATGAATCGGGAAATCAACTGACATTTCAGGTAATTATTTATGGAATCAGGCAATTCCACAGATGGATCCGACAAAAAATTAACTTGTGAATTCATACAAGTCAACAGCGAATCCAGAAAATTACTTGCCGTTGATATCTAGAAATTATCTGACGGAACCAGGCAAATCAATGGACGGATCCGGAAAATAAATAGCTGACTTATCAGGCAATATACTGACGGAACCAGGTAAATCAACTAACGAATCAGGTATTTTATTGGTGGAACAAAGAAAATCACTTAGTAAAACTGGAAAATCAACTGAAGTTTTGGTAATAAATTGACGGAACCAGACAAATCAACAGATCAATAGCTCTCAAGAGCTTAATGTCCTGGGAACCTTTAGATGACAAGATCCTGAAAGCTAGTTTCCGGACTAGAGTATGTTACGCCCCAAACGAGCTCTCTTCGGTCGACCAGAAGGAGGCCTTTAATAGTAATGCAGTGATAGTCCACCAAGTGGAGACATCATTATGGGCTCAGGCATGTTATAGGAAGCACGGTGTTGGTGACCGCAACGAGAATGGCGAACGTTTTGACAATTTCTCTAACGCCAACCGCCTTGTAATTGGAGGTATCATGTTTGAGCACAAGACGTGCCACAAAGTCAGTTGCGTGTCGATGGACTGACAAACAACTTCCAACCAAATTGATCACTGCGCGATCAGTCGGCGATTTAGAAGCAGTTTTCAGGACGTTCGAAATGGATGTGGTGCAGACATGAGAATGGCCAGGGACCACCATCTGATGGTTGCTACCGTAAGATTACGCACAGCTGTAGCTTAGAGATACCAAGAAAACATCCGAGTGCCCAAGTTCAATACCGATCGACTTAAGGATCCCGCAGTCCACCAACAACTAGGGGACCACTTTTCACAAGGATTGAAACTAATCAGTAACACGGAACTCATCTCCATCCAAAACCATCGGTGTGCTGTGAAAAATGCTTTTATATCTGGTGCTGAAAGTATAGTTGGTCGCCGTTGTTCGAAAGGAAGAAATAGTGACTAGCTCTCCGAAGGAACTTGGGCTAGGATCGAAGAAAAAAAACAACTCAAAGTTCACTTTGCAGCTACTCCAGCAGCAGGGATGAAGATGAGAGAAGTTCATCATAGCGTATGACGTGATAAGCTTAACTATATCAACGCATTGCTACAGAAGCAGAGGAGGCCGCAAGTAGGTGTGAGAGCAAGACATACAGGTGTCCAAAGCTCTAAACAACAGCTGGTAAAAGACATAGACGGGTCACTGCTAGTTGCGGATAAAGAAGGTGAAAGAGTACTTTTCTGCTGTATTCCTGCATAGCTCTTAAGAGCCAGCGCCAACAACATCGAGTGAGTTCCTGCATCCACTTGAGAGAGCTTGGGAAACTGGGAGCTTTCCTAAGGAGTGGAAATAAGAAATAATTGTCAAGCTGCCAAAGAATGGATACCTTACGCAGTGCGAAAATTGGAGAGAAGATTGCGTGCTGCTTGTTGTAGCCAAAGTAATAGGAAAAATCGCCCTGAAGCAAATATCACCCTGAAGACACGTTTGACGCTGAGCAAACAGAACTCCGCACTGGATCTTCCTGTGTGGACCACATCAACCCCTTGCGGATCATCATCGAATAGTGCGTTGAATATCAATTACCCCTTCGCCTGCTGTTCGTTGACTTCTAAAAGGCGTTCGACAGTGTCAAAAGATAATTTAGTTGGCTTGCTCTGAGCAAGAGGAGCATCCCAGATAGATTGATTGCCATTATTAAGGCTACATATGATGGGTCCAAATGTCACATTCTGCATAAAGGAAGGTTGTCAGAGGAATCTGGAATCCAAAGTGGGGTCAGACAGGGTTGTATACTATTACCAATATTGTTCCTGTTGGTGAAAAGTGATGTGCTGTTATCAGCTTTGTTGACTGCAAATGGAGGAATTAAGTGAAATCAGCAATCATACCTTAAACATCTGAACTGCGCCGACGAGTATGCTTATACTCTCTCAAAAGATCATGGATCTCCATCAAATGACAGCAAGCATAGAAAGAGAAGCGGAAATCGTTGGGATTAAGAACAATATGATAAAAAACAATAAGTATCAGCCTTGGAACTTCCTCATCTAACCAGGTATTGTCTTTACTGATGGTGGGACCGAACTAGATATAATCAGCCGAATCGGGAAAGTAAAGGCTACGTTCGGAATGCTGTCTTTAATAAGGAGAAACAATCATTTGAGGACAAATAATATGCAAAGTCCAGCCTTTTACGATATTTACTTTTTGTTCAAAAAAAAAAACTGACTCACGCATGAAAATGTGTCAAATATAGTTCGAAATGAAATGGAGTATTATTTATCATCTGCAAATGACTTTTTCAATACTTAATAGTCAAATTCAAAAGCGATACTCTCTGTGCAGCAGCCGAACAACGAAATTATTTCCAACTTTCAGACAAATCCTTTGAAGTTGTGTGGGAAACAAAATCTAAGGAAAGTGTAGCTTCAGCCATTTGAGTGACACTAAATAATTTACAATTTTCTCACTTTTCAATGCGAGTTGTTTTACTTATGTATTCCCTTAGAGAATTGGACTTAGATGCTTGGATTTGTTTGTAGTTGCAACAAACCAATGAAGTTGAATAATCATTATTTCATCCTGACATCAAAGTCGAAAATACGTTGGCATAGAGGGGACGAAGAACTGTAAAAGCATTATGGTATAGGGAAAGCAATAGGTGACTTAAGGGTGGAAGGGAGGCAATGATGGTGGAAAATCACAAAGAAGGCCATTGGAGCATCACGTTATCGAAGGACGAAGGAGGATGCTAAAGCATAGGAATATTGAAAGGAAGTGAAAAACCTAATAAAACTTTTGCAATTCCATTGGGCCCCTTTGAGAATTCAAATGGATTACTTTTTAGTGTTTGTCCTAAGCCCGGAATTAACGGGACGGGAATATTCAATTTCAATCGGTTTAGCAATTCTGTCTTTTTTTCATTTCTATCCTTTTTATTTTTAGCTTTTTCCCTTATACATATACTTTCTTTTTTTTTTTTATTTTTTGAAGGTACTTTTTGTCCTATTTTTCTTATCATAGGGATGTTTGGATTGGAAATAGCAACTGACTCTAGGATATAAAGTAAAGTATGCAAAGGACAAAGGCGAAATGAATTTGTCATGAAATGCATTTGGGAGAAAAGTAGTTATTTTCGAAAGAGGAAATTCAAAATAGTCGAATGAAAAAAATAAAATAAAAAAAATCAACTTAACTATATAACCATCCATCCATCTTAGTCTTTGAAGAGAGTTCTTAGTTCAAAGATTACAATTTATTTCATCCTTGATGGTAGGGTTTTGGTGTGTTTTTTTTGCTGTTGTTGTTGTTGGAAAGCGAAAAGAAATGTACATTTAATTTGACAGGAACAAGCTAATGGAATAAAAAGGAGTTATTTTCAAAACGAGTTCCATTAATTTTGAATCCTCAATGGCACTTTTTGTTTGTATGCATTTGGATTTAATTAACGATATGGAAACTGTTGTTTCTTGACTCAATCTATTGTTAACAATTAAAATCGTGATTCTTATGCCAAACTGGGAAGAGAAGACGTCTTTGGTGGCACAATTGGAAGATATAGCCTGCACGATACCACCTCCAATAACAGAATCAGGTTAAAGACTTTGCTGCGGGGTGAAACGTTATGGAAGCTAGTACGCAATTCTCACATCTGGATGTTCTCAAGGTAACATGTCAAAATCCTGTACAATCAACCGCCAACCAGATTGACCACATTGCGATCGACGCAAGGCATTCCTCCAGTTTCAAGAATATCTGAACGTTCCGGTTAGCCAACATTGACTCAGACCATTACCTCATTGCAGGCTATACGGATATTCAAACCAAAGCCAAAACAGGGAGTTACTACGAACAAATTGACGTCGCACAGCTACACACTCCAAAAATCACCAGGTCCTTTTCCGATCGAGTCACTCGCTCACTCTAAAATAGTTCTATGCTACCAACTTGAAGCATCGAGAACCAGTGGAAGAATTTCCAGGAAGCCTGTGAGGTGCTGGGCCGCGCAGGGCCACCATAGAAAAATCAATGGTTCGATGAAGAATGCCGACCAGTACCAGCAAGCAGCCAAACAAAAGGCATACAAAGCGGCGTGCTGAATAGAAGACCAGAGCTGCTCACAGGTTCTACGAACAAAAGAGGAGATAGAAACACCGGCTTCTCAGAAGCAAAAAGAAAAAGCATAGGAAGAGTGCGATCGAGGAAATGCCATTGCAGGAATGAAGTTCGGAAGCTTCACCAAAAAGTGAAAAGAACCTCTCAGGGTTACAAGGCCAGAACCGAAGCCTGCAAGGATTATCAGACGAACATTGTGGCAGAATCGCAGTCGGTGCTGAGGATATGGAAAAATCATTTCTGCAAATTGTATAACGGTGATGACGAACCGAATTACGCTACTATGCATCACTTTTTCATCAATTTCAAGGCTGCGTATATGACAGCATCTATAGAGACGAACTATATAGAGCAATGTCTCGCTTTGACATCCCTCCCAAAATCGTCCGTCTGTGCAGGATGATGATGGTGAATGCACGCTGCTCCATCAAGAACGGCAAAGACTCCACCGATATCTTTGATGTCAAATAAGGTTTTAGACAAGGCGAAGCGCTGTCATGCGACTTCTTCAACATTTTTCTTAAAAGAATAATGAAAAACTCTCACGTCAATACCAGAGGCGCAATCTTTCAAAAGTCAGTCCAATTACTCACTAACGCCAACCATATTGACATAATCGGACGAACAAAACGTGGTGTCAGTGGTGCTGCTTTCGTGAGTATTTAGAATTAACGGTGAATGAAGGTGAGACCAAATATATGCTGTGAACTAGAAGGAACACCTTACACCGACGTGACTACTGAGACAGAACGTCACTATACTGGCTGAACAGAATAGAGTGCTGCAACTGGAGCTGCAGCTGCAACTGGAATACCTGTCAAAAAGTGTCGTACGTGATTTTTTTTATGCGCCCACAATGAAGCTGTACAGCTCTCTGACATTTTTGTATCGAAAATAAAAATGAAAACAAAAATAAAACTGAATAATGATGAAAAAGAAGCTTAAATTGCTTTACGTCTTTATGAGTGATTGAAAAGAGTTTAAAAATCACTTTAACCCACATGTAAACACTTCGTTTTGCTCACAATTTTGAAACGTCAAAAAAGCTGCAAGCAAAAGTTAAAAGTTGGCCAACTTGTCCAGCTGCGTCTGCAGCTCCGTCTGCAGCTGCGTCGTGTTCTGTTCGCATCATTGAATTTGTGTGTATTTTAAATTTTGACAGCTATTCCAGTTGCAGCTCCGTCTCCATTCTGTTCAGCCAGATAGACAGCTATGATTTTGAGGTGGCCAGAGACTCTGTCTACCTAGGCTCCGCTATAAACTCAGCGAACGATACCAGTGCTGATATCAAACGAAGAATTACTCTTGCCAATCGCTGTTTCTTTGGGCTTAGAATACAATTTGGGAGCAAAGCCTTTTCTCAAGCAACTAAAGTGTCCCTGTATAATATAACCTTTTTTTTTTGGATAGTATCAAGGAAAAAATCCATTTCCACTTGAAGAAAATTCCAAGTTAATTTTTTTAAACGCAATTATTTTTTTTCAGTTTTTCCTTTTCCAGGTCTTAAAAAGTAAATGTTTTGGGAATCGAGGCAGCGTCCTATAAAAATTATTAATAGATCGATTTGACCTTGAATAACTTTTAGCGCAAGCCAGATTCGTGTGTAGACTTTTGCACGAGTATTCTTTATGGCAATCTAAAGATAATTGCGTTTAAAAAATTTAACTTGGAATTTTCCTCAAGTGGAAATGAATTTTTTCCTTGACACTATCCAAAAAAAAAGGTTATGCTCTAAAAGAAGATTCTGCTGGCGTTTGACCTTGAATAACTTTTAGCGCAAGCCAGATTCGTGTGTAGACTTTTGCACGAGTATTCTTTATGGCAATCTAAAGATAATTGCGTTTAAAAAATTTAACTTGGAATTTTCCTCAAGTGGAAATGAATTTTTTCCGTGATACTATCCAAAAAAAAAGGTTATGCTCTAAGAGAAAATTCTGCTGGCGTTTGACCTTGAATAGCTCTTAGCGCAAGCCAGATTCGTGTGTAGACTTTTGCACGAGTATTCTTTATGGTAATTTAAAGATAATTGCGCTTAAAAAATTAAACTTGGAATTTTCCTCAAGTGGAAATGAATTTTTCCTTGATATATCCAAAAAAAAAAGGTTATGCTCTAAGAGAAGATTCTGCTGGCGTTTGACCTTGAATAGCTCTTAGCGCAAACCAGATTCGTGTGTAGACTTTTGCACGAGTATTCTTTATGACAATCTAAAGATAATTGCGCCTAAAAATTAAACTTGGAATTTTCCTCAAGTGGAAATGAATTTTTCCTTGATATATCCAAAAAAAAAAAGGTTATGCTCTAAGAGAAGATTCTGCTGGCGTTTGACCTTGAATAGCTCTTAGCGCAAACCAGATTCGTGTGTAGACTTTTGCACGAGTATTCTTTATGACAATCTAAAGATAATTGCGCCTAAAAATTTTAACTTGGAATTTTCCCGAATTGGTAATGCACTTTTCCTAGATATACTACCAAAAAAACATATAATACAAAAATAGTTTTCTTAGTTTACAATTTTCTCGAAAACTAGATGGCATAAAACCATCTGGTTTTCAGTGTTCATTTAAAAATTACAGGAAAAGTGTATAAAAGAAACTGAAAAGAACCTTCATAAGCTCAATTGGCTGCTCAGTTAATGACTTATGTGGAGCTTCGTATAATATACTTAGCCAAGTAAAGGAACTAAAAGTAGAGGAGATGGTCTACTCAGATCATATGCCTCTTAGGCTAACTCTACAACTATCTGGCTTTCAACCTTCTGAAGAACTGAGTCTGCTTCCCAAGTTAGTATGGTTGAATCAAAATGAGAACTTCTACAAAACTGGAATACAACAAAGGATCTTGACAAAAGAAGTGGGTAACTTCGGAGTGGACAGTTGGACGGCAGAAGACATAATTTCCATCGTCAAGGAAGTAGTGGGCAAGCAGAGATATTTCTCAAACAAAAAGAATTTTAAAGAAAGTTGGTTTGATGCAGCGTGTATGGCCGCAAGGAAAAATGCTTTTAAATGGCTTAATAGGTGGAGAAGGGAACCCGCAGAAATTCTGAAAAAAACATACCTTGAAGCAAATCGAAAATACAAACAGATCTGTAAGACGAGAAGAAAGCTATACTATCAATCGTTATGTATCAGTCTAAGAAACGTACGAAATACAAAGGATTGGTGGGATATTGCAAACAAATTGCGAAATAAGACCCACAGAATAGGACCAAACATAAAAAGTACTGATTTTAAAGATAATTTTCAACGGCTCTTGAACCCTCCACTACAGGCCATAGCAACACTGGAGGACACGATAGAAGATTCCTGGGATGAGCAGCTTGATGGCGAGATTACGAGCTTCGAAATCCTAGAAGTACTGAACAAAGCTAAGACAAACAAAGCAGCCGGATACGATCGTGTGCCATATGAGTTTTTTATTCATGCACCGCAGATACTTTTAGATCGCCTGGTTGGAATTTACAATAGGATCCAAATCACAGAAAGTGTTGAACCGTCCTTTAAAAAGTCGTTAATTTTCCCTATATACAAAAAGGGAGACATAAACCTCGCACAAAACTACAGAGGAATTTCCTTTATGGATGCCATGGCGAAAATTTACACGGGAATACTACTCAAAAGGCTACAGGAGTGGGAAAAAAGAAACAGTATTCTGAACGAGTACCAAGCGGGGTTTAGAGAGGGATATAGCACATCAGATAATATATTCAATCTACTAAACATTGTCAAAATTAGGATGAATGAAGGCAAAAAAACATACTGCTTCTTTGTAGACTTCAAGGCAGCGTTTGATAGTATTTGTCGGAATGCTCTTTTTGTCAAGCTAAAAAGAATGGGTATGTCAACAAAATTCCTTAACATCGTAAAAGATCTCTATGCAGGGACAGCAAGTGCAGTATGGGATGGAAAAAATTTATCGGAGTGGTTCGATACAGAAATGGGCGTGAAACAGGGGTGTCTCCTAAGTCCTATGTTATTTGCACTGTTTATCAATGACATGCATGACTTTATAGGTGGAGGAATACAGTTAAATGAAGAAGTTATCAGAATGTTACTGTACGCAGACGATATTGTAATTTTTGCAAACACGCCAAAGGATTTACAATATATGATAAACAAACTTGAAGAATATTGCAAAATGTGGAATCTCATAATTAATCTTGAGAAGTCTAAAATCATTATATTTAGAAAAAATGGAGGAAGAAGAAGTAATGCAGAAAGATGGACTCTTGGAACGGAAGAGATTGAGGTGGTCAACAAGTATAAGTACTTGGGCTTATGGCTGACACCAGGGCTAAGTATGACCGAGCACTTCAAAGAAAGAGCGCAGCAGGCAAAAACGAGCTTGAACCTGACGTGGCATACTTTTGTTTCGAAAAAGGAAATCAGTAATTCATCAAAACTGGAACTGTTTAACGCAGTAGCAAGATCAATTTTGGGGTATGGAGCACAAGCTTGGGGACATCAGCAATACGATGAAATGGAAAAGGTCCAACGATATTTTCTAAAAAAAACTATGAAAGTTCCAACCTCATCTCCTAACTACATGCTTACCTTGGAACTTAAATTGAAACCTCTTTTTATTTACACAATGAAATGTCACATGACCTACATTAAGAAAATACTCTGTGTGTATGACGAAAACCGTCTCCCACATATTTTAGCGAATATAGTAGTAGCCAAAAATATATACTGGATTACACAATGGACGAATGTATTAGAAGGTAGGCATATCCATGAGGTTGTTGGAAACAACAGGTTATTCCAGAATGCAGTGGAGGCGGCCGACACGCAAATAATGGAAAGAGAATGGGATGTGGCATTTCAAAGAGCACAAGCTTCAACATCACATGGACTTTACAATGTCCTAAACTACACCGACGGATGTAGATACTTTCAGGAAGAAAGGATCTCATCCGAAATAGGATGGATCTTTAAAGCAAGAGGAGGGCTTCTGTATTTGAACGGTACATTTCCAACGAGCAACAGAAATACTCAATGCACCTTGTGTAACCTGAGAGAAGTCGAAACATTTGTCCACTTTCTTGGAATATGCCCTGTATTCAAAGAACTACGTTTGTTTTATTTAGGGACAAGAGCACTCAGCACGGAAAACATGGTGAATATTCTCAATGGAGACGGGAACTGGATCCCGTTAATAAAATATCTCTCTACAGCTATTAAATATCGAAATGAACTCATAAGAGAATATAATGGATAGAACAACAACAACAACACCAACAACATCAACAACACAAACAAAACCAACAACACCAACAGCACCAGCAACACCAAAAACATCAACAACATCAGCAACACCAACTACACCAACAACACCAACTACAACAACAACACCAACAACACCAACAACACCAACAACACCAACAACACCAACAGCATCAACAACATCAGAAACACCAACTACACCATCAACACCAACAACAACAACAAGAGCACCAACAGCACCAACAACACCATCAACAATAACTACACCAATAACACCAACAACACCAACAACACCAACAGCAACAACACCAATAACACCAACAACACCAACAACACCAACAACACCAACAACAACAACAACACCAACAACAACAACTATATTAACAACACCAACAAAACTAACAACACCAAGAACAGCAGCAACACAAAAAACATCAACAACACCAACAACACCAATAACACCAACATCACCAACAACACCAACAACACCATCTACACCAACAACACCAACAACAACAACAGCACCAACAACACCAACAACACCAACAACACCAACAACACCAGTAACAACAACACCAACAACACCAACAACACCAATAACAACAACACCAATAACAACGACACCAACAACACCAACAACACCAACAAAACCAACAACACCAACAACACCAACAACACCAGCAACACCAATATCACCAACAACACCATTTACACCAACTACACCAACTACACCAACAACACCAACAACAACAACAACAGCAGCACCAACAACAACAGCAACAACAACAGCAACAACAACAACAACAACAACAACACCAACACCAACACCAACACCAACACCAACACCAACACCAACACCAACACCAACACCAACAACAACACCAACAACTGCAACAACACCAACAACACCAACAACACCAACAATACCAACAACACCAATAACACCATCAACACCAACTACACCAACAACACCAACAACACCAACAACACCAACAACACCAACAACACCAATAACAACAACAACAACAGCAACAACAACATCAACAACAACACCAACAACAACACCAACAACACCAACAACACCAACAACACCAACCACACCAACTACACCAACAACACCAGCAGCACCGGCAACACCAACAACACCAACAACAACAATAACAACAACAGCAACAACAACAACATCAACAACACCAACAACAACTACAAAACCAACATATAATAATAACACCAACAACACCAACTACACCAACTACACCAACGACACCAACAACACCAACAACACCAACACCAACACCAACAACAACAACAACAACAACAACAACAACAACAACAACAACAACAACAACAACAACAACAACAACAACAACAACAACAACAACAACAACAACAACAACAACAACAACAACAACAACAACAACAACAACAACAACAACAACAACAACAACAACAACAACAACAACAACAACAACAACAACAACAACAACAACAACAACAATAGCACCAACAACACCAACAACACTAACATCACCAACAACTCCAACAACACCAGCAACACCAATAACACCAACAACAACAACAACACCAACAACACCAACAACAAGAACAACAACAACGCTAACAACAACAACAACAACACCAACAACAACAACAACATCAACAACACCAACAACACCAACACAACAACTAGTCGATTAACATAAGGAACTACTTAAATAAGGATATTTCATCGCAACAGACGGCTCAAGCGAGCCATTGATGCAAAATGCAATGTTTAATGTTATACTGAACCAAATCTATGCATATCAATCTATTTTATGAATTTACATATATGAATCTATATTTAAAAACCTATATTATGTACATACCTACCAGGCACGAGGCGTGACTTTTTCGGAAGCGGAAGCACACAACTTAAAACTCAAAAAATAAAAGTCCTTTAATTTAGAATTTATATCATACCACTTTTTTGCGCCTAATAATATTATAAAGAGTAGGTATAAAAAATTTATTTTCTCTAGCCGAAATAATTAATTTGAAACACTCTTTGCTATGCATTTGCAGGTACTCATTAGCATTAAGCAAAACGCCAAAGCAATCACAAACAAAACAATTCGCCCAAAAACTTAATCAAATCGAAAAAAAACACCAATCAATGCATTTCTTATGGATGAAACACTATATACGATTTGCATTCACACACACACAATCACAACACCGAAGATCCAAAGTATAAAACTAAAACTACCCCTTTTTCAATAGGAATGTGCGGCAGGAAACGACTCAATACTTCTTTAGTTTTGCTATTGAATTTTCATAATGAACTCACTCAACTCATTCTTCACACGTTGGGCAAACAGAAAGAAATCATCAGATTTTACTTTGAATTTTGGACGGAATTTGAGTTAAGAAGGTAAAATCAGAGAATGCCAAGCTGTTGCGCATTCTAGAGCAAAAACTCTCGTATAGTATTTTATAATGGAGAATGGAGTGATGTTACGCATTCTCAAATGGCTTGGCTTGGCGTATAATGGAAATTTGTGGGTTTGGTTAGATGATGTGCGGATTTAAGCGTTGTTCTCGTGAGTGATTTTATTAAAAGATAATAATCATTTCCCGTGATATGTAATACCTTATATCGGGAAATAATTAATTAATATAAGAGATAATTTATTAATATTAGATATCAAGAAAATGTAAATCGTTGACATACTATAATAATAGGTCAATGATGTAAATGTATTTAATGTATCTACAATTTGAATTTTCGAATATTAAAATTCTTTGCTATGAGCATTTTGTGAACTATCTTACGGAAGCACTCATTCCACTCAATATATGAACGCTTCGTCACTGATACCTACTCTCTTCTGAATTTTTGAATAAACATATTACTTACTTACTTACTACTTACTTAACTGACATAATTCCTGATTTCATATTTTGAAAAAAGAACAGTACCTATATAATTTTGTTCAGTTTTTTTTTTAATGTTGGGTTTGAAGGTATTTTTTGCGAAAACTATTGGCAGGAATAACTTATTTTGAAAAAATAATTAAAGAACAAACTTGAAAATCTCAAAAAAAATATAGTACTTTATTTTAAGTGTTGCCATTTGTTTTTTTTTTTTTTTTTTTTAATTTTAGTACTATTTTCAGGAAATTGCTCCTCCCGGTTAATTGGGGGGAGATAGACCCCCTCCTCGTAGTACCTCAAAATCTCAAAAATATAGTACTTTATTTTAAGTGTTGCCATTTGTTTTTTTTTTTTTTTTTTTTTTTTTTTAATTTTAGTACTATTTTCAGGAAATTGCTCCTCCCAGTTAATTGGGGGGAGATAGACCCCCTCCTCGTAGTACCTCGTGGCTTGATGGCCAGTGCGTAGGACTGTCATGCCGAAGGTGTGGGTTCGATTCCCAGCCGTGCCACCTAAAAACAGAAATGTTTTATTCGAGGTACTGCCTCTTGCGAGGAACTGACAAATCCTCCAAGAGTATACTTGTCATGAAAAAGTGCTTCTCATTTAGCCGTTCGGACTCGGCAAAAAACTGTAGGTCCCCTCCATTCCTGCCAACAAACACGCACACAGGAATGGTTGTGAGTTGTAAGTCACTAGGCCCTGGTTCTCCACGAGCTGTTGCGCCACCCAATTTATTATTTATTTATTAGACCCCCTCCTCAGTATGAAAAAATGTTTGTACTATGTCTCTCTAAAAAACCCTATTATTATTTTATGTCGCTGGGCGAATCATTTTGGGCCGGAAAAACCAGCATTTTCGAAAATTGATACTTTTTGAAGTCTCAATATCTTTTTATTGGGGCCTTATATTGAAAAAGTCTTCATAAGAGTTCTTATAGAGAATATTATTGTTTATACAAAAAGTATAAATTATTTTTCAAAAACTTCACCATTTAAGAGAAAACCGCAAAATACCGTTATTTTTGACTTTTGTGCATTTTATATAAAATATTATATCTTTTAAATAACCGCAAACAAAAAAAAAATTTTTTATTTTCTTGTAGAAGGGTAAATAACCTACAAACGATGTAAAAATAAAATTTCTAACATATACCGTTTAAGAGTGGTAAGCGAAAAATCCTTATTTTCAATACTTAATCTTTTTGAAGTAGCAATATCTTGTTACTGGTCACTCGTGTGGAAAAAAGTGTGTTAATATTTTTTGTAGATTACATTATAGTCTATAAGCTAAACATAGATTATTTTATGAAAATTTCGTTATTTAAGATTTAAAAGCAAAAGTCTGGAATTTCAGGTTTTTGACGAAATTTTTCAAATAATTATATCTTTAAAATTATTACTCTTAGAAAAAATTTAATTTTTTTTTTAAAGAGGGTAACATAGTATACAAACTTTGTCTATAAATGTTTTCAATAACACTCACCATTTCTGAGTTATTCGCAAAAAAGGGATATTTTCGTCAATTTACGTTTTTTGAAACGCCGATATCTTCTTAACCATCAGTCAGAGAAAAAAAAGTTTCTTAACATTTCTTGTAGATAATCATATTATCTACAAGTTTTGTATGCATTACTTTTTAATACCATGTACCGTTTCAAAGTTATACGTGGAAAATCGATATTTTCGACATTTAACCTTGAATAACTTTTAACGCAAGCCAGTTTCGTTTGTAGACTTTCGCATGCGTATTCCTTAGGCATAAATAAAGATAATTGCATTCAAACATTTTCACTTGGAATTTTTCCGCAGATTGGCAATTTATTTGTACATTTTTCCTGGACGATTATCATCTCGGTCCTGATGTATGGAGCAGTGGCATGAACATTGTTATCGGTAGATGAGAACGCGTTAGGCTGTTTTGAGAAGAAAATTCTGCGGGTTCACCGTCTGCATAGATTGGGAATCAACAAAAAAACTGTACGGGCTACCTAAAGACCGAGTGGGCTGGAAGAAGCTTGTTGGTTGAGACCCTGGTCCACTCCGGACTGAAGCGCCACCTTAAGTAAGTAGGTAAAGATAATTCCAATTTTACTCAGCAGATTTCCAATCAATCCATTTGCATCTGAGGCTTTAGCTGAATTATAGTAATCCACAACCAACATTAACAGCAACAATAATATGAAAACTTGCTGCATTATGAATATTGTGTTTCGTTTAATGGATATTTTCCGTAAATCATAGTTTACGTAAGTGAAGTTGATGGTAGTCTAAATGTAGTATTTAATTACAGTATTATCGACAATTCAGACTCACAAAGATCTCAATTTATCATTATATAAACGTAAATACGATTTTTTCCTCTAACAATACTTATACCTACAATGTGCATCACTTAATCCAAAAATAACAAAAAAAAAAAAAGAACTTCCATTCGTAATCACCACTCAATAGTTACACAAACTTTTTGGTTACAAATTGCAAAGACCAATTGATGGAGCTTGGGAAATTTCATCTCCCTAAAGGTTTACAACATCAAACCTCGATTGAATAGCCCCAAAAATTACTCTCAATTATCTGGAGAAGCAACCTTTCGAAAATCAAGGACTTTAAGTGTATATCTATATAGACCTTTCACATTTATTCTGAAAAGGATACAATTGCCTCTTTAGTTTTTACTGAAACTGAAACTAATCAACTGAAACCCTGAAAACATTCACAACCTAGCCTAGACCAGAGAGAGAGAAGGATACAAAAACACACACAAAAACTCACAAAAAAAAACAACAATACAAAAAATAGTACCAATGATATCTAAGTACAAAGGCAATAACTCGCACAACAAAACAAATTTCAAAACCCGAAATAACTAAAAACTTAAAAAAGACAATGGAACCTCACTATACAAAAAAAAAAAAAAAAACAGGACAAAAAAACTAAACCCTTCCTTTGGATGGATTTCGATTAAATAGCAAATTGTATTTATTCCAATGATTGTTCGGTACCGTTTTTTATGCCAGGCGCGCTCAATTGAGTTTCGATATTTTGCCTTTTTTCCCGAGCTTTTGTGTACCGTAAGCAATTCCCATGGAAATAGGACACAAGTTTCACATTGATTAGTTCGTATAGTTCCTAGTTCCTGCCTGGTCCATCGTTTTCTTTTCCAAATAATCGAAATGGAAAATTACAATTAAAACACAAAAACGGTAAAAGCCCGATCGGAACTCTGTATACAAAAGAGGAGGACTGAACTAAAGAGTGTGGACTGTCGGATGTAGTGAACAGAAGATGGGTCTGAGGTTGGTGGGTGGTCTGATGGGGGTCGGTGTACCTATATTATATAAGCAAACTGCAAACTGTTTCCAATCATTTCATCCTCGGTGATTAGAATGTGGGAGGATGGTTTTGCAGAATTCAAGGATGCAGGACGTAAAAATAAACTCGTATAAGAGAAAAAAAACGAACTAAATTGGCATTGGTTCGTTAGGCTTGATGGCTGTATCCAGTTCTTAGTTGATATTTATTTTGTTCCCTTTGTTGTTGTCAGTAAAAAATAAAAAAATAGAAACTGTTGTTACGTTATATACAGACGCTGTATGAAGGTTTCCATTTCGTCTGATTGGCATCCATCTTTAAGAGATGGATGGACTTTTTTTTTTAAGTCAGTCAATTTCGAAAGAAGATACGATATGCGCTTAGAAAGTTGAATGGCATTTTGAAATGAACATTTTTAAATGGTTTTTGCATCAAATATTTTCTTAAAAATACAGAACTAGAATTGAAATTGAAAAGCTAATATTTGTCAGGAAGACAACGTAATCTCGTTATATAGATTGGAAGAATGGCATTAGAAATGTTGAGTGTAAAAGTTGGTTTCTTTGTTTCAGAAATCATTCATTAAAAATAAAAATTGATTTTAAAACCTTCAGAACTTCAATTAAAAAAGTAGAATCTTTCATCTTGTTTAGACTGCAGAGGTATTTAGGAACTTAAACATATTATATATGTACATAGGTTTAACTATTTCTTTGGGGACTATAACATCCCGATGGGCTTGTAATTTGATTTGACTAAAGCTGTAGCTATAAGAGTGATTGCTAGTCATGTCAAATATCTCTATCCTTCGAATTGCTTAAAAATGCTCTCAAAATTTAACCTCAATATTATTCTAAGCGGGGGTACAGTGGTTTTCAGAGGAATTTTCGATTAGATAAGGCCCGGACCACAGCCTTTCATCGTTCACGTAAACAAAATTTCAGCAAGTTGGGACTTATAAACTATTTAAACAATTGATACCTATTGTTAAAGCTGTTGGGAAAAGCTATTTGAGGACCTCATTACCAAGCAAACTCCCATAAATGTTTTCTTTAAAGACTAAACTACTATTACTTTCCTACCCGGCCCCTGATCCATGAAGAGTCTCTGCCTGAGATATTGTGGTCTTTCATCGGTTGCGGTCCCTCACACGCTCCGTTCAGTCGTCGAGGCCAAGTGCTCTTGAGTCTGGGACCGCCTGGTCCCTGTAGCGGAGGTTCAGTCTTCTTGGTAGTCTCGAACTTGGGGCTGGGATTCGAAGATTTTGTTGGCTGAAGTGTTGTTGTCCATTCTCTCGGTGTGGCCGAGCCAGTTTTGGCTCCTTGGACTACATCCACTTATTGTCCAGCACTCGGTTTCGTAGAGTAAAATTGGTAAAATGGACGTTTTATATAGCGTGCGCTTTGTCTTTCGAGAAAAGCGTTTTGAACAACCCATTTGTTTGGCTAAACCGAAGTAGCAGCGGAGATTACTGCTACCAACAGTGACGTTTTTTCCTAGGCGATGGACAGATGAGGCTTTGTTTGTTGATAGCATATACTTTTTTTTTGTCCTCATTCACTTCAAGACAAACGCGTTTCGCCTGTTCATCAATAGCTGTGAATGCTTCAAGTACAGTTCTCTTATAGCGACCGATGATGTCGATGTGGTCCGTATAGCCAAGCAGTTGAGAAGACCTGTTGAAGATAGTGCCTTCTATGTTAACACCACTCTTGCGTACTATCTAATCCAGGACTAGGTTGAAGAAATCACATGATAGCGGATCTGCTTTGTCTGAACCCTGTACACGTCTGGAATAGCTTGGATGAGCTGTTTCCCATTTGCACATTACACCGCGTATTTTTTTTACGTCATGCGGCAGAGCTGGATCAGTTTTTTCGGCATCCCGAGTTCCAACATCGCCAATAGAAGCTCTTGGTGACTTATGCTATCATATGCGGCTTTGAAGTCGATGAATGGATGGTGGGTCTCGACTTGAAATTTGTTGGTATTTTACAGGATTTGCTCTACCGTTGATTTGCCTGGCCAAAAGTAAAACAAAATAGCCATGTCCTTAACAGCTGTAAGGATGCAAGGTCTTGCTTATTATATTCTATTAACCTCTCCTTTAATAATCGTATAAGTGATAAGGTATAATTATTCGTATATTTCTCATACATATAAAAATAATTAAAATGTGAAAATTGTTCGATTAATTTTTGTTACATGTATTGTCACCATCACCCTCTTGAAGAAATTAATTAAAGCTTCCTAGACAAAACTTTTTATATATTTTTTTTTAATACTCTTATGAAGGTTTATTTGCTCATAAAAATGCTTGATTGGATTACAATTTAATATCTAAAGCTAAGCGTGTTTATGTTTGTAGTAGGTAAGACTGTCTAATGTGTTTTTTCTTGCGTGAAAAAAATAAGTTTTATATATGAATTACACCTTATTGCTGCATGTTCAGCTTGTTGTATTAGTGTTAAACACAAAACTTTTCTAGATAATCGTGTGGTAATATTTCATTTAATTGCGTGCGGAAATGATTGCATCATGTCTTTTTTGTGATTAATTAAAAAAGTATTATTTAGTTGGACATGGTTTGTTTTTTTGTTGTTTATGAAGCAGAAAGTGATATAGCATTTTATTATTATAACTTGAATTACATTTAGGTTATGCATGTCACAGTGAATGAAGCCTTAGAAGTTTTCTTTCTAAGCAGATTTCTAGTAGTAGTTCTCATTCAAAAACTAAATGATCAAAACTCCTAAATTTTAGTAAAAAGATTGAAATTTTATTGGGTTGTAGAGCTAGTTAAAAGGAGTGTTTGAGGAAAAATCTCGGCTTTAAGCTCTTGAGAAATTCATGAAATTAACGTTTGAATAAAAAAATAGGGGAAAAATTATAACGGTAGGAACAATTCACAAATTCTAATAAAATTTAAATAATGCAGCACTATTTTTGTTTATCCTTATAAACATATTTTTCTTATAATATATAGTTCCTAACAGTGGCGTAGCGTGAATAATTTGAAAAGGGAAGACGAAGCAAAAAATTAATCACCTGCAAACTTAAGAGCTTTATCTCATCTCACTGTTTTACAAAAAGATGGTACATCTGCACGTCTTTTTTCCACATTAAGCTTAAGATATAGAAGTTCTCAGTCGTTTTTCATTTCAGATGCATTTTTGCGTTTTTGTAATGTATATAAAGTTAGCAGGACACTTTTGGAAATTCATGTTAAAAACTATCCTATCATTAGTGGCTAATTAATTGCGAATTAGTTACGCAAAAAAAAAAATTAATTGCTTTTTTGGTTAAGGAAAAAATGGGTGTCCTGCTAACTTCATATGAACTTAGCAGGACAACTTTCTCAAAAATAGAGATAATCGAGGTGAAAAAAGTTTATTATTGAGGACTAATTAATTGCGAATTAGTTACGCAAAAAAAAAATTTTATTGCATTTTTGGTTTGCGAAAAAATGGGTGTCCTGCTAAGTTCATATGAAGTTAACAGGACACCCATTTTTTCGCAAACCAAAAATGCAATAAATTTTTTTTTTGCGTAACTAATTCGCAATTAATTAGCTCTCAATAATAAACTTTTTTCAGCTCGATTATCTTTATTTTTGAGAAAGTTGTCCTGCTAAGTTCATATGAAGTTAGCAGGACACCCATTTTTTTGCAAACCAAAAATGCAATAAAATTTGTTTTTGCGTAAATAATTCGCAATTAATTAGCTCTCAATAATCAAATTTTCTCAGCTCAATTATCTTTATTTTTGAGAAAGTTGTCCTGCTAAGTTCATATGAAGTTAGCAGGACACCCATTTTTTCGCAAACCAAAAATGCTATAATTTTTTTTTTTGCGTAACTAATTCGCAATTAATTAGTTCTCAAAATCATTTTTTTTTAATCGTTTATACACATTTTTGAAAAAGTTCTCCTGCTAAGTTCATATGAAGTTGGCAGGACACCCATTTTCTCGCAAACCAAAAAAGCAATTAATTTTTTTTTGCGTAACTAATTCGCAATTAAGTAGCAACTAATGATAGGATAGTTTTTAACATGAATTTCCAAAAGTGTCCTGCTAACTTTATATACATGTTTTTGTAGACGGTTATATCAGTTTCTAAAAGATATATGTCTGACATCTCAAAATATTAATTCATGATTTTATAACAAGCTTGGTCGAATTTCAAAAGCTCTTTTTTAAATTTGTCAGAATTAAAGCTCCTATAATATGTCACTATGTATTTATAAAAACCTTTAACTTATGAAATTTTACAATGCTAACCTTTTTCATTTGACTGACACAAACAAAAACATTTACCCTTTTAAATTACACTTACATTCATGCCTAAGTTCAGAATTTTCATTTGCATACCTAACATAAGTATAGATCCCATTTATCTATAGAAAAATTATATTTAATGATTTGAAAAATATCTTAAAGATCGCAGCTATTTCTTATTTTTTGTTTGAAAAATATAAAATCTCACCTACATACTTTTCTTGTTACCTCATCAGGAGAAATTCCTTATATTTTTTTAGAAAGTGTTAGGACAAGAACTTTTTGGCGACAAAGAAATAGTGTTATAATTTTTTGAATAGATATTTGTTCACACAAATGCAGCCTATTAGTTTCCTTTGAATTTAAGAGCGTAAGATGGAAAAAACCGACGATAAGAAAAATATGAGCTTATTACTGGAGCAACATTGATATTTTAAACAGAGCCATTTTAAATAAGATGAAAACAGCCGTGTTATATGAGACATTTTCTGCGAGCCGCCAAACTTTTATTCACAATCCACAGCTTCCACAAATTTGCGAATGAAAAATTCGCTCGAATTTAATCTCAAATTTTGTTAGCACAAATTTTACTGGTTTATTTTTTATGACAAATAGCGTCTGTTGGTGACCACTCATGTGAAAGAAATGTTAAAACTCGTGACGATTCGCTATTCGCATCCCAGCTCATATGAAAGGCACATAAAACCAGTGCTGCCGCTGGAAAAAATCAAAAAGGGGCAAAAAAAGGGGCCCGAGACGAAAGGGGCCACACAATAAAATTTAGTAAAGCAAAAAATAAAAACATCACCATAAAAATTTCATAAACATTTATTAAGAAAATAAATTAATAACATTAATTAATAAA
Organism: Dasysyrphus tricinctus; assembly: GCA_963921185.1. NCBI lineage: Eukaryota > Metazoa > Arthropoda > Insecta > Diptera > Syrphidae > Dasysyrphus > Dasysyrphus tricinctus. The sequence continues at coordinate 254,877,684 of OY992531.1, read as the reverse complement.
AAAACAAACAAAATACATAGTAATATTCTTCACAAAATATATGTATGCTTATCTACCTACATACATCTTTGGCATATACATATGTATGTATTTACACTTTATTTTTGTTAAAATTTGCTTTCGATATTTAAAGACTAATTTATGTATGTTGTAATGTCCTTTTAGCCATTTAAAAAGGGAAGACGCAATGAATCATGTTACAATGGACGCCACGCCAATGGTACCTAAATAGAAAAAAATTATTATTTTAAAGTTGAAAAAGGGAAATTTCCAACGTTTTAAAATTTAAGGAATTTTAAAATGAATGTTACAAAATAAAAAAAAAAAACTAGTTTTGCTCACTATTTAATTTCGAATTGTTTGATTTTCTGTTTTGGGGACTTTTCTGGAACAATTTTAATTAAATCCATAAAGAACAATGAAAATATTAAAGGATACAAAAACAAAAAATAACAAAACATTTCAAAAAGTTAAAAAAATATCTCAAATGATGCAAAATTTCCCAAAGCATAAAATTGTAAAATTGTACCTTTTTTTCATATAAATTGTTAAATTTTTAAAAAAGCGTTGTAAAAGCGAATATGTAAACTGAATTTTTGCAGTTTTTAATAAAAAAAAAATATTATAAAAATAGACAAAAAAATTTTTTTAATAGTTTTTTATGATTGACATTATTTAAAAGTCAATTGATCTTTATTAAAAAATAGAATGCACCACTGGTTCACTGGTTTTTTCGAAAAAATGTTTATGGTCATTCTGAAGTATGGACATTTTACTTCCATTTTTTTTTAAATCTTTCAAATACCTCCATTCATCTTCGAGAAATCGTTGGTTTTCGAAGACGAATGGAGGTAGTTGAAAGATTCAAATAGAATTTTGAAGCAAAATTTTCACACTTCAGAATGATTATAAACATTATTTCGAAAAAAATTACCTTGAGAAAACAAATATAAATTCAAATTTGCATACAAAATGCATTTTTTAAATCTTTAGATCCGAACATCTCAAAAACGTAACGTGTAAAAGTAATTCCAAGGCCAGATTCGAACTCAGCGCATCAAAGACCATCAGAAAAGTTTGTCTTGGTTCATGTTACAGACAAAAGTTCAAATTGTGTACCACAAAGTAATTTCTTAGAGCTTTCGAGTGGATTTTCTAAAACTGTAAAAATACATCAAATTTCGACTAGCGCTTGAGTCCAAATGGGTTTTGTAGAAAAAAACCTTGAATAGAGATATACTGGAAATTGTGTATACTTTCAATGGTACTTTAATGTAATTTTCGAATAGTTGGTAGGTAGTTTTCGAGCCATTCGTGAAAAACTCCCAAAAAATGCATTTTGCATCATTTTTTGCGTTTTTTACTTGCGATATAGGTACTATAGGGCAAGTTTTGGATTCGTGCAAAAAAAAAATTTCGAGATAACAATCAAACATGACATTACGATGATAGAGAACACGAACAAAGTGAGTGGCACAATTCTGTCTGTCTGTCTGTCTGTCTGTCTGTCTGTCTGTCTGTCCGTACCTCAACCTACAGCCTAAACCACTGAAGCGATTTTCTTCAAATTTTGAACTTAAGGTTTTTCTGTAACTCTCCAGAGGGGAAATTGAAATTTTTTTTTTAGCTCAAAAAATAACGGTACTTGCCATACAACCGTTAAGGAAAAACTTATTTATCTCAAAAACGGCTCCAACGATTTTGATAAAAAAAAAATCAGTGTATTACTGTAGATATGATGTACCTTCTAATAAGAAAAAAAATCACCAAAAACATTTATTAACGGTACCTGCCATATAACGGTTTTTTTAATTTTTGGTTTTCTCATTAACCGCTCATCCGATCTCAATAAAAAATTTTTCACAAAAGCTTTGTTAGAATATAAATAAAACTGCATACCAACATTTTTGAAAAAATAAATTTTGGATTTTTAAAAAAAGATTCAAAATTTTTTTTTGAAAATTCAATATTTCAAAATGGGTTGATGAATTAATTTTAATTTTCAGTTTTTAATGTATATTAATATATACTCAAAATTGGCATACCAATTTTTTTTTTGAAAATTGTTACAAAAATTTTATATATAAAAAATTAATTTTTAAGAAAACGGCTCCAACGATTTTAAATTTTTTTGCATATATTCATATTTGTTCCAGTAATCAAATGGCATACTTTTTTTTGAGCTCTAAGTTATTTATCAGACTGTTTATACCATTAATAGATCGATTTAAATGCATTTTATACTTTTTCTATAATTACTTGAATATTTTTTAAAGTTCTTAAGTCCCACACAACTTTAACATAAGAGCAAGTACGTGCGATCCAGTCGTGCATTTTATTTCCTTGTTGCGTCACGTCATCTTGTTGGAAAACCTCAGATTCGGATTCAGCACCCCCGGAACCATACATATGAGAAGGGAAAAAAATGAAAACTCCCACAATTTGCTCGCAAAGAGCGTTTTTAAACACAAATTACCTGGACTAAGAGCCAGAAATTAATTTTTCTTTTCAAAGCTGCCAGTTTGTCTCTCGCAAAAAATACTGTAATTGATTTTTCCTACAGAGCTGTAGCAGTTTCGTAATCCATTGCTTATCATCATGCAATACATAAAAGAGGTTTGCAGTTGAAGACATATTTTTTCCAGTTTGAACACATTCAACTCATCACGAAGTTGAAATAACCTGGATTAAGCTTTTCCTCTGGAAAGCCATCGGATTTCGGTATGAAGAAGAAGCAATTCGTACTGACTGCCCATATCTTAGCACACTAATTTAAGCAATCTCGATTGGAGAGGACGACTCCTTACAAAATTTACTATTTTCACAGCTTCACGAGAACTTTTTTTAAATCAGTTGGCATTCTTTTCAAGTGCATAACGATGGAAAATATAATGACTGCTGGTAGGAGCAAAGTTTTTAATTTTTGAAACAACCCCTTTAACCTTTCCCACCATTGCTGCGGCTCCGCCACTGCATATATCAATACATTTTCTCCAATTAATGATGTGTTTACTCATGAAACAGTTTGTGACCTTGAAGTTCACACTTCGATTAAAAAATATAAACTTCAAAGAAAATTTTTTTTTCAATTTTTTTATTTTGTGGAAATTTTTCTTTTTTTTCTTTTATTGTTTGTATTATTTTACTGTTTATACTTCAAGAAATTTGTGGAACCCTAAAAACTCTCCCGCGGAACCCCAGGGTTCCACACACTTTGGGAATCGCTGCCTTAACCTATTATTAGTAACTAAACGTGAAAAGAGGGTGGCGAAAAGGGTGAAACAAAAATCTGAAAAGAAATTATTAGAGAAATTGTTTTTCAATGTTTTAAATCGAATGAGGGCTATCCAAGTCTATGTCCAATTTAAGGGCCACGCTAATGTACATTTATGTTCGACAGAAGATCAAATTTGAAAATGAATAAGAAAACAATATTCAAATAAATGTCACCGGAACAAATGGAAAATGTGTTTTAGAACAAAAAGCCCCGTATTTTTAAACAATATATAATAGAAGTTACGCCCTTGACTCTATTTGTCTATTAATTGGAAATACATTATGAATGTACATGTACAATGTATATTTTTAGGTTTTACAAAAATTGTAAACTGGCTATATTTTTGCTTCTTAAATTAATTTTTGTTTAAAACCAAGTTATAATCCTTCATGGGAAATTAAATTACCTTTTTATCGAAGAAACTCGTAATTTCCTGAAAAAAACAGTTAGGCAAAGTTTACAAGTTTTTCCTTACATAGATAATATTGCATGTGTTAAGGAACACGCACGCATAACTTCCCTGAAAATGCATTCATGCTTTACTTTTAATATACAATTTATATATTACATAACCTACTAAAGAAAATTTTGCCAGGAAACGCATGGATGTAAGGTGGTTGCGTTTTAATTGTGATTAATTTAAGAAGCAGGATAAAAGGTGCTAGAAGCAACCACAGAGTCCCAATCAAGGCTAAACATTATAATATAGCAAGATAGTAAATAGAGTTCTTTTTATAAGATTTCCGGAAAAAGATGATTTTGAAATTTGAAAGGAATAAGCTCGAAGCTTTTGAATATGAAGGTACATACATAGAAAAACATGCAAAGAACCACTTTGCAGGTACCATGAAAGATTTTATGTAAGGACAAATCGATTTTTAACAAAACCTAACATCGATTCTCATAAACTACTGAAAATAATTAATTCCAATTAATTTCACTATGATTTAACACATGTTATAGTGACGTCATTATATCAAAAGTAGAATCAAAATCTTGAGACTACTTAACAAAAACATAATCACCACCAGGACAAACCTTAAAATTTAATTGCGGAATTACATTTGACATTCCACAATCGAGTTACATTCATTAAACAAATGCGGCTATCAAATGGAATGAGTTGTTGCTTTCTGTCACTACACTATATTATATCTACGTACAAGGAAATTCCATAAGAGTGATGGAAAGCCTTGAACCTTAAGACAATACAAAAATAACTCAACTCTGTTTGCTGGTAATTTCTCTTGAAATAAATAATAGAATAGCACTGCCTTGTGTCAGGATTTTAGATTTGAGTCTTTAACTGGAGAACTTTATTGTTTCGCATGTTGTATTTACTTGAATTTTTTTTTATTATTATTATTTAGATGTCAGAATATAGAGAAACCTACAGCGACAACAACTACACTAACAACACCACAAAAACAACAGAGCTCGCGTGTCAACAGGAATCAATTTACTTTCACGAAAATTTAAAATGTATGAACCAAGTACCTACATAGTGACTGACAAAATGAGTGAACAACATACCAACATATTTATAAATATGTACATATGTTTGTATGCTAGTGAAAAAAAGGGGTTGGATATAGGAAATAAGGACCTTCCTCGAGGATTCTTAGCGCATTTTTAATCAGTGGTAATTTTCTCGACGAAGCGAAAACGAAACAATACAATTGGAAAAGCTTTTGAATAATTTACTGCACAAAATGGCATATTCGTGAGGGGAAGAAGTTTGTTTAATTTAAAATTTAAATCAAAACTCGCGAATGGTATACCTATGTTTGTACGTAAATAATGCACTGCATGTACGATTATGATACTTAGCTGAGAGAAAAAATAGAGTAACAATTTTTTAAAGAAAATCTTTTTAAAATTTGTTTCTCCGAACGCCTTGAAAATTATTATTAATAGACAATGTAGATAAACAAATGGGTTTTGAGCTAATACTCTTTTCACTTTTCACATTAAATTCTGGACAAGATTTCGGGCCTCACCAAAGCAAACGTGACCAAAGTAAAGCTCAACAATAAGTCTCAACACTAAAGAGAGAGCAAAGAAAGCTATGGTTGCGTTCTATTCCTGCAACAGGATCTTTGGAAAATCCTGGGGACCCAATCCAAAAATTATCAGGTGGATGTACACGGCAATAGTTAGACCGATACTTACCTACGGTAATTTAGTTTGGTGGAACGTGACGGAGAAAGCAACAAACCTGAAAACCTTGACAAAAGTTCAAAGACTAGCATGCGTAGGTATTACGGGGGCATTGAAAACCACTCCCACAGCGGGACTGGAAGCGATACCCAACTTGAGACCCCTAGATCTATTCGTGCAAGAATCTGCAGCATACAGTGCCCTGCGCCTAAGCCAGACTAAATGCTGGAAGCAAAACACATCAGGCCATACTGATTCTGCAGAGATATGTGGGAAATAATGTTTGCACAGACTACACAATATCCCATTTAAACTTCAACAGACCCTTCACTACCTCTTTTCCTAATAGAGAGGAGTGGGAAAACAACCAACCTTTCAGTAATGCATCTACGATAACTGTCTTCACTGATGGTTCGAAGATGGACACTGGAGTTGGTGCAGGAATTTTCTCGGAAACTCTGGGACTAGCTAGCTCCTTCAGACTTCCGGACTTTTGCAGTGGTGATACCACGAGCTGATATCACGCTCTTTATTGATAGCCAAGCAGCAATAAAAGCAATTTCTGCCACCGAGATACATTCGAAGCTTGGGAATTGCTGTCGCGAAGAGCTTAGGGTTCTTGGCATGCAGCATAACATTAGACATTAGCTGGGTTCCCGGTCACAGTGATGTACAGGGAAACGAGAGAGCTGATGAGCTGGCGAGAACGGGTTCGTCGCTTGATTCAAGTCAAGCCGAACAACACATCAAAGTACCAACCTGTAGCATCAAACAGGATATTGGTAACAAAATATTAGAAAAAACCAATGAAAGATGGAATCTTCTCGAAACATGTGCCACAACTAGAAAGTTATGGCCAAATTTCAATAAGCAAGGAACAGACAAAATTATGCAAATGGACAAGAAACATCTCCGTTCCCTTGTCAGCATAATCACCGGACACAACCTACTGAGATACCATAAAAAGAAAATGAGGCTCAGTACTGATGACCTTTGCAGAGGATGCAGTGACGAAGAAGCACATGAGGATACCCTACACTTCCTTTGCCACTGCCCAGCACTCTGTCATTTAAGAAAGAAACACCTAGGAAATCATTTCTATGACGACCTACAGGAACTTTCTGGAACTTCGGCTAATAGCCTTCTGAATTTCATCAACGCCTCTAAATGGCTTGACTGCTAACAGAACACATAGGTTTTTACATTAAGTGGAATACAATTTCCTAGGGTATCACAACGGATCTACATAGATCCAAGTGTGACGGTAACGAGATCAACTGTCAGCCCTTCTACCTAACCTAACCTAAAGTAAAGCTTGCAAGACTCCCTTAGCTTTATTGTAAGCTTCTTGGCTCAAATGAGCAAAGAGAAACTGATTCCGAAAACTCTTTGTTGTGGTGCATTTTATGGATGCTTGACTTCTGCTTACGCTGGATGAAGGATAGTGTAAGTGTAGAGGCCTTGGAATACCGTCTTGATATCGGCTTTTAATTGGGATAGTTTGGGAGACTATTTAGCTCTATTAAATGTTGTTTGTAATAATTCTTTCGTGTAATAGGGCTGTGGCTGTCTCATCCAGTATCTAGGTATATCAGAGTGTCTCTCTTCGCTAGTTCTTACCAAAAGATTAAAATGGTTTATAAAGCTGCTCGCCAGTCTTCTGTTAACTCTGATCATGTCCAGGGATGTTATTCCGGTGCCTCGTAGAGTCATTTGTTGCTGAAATGTTTTCGTGGCCGTTTGTTAAAGTAGAGTCTCGTGCTTCCGCTGGTTTTCGAAGTAGTAATCCAGATGGAAAAAAAGTATGTGATGATTATTCTAAAAAGTTGCTTACAGAGAATTAGCTTCGTCTTTTGGTAAAGACTATTCCTTTTCAGAAATAAGAATGAATGCGGTGGAAATTGAATCCTGTACCCATGTTCTGTAACTATCGCATCGATAAAATTCGTCGAGACACGATGAAAACTGAAACAAATTGTATGCGTTTTGTTTCATTTTGCAACGTTTCTCGACGAATTTTATCGATGCGATAGTTACAGAACATAGGTCCTGTTCTCAAAGTTGACACGCAAATTAATCATAGTGCGAATTGGGGTCCCATGCGGATCTTCTGAAGCAAATGAATTCGGATTTGGCTGAGTTGACTTTGATGCTCCGATCTTGTGTAGAACTCTCACAGCATTCTCACGTGCTCTTCTTCTCTTTGGGCTACAATGACTAGTGAAATGATGGATTTGGTCTATGTTAATGAATCTTCCGAAAAGGGTACAAAATCCCGATTGGCAGAAATGAGAATGCCGAATGCCATAATCCCGAATACCCAAAATCCCGAATGGATAAAGTCCTGAATGGAAAAAGTCCCGAATGGACAAAATCCCGAATACATTCAGGATTTTGTCGATTCGGGAAATTCGGGATTTTTATGTTTTCGGGATTTTTGTGTTCTCGGAATTTTTGCATTTTCGGGATTTTGGCATTCGGGATTTCATACCAAAAAGATCAAATTCTTAGCATTGTTGGGTTCACATTGTACGATGTGGAAATGTTTTAGCGTTATGTTTCTAGCTTTGTTCCTTGAGCGTTTCTTGTTCTGATGCTTTGTGGTTTTGACTGGGTGTTTTGAATCTGAACGCAGAATTATCTGGAATTTAGAAAAGTGAAAATTTATATTGATTAGTGTACCTGGAAAATTAAAACGATTAGCTTGTGAATCAGCTCCCGTTTCCATCAGAGGCTGCTGAATGCTTTATCTATATCTAGCAGGCATCCACCAACATATCGAGGGTGCTAAAAATTTATTTCCGGGATCCTCAAGACCTCAAGAGTAGATATAAAACTTCGCGGATGCTGAAAGAAAAAATATTGGAAGATATCCGGAAAGGGTACCTTCTCCTTTTGACATTCTTCGGTATCAGTACTAATTCTTCTATCTCTTCAGATAAAAGCAATTGTTAGCAGGGCCCTAGCTTGAGCTAGTGGGGCCCCGGGGCAAGATAGTATATGTGCCCCTAGTTCTACTTTTTCCTTTGCGTAAACTGTCACATAAGCCCTTATGTTTTACTTAAATATTTAAGTTTCGTATTAGCAAATGGGCCTAAGTCTTTCTTGCTCCATTGTGCTTCAAAAGTAGTTTTTGATCAACTTTAGCTTCGAAAAAGATCTGTCAGCTTTTGTTGTGGTACTAGGAATACTCAAGAACATTATAAGAGCGGTGTATTTGTACATCTGGATAGCTCGAAGACAGTGAAGAATTTTTAACGATCAAAAACATAGCAACCATAGAAAGCTACTGAGAGGAAAAATCTGATGTAATGCCTTGCGAAAGTAGTGAACCTGCTCTCAAGCTGTGTTAATATAGTGTCAATCATGGGGTACAAAATGGTTACATGGAAACGCTGTTAAGGATCATCAAATACCTCGACTTGGCACAGTTCATCGAAGTGAATCTTGATCTTACGCAATCTTCTGTCCACAAACTTCTTCTTATGGCAAAATCTTGATACATCTTCCTGTAATGAGTGAAATTCATCTCTCAATTTCTTTATATTTGAGAGCATTTTGTAGCTGATCATAAGCAAAACATTAATGATTGCAAGATTTCATCTTGCAGAATAAGGTGGAACACAAAATCAAAAGTCTCACTCTTCTTTCCTATTCCTAACGCAGTAGATTTGTTTGTTTTGAGTATAATTTGGCTTAAGCTTTTGAGAACATCACAAAACTTTTATTTCAGAGCTTGAAAGACATGATTACTCCCAGCGCGTCAGATTCAAGGTTTTCAAAGTCGATGCACCTCCCTCTTAATGGCTTTGAAGCTGACCCCAACAGCTTATACTATGAACGAAAAACTCATACACAGATTGCACGGTTTCGAAGAAAGATTCTGAATCTTTCAAAATAAGATTCGAGCTATAAGAAGAACAATTGACGAAGTGCGCATGTGGAGCCATATCCTTAGTTATTTTTTGCTCATAGCTGCCGCATCGTTATATCCTTGACTGCGACATTTTTGGAGGTTAATATCATTATTCTTCAGAGAATTAATCACACGATTTTCGAGGCCAGAAGTAGTAATGAATTCCTATTTTATGTGCAGATCAATTGCTTCACTTTTATCGTTAAAAAAGAGTTGGATTAGGGAAGGGGTTAGATTTTTTTGTCAGTTGAAGTTGAGTTGAAATAAATAAGAAAGTAAGATTTAGCGGAACGAAGCTTACAAGGTTAAAACTGATTGGGAAGATACATGATGATATCTTCGTTAGGGACCCCTCCTGGTAAGGGGCCCGGGACAATGAACCCGGTTGGCCCAATTGACACTACGGCCCTGATTGTTAGCTAAGCTACTTCTTCTGGGTGAAGCTCTCAGTTAACATGGGATCACTAGCCCGATTGTTTTAAATTGTTTTTTGAGTGTCCGTCTGCTACAATTAATGCTGATTTTTCTTCCTCTAAGAATGCAGGTTCACTGGGTGAGTTTGGCACAAAATATGCTTCGAAATATCCAGCAAATTCTTCCACTTTATCCAGAGTCATTGCCGATGTTCCTGTTGATATCCTTGAATACATGAGGTCCATCTGATTTTTCTTTTTTAGATTTGGCTGTTGTTTGATGAAATAGATTAAACCCTTAAAAATTATGTACCTTGAAAATATATATTCTTTAAGTGGTATTGGAAAGAAAGAGCTTCTTAAACATTTTATAAAAAATTTCCACAGGAAATATTTTTATTAAATAAAAAAAAGGATGTGCTTTGAAATTCTATTAAAACATATGTAAATACTCTTGAGTGTTTTCTAGAATAAGAACGCAATTTGATTACATTGAAATTTATTTGTGTTTAATTTTACTTTGAAAATTTAAAAAAAAAATGAAATGAATAAGATCCTGCCATAAGAAATAATTTTCCTTGAACCAAAAAATGATTAAAATGTACAACAATATTTACCTACTGAGAAAATCATCACACACACACACATCCAACACAACAACTCTTTCTATTTTTTTAATTTACTTTGTATTTTTGTATTGCGTCAATTGAAATCATTGTAGAGATAGAAGAAGAAGAAGAAGAGGAAGATACCCCTGAGTCCTTGTCAAAGGATGTAAATTGCATTAAAATGTGTTCTTTCAGACACTTTACATTCTATTCTTTTTGAGCGATTACACATAGAACGAGGGAATGGACGTGGGTATGGAAACGGGAATGGTGATGGGGATGGTATGGGGTGTCTCTGTGTCTATTTCTGTGTTTCACTTATTTCCCTAGAGCAAGTAGTATGCCAACGAGTGATTATTATCGTCATAGAGCTGCGAGTATGTGTTGCCTTGCAACAGCAGCAGCAGAAGCAAAATCCTTGTACTCGTCGACACATAAAAGAGTTTCCTCCTTGGCACTAAGTTAGCGACAAATATTTGAACATAGAAATTATTTCCAACTTCTGCGACTAAATTTGTTTCTTTCTTGTTACTCATTCCTGCTCTTTGGTTGTTAGTTGGCGCTAGCAATGTAAGTCCCATCAGATGCCAATGCCAACCCTTTTTCCAACTTCCTATACGACAGAGAACAGTTATCGCATCCCTCTTACCAACGAAACGATGACGACAACAACGACGACTCAGATCTCAGAGTGCCCAACAAACAATCTGTAGTATTTGCTTGTTTTTCTTTTTTTCTTTTTGCAGTTTTCAAATGAAAGATACAAAATTAAGAAAATTTTTGTCTTTGTTGTAAGAACTTTTTGGAAATTCGGCTTTTGTTTGTGTCTCCATTCTAGGGAAATAATTCCCCAAATAACGATTTAATTAGTTTGATTATTTGGCTTTGCGTTACATCTTATATAATTTTTTTTTTATTTTTTGTCTTCTTTGTTTTTGTTTTTAAATACAATAAGAGAACATATTCAAAGGGTTGTCTTCTACATTGTATAGGATGCAGGATCTCCCTATGAAGGATATATATAGTAAAATTTAACATTTGACTAATTTGATTCTTAAAATAAAGTTTTTGTTTTTCATTGGAAATCTGATGTTATATTGGAGAAGTTTTGTTTGTAATTTTGTTGTTTAGCAAGAAGATATTGACTCTTTTGGGGGTATATACTTTAAATATTTGAGCAGTGTGGTGTTCGGACTTTGAGAAGTTGAAAAGTATTATAGTGGACCAGTTAAAGTCAAAGAAAAGTTATTTATTGACAATAAGCTGGTTGTTTGCATAACAAAAACTTTCCAACAGCTTTGGGCTTATCTTTCCAGTAAACGGATGATATTGGTACTTAAGGAATAGAATACTTATATACCTAAACGAGTTATTAAATGATTCTATATATATATATGTAAGTATAGGTACTTAAAATTAATATAAGTTAAATTAATACGACTTGGAAACATTAAATGCGATATATGTAGTTGAAGAGCGTTACGATATCCCGCAAACCAAAATCTTGCTTTTTTTTGAAAATCTCGAATAACAAAATATGGCAAATTAAAAATCTTGTTTTTCATAATCTCGCAATTACAAAATCTCACATTTACATCTCGCACCGAAAAAACCCGCAAATTTCAACCAAAATCTCACAATTTAAAATTTCGCAAATTCAAATCTCACAGCAATAAATCGCGCACGGTTAGGTTAGAACTGGATTTACATATTTTGAAGAAGATAGGATATCTCAAAAAATTTAATTGCATTGCAACAAATACTTTTTCAAATCAAAATCTCGCAACTTAAAATCTTGTGCGTGATTTTAATTTGCAAATTTTGATTAAATAAATGTATTAGTAAAAAAAATGTATTGAAATTAAATTAAATTTTGCGAGATTTTGATTTGCGAGATTCTAGTTTGCCGGGTTTCGTGATTGCGAGATTATGAAAAGCGGGATTTTGTTATTGAGAGATTATGAAAGGCGAGATTTTGTAATTGCGAGATTTCGTTATGCGGGATTTCGAATGCGAGATTTTAATTTAGGATATTTCGAACCCAAACCGTGTAGTTGGCATGCATCAACGCATCAACCAAGTTTGTGTGGAAGGAAGCATGTGCGATGACTGGACTATCAGCTCCATATATCTCATCTTCAAAAAACCTTGATGTCCTGCAAGAGCAAATTTCGAGGCATATTCATGATAAACATGATCCTATCTAACATACTGCGTCTTAAGCCGTTCTGCAACACTATAATCGGCAAGTAACAGTGTGGTTTCTGGCTAGGTAGATCAACCATAGACAAAATATTCACTCTCAGGCCAAGGGCGTACGCAGGATTTTTATCAATGGGGGCAAAATCATTTAAAAAATAGTTTTGGTACAAAAATCCAGCTTTGATATGAATTCAAAAGAAGACAAATTGTCTAATTTATAAAATAGTTTCAGTTTTGGGGAGGGGTAAGCAACCTTCTCTGCCCCCTTTGTGCAGCCATTGTCTTAGGCAAATTCTTAAAAAGACCTACAAATTTCAAGTCGAGACTCACCAGGTGATGAATAAACTTTGAAGTCGCATATGATAGAATTCATCATCAGGAGCTCTATATGGCGGTGACTGAACTTGGAATCCGGAGAAAACTGATCCAGTTCTATCGCGTGACGAAATTAAGCGTTGCAATGTGCAACTAGGGAAAATCGATTCCAAACGTGCACAGTGTTTCAGCAAAGAGATGCACTACCATGTGATTTCTTCAATTTCGTTCTGGAGTAAATAGTGCGCATCATCCAACTGAATAAAAAGTCTTTATCTCTTCTCATGAGTATCACCATCGGTCACAACCACCTGGGTTACCACAAGAAAAAGATGAAATTCAGTTTAGATGACTTATGCAGGGGATGTGGTGACGTAGAGATACACGAGGATACTCCTTACTGCCCTGCGCTATGTACCATTTGAGAAACAAGCACCTAGGGAGAAACTTCTTCAACGACTTGGAAGAACTCTCTGACATATCAAGCAAAAACCTGTTTACATTTATTAACTCTTCCCAATGGCTTGAAAATTCTTAAGCTCTATCAACCACCCGACCACGAGATTGGTAACTTCTCCAACCGCAGTCAAAGATATAAAAAAGGACCAGCATGATGTTTCTTGTAGGAGTAGCAGTGAACGGAGAATGGGCACCTCACCTTTACACCAGCTACTGCTGCTTCTGCGGTGAATGCGAGTGTCAGTGATAATATTAGAACGAACGAAAACAACTGAACGACACACATGTTTCTTACAGGAGTGGTAGCTAGCGGAGAATGAGCACCTCGCCTATACACCAACTAATATCGCCTCTGCGGTGAACACGAGCGTCAGTGAGTTGATAGGGCCACCTTTCCCTAAGATTGGTAAAATAATCTTGAGGATAGGGACAGCCCCTTTAACTTATTCAGCACTCCTAACCAAACGAGCGGACACATACGCCAACCACTGACCTATCATACCCATCTACCAGACGTTGCATGGAGCCACTGCTCCTACGGGCCTGATGGATAGATGATTTCTCAAATGGAGGTAAAGGAAAAATCACACTTTTAAAAAAGGCGTTTTCCTCTCCTCAACCTAATTAAGTGACGACAGACATTCCTTCAACGACTAAGAAATACCCACTGACTTTCCAAGCTATAGCCTGCTGAAACTCATCAACACCCTTGACGGGCTTGAATTGACATGGGATTTATCAAATGTTTCATTTCATGGGGTTCACAATCCCTAGGGTACCACAATGGATCTACATTGATCTAAGTGAGATGGTAACAAGACCAACTATCAGCCCATAAACCTAAAATAGTGCGCAGGGCAGGCGTTGACACTGAAAAGGCATTATTTTCAATAGATCTGTTCAACTTATAGGGTGTGCTGATGAAATTAACATCATTGATGGAGGCTCCCAATAGTTAAAGAGGCTTTCAAGGCAAATGAAAAACAGGCAAATCTAGTTGGTTTTCAAGTAAACGAAGACAAATGTTCTCCCAACCAGCTAGGACGAAACGTTACAGTTGATAGCAAAAACTTCGAAGTAGTTAAAGAGTTCATCTACCTCGGAGCTAACATTAATCCCACACACGACATCTTAGTGGAGATGCGACGAAGAATTACCCTAGCAAACCGGTGCTATTTTGGTTTGGCACAACAGATTAGTTCAAAACTCGTCACACGAAAGACGAAGAACACGCTAAACCTTTATACTGAAAATCATATGCTTCAAGGCACCAAGTGTTGGGCGATAAGCAGAAAGGGAGAGGTGATTCGGGGCTCCATTGGAAGAAAATTTTTTTTTGACAGATATTTGGCGAATGGTGGAAAAGATGTCGATGTAGTCCAGAAAATCAAAACCCGTCGACAATAATGCTCCAATGAAGATAGTCTTTGAATCCCAGCCCCCAGGTTTCAGAGAACGAAGAAAACCGAACCCCCGGTTTAATAACCAAGCCATCGTTGAGCCAGAAAGCTTTGTCTAGATGACTGGAAGCAGAGTGCTTAGGATCGTAGGGGGTAGAATACTACCAATTTTATAGAAGACTATCGTGTCTCAGGCTGTGACCCTTCATGGATTGGGAGCTAGATCAGTAAGTAAGTAAACTTGATATCGATTAGTATAAATAAGAAGAGTGTTAATTATGTTCGCACATCTAGAACCGGCCCACCACAGCTTTGCTTTGTGAATTTTGTATCCGGATTCTGAAAGGTCTGATTTTATCTGAATTTGCAGAATTTGATTTTCCATTGAATTCGAAATATTGACTTGATAACTTGATAGATTGAGAAGTAGAAATATCTGTTACTTTCCAGTCTTTAAAATTGTTGCTATTTCATTTGAAACCTTCAAAAGTGCAGCTCTCTATCTGCTGCTGGAAAACTTTGTCTCTTCTTTCAGCAAAATATTATTATTTCCTTAAATAAATAAGAAATTAAAGTGACTCCACCCTCTTTTAAAATCTCATTCACGTGTCGTCGAAAACAACATAGATATCCTATTCAATTGATTGATACTCTCATTCTCCCAACTAAAGTTACAATTTCAGGACTTTGACCTTAAAACAAAATATAAATAGCCCAAAAATCCTTACACCATATTTCTGGCCAAAAATCAAATAATTTAGTATTCTCATTACAAATTCATGTATCTTCATCTATTTTGAGTTCCTCCTTTTCTCTTTCTCTCCCACTCACTGTATATGTTCGTGTACAAGTGAGTTTTTCGCTAATTAAACTCGATTCGATACAATAGCAGGAAATTTGAATTTTTCGCCAACCTGCCTAAATACTCTTCCACAAAATGCCCACCACAGAATAAATGGAAATCCTCAACACAGAAGGATATTCTTGTGCCCTGATGGGTTCCGTATAATGATTGTTCTCCTAATCCCAGGCCCAGAAACCATCAGAGCCTTGCAGCATCGCCTAAGCCACCTCCCGACCCCTACCCTCCCCATCCCCGAAAAACTAAACTGAATTTATAAATAAATCAAAATTGCAAATTGTTTTCCAAATGAATTTTGCCAAAGCCTCATCCAATATGCCACCGTGTGTCGCCATCATCCCCTCCCTACATAGTTGCGCAGAGTGAATGGAGCCAGCGTCCAACTATGAACATATTGATCCTATCCACAATTCGATGGTGTGTAACTGTGGAATTCTCTGACTCCAGTACAGTCACGTTTTGGACTTGAACCATTAGCTACCAAAATACACGAAATCGAGAAACAAAACGCAAAAAAAAAAAACAAATTCCCGTCCGAAATGATGAGTCCCATAATAATGATCCTGATTATCCGCTATCAATGTGCGAGGTCATGGCAACTGTAAGCAAAGACCTCCCACGACGACGACATAAGGCCCATGACTATGAGCTGAGCTACTCACAGGGACCGAGACTCGGGGAGTAGCATTTGGGAATGGCATAAGCTAAAACAATAATAACTTTAACAATAATAACAGCTAAACAAAGAGTATAGGAAATTATTAATGTCTGACTTAATTTCCATAATATCCTTGCTAGTCGTAAATGCTGCATAATAAAGTGCTTAAGATTCTCTCTCTGCCTCATTGACGAAGTTTGTAGCTTACTATACACGATAGTATACGAAGGGGCTTGAATGTGTGCTGTTGTTGTTGTTGTCAGCCCTGGAATACCATTTGGCCTATTATCCTGCCAAGATGAATGTAGGGTTCTGGATGTTGATTTTTTTTTTGTCCAAGGCATAAGGAAACTCATTTTGCGTTCCATCTAATACTAGAACTTGTACCGTTTTGAACCCCCAACCTGAGACGTAATATTTTTTGTTTCCCTTTAATACGCATATAACCTCAAATAATAGTCTGGAATGTATGCTGCAAGTTTAAGGCTGCACGTTTCTTCCGGTGTATACGCGGCCTACGAGCCACTTAAGATGAAATATGCGCAGATGAGGCATACGAGTTATTCCGTCACGTATGCACATTAATTGAATTGAAACGGCCGCCGTAATTCTGGAAGTGGGGCGTGGTATAGACCCTTTTTGTATTAAGTTAGGAAATTAATTTGTTCTTTGAGAGTTTTGAAAATGCTTAGAGCATCTCAAGTTTCATTTAGCTATGCTGTTTCAACTTGCAATAGTTAATAAAAATGTACCTTACTCATTATGCCGAAGGAGTTTGGGCCTACGATTTTTTTTTAATGTATAGGAATAAAGGCATATACTTTGCCAACGATAAAAGGTTTGGGTTTAAAGAATATTTTCCTTATTGTGTATGATTTAAGCAAATTTTAAAAGCAATTTTCAATTTCCTACATAAAACCGTAGTTTTACTTGCTCTAAGCGGCAAGTATTGGTTTCAGTCAACAAATGTTTTCTAGATTTTATATTTTAGACATATTTAATATAAGGATGATGGAGAAGTCTTAGAAATGCGTTTAGTTATGTATGTCGTTGGAGAGTCTATGTGCATCTGTTCGTCTGTGCTTGTGCAGCCACTGTAGTAGGTGCCTGCATTGAGCTAGATGATCCAATCAATTTGCTTAAAATTTGGAATAGAGTATTTTGATGGGATTTCGTGAAGCAAGGCTCGAGACTTTGTTTCAGCTCATCCAAAATAGGTAACTGCCATATAAATTTTTACTTGGCGATATAGGTACTATAGGGCAAGTTTTGGATTCGTGCAAAATAAAAATTTCGAGATAACAATCAAACATGACATTACGATGATAGAGAACACGAAGAAAGTGGTTGGCACAATTCTGTCTGTCTGTCTGTCTGTCTGTCCGTACCTCAACCTACAGCCTAAACCACTGAAGCGATTTTCTTCAAATTTTGAACTTAAGGTTTTTTTATAATTCTCCAGAAGGGAAATTGATTTTTTTTTTAGCTCAAAAAATAACGGTATTCATCTCAAAAACGGCTCCAACGATTTTGATAAAAATATAATGCACGACTGGATTGCACGTACTTGCTCTTATGTTCAAGTTGTGTGGAACTTAAGAACTTTAAAAAATATTCAAGTACGTCGACTCCCTCTAAGTCGAATTTTCACGGGATATCAAAATCAGCTCGAGTTAGAGAGAGTTTTGCAATAATTCGAGTTAGAGAGAAATATTGTATGGTTTAAAATTTGAGGGGAATAAAAATTAGGGCGAAAAAGTTCGAGTTAGAGGGAAATTCGACTTAGAGGGAGTTCGACTTAGAGGGAGCCGACTGTAATTATAGAAAAAGTATAAAAAAGCATTTAAATCGTTCTTATAATTGTATAAACAGTCTGATAAATAACTTAGAGCTCAAAAAAAAGTATGCCATCGGATTACTTGAAAAAATATGAATATATGAAAAAAAAAAAATTTAAAATCGTTGGGGCCGTTTTCTTAAAAATTAATTTTTTATATAAAAAATTTTTGTAACATTTTTCAAAAAAAAAATTGGTATGCAAATTTTGAGTATATATTGATATACATTTAAAACTGAAATTTCAAAACAATTCATCAACACGTTTTTGAAATATTGAATTTTCAAAAAAAAATTTGAATATTTTTTTAAAAATCCAAAATTTATTTTTTCAAAAATTTTGGTATGCAGTATTATTTATATTCTAACAAAGCTTTTGTGCAAAAAATTTTATTGAAATCGGATAAGCGGTTAATGAGAAAACCAAAAATCAAAAAAACCGTTATATGGCAGGTACCGTTAATAAATGTTTTTGGTGATTTTTACTTGCGATTATAGGTACTATAAGGCAAGTTTTGGATTCGTGCAAAAAAAAAATTTTGAGATAACAATCAAACATGATATTACGATGATAGAGAACACCAAAAAAGTGGGTGGCAAAACTCTGTCTGTCTGTCTGTCTGTCTGTCTGTCTGTCTGTTCGTCTACAGCCTTAACGGCTCGATCGATTTTCTTCAAACTTGGTACATAGTGGTTTTTGGTGATTCTGCCGACACATTTTTTTCATTTTTTTTTTTTAGAACCAAAAATAATGGTACCTGCCACACATTTTTTTTTTGGCAAATTTACATAATCGTATTTTTCTCAAAAACGGCTCGACAACTTTTCTTAAAAAAAATTTTGTTAATTTATTTTAGTAAAGGCTTTTTTTGGGTGGAAAATCATTTTTCAAAAATGGTTATTAATGGTACCTCCCAAGGAACCATTTTTTAAATTTTTGATTTTCTTCAAAATGATACGACCGATTTCAATTATTTTTTTATACAGAAGCTTCCAAAAAATCTTAATAGTTTTGTGTACCAACATTTTTGAAAAAATATTTTTTGGATTTTTAAAAAATATTTCAAAATTTTTTTTGGAAAATCAAATATTTCGAAAACGGCATCATAGATTTTTTTGAAACTCGATATTTAAGACGATATTTAGTACCTACTCTCTAAAATAGTTTTAGAAAAAATTTTACATTTATGAAAAAATAACGGTACCTTCCATACAAAAGTGAAAAACCGCAAAGGAAAATATTTTTTTGCTTGAAAACGACTCCTACGATTTTGATTAAACTTTTTCATATACTAAAATTAGTACGATCTACCATCAAAAATTATAAAATTTTACACATAGCAACTATTAGTAGGTGCTGTCATAGAACGTATTTTTTTATTTTGAGTTTTCTCGTTATCAGCTTAACGGATTTAAATGATTTTTTTATATACAAATTTCAAATCAGATTAAATAGTATTGCATATCAAAATTTTCAAAAAAAAGTTTTTGGATTTTTGAAAAAAGTTTCAAACTTTTTTTTTGAAAATTCGATATCTCAAAAACGGGTTGACAATTTTTTTTTCAAATTTTGTTTTTCCTACACATAAATATATTGTTTAAATCTGCATACCAAAATTTGTTTCTAAAAATGTTTTAAGAATTTTATATATAAAAAATTAATTTAAAAAAAAACCGCTCCAACGATTTTAAAATTTTTTTTCCCATACAATCATATTCCATCATGAATTAAGATGGCATACTTTTTTTTCACCTCAAACTGTCAAAAGAGCTGTTTTAGCTAATTTAAATGTCGTATTTCATGCTTCTCTACATTTTTTCTCATAATTTCCATGTTTGTATATACAATTTTCTTAAACTCGCATTGTCTTGAACATAAGAGCAAGTACGTGCGACCCAGTCGTGCATTTTATTTTTTATCAAAATCGTTGGAGCCGTTTTTGAGATAAATAAGCTTTTCCTTAACGGTTGTATGGCAAGTACCGTTATTTTTTGAGCTAAAAAAAAATTTCAATTTCCCCTCTGGAGAGTTACAAAAAAACCTTAACTTCAAAATTTGAAGAAAATTGCTTCAGTGGTTTAGGCTGTAGGTTGAGGTACGGACAGACAGACAGACAGACAGAATTGTGCCACCAACTTTTTTCGTGTTCTCTATCATCATAATGTCATGTTTGATTGTTATCTCGAATTTTTTTTTTTGCACGAATCCAAAACTTGCCCTATAGAACCTATATCGCAAGTAAAAATCAGTGTATTATTGTAGATATGGTGTACTTTTAAGTAGAAAAAAAAATGACCAAAAACATTATTAACGGTACCTGCCATATAACGGTTTCTTGACTTTCGGTTTTCTCATTAACCGCTCATCCGATTTCAATAAAAAAATTTTCACAAAAGCTTTGTTAGAATATAAATAATACTGCATACCAAAATTTTGGATTTTAAAAATTTTTTTTTGAAAATTCAATATTTCAAAAACGGGTTGATGAATTGTTTTGAAATTTCAGTTTTAAATGCATATTAATATATACTCAAAATTGGCATACCAAAATTTTTTTTGAAAAATGTTACAAAAATTTTCTATATAAAAAAATAATTTTTAAGAAAACGGCTCCAACGATTTAAAATTTTTGTTTGCATATATTCATATTTTTTCAAGTAATCAAATGGCATACTTTTTTTTGAACTCTAAGTTATTTATAAGACTGTTTATACAATTAAAGGAACGATTTAAATGCTTTTATACTTTTTCTATAATTACTTGAATATTTTTTAAAGTTCTTAAGTCCCACACAACTTGAACATAAGAGCAACTACGTGTGATCCAGTCGTGCATTTTATTTCAGATGTTATCCTTGGCAATTATAACAAAACAGCTTATTGTGGGAACAAAAATACATTCAATTAAAAAAAAAAATAATACAAATTTTTAAAACAGTTCAATATACAATTTTTACTACAATCCTCCCGAAAAATTATTTCTGAGAATTTTGTGCTAAATAATTAGGAGAGGGAGAGTTAAAA
The DNA here is from genome assembly GCA_963921185.1 of Dasysyrphus tricinctus. NCBI lineage: Eukaryota > Metazoa > Arthropoda > Insecta > Diptera > Syrphidae > Dasysyrphus > Dasysyrphus tricinctus. The sequence continues at coordinate 254,856,554 of OY992531.1, read as the reverse complement.
TGGTCGTCAAATGGGAGATATTTTTCTCACTTTTCTTAAATAAAAATTAAGAATTTTTGAAACAAAATGTTCTAAATGAAAAAAGTCTGTTCCTTCTGCTTCAGTATTTAAACTGTTATCAAAAATTATTTAAATTCGAGGAAAGCTTTGAATTAACAAAGTTAATTTCAAATGAATTGCTGCAAATATGCTGTTTTAAAAACTCTAAGAATCGAACTCTCGATTGGTTATTTTCTTCAGACGTTGATTGGAATTACTAATATACCTATAAATAACTATCATCATCCTTTGGATATTTTTTTCGACCTGAGCAATCACCTTACTGAAAACAGTAACCCTTATGATTGCTTATATACTTTTGACTTCAGAAAGGCAAACTTTCAGTTGCTTTCAGATGAAATAGCTAGGTCTGGTATTGGGAATATATCAGTATCTAGCGATATTGACGAAACAGTTTTTTTTATTTTATTCCATCCTTAATAACTGTTCTATAAAAGATGACCCAAAGGCATTTTGGAGGTGTGTTAATTCGAAAAAAGCTCAGATGGTTATCCAGCAATTCATGTATGAAAATAGTCAATCGGATTTTAATGAGGAAAATCTGTATTTTTGCTATGTTCTTGGAACATAATTTACTGAAAACTCTTTAATTCAATGCTGAAAAACTTAAATATATACAAAAAAGAATTAAACAAAATAACAACAACAAAAAATCCTTAAACAAAATTTGTTGGTGTAACATGTGGTGGTCACAGAATTAGCACAAGTATGAAATTAAAAATAATTTATCACTAAAACAAGTAGTTTTTTTTTCTAATATTTTGTAGGGTACCCTTTCTGCTTTACAACAGCCTTAAGCCGCCGAGGAATACTCGCCTCTAGGTGCTGGGCATTGATGAAAAGGAATGCTGTTCCAGCCATCCCTAATTGCCTCCCAAAGTTCTGCTTGAGTCCTTGGCTTCCTTAGTCCAACCTGATATTAGACATCGTTCCATAGATTTTCAATGGGATTCAGGTCAGGACTATGCGCAGAGGCCAAGGCAAAAAAGATTGATTTAATGATCAATAATCCACTGCTTTACCAACCGGGAAGTGTATTTAGGATCATTATCATACATGAATGTCAATGATAATGGTAAAATATCGTCTGCAAAGGGCTCCATATGGTTTTCCAAACTGCTTTTGTACTGAAGCTGGTCCATTCCCTGCTCTATTTTCGCAAAAGGCCCTACACATCTATACCCTTTTCTCAGCAACTGAGCCAGCTAGAAAACTGCTAACTTCACAGTGACGTTAACAGTGACAAATGAATTTATTCGATTTTTTTTTTTCAAATTTGGACTTCAAAATTTGGGCATTCATTTTTCTTGAACTGCAAATTAAACTGCAGATTTGAGTCTAACTGCAAATTTCCAAGTATCACTGTTGCTGAGAAAAGGACTTTCATGCTAACTTCACAGTCCAGTGAAGTAAGCAGTACAGTATGAAATTTTTTGTATGTAAGGATTTAAAATGTTTGTTTTTTTCCTTTTCTTGAACTGCCAATTAAACTGCAAATTCAGAGCCTTATTTCAGATTCCTAGCTATCCCGGTTGCTGAGAAAAGAACGAACACTGCTAACCTCACAGTGAAGTTAGCAGTACAGTCGGTTACACCCACTATTTGGTTAACTGATGCAAAATCCGGAATAGAAATGCATACAAATGCAAAAAATCTGCAAATTCCTGCCATTGTCCCATTGGTCTAGCTCAAAAATGTTATGCCAACTTCACACACGTCAACACAGAATTCTGAAGTGTAATAATTGAAAGTAAAAGGTATATTTAGGTTTGCATGGTTTTGGGGCAAAAGCAATACGCAAATTAACTTGTATTTTCTTGCCACACTGGTTGTCAAAAATGGCTGTATCCTTTGCAAAAATCATAATTTTGAAAGGCATCAGATGCCACTTAAATTTTGTTTTCTGCTTGACGCTTGAAAGGAAGTTTCCAAATAGTAAATTTTTTGTGTTTCGGAATAAAATTTCTTCTAAATAAAAAGAACTTACAGAAAAAGGGAAACGGTACAGCTTCAAAAACAGTGACACATACAAGCACAGTCGTTTATTTAATACTTAGTTGGCAATAGAAACATAATTAGTTAAGCGCCAGTGGAACAGAATTTTCGGGACAGATTCGCCAATATCGTTCTTTATACAAAATTTAACAAAAAAAAAAATTACAAATGCAAATGGAATGTATGATTGAAAAATATGAAAAATGATATCCCCTCTATTGCAGTTCGGTTCATTTATTTTCGAACAAAATGACAAAAAGCAATACAAAAATCCACATTCAGAACAAGAAAGGGGGTGAGTAGGAAGGCAAACTAGGTGAAAATAATATAAGTAGGTACTACTTGTCCGGTACATTCAACAGTCCTGCACAAAGCCATAGGTAGGTACAATAGAAGATATCTTATACTGATATCTAATACTTTTTGCATTTTATTCCTTTTGCGTTTTTGACATTGGACTTGAACCTGGCAAGGCGGTAGCCAGACAATTGTTTCAAAGGGGATATAATTTTTCGAAAAAAGTTGTCATTTAAGCTAAGTATACAGTGCTTTAAGTACAAAAAAGCTTGATGGTGAGAAAAAAAATTGTCCTCAAAGAAAAACTGTCCGAATTTTTTTTATCCGTTTTCAGTTTGCAGTTTGCAAAAAAATTGTTCTACAATGCCAACCGCAATCTTTTTGGCAAAAGAATATCAGGTGTTTTAAGCAAAAAAAAATTCGTTACGGCATAGCTTACAGTTCTCATGCGAAAAAAGAAATTAAAACTTTGAAAACAATTTTATAGCTATTCTGTGCACCAAATTGAATAATATTCAAGGTGAAAAATGTGTGCCTTGTCCTGAGCCACCCATTGAGTCATTAATTTACACTTAATTTATAAACTATAGGCCTAAATATGGAAAATAATTATTTTTGGATGCAAAAATCATTTGCATGCAAATAGTTCCTTGTGGTGAATATATTTTTTTTGGAAGTAAGTTTACAGTTCTCTTGTGAAAAAAGTCAATGCTAATATTTTCGCATGTCAAAAATTATTGAGATGGAATACAAAATTTACTTTTTGTTTTTGTTTACTTTTTGATGGTAAACTCTACACGTTTTTTACTTTTATTTAAGTGATAGTTTGTGGACATTCAGCGAAGGATTCGCATAGAAAGAAAAATCGTGTCGATTTTTGTTTCCGAGAAAGATTTTGGATTCAAGTTGTTAAATCATAGAAAATCTAAGGCACTTGAATAATATGAGCAAGTGCATGTGATTCAGTTGTGCATTTTGGTTTTAATTTTTACTTGCGATATCGGTAAAAACATACATACCTATGTATAGTTTTGGATTCGTAAAAAAAATTGACCTCGAGATTTTAATCAAACTTGACATTGCTGTGATAAAGAACTCGAACTAATTGGATTTCTAAATTTCTAAAGTATGTCGAACTACAGCCTAAGCCACTGTTTAAACGGTACTTGCCGTAATGTTTAATGCTAAAGAACCAGTCTTAAAATTTATGTACCAAACTTTACCGCAAGAATATTTTAAAAAGTATATTAATGTAAACAAACATACGTAAAAGGAATTGACTATTCCTATCGTGGATACTTCCTTGTTTTGTTCTTCTTTTAGATAAATACCCGGATGTACTCATGAATTATTTAAAAATAACATAACTGTGTTCTAATTGCTTCGTCAAGAACGTCCTTAATCCATGCATTACTTTAACTTGAACAAAAAAATAATAATAAATGGAAAAAACATCATATTGCTCTTTATAGACATCAATAATACACAGCGACTTGCATAAGCATATAAACAATGACCACAGAGGTAAACAACAAGTCGACAAACAAAAAAAACAAAATGTCTTTCAACATTCATGATGGCTGCATAAACTTCCGTTATGCAGGTTAGCATAGTGTTTCCGGTGCCGCACTAGCAAAACTCTTTGAATTAACAACATCTTCAGAACATCACTCAACGCGAATAGACCAAGAGTCCACATGGCTTTGTTCCCTAGATGGCCCCATTAAGCCGGGTCTACAAATGAGCCTAACAGTGCCCGGTTGTCGATGTGGATGTGCATGAAAAACACTTATGCAAAAAAAAAAAAAAAAAACACACTATACTTGAGTGAGAGTGTAAGTAGCATAATTTACTTTTATGTTTTCATTTCATATATGAAGAAGCGCACAACTTCCTGCCAACTCCATGGTGGCGCTGCTGCTGCTGGCGCTCACCCTTTATTCTTTTTTTTTCGTCGGAACAACAACTCTTTCGGTTGTGTGAGTATATAGGTATGCGGCGCTCATAATTGTCTATGGAAGAATACAAAATGAGGCATTTGAATGCCATTAAATGCCTGACCTGAATGTCATAACCAGGACCCGCCATTACTGTGATGATAAACGATGAATGCTTATGTCCTGAAAGAACATATAGTGTGCTGGTGCTGGGCTTTGTCAGATTGGGTGTTATATGACAGAGAATGGGGTTTAAGGAGCAAACCGACATACATACATAGATCTACATATAACAACCTACGTACGTAGCCTACCTAAGTAGGTTTGGGTTTCAAAGTGATTATGAGGGAATCGGTGTCTATCTACCGAACTGAATGACTTGTGTTTGTTGTCGGGTAAGAGGGCTGGTATAAAGGTATCCCTTGTATTGGCGCGGTTTAATGGGATATTCGCTTTTAACTGACGTTATGGTGGGATAACATTTGCATGTGTATGATATAAAAAGCATAAAACCTGGATAGCCAGGTCCTTTTTGTGTTTGTTTTTCCATAGTTTTATTCTTTATATCTTTTGCTCATGGGGTATAGTTTTTAATGCGATTTACTTGTCAGATTTGCCATTTTAGTTATATCTATAGGAAAAGTTTTGTTTTTGAGTGTGTATGTTACTTATAAAGGTAAAGTAAGGTAGGGTAAGGTAAAGGTAAAGTATTAAATTTCCTCAGCTTTCTGTCCAAAAACGGAAACAAAGAACAATAATCTACTTGAATGTCTTTATATAGGAAATTTTATTTCACGATAAGGGAACATGAGGTTTAGTGATAAGATTAAATTTTTAAAATTATTTTTAGATTTTGAGTTTTTCTAAGGACACAAACCTTTCAGTTTTGTGTAAGAGGAAAGAGAATGGGTATAGTAAAGAATTTCATATTTCAAATTTTATTGAAATATTATATTAGAATGTCTTTTACTCAGAAATAGTTTCCTTAATATGAGGATTAAGGAAAACAAAAATAATTAGACTTTTTTTTAGGCAAATTTAGGGCTGGTTGTAATGGTTTAAGCTGTATGCATATTTTAAGCCGGTAGTTATTAATAGTCAAACAAAGGATCAAATACGAAGTTCCAAAAGCTGCAATTTGAAGCGAGGATTTAAGATCTCTTCAAGTGTTAGGGTAAATTATTTAATATTTTACATTAATGACACTGTTCTCGGAAGATTTATTATTAAGAAGTTTTATCCACGATAGCTCCCATGACTTTTCCATATCCTCAGCACCGACTGCGATTCTACCGCGATGCTCCCCTGATAATCCTTGCAGACTTCGGCTCTGGACTTGTTTGTAACCTTAAGAGGTTCTGTTAACTTTTTGGTAAAACTTCCAAACTTTATTCCTGCAATTGCACCCCTCTATTTCCCCTTCCTCTTTTCATTCTCTTTCTTTTTCCTTCTGAAAAGCAGATGTGCCTCTCTTCTCTTCTGCTTCTAGAGCTCGCGAGCAGCTCTGGTCCTTCTATGCAGTGCCACCGCTTTGTATGCCTGTTGCTTGGCTGCATGTTCTTGCCGGCATTCTTCTTCGAACCAGGGGTTTCGCTGTGGTGGTCGTGCGAGGCCCAGCACGTCAGAGGCGGCATCTCTGATGGCTTCCTGGCAGTTTTTCCACTGGTTCTCGATATTTGCAGTTGGATGCAAAGGACTATTTAAGAGGGCGCGAGAGACTCGATCGGAAAAGGACTTGGCGATTTCTTGCGACTACTGTAGCCGTCCAACGTCGAACTTCCTCACAATATTTTCCTGTTTTGGCTTTGGTCTGGATATCCGTTGCATTACCTTAGCTACAACGAGGAAGTGGTCCGAGTCAACGTTGGCTCCTCGGAACGTTCGGACATCCTTGATACTGGAGGAGTGCCTTGCGTCGATCGTAATGCGGTCAATCAGGTTAGCGGTTGATTGACCAGGAATTCGCCATGTCCCCTAATGCATATCGAGATGCGGGAACTGCGTACTAGCTACCACAACTTTTCGCCCCGTATAGCAAAGTCGATTAACCAGAGTCCGTTATCGGAGTTGGTGTCGTGCAGGCTGTATCCTCCGATTGTGCCACAAAAGACGTCTTCTCTTTCTAGTTTGACATTAAAATCACCCAAGACAATTTTAATGTCATAGCTAGGGCATTTCTCATATGGGTTGTCCAGGAGCTCGTAAAACTCGTCCATGATGTCGTCATCTTTCTCCTCTGTGGGAGCATGCGCGCATATGAGGCTGATTTTGGCGAACTTAGCCTTGATGCGAATTGTCGTGAGGCGTTCGGTTACATAGTTGAAACTCAAGACTTCTTGCCTAATATAAGTCTGCCTCTAACAACAAATCCACATCCAAAACGACGCTGCCCTTGTGGTCGGTAACAGTCACCCTAGTAGATATCGCAGTCTTTTAGTTTTCTCTTGCCCGGCCCATCCCATCGCACTTCTTGGATGGCCGTGACGTCTGCTTGTAGTAGTCTAGGGCCTACACTAATTGTTCTTCTGCGCATAGTCTAAAGAGAGACAGAAGATTCCACGGCACGTACGAAGTTCGTTGTCTTCATTCCGTTTGCTAGGTTCGTCAACAGTTACCCCATCTGCATCCGAGGCTGCTTGTTGCTTCGCAACTCATTAGCTTTACGTGGCCGGGAAGTCACCCCGGTTGCACGAACCTGGAGGAGCAGATTCTTAGTATAACTCTAATAGCGGGGAGCCGGTTATCCACTGCTTATAGGCCTGAGCTCCGAATATGTCGTAGTAGTCCGCATAAGGTCTTCACTAAGTAGTTCAACCTGACTGGAACTGTAGACACCACCGTTGATTCCATTTGGGAAATTCTACCGCTACTACCTTGATGAAAGGAGAGAAGTGCCTTAGTGGAAACACTCCTCCCCTCTCGCACGTTTCCTGTCCCCTACAACCGTCTACAGGGATTGAAACCCCATCTCCGATTGAGATACAAGTCACTAGGTACTAGGCATTGATCCTATACTTTCATCGCTTTCAAATATTGGTTTTTCATAGAAGGACTCAGACTTAATTGAATGTTTTCCTCCTCATCTTTTTGTTCACAAATATTCAAATTCAATTATAAAAAATCTTATTGTTAAAAGCTACATAGGTTTCTAGGTTTAAAAGCCTCAGCCCAATAATGCTTAAAATATGGCAATATCTCTCAGAAATAAACTTTAACACTCGAGTTGACCCAATTTTTAAAATCCCCTGCAATCTCCCTGTACGATAATAAAATTTCCCAGTGTGTCATGTTGTGACATATGTACGTATTTTATATGACAACTCTCCAAAGACCATTTCACATGGCACATCTGGAGAATAACCATCAATTAAATCACCGAACGAAAAAAGAGGGAAAACTGTCCCAAGGGAACAACTATACTTCTCCTGCATGCTTCGAGTTCAAATAATTACACTATCCCATAAAACTTAACCTCATTTTGCCCCCAACGAACGACGACGAAAAGGCTTGAGACTTTGAGTGGGAAAAAAAATTAAAAACTGCACTGGATGTCCACCGAGTTTTTGTTACTATAAACTAAAAAGCTACAGGATGCTTGGAACTGATCCAGGAATCAAACTGACGTTCCATTTTAATTGCTCCTGGAATTTTATTTCTAAATAAATTTAATGCTCCACTTTTTGTATTGAGAAGGGAAGGGAAGTGGAGGTATACATAAGTACAAGAAGAAACAAGAAAAAAATCCCTCTTCTTCGTCTTCTTCATCTGATAGAAGGTTTTCCTTTTTTTGATCTTATTGCCAAGGCAAGACAAGCGTTCCAATTTGGGCAAAGTTTCAAATTTGCACGCCATAACAAAAGTAATCGCAGTAATTAAGGATTGTGCTTCTTGTTAAGGCGCTTTGACATATCTTTATCTTTAATTAAATGTGAAATACGAAAAATATTAATACAAAAACGACAACGATGATGCGAGATGAGAATATACCTTTGTATGTGTGCTTATGTGTGTATGTGTCGACACCAGTTTAACTCCTTCTCGCTGTCAACAGCAGTCAAAAGGATTCTCTTTCCTTATAGACATTATAAGGCGGCTGACACGCTGTCAACGCTTCAAGTGTATTGTTTTGCAAAAGCGATTACATGACACAAAATCTAATGATGACATGACAGACAGACATTCTTTTAGAACTGATGCAAATTATTTTCATCCTCAGAGCCTCAGTCGCAGTCTCAGCTATACCATCTAGATGAAGACAAATTGCTAGGCCATTAGGCCCGGCATCAGGTCCTTATAGAAGCAAAGCAAAGAAAAGTTTTAGCCACTCGCATTATCAAAACAAGGACGAAAGTTAGAAAATTTTAAACTTTTCTTTTGTTTTGTTCTGTTTACATTCTAGAGAGGTTTAGGTTTTTGTTTTGTTTTGTTTTGTTGACAAATTTTCCTTCGCTCCTTCGCTTTCACATGTGTCAGAGGTAATTATTCATAGCAAGACCTATTTTCTCAACCTGGAAATAGCGGGATGAAGGATGTTTTAGGCCCACGCGCAATTTAAAGCAAAATAAACACATCTCTCTGGGGGGGGAGTTGTTGTTAAATCTGACACACATTAGTATGACGCAAAGAATGATGAAACAATCCCTGTGGGTAAATTAATCGGGTGGCGGCGGCGGCGGTGGTGGGTGGTTGATGAGGGATTTGGAGTATTATAAAACACAGTGAACTCCATTAGGCTGAAATTTTGATCCTTTTTGCGATGTTTCACTGAATTATTATGATTTCACCGCGCATTTAAGATAAAATTCATAACCACCAACTCTGATTGTGTAACAGAGTATGTACCTAATATTTGTTGTAATTTTTGAAAAATGGAAATATCCATCCAAGAAGGACGAAAACGTCGTCTTAGGGCCATCGGCAGTGTGCGCGGTGATGATGTGCTGATGATTTATGGGAAATGGAATTAGTTTTCAGATTCGCCTGGTGCATGAACCCAGTTGAGGTTTTGTTTATACATTTACATATATGTAGGTAGCTTTAATGTTTTTTGAGTTTCATATTTGAAAACAAATTTTCTCGAACAAAGTCGTTCCCAGGATGTGGGAGTCTTCCTCCATGTTGGTGGAATATGTTCCAAATGACAGCTGCGAGAGATTAAGAATGTTGATGTTGTGGCTGACGAGAATTGAATTATTTTTTCTTAGATTAGATTGAATGTCATAAAATATGTTGATTTCTTTGAATTTAAATAAATGTTGCCATTTTTTGTTGGTAAAGAGTTTTGATGATGATGATTGTGTTTTCTTTTTCAGAGAACTACAAGGATAATATTTTTAAAATGAGGATATGGACCACTTTACTTAAACATAAACTAAAAATACATTATTCAATGCAATAACTGATTAAATGTGGTCCGGTCACTGCAGTCTTCTTCGAAGCACCTTAACTCCTCCTGGAGCATAGGGCAGCTAATACAGAGACCTTCAAACTATCCCAGTTGGCGGCATGGTGCTTTAGCTGGACTGAGCTTCGTTAAGTACATTTGGACTACAAGTAGTGTTTTTTGGTCTTCCAACACACCTTATACACCCTGAGGAATCCACACGAAGAACTGCTTCGCTATGTTGTCGTTTGGTTTCCTCTCAGTATGGCCAATCAACCCTCATTTTCGTTGTCTGATATCAAGAATCACTCTTCTTTGATAAGTTCTATTCCACCAACATAAGTTATGCTGAAGATGTCAGCGGAGCATTTCCAGGTTTCACAGACGTACAGAAGGACGGATTTTACGATGGACTCGAAGAGTTTCAGCTTCGTGCGTAGCTTTATTGCGCTGGAGCTCCGCACTGGGGAAGGCATTCCAAATGCACTACGAGCTTTGCTAATACTCTTGACAACATCAAAGTCTTTTCCAAGTTGATACGATACTGCCTTGAGAGTTGAATTAGGTGACGTTTTCAATTGCTTCCTGCCTCAGAATAATATGCTGTTGTGATTGCGTCCGGTCTGGAGCATTTTTGTCTCTTTGACGTTGATCTTTAAGATTCCCGTTCACTTGCAGCAATTGGTACATACGATCCAATTCACCCACATTGTTTGGCATGAAACAAATATCACCGCCGGAGTCCAAATGACTAAGCTTTTCGAATGGATTCCACTGGATGCCATAATTTCTCTCGTTCGTACCAACCGTAGCAGTCACTACATTGCCAGATATATTTGCGATTAACCTTGTGGAATGCCTTCTCAAAATTGACGAACTAGTGTTTAGGGGCGACTGTAACCCAAATCATTATTCAAGAATTATTCGCAGGGTTTTAATACGATCGATGCAAGATCAACCACTGTGAACTAGCTTGGTGCCTTCTGGAACGTTTATACCACGCCAATTATTGTTATTTTTAAGATCGCCTGTTTTTGGAACCTTTACAATAACTCCATCTTTCTAGTCTTTGGGATAGGTAATGTTCTTCAAAATAGCAGCCGTCGTTTCAGAATCCACCGTCAAGAACTCTGTTGATATGTCATAAAGTCCAACTGCTTTGTTTGTTTTAAGGAGAATGAAGCTTAGATTCTGCACAGGTTGGTGAGCCGCGCTAAAAGATCTGAGCATTTGGATCTTTTGCGGATTTGTGTACTCATTCTAATCGTCGGTCGTTGAGCAGTGCACAGAAGTGATCCATCCATTTTCTTAGCTGATCCTGCGTTTTCAACAAAAGATTATCGTTTATGTCCAACACAAAACGGACCGTGGTGTTATGTAGCCCAAATATTTCCTTGGTGAGTATAGCTCTCTTGTGTCCCCTCTCACTGCAGCATGTTCTGCATTTTCCTCAATCATTGGTCTTTTGCCACGTCTCACACAGCGCTGAACTCTTTTATGTGTTTCTATAGCAGAGCTAATTTCCGATAAGTGACATTTCGGCACTTTCAATGAGCGTTGCTGTGTTTTTGATCCCTCGTGTCTTGGGATATCTATAGAGATCTCTAGATCGTGTCAGCCTTGGAACAGTTGCGGAGCTGGTTGCCATAAAAACATTCTTTACTTGGTCCCACTTTTGTCGTCTCTTTACATATTATCGTTCGACGTTGCTTCCATGAGTTTGACGATGAAGTTGCGACATATGTTTGGGTCAGTTAGAGCGCTCATTAGGAATCTTATGGTCTTCTTTATATTACATTACTCTAAATGTCCCTCGATAGTCGCTGCTTGGAGCTGCAGCATCGCTAATACTTGGTAACGGTTGCTGCCAGCATCAGCTTTACAAACATTCCGAACATCACAAAGCCATTTCCTGCATCGTTTTTGTATTATGAAGTGACCCATTAGTTTTCTTATTTTACCATCTGTTTGATTCCAGGTGACCTTATGACAAGTTTTGTGTGGAAACAAGGACCCACCAACCACAAGCTGACGAGCGTTGCCAAAATCAACGAGCATATCACCAACTTCGGTTCCTTTGACCTAAGCAATGTTTACCCAAAACGCGTTCAAGCTGTACGTTGTCCATAATAGTCCTGTGGTAGTAGACGGGAACGTTTGCGAGAATTAGTGATTGCTTGGCATTTAATGACATTAAGTTCTAATTAATTTTTTTGAAACCAAATAAAAAAATTCTAAAAGGTAAAGCATCTTAGGCGGGACCCAAATGACTACCTTGTGGCACTCCTGACTGGAATAGCTGTCAACATTTTGAATACACACATATTCAATGATGCGAACAGCACACCACGACGCAGCTGCAGACGGAGCTGCAGAAGCAGCTGGACAAGTTGGCCAACTTTTAACTTTTGCTTGCAGCTTTTTTGCCGTTTCAAAATTGCCAGCAAAACGAAGTGTTTACATGTGGGTTAAAGTGATTTTTAAACTCTTTTCAATCAATCATAAAGACGTAAAGCAATCTTAGCTTCTTTTTTATCATTATTCATTTTTATTTTTGTTTTCATTTTTATTTTCGATACTAAAATGTCAGAAAGCTGTACAGCTGCATTGTGGGCGTTTAAAAAAAAATCACGTACGACATTTTTTGACAGCTATTCCAGTTGCAGCTGCAGCTCCAGTTGCAGATCTCTATTCTGTTCAGCCAGTTAGGAATGAAATGATCTTATACTGAAGATCTTAACAAGAATCGATATTGGCCAGCTTCCTTAGTCAGTATAATAACCCCACCATTCATTATTAGATGTCCAACGTTTTCATCTTCCCCGGAGTACAGCATTCTCGTCAGTCCTCAGTCAGCACTATATTCAGCTTTCCTTCTCCACTTGGTTTCACTTAGACCCAAGATACTGATGTTGCATCTTATTGTATTTCACGTTCATCCTGCTCGTATATTCCCATATCTCGGAGGAAGAACGAACGTTCCATGCTCCAATCTTTGTACGTGTCTTGAAGCCGAAAGAAGGAACTTTTCCTGGAGTAAGAAAGATTTCTTAAACCTGTTGGTGCTTCATTATTATTTGTAGCGTCTTGACTTCCGCTTTTACTTGATAAATGCCGCACTCCCGATCACAATCCGATCTGCAAATAACTTCAGTAGTTACAACCGCAGAGTATTCGCCAGATTTTGGCTACTCCTTAAGGAATAAATACAGTTAGCTGTCGTTTCTAATATATGTATGGATTTTTCTTTTCGGTAAAAACAATAACCATCAGACATTGATAACCTTGAGTAATGTACTCAAAATTAATCTTTTATGAAAATATTCCAAATCTACAGAAACAGAACTTTATATTCATGAATAATATTTTGCAAAATTAATTAGCAAAACTTCGAATTATTAACATTTTACACAACTTTAAAATATCTTTCGAAATAGGACACTGCGAGCAATAAAAGTAAAAAAAAACACATTCTGATGTTTTAAGTGAAATGCATTTCATTTTGTTTATACGTAATAGGTTTAAATCCTTTTTTGGAGAAGCATCACCGCTGCTGCATTAACCACCAAACCAATACTCATTTAAACTCTCCACCATCACCAACACTATCAACTCGACCCTGCCTCAAGTCGATTTACATACCAAGTTAGAGCAAATGAACAAGCAACTTGTCTGCTTGCCAAGTTGTAAAAAACTTTCGCATTCCCCTACTACCCTACCCTACCTACCTTACGTACCCCATCGAACTTTCTTGTCTTGTGTTCGTCGCAGTAGTTGAAGGAGGCAAGATCGAGAAGATGCAAAAGACTTTCTCGTTCAGAAGTCAGGCAAAAAGTTTCAACCAAGTGAATACCTTATCACTTATCAGCTCCGTGGCAGGCTCGCAGCTTGGAGGTACCAAGCAGAATAATAAAACGGTCTTCATAGCAAAAACACAAAATAAAATTGCCAGAAGAAGACGAATACACAGAGTAAAAAAAAAATATAAGGAATTTATTTAAAATAGGACGAATCTTGTGCAGAGCACAGATTTATAGCTGCTAAATGCATTTCTGGGAAGATCCTTCCGGAGATGTTTTTTTTTTCTATTTCTTCAGCGAGCCTATATTCTGCCCTCATTTTCTTTCTAAGTGCACACAATTCCTTATCGAAGATTTTTATTTTTTTAATTAAAAACTTCTTCTTTCAGCATCCGGTCCGGTTGCGGCGCGCGGCAAACAGGCGGGAAAATTTATGGAATTTAATTTTCACTTTTTTCCTCGGACCAAGACCAACAAGAAGCCTATTTTTCTTTTTTATTTTAGCTTTCCCCACTTGAGTTGTTTTTGTGTGTGTGTGTGATTTTTTTTTGTTGCATGCAGTCAAAAGATGCTCCTTTTGTGGTGATGCCATGAGGATGCAACTCTAGCAGCCTCTCTGTTGATCCTAACTTATGCAAAGATAAATGTTGCAAATGATGGAGATAAGCCTTCCTGTTACCAACTTTTTTTTTTTCGTCAAAAAGCCTTTTTTTTTTTGTTTTCATTTTCTAGGGCACAGACCTAATTTAAGAATGCCGGAGTATGTGCGCGCCTTTGGTAGTTAAAATTTATGATATGCAAATTTTCTTTTTAAAGCCATTTACAACGGGGGTAAGAATGCTTTCATTCTTTTCTTACGGTTGAGAAGTTTTTTTTTTGTTGAGTGTGTTTTCTTTCTGATATTCGTTTCTTACATTGCCAAGCGGCTACTTTATGTTTAAGCTAGAGAGAGCTCTTCAAAAGTTTAATTGACATGTTTTATAGCTTTGGGGGTAGAGTTAAATAACTTTGGGGAGTTTTTTTTTGTCTATATTACTTGTGTTGGGTTGGAGCAACAAAGCACTCAACAATAAATAAGTCAAGCTAAGAAAAAATAATTTGGTAAAAATAAAACCTTTTTTTGACGATTTATATACTCGCAAGTTTCTGGGTTGCTTTATACATACCTTTGTAAAAAGAATGAATTGGGGGAAAAAAATTTAAATTTATGCTCAAAAAGTTTAGAATTTGTTGGTGTTTAAGAGTTCAGTTTAATAACATTCAACGAAGTATACATGTAAGCTTGAGTGTCTCAAAATCAAAATAAAAAAAAAAATATATATATTGTTAAAATTCCTTTATTTTATTTTCATCTAGGTACTTCTATATTATTTAATTTAATTCAATATTCTGTATTTTCCTTTGTTTTATTTTATTTTATTTTATTTTATTTTATTTTATTTTATTTTATTTTATTTTATTTTATTTTATTTTATTTAATTTAATTTAGTTTAATTTAATTTTATTTTATTTTATTTTATTTTATTTTATTTTATTTTATTTTATTTTATTTTATTTTATTTTATTTTATTTTATTTTATTTTATTTTATTTTATTTTATTTTATTTTATTTTATTTTATTTTATTTTATTTTATTTTATTTTATTTAATTTAATTTAATTTAATTTAATTTAATTTAATTTAATTTAATTTAATTTAATTTAATTTAATTTAATTTAATTTAATTTAATTTAATTTAATTTAATTTAATTTAATTTAATTTAATTTAATTTAATTTAATTTAATTTAATTTAATTTAATTTAATTTAATTTAATTTAATTTAATTTAATTTAATTTAATTTAATTTAATTTAATTTAATTTAATTTAATTTAATTTAATTTAATTTAATTTAATTTAATTTAATTTAATTTAATTTAATTTAATTTAATTTAATTTAATTTAATTTAATTTAATTTAATTTAATTTAATTTAATTTAATTTAATTTAATTTAATTTAATTTTATTTTATTTTATTTTATTTAATTTAATTTAATTTAATTTAATTTAATTTAATTTAATTTTATTTAATTTTATTTTATTTAATTTTATTTAATTTTATTTTATTTTATTTTATTTTATTTTATTTTATTTTATTTTATTTTATTTTATTTTGTTTCGTTTTGTTTTATTTTATTTTATTTTATTTTATTTTATTTTATTTTATTTTATTTTATTTTATTTTATTTTATTTTTTTATGTAATCTTAATTTTTTATTTTATTTAAAGATCTTATATTTCTCAAAAATTAATTTTAACAAAAGAAATAATAAATTTCCTTACAGTTCATAGAAATTCCCCCACTATTGGTTTTCATAAGGAAAATCTGCTATTGACAGTAAAAGAAGGTGGACGATTTAAGAGGTCATGTCTCATGTCATAAGTCTTAATATTATTTGTCAGATATATCACATTATACCTGAACAAACAGATG
Organism: Dasysyrphus tricinctus; assembly: GCA_963921185.1. Classification (NCBI taxonomy): domain Eukaryota; kingdom Metazoa; phylum Arthropoda; class Insecta; order Diptera; family Syrphidae; genus Dasysyrphus; species Dasysyrphus tricinctus. The sequence continues at coordinate 254,840,610 of OY992531.1, read as the reverse complement.
CTATTGACAGACTTTGTGAAAGGATACAAAATGATTTCTTCGATTTTTTATTTTTTATAATTTAGTTTTTTTTTTTTCTGTTTTATTAATAAAAAATCTCAAAGTGGGAAACATATGAAGTTGATTGAATCTGACAAGTAGATTTCAACAGAAGGATAAAGATGTGAAATGAAACTTTTTCAATACATCAAGTGAGCCAACCATATGTTTATGAAGATTAATAGCTTTTCTTTGGGTGACTTTTGAGTTTTTTTTTTTTTTGAAGAGGAACGTTGTCTTTTGAGATATATAGATATGTTAAAGGGTGGGGGGAGGTGAAATATTTGTAAGATACTCTGAAATCTGTTTGATTAGTGTTTGCGGCTGGCAATGGGAAAGTGTATGTTGTTCTTGAATACTAACTTGGAGATGTTGGTTAAAGAAGATTGGCGTCTCAGTGGAATATCGTGAGATAGTAATTTCTCAATCCATTGTGCCAGCAAAAATTCTTTACCACATGCCTTCTTTCTTCCCAATTAGGCCCATTTCGCTGAAGCATTTTGCTTGCAAAACTTTACAATTCAAGTCTTATGATTGGAACTGGAAGATAGGTCTTCTCTGATTATTCAAAAAATAAAATGCTACTGTAAAGCTCAGTTTGTTCACAGTTGAACATCATTGAGGATTGATTATTGTAACTGGTAAATCCCCAAAATTTTACCTTAAGAATAGAGCATTTTAGTTTTCAATACGCAAAATCGCTTATCAGCTGATTTTGGTTGGTTTTTGAGTCTTTTTTTCTATCGAGGCTGACGAGGTAAGCTCGTTGGTAAAAAAAAATAATCTCTGAACAAACCCGGTTCTATAATTTTCAATGTTAATTTTTAATAATAGCAAAAGGGGTTTACAACTAAACAATTAGCAGGGAGGCTAATCCAAGGAGGAATAACCTTGGACCAAGATCCACTCAGAAGGAGAAAGCAGGGAGTTTACAGTTGAATCTAGTCCCAATCGAAGGCTAGTCTAAGGGAAAATTACTTTGTTTTACGGTGGAGGCCGAAAAGATTACATTTTGAGAGGTTAGAGGTACACGAATGCACCAATAAAAGTAGCCTGAGCTATCGGAGTTCTTACCCAAATTCGAACCTCCCTTGTTAATTTTTCTGTTATAAGACGATGTGAACTGATAGATTTATGAACGAAATAATGATATTTCTAATGGGTTTTCTTGGTTACTTTTATAGCACAAAGTTCAAAAACTGTACAATATTTTGAAAGGAGGGGACATTTTCTCTGATATGAGAAAAATTGCTACAATGTTATGCGCAAGGTAGCTCTAAACGACGAACATGGTACTTTTTCGTTGCGTTATTCCCTATACGTTATCCCCTATACGCTATCCCCTATACGTTATCCCCGAAACGTTATCCCCTATATACAAAATTGACGAACATTCATTTCGTGTAGATTCTTCAAACCGTAAACATGTGCGATAAAGAAGCGCAACTTGTTCACGTTTACAGCAAAAATGTGGTTTGCTCACGAACATGGCCCTACATCGAAGCAAACGAACACAAAAAATTGAAATTTTTCGCCAACTGCGAATGGTTCGCGAACCAGCCCTTTCACGAGAAAAACAAAGCGAACACGAGCTAGTTCGGCAAGTATGTTCGTCGTTTAGGGCTACCTTCATCCAGTTTTGTAACACTTTGTGTTTATTAAACGTCAAACGTGACACTTAACAACAGACAAATCTTTAAACACTAAAAAAAAATAAAACACAAAAAAAAAATAAAACACATAGAAGTGTTTTAATATTTTGAAATTTGTGGAAATGGAGGGGAAATTCCATACTCTCTTTAAACTGTTTAGATTTAACAAACAGGAATTTGTAAAAAGTAGTATGACGTCCAGGGTTGCCAGGTTAAGAAGCACATGTATAGCCCAATTTCAGAATTCTTGTATCCCAAATTCACTGCCCAAAATGTAGCCCAAAAACTGGCCCAATCTCATTTAAAAAATCTAAAATTTCTTGTATATTCCACGTTTTTCTTGTTTTTTTTGAATAATTTCTAAAGGACAATCCTTAAAATCCGGACGAATTTAAATTCAGTGAAGGAAACTCCCATAAAAACACATGGCCTTGCCTTGCTGTCTAATGGGCTGCATCTAAAGGTGGCTTCTTGGATCTTTTTCGTTAATTATGTTTCATCATTTGTCGCACGCTTCTGCTACAACTAGGCAAGTTAAGTTTGGCCTTAATTTGAGAAGCAAACAGCTTGTGTCTGACCGCTTCACGTGAAATCTTTCGAGCTTGATGGGTTGTTAGCCTTTTATTTTGCACTTGGTTAGAAATATTTCCATAATTTTTGCCTTACCTTAAAAAGTTATGAATAACTGAATTTGATATTTAATTTTTTCCGCACTCAAACAAAAATTCAAGCCACTTTATAACCGACTATTTTTATACGAATTTCCACCTTTAAATAACACTTTTTAGAAAATAGGAATAATGTTCCACGTTGATGCTACTGTCAGCACTCGACGCAGTAAGGTTTCTACTCTAGTAAATCAGCATGGTATCGAAGCCCTTGGTAGCAATAAAGACGTTTTTTCTTCGAATTAGGACCCTTTATCAATGGTGGGGGTGGGGGAGGAAGCTTTATTTAGAAACCGTTGCACAATCTCTGATACCTTAATTTGCCTTTCAACAAAAACGTTTCCCACTGGTGAGGAAGCTTGTTATGACAAGATCGACGTAATATGCTTGTGGTGCAATTATAATTGTATTGCGATGTGTAAGACAATACTCGCCAATTATGAAGTATTTAATAAAGTTTTTAGAGGTGGCGACGCATATTATGAATTGCTCCTACGGCACAGCGCACACGATGCGCTATCGTGATAAACCATGATCATAAACCCTCCGCGAATTATGCGCTGAAACGGAGGATGTTTTCAATTGTCTTATTACTTTATTTTTTATTTTCTTTATTGTCTTATTACTGGAAACCCTACTATGTTTCAACACAAAACGAAGCAGATGGGCTAGTTTTTTGCTTTTTTTAATTAGCATGTTGTTGTTTCGCTTTTTTATTTGGAATTTTATTCTTAAGTTTCTTTTTATTTGGCATTCAATTGTTTTTGACTTCCATTAATTTCGGGCGAAATTTTAAGGCATTTAATTTAATGGAAGTCAAAAACTCACAAAACAATTTAATGCCAAATAATACAAAAAAAAAGCTAAGCACTAAAATGCCAAGTAAAAAAGCGAAACAACAAAATTAAAAAAAAAGAAAATGCAAAATTGAACATCTTCATAAGACCGAATTTTCTCTTCTCTCTTTTAAAACTAAATGAATTTAATCAACCCCCATCAACGGATACACAAAAATATGTAAAAAGCCACAGGCAAACACGGATAGATTTTGCGATTTGCGCGGAGGAATTCTGAATTCAAAATCATAAAAACACTACTTAAACCCTACTCCGCAGCGGATTGGGTACGATATGTCGACTTTAAAAATATCGACTTCATAAGATCGACTTTTAAAATCTCGACAGAAAAAATCTCGACTGGTTAAAAGACCGACAGATCAAAATATAGACACAAATTTGACCGACTTTTTAAAATGTCGATTTTTCAAAATGTCGATTCTCAAAATGTTGACAGTGATCGAGATTTTATGAATCGAGATTTCAACAGTCGACATTTTAAAAGTCGACATTTTGAAAGTCGACATTTTGATCAGATCATAGTTTAGGGAATGATGTTTACAAGCGCGCGCTTGTAAACATCATTCCCTAAACTATGATCTGATCATTATAATTTAATGTCGCACTGTCATACTTCAATTAATTCAGGGTCTGTAATGTGTTTAAATATTAATACAATAATTAAACATCCAGAAAATGAGGCAGTTAAAAGTTCGAAATATTAGGTACAATGTAGGTTGGCAACAAAATTGAGTTTTGTTGAACATTCTTGTAGCTAAACAAAAGGAAATATAAAATTAATAACTACCTAAATAAGTTAATTATTATAGAAATCAAATAAGAACTTGTGTCTTATAGTATATTCTTTTCCACAGTATCAAAAAACTGTTATTTCCTGTTAAAAAATCAGACAAGAATTTATGATTCTTGAGTTTATACTTATTCCGTGTTAACATTTAAGGCAGAGCGTTGTTCTTTGGGTTACTTTCAAATGAACGACAGACAAAATATCGACAAGTCAAAATGTCGACTGCTTAAAATGTCGATTTATATTTTATATCGACTTTTCTGTATGGGAAAAATTCCGACAAGTCGATATTTTTCTCGACTTCTATCAGGGCAGTCGACTTTTTGTCAAATCGACATTTCAAACTGTCGACATTTTAATAAGTCGGTTAAAACAAAGTCGGTATTTTAACTTTCAAAAAAGTCGATAAAAGTCGACATTTTAACCAGTCGACATTTTTTTTGTCGGTCATTCGTACGTAACCCCTCCGCAGCAACGCAGGTAGGCATTCTAAAAGAAAGTATGGATTTGCTTGTGTTGGAGGAGGGTTTAAGGTTGAGAAATCGAAAAAGTACTACTAAAACCATCCTCGATGACAGCGCAACGTGTGCGTTGCTTCATAGGAGCAATTCATAATACGCGGCCGCGACAGTTTATGCATGTATTTGAATATTTAACAATAAACCAGAAAAAAGTGCCCTTTATATCCGCAATTCTTATAAAAAATTAAACTCGAAATTACAATAAGATTTGAAATGTCAAAAGGAAGCAAACAAAATTAACCTAACTTATTAAAATTGGAGAAAATCATAAAGAGCATATTCGAATAAGAGAAAAATTAATTTAACAATAAAATCAATATAAGTTAAAAATAAACAGATGATTGCAATTGACTCTATATCCGTGGCGGTCGTGAAGAGCCAGGTCACTCAAACACTAAAAAAATTTGAAAAGTCGGGATCAGTTTTTTATATTATTCACAAAATGTAGCTCATGCCAAAATAAGAGTTCATCATGTATTTTCAAATATATTAGGAAAGTATTAGGTGAGGGTAAAATTTTCATAAACATTATAAACTATTTATTAAAGAATCTCAAGTTACCTGGTTCTTCACGACCGCCATCCATGGATATACATATGTATATCATTTCACACAAACATCTTAACACTTCTTGGATATTTGTTCGATAAATAATTTTTAACGTTTCGTAACCAAATATCCTTCAGTCTTTATTTAGTTTGGAACTAAATCTGGCACTGACCTACATTTTTCTTCTATAGGTACATCAATTACACATCAATTACAAAGGCTCAAAAACCTTCACTATTAACGAAGCTATATGTGTGTGGGTAATATTTACAATTTCTCAGGAATTAATTTGTTTCTGAACCTGCAATGGTTGAGTAAGCTCAAAGCTGCAGCAAATAATTTTATCGAACAAATTATCGCCAAGCAGAAAATTGATAGCTTGATGGTGGTTGGAATAACTCCATTCGATAACAAATAGGTAAATACATTTAATAAATCAATAGTTAACTCCTGTATGCTGTGCAGTGCACCCACCTTTCCTATGTGAACTTTTGAAACAAGGTGTCTTCTCTCTCTCTTTCTCTCTTGCTCTCTTTTGACACGATGTTCATAATTAAAACGCAATGCACCAACGAGCCGTTTTCGATGATGCAATATTTACATGAAGGCTATTATTTTTCGTGGCTCGATTGCAAATCAACCTTTACGCCAACAACCAAATTAAAAACCCATCATCCGTAGATAAACAACAACAAAATGAAAATGCAAAAATAAAAAAAAAAATTTAAAAAACAAACAAGAAGCTAAAATAAATAAATAAAATGTACAACGGATCGGCGTGTTGTTGCTTCAACCCGTGTCACCACCATTTTGTTGACTTGACTTCCAGGACCAACTCGAGAACCGTTGCGGTGCGGCGGGAACTGAGCTGAGGCCCGGCCATCCCAAACAATTGACTTTGTGCTTGGGGCATTCCATTCCAATTAACTTGTTATTGATAAATTTTAAAAATAATTATATTTTATGATCCGATTATCCTTGGCAGGGTCTCCATAAACTATGAAATCGAAGTCATATCGCAGGGGCCACCAGTTCACATGGTCTGCGCTAGGACAGGAGCAGCACGTTGAGCTTTGTACTGTTGCAGTTGCCCTGGCCCTGTAACCTGATGGCACGCGTCATCTCCAGCTATAGTAGCTTAAGCTTACTTTATGTATACATCCACTCCGCACCACGTTACGCTACGCCATGCCACGCCACGTTTGCGTATTAATTTTCAATTTCATTTGCAATCCACGCGCATATCGCTGGGAAATTAATGTTTACTATTTAATTAAGTAATGAAAATCAATGGTTAGCGAGGAAAGTGTATATTTGATTTATGTATAAGGCACGCAGCAATCACCATCCTCCATCATCAATGCATTCGAGGCGATCTGAATCCGATAAAAGAGAGTTCAGCCCTATATCTCCTATATCATGTACATACGAGAATCCTGTGAGTTTTTTTTTTGTTTACGGATGATTCAATTTTAATTGGGATAAGTAAACGTTTCAATTTGATATGTTGCGGAAAAGTCCTTTTTAAAGGAAGTCAAGTTGTAGTGAGTTGTATATGTACGTGGTGCAAATTAATATATTATAGCCTTTGAAGTGGACACATTTACATTTTGAAAGTAAATAATTTTTATTTAAATGTAATTTATAAAGGGAATAATGAGCCTCTGTATGAATTGTGAATTAAAATGCAAAGTGATTTTAATGTGATTTAACTATGTATCAATTTTTAAATTAAATGTATTGAAGGAAAATTAACGACTTATCATTAATCATGATGATCATTGATCAGATTGATAAATAAATTTAAAATGGTGATTAATATTTCCACCGTGGATATTCTTGGATTTGTAATGACAGAGTTTACATTTAAATTGACCTATTTTTTGAGATAGGAATGAGGCTTCATTTATGTGTCAAGGAATCTATTGAAATCGATGTGCGAGACTATGGATATCACCTTTATAAGCCTTTCACTATACAAATCTAGATGGCGCCACAACGGAAATTGCACTGTCAATGAAGTGCCTTGCATATGAGCTGCGAATAGCCAACTGCAAATTGCGAATAGTCGCGAATTTTGACATTTCTTTTTCCTGACTCATGAGTGTTCGTCGACAGACACGAAATTGTCATAAAAAAAACCAGTCAATTGGGTGCTAAAAAATTTGGTTACATTCGAGCGAATTTTTCATTCGCAGATTTGTGGAATGCGTCTTGATATTGTGGATTGTGGATGCAGTTTCTGCAAAAATGCAAGTTTGAAAGCTAAGAGATATCAAACCCTAGGAGCCATACTTGTTTGTAGCCAAAAAAGTAGTAATGTTGTTCCACCTTAAGTTATTTTTCTCTCCAAAGCATCTTGCTTCAGCAAAAGTTCACAAGTAGCGATGGGTATCATCATCATCGTGTGTCCTGTAACCCTGGTTGGGGCATAGGGTCTCAACAAAACGTCTCCATCCTTCACGGTCTGCAGTATTGTATTTTAACTGTGGCCACGTCTTTCTCTGGGATTTTGCTTCTGCTAAGACAGTTGATTTCCATGTTTTTTTGTTTTTCCAACCCGTTGTGAATCCTGAGGATTCCATTAAAAGCACTACTTTGCAATTTCATCGTTTGGTTTCCTCAGTGTGTGACCAATCCATTGCCATTTACGCTTTTATGTCGACGTCCAGCCGCTCTTGATTTGTCTAGCGCCACAATTCCTCGTTTGATATAACGAGTGGTCAGTGAATCTTTTGGATGTGACGTAGACAGTGATTCACAGAAGCCAGCTATTTTATCGAAATGGTAGACATGACGATGGTCAATGGGTAGTTTTGTTCCACTTCTAGCGAGTTAGTCAGCTTTATAATTACCTGATGGAGTGTCACTATGAACTGGCACCCAACAAAGGTGAATATTGAACTGTTGGCCTATGTATGTCTAACAGAGATGTTCGATCGTTAAGGGGTCTTCCAGGATTTACTGAGACAGGTAAGGTTAGGTTAGGTTAGAAGGGATGATACTACGGCATCATCTCACTCGTATCTTCGTAGATCCATAGTTCCCTCCCACGGTATGATGGGTAGGTAGGTTAAAGGAGGGGAAGGAATGGAAAAAGAAGAAAGTTTTAAGGTGTATGGGACCTCCCTGAACCATCTTGAGTTCTGAATGAAATTTAGGATGTTCTTTAGTGGCAACACAAAGTTTGTCGAAGAAGTATTCTCCTAGGGCTGTTTCTCTTGTTCTGGCTGGACTAGGTCATTCACAAAGGAAGTGAGGTGAGTCCTCTTGCATCTCTTTATTTGAACACTCTACATAAGTTCGATGAGCTGAAGTCCATTCTGCTCGTGTGGGTTCCTATTGGGTTGTGGCCCGTTAGAACTCAAACTAGGAGTTATAATTCAGGCCTGCTTTTCTTGAGAAGAAATATTCTGTATTTTTGCTTAAAATATTTGCCCATAGATTCCTTGAAACCGGACAAGTGTCGATAGATGAACATCTGACATCAGCAGCTTCAAGGAAACTCTGGTAAATTCTATTTTTTCTTGCTCCAGTGGCATAAGCACCGAGGCTTTGGTTTGGATGGCTGTTTTTGGCCAGCTTGTCTGTCATTTCATTTCCTACAGAGTCCATACACTAAATAGCGGCTAGACTATTAGAGAAGATGCGGATATTCGAGGTTAATATCACGTTTTTATTGGACCAAGATAGAACTTCTTTCATCGCTAGAAGTGCCGTTTGGAATACTCTACAATGATTAGGAAGACGGAATGAGAGACTTAAATTTAATAGTTTTGAAAAACCAACAACAATCTGTGTGTGTTACCACCAAGTTTATAAGCAGGAGTTATAGCTATTTATAACTCTTTGCTTTCATCTGGGAGCGAACCATGAACCAAGTACTTTAGAAGCCGATGCACTACACATCACTGCGCCACTGAAGCCACATGATGATAAGCCCAATCCCAATGCAGATTTCGTTGTTTATCAATTGCAACAGCGACTAAAAATTAATATATTAAATTTGGTGGCGCAACAGCTCGTGGAGAACCAGGGCGTAGTGGCTTAGAACTCTCAACCACTCCTGTTTGCGTGTTGTTAGCAAGAATGGAGGGAACCTTAAATTTTTTGCCGAATCCGAACGGCAAGATGAGAAGCACTTATTCATGACAACTATACTCTTGGAGGACTTGTCAGTTCCTCGGAAAAAAATTTCTGTTTTTAGGTGGCATAGACTGGTAGTACCTCGTGGCTTGATGGTTAGTGCGTAGGACTGTCATGCCGAAGGTGTACTTTCGATTCCCGCAGACGTGCCACTTAAAAACAGAAATGTTTTATCCGAGGAACTGACAAGTCCTCCAAGAGTATACTTGTCATGAATAAGTGCTGCTCATTTAGCCGTTCGGACTCGGCAAAAAACTGTAGGTCCCCTCCATTCCTGCTAACAACACGCACACAGGAATGGTTGAGAGTTGTAAGTCACAAGGCCACGAGCTGTGCCACCCAATTTATTTTTATTTATTTTAAGCTGGGAATCGAACCCAGAACTTTGGCATGACAGTCCAACGCACTAACCATTATGCCACGAGGTACGAGCCGATACGTAGGTGTAGAAATGAATTAATTTATCTTCTACGAACTCCACATCCTCCCAGGTGGATCTGGAAGGTATGGTAAATTCAAGGTTCTTACCGAAATTCAATAGTGGGATTGTGTAGTCAATGTTCCTTGGAAGTGATCCAAATGAATTAGAATAGCAAAGTGACCAATCTCATTATTGATCCACTGTGAGAAACTTTGAGGCGAATGACTGTTCTCGCAGACGTTTGCTAACTGATGAAAATATCAAGATCTGTCAGATGGAGTAATGTCTAATGCAGCGGAAGGAGTCAACCGAAGTGCTCCGCTTATATACATAGACATGTTGTTCCTTGGAACTTGCTTAATTTATGGCGATGTATGGCTTTATCTAGGGTAGTCCACCATACCATAACACCGTAAGATAGAATCGGTCTAATTACCAAACTGTATAGCCAATGAGTAATGCGTGGTGGGAGGGCCCCATTTACTACGAATGGCTTTTCTGCAAAAGAAAAGTGGTACTGTGGCCTTTTTAACTCTTTTCAGCTTAACTTCTTATATAATATGAGACCCAAGTATTAAGCTTCGTCGGAGAATATTAGTGGAACAGCTTTAATAGAGGGGAGGTCTATTTGCAGAATTTTGCATTTCCTGGAGAAGAGGACAAAATTTGATTTATGGGGATTAATTTCCAGCTCACACCGATCTGTCCAGCATGTAAGCTTGCTTAGAGCATTTTCTAAAATATCTCATGAAATGTTAAGGTGTTTTCATGATACTGCTGAGGCCATGTTCATCGATACCTCTCCTCTTCAAGTCAAGTCAGCAGCTCGTTAACTACCAAGTTCCAAAAGAAGAGGATAAAGAACACCACCTTGCGGTGTTCCTCTATTTAAATATCTTCTTGTTGAAAAGCAGCCCATTTTTTAATTGATAATCCTGCTTGTAAGCACTTGATTAATCAAGCGACCCATAAACATTCAGGGATGTCAGTGCAGATGCACCACCACGGAAAAGGCCTTCAATTTGGTCCCTGAGCTACATAACTCAACAAATGAGGTGAGTAAACTAAGGATTGAAAATAACTGAAAAACACATTTCTGGGGTAGACTCAGATTTAACCCCCAGTCTAAGGTGATCTGAAAAAACTGGACATTATGGGCTTATGACTGATAAAATAATTTTTATTTTTAAGATAAATCAAATTAAAATAGTGTCCTACCTATAAACCGCCTTGGTTTCTTTTACAAAGATTACTCATTACTTAAGAAGGTATGTATGTATGTGTGATATTAAAGCATTGCACGCATTGTCTCAGTATTTTAACCGTGTGTTTGATTTTCAGTTAGGTAAGTGTATTCCGAAATCCTTTACTTAATCCTGAAATGATATACCATAGTACATTGTGAGTCCTTGTAATTATTGTAATAGTCAATTTGGTTCCAAAATTGGTACATTCTGCCTAGAGATCAGCAAGAGAACTATAAGACCTATATAAGGTAAGGTAGCAAATATAATTCCACCCAAACACCAGCAATAGCTTAAAATAATAATTAGAACCAGCTGAAAGTTCAATCATGTTCAGAGGCAAGCGGATGCAAGGATTAGCTATCATCGGCACCGTGCGTCGTTGTCGGCGTGTCGTCGGTGTCATCCCCAATATACTCGTAAATGCCCATTTTGCTATTATTGGTGTCGCCATTTAAAAGCCCGGATGTGGTATATTTGCGTATATAAGCGTAGGCGAATATTATGATGTGAGTGATGGCAACATCCACATCGCCAATATTACATAACACCAAAAACGAACACAAACACAGCCTCAAATAGCTACTTTAAGTGGGACTTATGTTGGGGGAGGAAGAGAAGCGATTTTCGTAGGATCAGACGAAATAATGAAATGATTTATGGGCTTGTTGTGTGTTTTCCGTGGACAATAATGGCGTGTTGTGTTGTGTTATAGGATATATTTGAACTCTGAACAATTGAAGCTCATCCAAAAGGTCCTTTTGCTATAGAATGGAGCATTAATTTGCAATTAGGTAGAAGGATGTTGATTATATTATTTGAGAAGCAAGATACCTATTTTCAATGGCCGCTGATGCCGTTAGGCTTACCTACAGTTTGTTTTGCTTATGGCCTTGAGTGTTGAAGTAAGAGATAATACAGGTGTTAGCAGCATATAAAAGGTGTTGAAAATCTATAAAATTCAAATAGAGAATTTTCAACTGATTATAAATGAACATTTTAAAATATCTTGATGAGTAAGATGATTATGATAAACTTCTCAAAAACAAGCTCTGAAAAGTCTTTTGGAGGAATTCCCGATAGGCATGGGGCTCTCATTCTTTAAATTAATGCTTGTTCATTAACATATTAAAATGATATGTCTATTCTAATTCTTATTCTACTCTTATTAAAAAAAGAAAATATTTTAATTCCGGCAAACACTGTATGTAGGTATATTTTTTCAATAAATTCGTTTTGGTCTATCGCAGCTCTATTCAAAAATGCTTTAAGTGTGAGATCATCCTATAATTTCAGGGTGAACCGAGTTAACTCATGAAACGTGTTTTTCGTTCAACTAAATGGATGAGTTAGCTCCACAGTCTTTTTATTACAAAGAACAATGCGGAATTTGTTTTTAATTTTTCTCTATCCTTAGACCATCAAAACTAACAATTTGATGAGTGTGAAGTGAGCAAAGCAACTTTCACGGATTAAGAAATGAGTATAAATGAGGATAAAGAAATGAGTATAGGTAATAATTTGTCGTTTATTAGCTGTGGCAATTTTGAAATTTTCGTTCAGTATTTTATATGTTTTTTTGAGGTGCTTTTCGATGAAAACTTCTTATACTTAATGGTGTGAGGCTTAATAGTTTTTTGTTTATTAATTGTGATAAATTCAATTTAATCGTGCTTTGGGTGCTTTCCTTACCAAAAAACATAGAAAACATTGCACGATTGAACTGAATTTGTAACCACTAATTAATGGTAAATTATTAAGCAATTAAATATTAAGTTTTAGAAGTTTTTACCTTTTTTTGAAAAAAGAAAGAAAACATAGAAGGACAGTTAGAAGCTGTCACATCTAATTAACGATTAGTTAAGGAAAATTATTACGCCACAAACCATAAAATATAAATATAAGTAGTATTTTACCCCTTTTTGCGTCGGGTGCTATGTTAACTTGATGTCAAGTTAGAAAAGAACCCAAAAAAACATAAAATGTTTTAGATAGTTTTGAACACTTTTCAACAAAAAACATAGAAAAAATAAATAGACCGACAAATTTACGACTAGTTACGGTACATAATTAAGTTTCACCCTTTTTTGATGTGGTGCTAAGCCTTGCTAACTTGATGTGAAGTTAGCAAAGAACCCAAAAAACATAGAAAACATTGCACGACAAATTCTAAATTGCCACAATTAATAAAAAAAATAGTTAAAAGCAAATTAAAAATCTACAAATCATTCGACATTAACAGTTCTTACCCCTTTTCGAAGTTGTGCTTTGCTAACTTGATATCAAGCAACAAGCTTACGAAGGACCCAAAAAAATTAGAACACATTGCTTGGTTGAATTCAATTTTTCACAGCTAATTTACCGCAAATTAATCCAAAAGACATTAAGGATAATAAGTTTGTACCGCTTTCGCGCCCAACAAAAAAAAAACATAGAAAATATCGAACCATCAAATTGAATTTGTCAAAATAAACTGGCGCAAAGTATCAAGAAATAAAATATTCAGTTTCAGAAGTTTTTATCACTTAAAAAAAAACAACGAACAAAACATAGAACGACAAATTTTGTCACAACAAATTTACGACTAGTTGCGGTAAATTAAGAAGGCATAAATCATGCGGTTTAAGCAGTTTTTACTCCTTTTTGAGGTGTTGCTTTGCTTACTTCATGTCAAGTTATAGCAAGGAAACTATAAAACATAGAAAATATTGCACGACAATTTCGAAACTGTCACAATTAATTGAAGACTAGTTAACAACATATTATAAAGCCATACATCATTCGATATCACCAGTTTTTAGCCTTTTTTGAGGTTGTACTTTGCTAACTTGATATCTAGCTCCCGGAGGACCCAAAAAAATTTGAAAACGTTACTTGATTGAACTCAATTTTTCATAACTAATTAGCTGAACATTTTTGCAAACTTGTTATCAAGTCAGAAAATCACTCAAAAAACATAGAAAACACTACACGATATAATTGAATTTGTCACAACTAATTTACAGCAAAGCAATAAAATATTAAGCTTTAGAAGTTTTTACCACTTAAAAAAAACATGGAAAACATAGAACAACAAATTCGAAACTGTCGCAACTAATTAACGAGCAATGAAGAGTTAAGCCATAAGCCATTCGGTATAATCAGTTTTTACCCTTTTTTGAGGTGGTACTATGTTAACTTAATGTCAAATTAGTAAAGAACTTAAAAAAAAAACATAGAAAACATTGCACGACAGTTTCAGGCAAATTATTAGGCCATAAATCATTCGATACTACCAGTTTTTACTCTTTTTTGAGGTTGTGCTTTGCTAACTTGATATCAAGCCAACGAAGGACCCAAAAAACATAGAATATAATCCTTGATTGAATTCAATTTTTCACAACCAATTAACGGCAAATTAAGCCATAAGACTTTAAGGAGAGAAGTTTTGTCTGCTTTCGCACCAAAAAAACATAGAAAACATTGAACGAAAAATTCGAAACTGTCACATCTAATTAACGAAAAATTATCCACCTGCACATTTTTCGAAAATTGCTTCGCACACTTGATTTGAGAGCTAGTAGGCCCTTGTGAATCAGTGGTTCATTTCTTTTATTTAAAATTTATAGTCATTTGACATAAAAGACTTATAAATTGTCGATGTTTTATTAAAACATAAAAAAAAAAATGTTTTTCGATACGCTCCTTACAGTCTATCGTAGATATAGAACTTGAAAACAGCCTTTATTATTATTTAAATCTTAACCACATTTGAACCATCGATCGCAAGAGCAAGTTTGTGCAATGCAGTCGTAGATTTAATTTTTTCTCATCAACACTGTTTCGTTCTTTTCAATTCATTCTCTTCGTAATAGGGATAGTGACAGCAGAAAGCAATTAAATTAAGCAATACAGGATTAGCTCAAAGTTAGACATCATGTGTCTGTCTGTGTGTTGCATGCATACATATACATAACATATATGTATTACGTGCACTTTGTCTAGGTGCCTGTTTATCAAATTGACTGAGTGCCAACTTCATTTAAAACTGATTTGATTTTATTCAAAAAGTTCCTATTTTTTTTTTTTGTTCATTTATCCTTTGCTCTTATACCATTTATACCTAACTATAGTCCCGATCCAATTAGTATTGAATTCAAATTCTGGCTAAATGCAAACGAACTCAGGAATATCCAATTTATACACCAACATCGAGTTGGATATACGTAATATAGGTACGTTCACCTGATACCGGATAAAATAGATTAAAACATTTCGTTTTTGTTTGAAACTGCAAAATAATCAAATTTGTACGCCAATACTATAGTATACACAAACACACATAGATATAGAAGACACAATAAATGCATTTGATTCACCATTTAGGTATATAAATGATGGGCCCACTTTTCAGGGCCTTTTGATTAACCACCCATCAGTAGTAGCTATTTTGAATTTCAACGAGACAATAGAGACAGAGATGATTGACTCCGAACCCCAGCTATTGGTTTTAGCAGTAAATGAATCAATTCGGCGTAAAATTGTGGCAAGTAAACACACATTCTCTTTTCTATTTCAATGAATAGATATTTGCATGCAACACTCTGTTGATGATATGATAAATGGGCTAGTGGATGTATTGATGGGAAGAATAGAGAGGGGCTTACAATCGAATTACTTTAGGGGCAACACCAAGTCTACTCGTAAAAGGGCAAAGTTCTTTGGTTTGAAAGTTAAAGTTCACAGAACAGGGTAAGAGTATTATAGAGGTATTAGTAATAGGTTTTTGTGGATAAGCTTAGGGTGTGATTTAGGTTGATTGGATTACGAAGAAAAAAAAAACAAAAACTGCGCAGAATGTAATTTCAATGATTAAATTTACAGTGCCCATACGATGATTAAAGGTATACCTAGCGAAAGAAGGATAATCTGGGCAATGATTTTGGATTTATGTACAAAGTTCACAGACATAAGACAAAACTATTTGGTAGGCGCAATTGAAAGTGGAAATATAAATCCATTTTGGTGAAAAGTCAGACATTAAAGCGAAAAGAAAATGGAAATTGCCTTAAGAGTTTTAACTGAAATTGAATGCTAAACAACATTTTCCTTTGGCAAATTGATATTTTGGGGTTATTTACCATTTCGTGGAACTCCAGACTTTGATCAAAGTTAGCATCAAACATAATGACGTCGGGAAGACCAAAAATGTGGGCCATCGTTTTGAAAATCAAATATTTGATTCACGTAAGTCGATAATCGTCAGAACGCTATCGTCAGCACGCGTTGACGATCACGTTAACGTCTTTTTGTTGAAAATAAAATTCCATACGGATAGAGTTATTAAATATTTAAAAATCACCCTTTTTTCTAGATGGTGGCCTTACTTACCCTGGACACCCAAAAATAACTTGTTTTATAATGAACACAAACATGTATTACTTAGAATTGATTAATGCATTATTTGATTAAACTTGCTCACCATTGTGAAAAAGTATGGTGTTAGCAAAATAGGTAATCATTTATTATGCAGAGTTACATTAGCTATATTTTTACCATTTTAACCATTTTATTCCAAAAAACTGATAGTTTTCGAGAAATTAGCAAAAAACTTAATCTTTTAAACCTTTTCACCCCGCTAAAATTTTTCGCCTCATCTAAAATTTAGAGTGTTTTTGGGAAATGCTTAAGACATCCAAACAAAATCCTTCCAAAATTAAGGATTTTTCGGAATTATTTCGAAGTAAAAGTCTAATTTAATTGGGCTGGATATCCATTAATAGAATTTGACAGTAAACTGCTTGACAGATAGGTGAAAAACTACGTCTTAGAAGGGTACAACAGGATCTAATACTGATGAGCCCAACTGTTGTACCTGGGTGAAACGCATTTGGATTAAAGGTCGCAAAAAACTTCGTATTCGTTGAAAAACTACTTGACGTGTGTGAAATATTTTGTTCCAAATGTCATGAAGAAGCCCTTGAACTTCCTTTTTTGGGACCAAATAATAATATCTGAAATATTACCGATTTCTGAGCTTTCACTTGTGATATTGTGACGGCAAGTTAAGCACTCGTAAAAAATTGAACTTGAGATTTTTTCAATACATCTACATCGAATAGGCGTATTCATGTTATATGTATTTAAGAAATTTGTTACTACATACATAAAAAGGACTACAATTTTTTGTAAAGAATTTTTGAAAATTTTGAACGGAAAAATTCCCAAGCAAAAGCAGTATTTTGGTCGTATTATCATTATGGCAGTAGGTTCAGAGTTTCAAAGAGCAGTACAAAATCGACAGCCCTGCACTTGATTGGTTCTTTTCATACTTAACGATAGGTGTGAATGGCGTCTTTAAAGATTTGGCGACCCGAGCCAATAAGTTTTGGCTTTCCATTAATAAACGAAAGAGAACTAAAAACACATAATAATGAAAAAAAGCAACTTTAATATTTCCATTTTTGCCGACGACGCACGAATTGCTTGATACATTCATCGGTGCAGGGAACTAAGTCCCCGAGAACTTATTCCACCGAGGGACTTCGTTCTAATTAAATGGGAATTAAATCCATTTTAACAAAGTGGAATTAGCTCCCAGAGAAGGTGAGAAAGAAGTCCACTTTCTTATGAGAACTAAGTACACTTTCTGAAATGTGTTGCCCCCCTGCAAAAACCTGCCTGGGTACACTTAAAGATTTGGAGTAGGTGCGAAGATGGGTGTATGCAAAGTTTCTTTTGCATTTAAAGAATCTGGATTTAGGTAAAGACTTTGAATTTACCCTATATATCCAACAATTATTGTAAAAAGTTATTTCTATTTAACTAATAAGACTGATTTTTTACTTGAAAGTGGGAATTAAATCCACATTTAAAGGGAAGTAAAAGAACTCAGGTTTTGAGGAATTTAATTCCTACCTTCTATGAGAACTAGGTCCACTTCGTTAAAGTGGATATTGTTCCCATTTAATGAGAACTAAGTCCCTCGGTGGACTTAGTTCCCTGCATCACATTATATTATATAGCACATTTGTAATTGACCGATTGTGTTCAGTCTTCAGACAGAATTAAGTTAAGACCGCATTCGATGGAACTGCACTTCAGCAGAACTGAATTTCAAAATATTTTTTGAATGTAATTGTCTGAGCTATGTTGCACTAAGTGGAGCTTCACGGTGGCGCAGTACCATGCGGCAATGTTGATAATCTGAGCAACTAGCAGCTTGAAGTTCCGTTCAGTTTCAATCCGAAAATTTTTTGAAGTTCAATTGCGGTGCAGTTCCGCTAAAGTGCAGTTCCGTCGAGTGCGGTTTCACCTTTAAGAATTTTAAAGGATGGCTTAACTGACGACCTTAATTTTTCGGACATTAGTCAGAATAAAATAATGTTGGTACCTGAATATGTAGCTAATAAAATGCCCTTTTTTTGCGTAAACCATCAATCTATATCTCGAGTAGTTCCGTATTGTTATTTATTACTAATTTTTCCGCTAAAATATTTCTAAAGTATGCAGCGAAAATCTAAAATTATACGAATGTAAATTTGAATTATGTGTCTTCTGAATTTGTAGCAAATTAAATGCTAACTAGTTACTCACACCCCGATTTTGCTGCTCCAAAAGTTTTTTGAAAATTTAAGTTTATGCTAAACAAGACTAAAGTTAGCAAACGAAAATACGAAAATCATGATTGTTTAACTGCGCAAAATTTTAGTTATTTAGATATAGCATTCGCAAATTAAATTAACCAAATCGCAAGTAGGTTTAACCTAAATGCAAATAAGTTTCACCCAAGCGCAAATAGATTTAACCCAAACGCAAATAGAATTAACCCAATCGCAATTCGATTTAAACAAAATGCAAATATAGTTAAACTATACGCAAAAAATATTAAACTATTAGTAAATCATTTTAACCAAAACGCAAATTGAATTAACCTTGGCTTGATTTATTGTTCCAGCTGTACTTTTTGAGTCTAATGGATTTTGGTATTATCCATATATTGTTTAAAAGCCATTATTAAGGGATTGGCCTTTTATTTTGTCGGTAAGTTCTTGGAAAAATGCGGGGTTTGTCTAATGGTGAACTATTCCAACAAGTAGAGCCCGGGTTAATTTAATTTGCGTTTTGGTTTAAATGATTTGCTTATAGTTTAATATTATTTGCGTATAGTTTAACTATATTTGCGTTTTGTTTAAATCGAATTGCGATTAATTCTATTTGCGTTTGGGTTAAATCTATTTGCGCTTGGGTGAAACTTATTTGCGTTTAGGTTAAACCTATTTGCGATTTGGTTAATTTAATTTGCGAATGCTATAATAGTTTCTTACATAAAAATTAATTTGTAGTTTTTTTTTTAAATATTTTTGTAGTAGCTCGTGGCATAATGGTTAGTGCGTTGGACTGTCATGCCGAAAGTATGGGTTCGATTCCCCGCCGCCGCCGTGCCACCTAAAAACAGAAATGTTTTATCCGAGGTACTGCCTCTTGCGAGGAACTGACAAATCCTCCAAGAGTATACTTGTCATTTAGCCGTTTGGACTCGGCAATAACTGAAGGTCCTCTCCATTCCTGTAAACAACACGCACACATGATACAGGAATGGTTGAGAGTTGTAAGTCACTAGGCCCTGGTTCTCCACGAGCTATTGCCACCCAATTTATTTATTTATAATTTGTAGGTTTAACCGATAGTTTTTTATCAATTTTGAAAATGAAATTCGCGTTTTTAAATAAATGAATTGCAAATTTATGTATCAAAATTATTTGACTTTACCAAAATAAGGAAAATGCTTAAGTGTTTAAACGTTTTTTGCTTATCCGGAAGTGACCATAATTTGTCTGTTTATGAGTACGGAACATGAACGTTCTTCATTGCAATTTTGTCACTGCAATCTTCAGAAACATACGCAAGGTATGGCCTCAAAATTGTGAGATACTTGTTTTTTTTTTTCAAATTAGACCAATTCAGAATGCCGCACCACACGAATGTGGAATGCTTTACCAAGCTCTATTTCCCCTCCCATTTTGATTTTCAGAATTTAAAAACCAATGTGCATCGGTATCTCCTTTTTAATACTTCTCTATTTTCCCAATCGCTCGCACTGTAGGGTAGTCAAAACCCCTTTAGTGCGCGCTCATTATAAAAAAAATTGTTATATTAAAAGTAGATAGAAATATTCTTTGTATTAATAGATAATAAAGTTTTTACAAAAATGTATTTAAATTAAATTTAGGTAAGTACGTACTTCACATCGTTTTGATGATATTCCGCCTGGTGGGCGCCTCTAAGGTTAAATTTTTTGCCATACTAATTTGTAAAAGAATTTTACATTTTGCACCCAAAGCTGAGTGCCACCTTACGCCACACAGTGGCGCACCTTGTATGGGGAACCGGAAAAAACTCCATAAAATCTGAACCACTGCACCGATTTACATGAAATTTTCATGGATGATTGATTAAGCAAACGAGTATCAACCCTAAAAATTACCTCCCACTGCCACGCCCACAAGAAGAGAAAATGGCTTTTAAGCAAAACATGTTTTTTCTATAACACTGGTCAACAGTAAAAAAGGTGCAAGAACGCAATTATACTTTTCCGTAGGTTTTGAAAGTGCTGAACACGACTGCGTTCTCAGAATTTTTTTTACCGTAACATTTTCGAGATTTTCCCGTTAGAAAATCGAAAAAATGGGTTTATGGGCTGTTTTCGAAGCGAGTTATTGACGAAAGTTAGATGTTTTCCACACAGTTTTCGACGGTTTATATAAGAATCGTTTGTTAACTTTAAGAATCCGTTTAAATCATCTCAATGTCTCTTTTCTTTTTCGAGAAATCTTGAGTTGAAAAATATGTATTTTATTTCCATGCATTACAATCTAGATAAAATGTATGGACAAAAATACATATTTTTCAACTTAAGATTTTTCGAAAAAGAAAACAGATATTGAGAAGATTTAAACGGAATTTTAAAGTAAAAATTGTGTACTTGCATATATAAACCGTCGAAAACTGTGTGGAAAAAATCTAACTTTCGTCAATAACTCGCTTCGAAAACAGCCCATAAACCCATTTTTTCGATTTTCTAACGGGAAAATCTCGAAAATGTTACGGTAAAAAAAAATTCTGAGAACGCAGTCGTGTTCAGCACTTTCAAAACCTACGGAAAAGTATAATTGCGTTCTTACACCTTAATTTTTTGCAATTTTCGTTGACCAGTGTAATCCAACATTGAAAAATATATTGAGTTTATTTAAATCTATTTTGAAATCATACTTTTTTTTGGAAAAAAAGTAAGAAGCTTTTAGTTGAAATGTCTGAAAAAGTGGTGTTTTATGTTTTTTTCATTGAATTGAAATCTTATTTATATATCTCTTATATAATATTTGGGGCCCTCAAAAGGGCCTTTTTGAATAGATCAATATCTCAAATAATTGAAGTTCTTGTTCGTCATTACATCAACAAGTTTTTAGCTTCATCGCTCATCAAAAAGTTTTTGGATTTTGGTTCGGGGCGTAAATATGATATGAAAGGATCAGATCACAAATAATTATATACAGATGTCTCACGCTCATAGAAAAATCTGGGATATGAAATTGAAAATCTACAATTCAATGAGCTTTTAAGAAAGCTCTTTTCATGGAATTATTTTAATATCTGGTCAAAGTGCTTTTTCTCTTTCAAATTTGTACCTTCTAAAATCACAACAAAAATATATTTTCTGCGATGCTCTCTCACTTTTATTTCTGTTTCTCGTTACTCTTTTTTCGATCTAACATCTCGCCACAGTGTTTTTTCAAGTATTCTCGTAAGGGATAGGTATATCTATGGTTTGCAGCGGCGTAGCTACCTAGGGGCAAACTGGGGCGGCGCCCCAGGGCCCCGAAGGTTTGGGGGCCCCAGAGACTGACAGAAACAATTTTTCGAAGCGAAAATAAAATTTCATCTTGACTTTAAGAAAGATTTTGCTCAGTTTGTTTTGGATATTAAGGGTCAGTTTCAACACTTATGGATAAAGTCTCGGATAGCCTATCACGAACTGCTAAAAGTTTCCGTCCTAATATTTTGAATTTCACCTAAAATAAATCCGTCGCGGTTCATACTGAATTTAAATCTTTAAAATCAGTCACATTTTAGATTAAAACGACAAGGATTTTCAGTTTTGACAACAAAAATTTAATTTTCATTATGTTTTTGATTTTTTATATTGTTCTCAAAGTCAGCCTCTAGTAAAGATTTTGACTTGTGAATAAACTTCAGAAGTATATGTTGCTATTTGGTGAGAAGTTCAACTAGAAAAAATGGAAGTATATCGCGATATCGTTTTAACAGATCTTTTAACGTGATCGATGCAAAACAAAAAAAATCCATAAAAACTGACAAATGGGATCATAAACGAACAATGCCTTTTTTTACTTTGCTTCTGGTACACGGTAATACGGCCGAGATTGATTATTCTTGCAGATTATTGGGAAATGGTTTCATTCTTTTTTCGGACAGAAAACATTTCATTTATATTCACCCCGATTACAAAATCTAATGAGTGAGCGGAGGGAGTCAGACTCAATTCTGACATTTCGCTCATAGTAAAAATGTTAGAATTGAAACTGATTCCGTCCGCAGCTCATTCATCGGATTCCGTTATAGGCGTGATTATTATTAATAACATATGTATATAAGTATATGTGTAGCAAAATGGCTTTTGAGTTCTATTCGTGTTTGTTATTTTTGTCGTTTCTTTTTGTGATTTACATGCAGGTATAATAATAGTCGGTGTTTCTTGTAGACGTGAAGTTCTTATTTCTTCTAACACTAAATGCTTGCGTAATGTGGACTGTTTTTTTACGAAAAAGTCATTCCATATGAAAACGTCTATCGAAAAAACCAGCACATCTCCGATTTTGCTCCAACTTTGAGAGATGCGACCAAACGTCGATTCCAATTGATAAAGAGCAAAAGTGTGTGTTTTTGTCACTGCAATCAAAAGAAATACAAAAATCGATGTTTTGCAAAAAGACGTACAAAAATGGAAAACGTCATAGGAGAGGGGATACCTTACCTGTTTTTTTTGTATCTTTAAGACTTTTAAGAACAACAAAATCAAGTAATTTTTCATAATAAAATAACGGTTTTAAAAGTCCAATTGACCTATAGTTTCGCTTCCTTAAGTCACCTATGCACGCACAATACATAAAAATAACAAAACCAAATTTCCAGGATTTAAAGTTCAAGGTTAGTACTATATCCTGAAACCTTCACGTCAAACACATCTGAGATGTGCTGGCTTTTTCAAAAGACGTTTTCATATGGAATGACTCGAAAATAAAATGTTTGAGGCTAAAATTTCTTATAGATCTTTTATTTTTTCAAAGGAAAAACAAAATGTTTGTACTGCAAAACTGAACTTATCAATGAAGGCCACAAAAATGTATTGGTTCATTAACGATTTTTTGAAACATTCCACAAACATTTCTGTTCTTAGCCACCAATTTTTTGCTATTATAAATAAACTGCATTCTAAGCTTTAAAAATTATATGCCTTACGGACATATTGTGCTGACAGTTTTTGTAAAAAAATTCCTATTACATTACATACCTATCTTCTAAACTTTCTCTTTTTTTTTGCTATAATCAAGAACGAAACCGATTTTTGTAAAGGGGCCCTATTTTATTTTCTGCCCCAGGGCCCTCACCTACCCAGCTACGCTACTGATGGTTTGTACCTAAATTTCTCATAGCGGGATCTTAATGAGAAAAAAGTGAGACGAGAAAAAAATGCAAGTGCAGGTGCGTTGTGTATTCCGATTGTAGGTAAGTATAACTTCTTGTGTATTCATTAAAGGAAACCAAAACAGAATTTTTGGTATTAGTTACATAGATGTAGATACATATGTTTATGTAGGTATTTGAATTTATTTGCCTTTTTTAAAATTTTCTTGATTGAGTTAGGATAGAAAAAATAATATTTGTGAGTGATTCGGATTATGATGAATTTTTGTGTGATTTGATTTGATAAGATTTGTGTGTCTGCTAAAAAATTAAAGAAAGGCAATGTACCTACCTACCTAGGTATGGGAATTTTTTTTAAAGGTAACGTATTCTTTTTATATAAATAAACTTTATTAAATTCCAAAGATGGGTTTACAGATGGATTTGTATATAATTTTTTGTTGTACTTATAGATTATAAAAAATGGTATCAAATATCTAGGCAGGTAGGATTATCTACTGTAGAAAAATAATGTTGTAGGAAAAAACTGCTATAATAACACTGTGTAACAAAATTTGAATTTGAAACCAGTAACATACCTACCTAGAATCCGTAGTTTGGTAGAAATATTATAACTGCTTTTAAAAATTTGCGTCTTTACGTCCACTTTACATCGACCTAGAGCTTAAACGGATGAACTGATTTCCTTCAAATTTGAAATATAATTTGTCAAAGATTGTGCTCATTAATATTCCAAAATTGAAGAAAATCGGTAGACTCGTTTGGGCTCCAGCATCTAGCTTAATGTTAAATGGACTTAAAGACGCAAGTTTTAAAATGGAGTTACCTAGGTATCATGGTTCTACAAAACACTACAGATATGTCTATACTTTTTTGGTGGTTTTTGCTGAGCTTAATCCGAATCTGGTTTCAGAACTGCTCTAGTATGTTACGTTTTTGAAGTAGGTATTTCAGTATAAAATTTGAAAAATAGCTCGATTTTTCGGTAAATTTCGGGTTTTATTAGATATTTCCTAAGTGTTTTTTTTTTTTTTAATAATTTTGTTATTTTGAGGCATAAACATTTCCTTCAAATTCTTTTTTGATCTTTTAAATAGGTAGGTACTTGCATTCCGCTTCGAGAAATTGCTAATTAGTTGTTAGCTTTCATCTTAACTTACATATGTTACATAAAAACATGCTAATTTCATAAATTAGAAAAGAGGACTTCTAAGATATAAATAGAAATATCTTAAAAACCTGACGTTCTTGAGCCATTATTACCAAAAATTCGAATTCAGGACACTAAATACTTTTGAATAAAATAAATTTTGTGTATGTTACAGGAACAAACTAAAATTAAAGCATAAAAATCACTTTTCACATTGAAACAGAAAAAAATATCTATGTCCCCCATTAACGTTCTTTAAAACTCACGGTATTGTACTAAAAATTAATTTATTCTTATTGCAAATATAGTTTAAGAGCCGTTATTTTTGGCCTTAAAATCTTAGCCCTTAAAAGACCAATTTTTCGCTTTTGTCTTGTAGCACAAGGCAACTTAGTGATATACTACTTTTTTTAATGACATCCTTTACACAAAACAGAGGTACGCATACAAAAAAAAACCTTGAATTCCAATAGTTTCTGCCGAATTCCCAGCTGGGCGAGTACAAGCAATCAAATTCTCCGGCAAAAATTAAAAAAAATTAATATTTACCTTCCTCTTTTTGAAAAAAAAGTCAATTTTTTCTTCAAAGTTAATTAAAGAAGGGCCCAACCTTCGTTAACCCCCTTCTATAAGACTAACGAACGAAATGGAAAAAATATGTTTTTATATTTAATAAATTTTTATTTGGGGTTACACAAAATAAAGTTGACAGAAAACAAATTCTTGTTCATAAAAATAGTTAGGTATTTATTTCCACTTGTTTTAACCTAAAAGCCCTTAGGATATAAAACTAAAATTGATTTAGAATAAAAACCGGTTCAAGGGAAAATTAAATGTTAAGTTTCCAAAATTCTAACAAACTCTTTGAGATTTTGTAAAATAAGTTTTTCTCAAATGGGAAGGCGAGTCCGATTAAACCCAGAAAAATAATTATTTTTAAAATGTTTACTACCTTACAAATAAATATTTAAAAAAGGTTTTAAATGTTTCTTTTTATAAAAAAAAATCTAAATCTGGTTTCAGGACAATTCTACCACGTCCAGTTTTTTTTAAATTGATTTTTGAAAAATATGATTGATTTGTAAAAAAGAGCCCTCTTAGACTTGGTTGACCTGGTAAAAAAAAACTATTAGGCGTATTCTGCTCAAATCTGGAGGACTTATTCCACATAATATAAGCTTTCAAATGAAACCAGATTTGTCATCATCTATCAATGTTCACCTATATTTTTAACCGTTATTTAAAAAAAACAACAGAAATTTCGAAATTTCGTAGTTTTTATGATTTACGCTGTAAAAAACATATTTTTATGGGAAATTATAGAATTTCCCTATATTTGATATTCATACACTCAAGTTTATTAAATAAATTTTAATCAAAGACTTTAAAAAAAGAAACCACTAAGCGTTTTAAAATCCCAAATACCTTTTTTCCCATTAGTATATTTTTCACTGAGTCTTCTGTATAAAAAACTGGTAAAATATTTTACAATATAAAAAAACACACCGATTCTACCGAACGACACCTTAAAAAAGTAGTTTTAAAAATAAAATAAATTCAAAAATCCAATAAACAATTTACTATAACTTTTTTTTCCTCAAACACATTATTTTGTAGCTTTTTTTCTTTTCATATTTTCCATTGTCTGACGAAAAATTGACCAGCAAAAATCTGCCAGCGCTGCTTCTGACCATTCCCGTTATATCTTCGTTCTATGTGCATCATGTCTTGATGAAACCATTCACCATGTTCATCTGAAACTGCACCAAGGTAAACTGGGAAAAAATTTAAGTGGGAGTCCAAAAAATGAATTTTCAGCGACATGATGTCCTTGAATTTACAATATCTTTGGAAGGAAAACGAGTTTTAAAAAGATTTAAAATGATTTAGAAAGATGAAATATAGCTCTTTCCTGTTATTAGTTTTAAAAAAAGTTTCTCTCAGTGAAGAAATTCAACGTCAAAAGTACCCAAAAAAAGGGTTTTTGACATGTTTGAATTGGAATATCTCAAAAACGTGACGTGCTAGAGTAATTTTGACTATAGATTCGGATTCAGCATGCCAAAATCCTTTGAAAAAGTATATTTTGGTTTAAAGGCGATTTTCGTTGCAGACCAGTGTAATTTGTTTAAGAAAATATCAGTTATCGACGCTCCAATATGAACACAGCATAAAAGCTGTGATTCGATCTTCGAGTTCATCGTTGCTCACATAGCTGCTCGGATTGTTTATCTCAGCTTTAGCATAAACGCACCCTAACTCCTTTAGGTGTATATTCAATAGCTTAGCCATTTTTTTATTTTTGTAAAAAGCGCTTCTAATGAGCTTAAGTAAATATTTTTTTTTCACTTCGTTTTTTCCATTTTCTTTTTCAAAAACAGTTTGACCAATTTTATTTAAATTTTGCTAGTACATACTACATACATATCAAAAAAGTTATTCCCTTTTCCGTGACCTTTTTAATTTTAATCGCCGCCCTTAGATCAGTTTTTGTTAATATTTGTAATAATTCTGAATTTGAATACATATTCCAATTGATTAAATATTTTTTGAATTGTCTTTTCAAATATTTTCAAAAAAATTATAAAATAGAAAAAAAGCCAAATATACCAGTGATTTATGATTAAACTTTATACAAATTGTCTGATGAAGTAACCAATCCCTCAATGTCACAGTTTTATTAAAAAAAAACAACTAAAACTTACGAATCGCCGATAGCGAATGGTTTTTAAGGAACTAATATGAATGCATACATATATTTCTTGATAGAATTGAAATAAAAAGTGTTTAAAATGTGCTACCTACTATCAATGTATTTCTATTTAATTTTTCTATCAATTACAAAACTGTTTCCATATTACTTGAACTACTAAAGAAGTAGGTACCCATTTACAAAAATGAAAAAAGAAACAGTAAGAAAATTTATTTATCCATACAAAAAATGACAATAACTTCTTTCAGGGAGGCCGACTTGATTTTGATGTCATTTAAAAACTACCTTAAAAACATGTGTCATATGCTAAGGTCGCACCAAAAATAATTTTGCTGTTTCTCTTTTCAAAATCACAATGCCAGTGTCCACGATCTGCATCTGAATAGCAAAGTAATTAAAACCAACTCCGCAGAAGAAAAAACATCGGAAAATCTACATAGCTACCCACAAAGCTAAATTTCTCCTGTATCTTTCATTTTTTTTTTGTGTGAGAGAAATTCTTCTGTCATTTGTTTTTGTGTTAATGAGAAAAGTATTCAAAGAGTTTTCCATGTTGATCTCTTTTCTTATTAGAAAAAGCTTTTTCTTCTTGGATATTTGTCGGCTTAAAATTCTCTTCTTCTCATGAAATCCTCTTAAAAAGCATTTTGTCGGCTGATGATTTGTCGGCTGATAAAATTTTTGAAGACAGAATTTTCTATGGAGGTGAGACATCTGTATATAATTATTTGTGATCAGATGAAATTAAAAACATGTGCATGACATCTTCATTTGTAGCAATTCGAGATGTTTTCCTACTATTATTCGACCGATACATCCGATAGTCTTTGTTCCTACTTTCCTGAGCTTCCTCCGATAAAGAACCGATAGGAAGTGCGCAAGACTCTATTATATCTTTGCCGTGCATAAGAATCTTGTGCACGCTTGCTGGTAAATAGTACCAAGGGTACAACTCAATGGCCATTTTCGCAGTCTGAAGAGCATAGTCATGGAACTTTTCTGCATCGATATAGTGATTGCAGCAGATAACTTCTAAAATAACTGATAGATGCTTTATTGAATTTTCGTCAACTTTGGTTATCTCTGCAGTCACAGCAGGATTTTCAAAGAAACGTCTTGAGGTGTTGCCACAGTTTGTTGTTCCCGTTCCTTGCTTGACGATGTCAACAAGTAGACCCAATTTCTCTCGAAATTGGTTTTGAATATGCATTTTTGTTTCCTTTTTTATGTCTGCAGTTAGTGGGGTTGTTCACCAGGACTTGAAAGATAAGTTGTATCCGAAGTGTAAGATATATTTCATAAAGCGTATTCTTGCGTGCAAGGATGACATTCCCAATTTGTATGAACTTAAATTTGTTTGTTTGGCCTGTATTTTATAAATGTTGTTCATTTCGGATGGTCTGGCTCCACAGATTGTACAATTACAGCTTGACGAAGTATTTGTTACAATCTGTGCATGCCGTTTTGCCGTCGATCATTGTAAAATGCATTTCATGTTTTATTTTAACGATATTTCCATTGTGCTCAATTTCAGTCGTTCGCAAATGCTGAATTTCATTTTCCACGCGATTTTTTTCTTTAAGAACCTCTTCCGGAGTTTCTTTCGAAAATGAAAACTTAAGAGCACGGCAATAGCGGGTTGATGATGGTCGTGGGTTTGTCCAAATTTGTTCATCATTTTCTTCTCCGACGAGTTTTAAGGGCACAAGTGAAGTTAAAAACAAATGTTCATCCGAAACACCTTGTTCTTGAACTGAAAACTTTTGCATATATTGGCTTTGCCCACTTGCACCATCACATCCCCATTTGGTGTGTAGGATAAGATGAGGTTCTTGAAGGACGATGTTCGCATCATTGAACGTTTTAAAAATTCTTTCACACGTATGGTCTAAAAGGTCTTGCAAAGGGACAAATGCAGAGGTTTCAGTAACAACAGTATTATTTGGATAACATTTTTTTCTTGATTCTGTTATTTTTTTATATGAAGGAAAAATGTCATGTCCGATTTTTTTCGTAGCTTTTCGGATGATCTCATACTGCTCTTTGGTTAATTTAGCCTGAATGCTCAAGGCAAGAGCAGAATCGGGATCAAAAGCTGATGGGTTTGATGAAGATGTTGATGCGGCCGCATCTATTAAAATTTGAGGGACATTTTCTTGAAGTTTTCTTATTTTATTTTTTTTACTGCGATCACAGCACTCCTCAAAATTTTTAGGGGGCCTTCCACCATGCCTCACACTTGATTCCGGAGTATCACTTTTACTATTATTTTTCACTTCAAAGAAACCATCTAACCAAGCACTATTTCTTTCATAGAAAA
Organism: Dasysyrphus tricinctus; assembly: GCA_963921185.1. Classification (NCBI taxonomy): domain Eukaryota; kingdom Metazoa; phylum Arthropoda; class Insecta; order Diptera; family Syrphidae; genus Dasysyrphus; species Dasysyrphus tricinctus. The sequence continues at coordinate 254,810,838 of OY992531.1, read as the reverse complement.
AACTTTTGTTATATGAACAACCACGGAACCGCGATCTAAATTTCGGTACAAAATTTTTGTGATATTCATCAATAATTTTCTTACATTCGGTTTCAATCAGATTCGAATAATGTTTTTTTAAAAACAATTCAAACGATTCTTCTTTTTTAATGATTAATTCAGCTAAAACTGATCGCGAAACTGAAAACAAAACAGACATTTTTATAAATCAATGCTCACGCTGAATTCAATCGAAACTTTGAATCATCATCACCATTGACAAGAAAGATAACAGTTATTGATTTGCATCAACTTAAAATAGCTTGTTAAACAAAGAACAAAGAAAAATCATTCGATCAAAATTCTAACGGTTATATAATGAAAGAGAGAAAATTATATTAAAAATTAAACTGAAGTCTACTCAGAGAAGAATATAATTCACTAACCCCTCTCTTAATAATAAAGTTTCAGAAAATAAGATTTTTTTGCAAGCTCAATTGTTTAAGACTTAAGAAGAAATTGAAGAAACAATTTGTAGGTTTTACTTTTAGTCTTTTTTTGTGCTCGGAGTCCGAATTTGATATTCGAAAATTTTGAATAAATTGCACAAAACGTTGAAAACCGTCCATTTTTTTTTTTAAATGTGGATAATTTCAAAAACGAACATCAGATTCGAATTCATCGCTTCAAAATACACATTAAAAAAATATGGTTTTAAAAAAAACTCTCCATTTTCTATTATAATCTGCACTTTTAGAAAGTACGTTTTTCACATTTGTTGCTCTAAAAAGTTTATTAGGACGAACTAGGATGAGATTTTTGGTGGCAAATGTTGCTGAGATTCAACACTATCGTATGATATGAGTCCGCCCACAGAGGCAAACAGAGGAAGTAGTTAAAACAATTTTTGAACTTAAAATTCCGGAAAATTACAAGTATTCTTAAAATGAAAAATCAAAGAAATTTTTTTTCCGCTAAACTTGTAACTCATATTGTTAATCTGTTTATTTTTAATATATTTACAAAAAAAAAATGTTTGAAAAGTCAAAATTTAACTGATTTTATACCATTTAGAATATACTCATATTTACATCAGTTTTCATAATTTTTCAACTTTGAATACAAATTTCCATATCTAGAAATTTTTTTTGAAAGAAATGCTTTCACATCCTGATTCTACAACATAATTACTGTAAGAAATACTTCCAACAAATAAAAAAATCCAGCTTTCACACCAATGAGTTTTTTCCACTTTTTCCCCACTGTGCGCCAGTGTGCCGCCCCGGACCATGGCCCTTATGGGCCTAGGGTAAATACACCACTAGAAGGTGTACATTTATATTCGCTTGTACACGTTTTGGCTCAAACACTAAATCCACAGAAAAACTCCTACAAATATTCACCGCTGTATCTGACCAGTGATGGCTTCTGTGGTAGAAAGGTATACAGGGACGTACTTAGAGAGTGTAAACCAGGTACTTGTTTGGAATTGATGCTTTGCAATGGCTCATTTCTATAAACAGTGGTAACTTTAGTTCCAGGTTGCTTTAAAGCAATTTAAATATACGGCAGTAGTTGGCAGAGGTGTAATGCATTATTGCCAAAGCAATATTAAATTTTGACAGTTTGTGAATAGTAACAAAAAGAATGTACATATCTAGTTACCAAATTAACTGAATTACAGAAGGATATTCAAAAGAATATATAAGCAATTTAAATTATTGCCTTGAAAACTGAAACAAAATACTAGCTATATCAATTTTTCTTGGCAAAAAAACAAAATATGTGATAAACTAAGTATCAACCTATTTTATTTTAACATTTTTTTTTAAATCACTTTAGGTAATATAGTAAGGTTAATACACCCAACACAAAATAAAAAAAGATATTCTGGACAATCTATGAACATAATATGTTTACATTCTTAACTGTCAAAATATATTGCAAAAAAGTAACAAAAAGATGAAAAAAAGACTGTTTTATATTTGGCCTCGAAAACATCTTTTGCAAAACAACCTTCCTTCATGTAATATCGAATAACAAAAAAAAAAATCAGTATTTACCAAATGCAATATTGTTTTTCATCAAAAAGATTCCCTTACCAATTTCTTCGACGACTTTTATCATCATTCCAATTTTATCCTTGGATGCCAAGTAAAAACCTCAATATCTCTTCTCGCTATATATTCCCTTGAGGCAAACCAATTCACATTGTACCGCAGGGATGGTTATAATAAAGAACGTGACCTCAATAAACAATACAAAATAACTATTTTGAGATATATACTTGTATAAAGATACCTATTGGAGGAGCAAAAAAAAAATATATATGAAAAAGGACGATCTTCATATTGATACAACATCCCCCTAAGTTAGGTACTTTAGAATATGCTTAAGTTTATAGCATTTGAAAATTCAAAAAAATATATTAAAAACCATGTGGGACATGGAAGTTAACATAGTAGCATAGCTGTTTAAATCATTCAATAAGCCAACGAACGGCTATAAGGGAGGAATGATGAAAGAATACAACTCCACTATCCAAAAGTAAGAAACATTTTTAATCAAATTCCTTTCGATAATAAATTCTTTTTATAAATCGAAATCGGGACATATTTTCATGAAAAGAGGAAGAAGGAATAAAAATTTCAAGAACTAAAAAAAAAACTTAATGTCGATGTAAGGAAAAAAAAAAAGAATGAATCCACCAACCGCAAATCGTTGAATAAAACACTTTCCAGGATAATGGCTGATATTTACAAGGTTCTTGGCTTCTTACTTATAAAATCATATCGTTGATAATCTACACTTAAATGAATGAGAAAATAATTAATAGCTATTTTGTTTTCGAACTATTTTGAAAATTTCATATAACTTATAAATTTGTTAATCATATTATATTGCTTACGAAACCACAAAACAGTCTTGAATGAGAAGATATTTTCAATATTATAGATTTTTAAGGAATTTTTATATTAATTATCGGGCATTTCTTCGTATGGCATGTCAATCATGGGTAAGGAATGTGAGCATTTAATTGAATGGGGAATTTCAAGGAGTGCAAAAGAATTTAAATTATCATTTATGGAAGGTTAAAATGGCTCAAATTGAAATTTGAGAAGGGTAAGTTACTCCTTCATGGACATGTTTCCGTATTCACTTTGAATATTGGAGAAGTAAGTGTGCATAAAATGCAAAAGGCTTTGAGGTTGGGTCAAGACAAGACAAATATAATTTGAAAATTTTGAAAATAATATAATATTTTTTTTTTTAATCCAGTTGTTTTTGTGAAAATTTTTCGAGAAATTTAATTTTAAAGCAGAGGTCGAAAACAAAACTCAACCTTTTGAAAAGTCTTTATATTTCGCTTGCCTGCCGAGATTTTTAAAAATGGTCACTTAATAACCATTTAACTTAAAAAGAACTTTTTTCGGTTTCTCTCAATGAGAAACTTTTATTATATGATGTTTTTAGGTTCGGCTAACTACTGACCACTTATCGCTGAGAAAAAAGAAATAAATCTCATTTGAAGATATTTATTTTGTTTTGTTGATTTATAAGCTCTGCTTTTGGATTTTCAAAGAATTGTTTGTTCATTCATTTCAAAACTATTGAATAAAAGTTAAGTGGAAGTGCTGATCGTAATTGACTCTTTTTGGTCTTTGAGCTGACACGCGTCTTTGAGGGTTGTGGTCAAAATCTCGCGAGTTGAAATACAACGTCACCGACGATGACGGACACAATAGCCGCGTTTTATTATCGCTCCACAACCCATATGGTTCACCTCTTGAAAATAAAACGATGCGGGTTAGTGCAAGAACAATGCTGTATATCAGTCTCTTTTTTTCTTATGTTCATTTGTTTTTCATGTAAACACTTGTCTCTTTTCCTCTTTATTCCTTACACTGCTGAAAAATTGCTGACAACTTTCACATTGGTAAATAGCCCTCTGCCGGTCAGAGTGAAAACCTCTATATTTTGTAATACATGTTAAAAGATAACCTCGACCCAGACCCAGAAATAATAAAACGCAGCTAATAACGACAACGACGACGACTGCACGAATGTGATAGTGAAGATTTCTTGGTGTCATCTTGTAGATTGCGTTTACACGTAGTTTTGTCGACTGTTGTCCCATGGCATACTCCTCGCCATGGCCGTTTACAAGTTTTTTTTTTTTTTTTTTTTTTTCATTTGTAGCAATGGTGTTCATATCTTCTCACCGTATGTTTTAGGTACACGTACATGTTTTCTCGCTTATGGTTATAATTTCGTCTCGTTTTGGCCTTATTTGAAAAAATAGCTCAAAGAGATCTTTTAAGGTTAGCCAACAGTTTTCTTGAACGATTGTGCGTTGGCTAGTTTCTTATCTCAATTTTTACTCCTTCTTTGTGGCCTCTGTGCCACTCGGGCAACTCCGTTGACCCACTTAGAGTATGTATGTTCAGTCGGCAGTAAGGTGTCAATTGTTATTATTAACATTTTTTTTGCCAGTCAGGTACCGTTGTCAGCACCTTCAAAAATTTAGCTAAAATAAAACTCTAATTGCTTTAATAGTCGGACTTTGTTAACATAAAAGTGAGACCACAGCGAGACGATGATAAGATTTGAATAATGACAAATACCAAGTGTAAATGTCATGACGTGACTTTAGCGAGACTATTGCGAGAAATCTAGGATACAGGTAGCAGGGTAAATGAAAAATAAAACCACGTTTGGAATTTTTAACCACGGTTTTAACTTATTGTAACTTATTTGAAAAGTAATTTTGAAAAAAGTTTTGGCGAGACTATAGTGAGACCAAAGCGAGATGATGGAAAAACATTCTAAATGACAAAAACCATGTGAAAATATCACGGCGAGACCAAAACAAAACGAGACCATAGTGAGAAAACCATGACACATAGCCATGTAAACCTCGAGACAAAAGCGAGACAAACACAGTTACCATGAAACATGAAACTATGTTTGGAAGTTTACCCACGTTTTTAGCTTATTGTAATCTTTTCGAAAAAAATAATGTTGAAAAAAAAAGGTTTGGCGAGACTATAGCGACACCAGGCGCGGATCCAGGATTTCGTTCAGGGGGGGGCAATTTTCGTGAGTTTCCAAAATCTTGATGAGTTCTACAGAAAATTTGAGTACACTTCATACCGCTCTACACGCCTGGTCACACAAAGCAATGTGAGTTGATGAGTAAGAAATTTGAATGAAGAAAGCAAATAAGCTCTTTCATAACTGCCACAGTTCTCGAACAGAGGGTACTCTGAACTTTGTGAAATTAATTTTTGCGGATTGTAGCTATAGCATGGTGTCTTTACAACGGGTTTGAGTTTCCTCTGGATCTGCGTAACGCTACAGTTATATGTTCGGAAAACATATTGGTACAGTGGTATGTTCCTATTCAGACACATGACGTTCCAGTTCGAGCGAAATTTCAAGCCTCTTCTTTAGCTGGCAAACCAAACCTAACCTTGCTTGTAAAAGGCCGTTTTCGAGAACGTCATCAGAGTCAAAAATGCGTTTTGCAGAATGTTCTCAAACGCAAACTGCAAAAGTCTGCTGTTAGAAAAGGCAAATTCAAGTATTACTGTATAAGCATTGTGTTCGATAATGCCATATTAAGTCACATGTTCGAAAACATCATGTGTGGTGCAATTCTCCAGTCAAAAATCGAGTTGGAAACAAAAATATTGAGAAGCCGGAGAACGTGTTCATAAACGTCAAATCCGTTTGCAAGAAAATTGAAGGACGTTGATAAAAAAGATTGTGTGCAAACAAAACCATTGCATTAATTTGACAATATCTGTATTTTAGTTGAACTAAAATTATAGATCGAAACCGAGATGAACCGTATCGTTTGCTCAGATGCCTTAGTCCATCGATACAAAACCAAACTGTCCGACAATGATTATAGTGGAAAATACAAAGAAAATACCACTGTTTATTAAAATTTTCCGTCCGACCTTCTCGATTGTGACTAACTGTCGTTATACATTTCATTAAAAATATACTTATCATTCGTTAAGTTTTAATATTAATGTTTCATATAAGCTCAAAGCATCGACTACCGAGTTGCCAGACTCATGTAGGTCGATACAATAGCAATATTTGCGTCAAAAAATGGCAATCATTTGACAATCGAATTGACGAAACAACTATCCTTTCTTAAGGTATAAAAGCTCCATCCAACTTCTCTTTGGCAGTGACTGCGGTAATCATTTCCTGGTTTCTCTCCAATCTTCATCGTTGCACTCGCACTCTTCTGTAGTTTAATAATATGGAACACGGAAGTTCCCAAAACACATCCATAAGTGACTCATATCAAAAACGTATCGTATGGCTAAAACAGATGTGCAGCACGTCTGCACGCATCGCTGCGTACAGTGCCGAGCTCGAAACACATGTGCATACTCTTAAGGTGCGTATCCATTTCAGAGTTAAAAGGCGGTGAGCAGCTCTGAAGAAGTTCTCGAGAGTAAAGCTGGAAAGTGGACACAGACACAGTCATGAAATAAGTTCACCAGAGGGGAAGAAAGATATGCGAGAGTCGCTCTCGCGAGTGAAAGTACTCCTTCAATGGAAACGCACGTTTTAATAAAAAAAATAAATTGGGTGGCGCAACAGCTCATGGAGAACCAGGGCCTAGTGACTTACAACTCACAACCATTCCTGTGTGCGTGTTTGTTGGCAGGAATGGAGGGGACCTACAGTTTTTTGCCGAGTCCGAACGGCTAAATGAGAAGCACTTTTTCATGACAAGTATACTCTTGGAGGATTTGTCAGTTCCTCGCAAGAGGCAGTACCTCGAATAAAACATTTCTGTTTTAGGTGGCACGGCTGGGAATCGAACCCACACCTTCGGCATGACAGTCCTACGCACTAACCATCAAGCCACGAGGTACTACGAGGCACGTTTTAATATTTATCACAAAAAGAACTCTATCACCCATTTAGTATGACATTTTTTGGTATTTCTCAATAACTTTTATACATAAATGTAGCTTATTATTTTAACTTTAATGAGATGTCTTTATCCTGAAGATTCGAGCATTTGAAGCAAAATTAGAAATTTTTGAGGGTAATTACTCGTAAATCGACGTATTTTAAAGATTCAATTTTGTTTTGAAATTTAAATCAACTTCAAGGTTGAAAATTTAGATGAGTGCCCCTGTCGCCTCTCCCGTTACATTTAACTATAAAAAACCACTTACTAATTTGTAGAGTAGGGTTGGAGGTTGAGCAATACCTTTTTAAAACACTATTTTCCAAATTGTGAAATTTTTCGTTCAAAGCATATTGAAAATTGAAAGTGAAATCGATTTGGGATTCAACCTGCTCCCTAGTATGAAATAAATTGACTTTTCTCACAAAATGTTATATAGTAACGTAGCCTGACATTGATCTTTTAATAAAAGACCTTAACTTTTAAGATCGAGATCAAAAGCCGAAGTTATAAGCTTTCCACTCAGTCGATTTGAAGGCGCTATTTGTGCATAGCGGAACTTTTCTTAACTTAGCCTGGTCAGCCAGCGGCCAACGAACAACTACTCATTGCTGCAACGCTGCGCTGCCAAGAAAAATTTTTATAAACGTATAACGAAATAGCCTTTCTTTTTGAATAAATTTTATTAAGGTCATATTTTATGCTTCGTTCGTTTTTTCCCAGGGGGGGGCAACTGCACCCATTGCCCCCCCTTGTATCCGCACCTGAGCGACACCAAAGCGAGATGATGGAAGAACGCATTCTAAATGCTCAAAACCACGTGTAAATATCAAGGCGAGACCAAAGGGAGAAAAGCACGACACAGATAGCCATATAAACGGGCACGGTGAGACAAAAGCGAGATTAACACAACGACCACAATGGCACCGAAAGCCACGTAAAGACGGCCTGCGTCGCTATCGTAATACCTCTACTTTTATAAATGTTTATGACGATTTGAGTCTAATGAGTTCTGAATTATCTGAAATATTTCAAACAACACAGATTTTATATCTCCTTTTTTTTGGAGAGAAAAGACCATTTTTGATTTATTTTCCATGGAAACAGTTTAAGGTTCATCGTTTCCCTTTATTTTTAAGAAAAAAGTCAACAGATAAGAGTTATTCTGGATTCTCTCCTAAAGACCTAAAAAAATAATTTTTTTAAATAAATCTCAGACCGAGACCAAAATGAAATTTGACGAATTAAGTATCTCTCAGTGAGAAACCAATTGAAAACACAGGCCAACTGTTATTTTCGATCTCTGTTTTCAAGTCAATATATTTTTGAAAACAATTAACTTGAAAAAAAATTATATGTTGTCTTCAAAAATTTAATTTTCCTCAAAAACGTTTTCTTAAAAAAACATTCCACCAACTTGGAGTTACATTCGAGAGACACCTCTAAACATATTCCATCAACAAAAATTAGTTCAGGAAAAATTGCATTATAAACCTATTACTTGCGATATAGGTACTATAGGGCAAGTTTTGGATTCGTGCAAAAAAAAAATTTCGAGATAACAATCAAACATGACATTACGATGATAGAGAACACGAAAAAAGTGGGTGGCACAATTCTGTCTGTCTGTCTGTCTGTCTGTCTGTCTGTCCGTACCTCAACCTACAGCCTAAACCACTGAAGCGATTTTCTTCAAATTTTGAACTTAAGGTTTTTTTGTAACTCTCCAGAGGGGAAATTGAAATTTTTTTTTTAGCTCAAAAAATAACGGTACTTGCCATACAACCGTTAAGGAAAAGCTTATTTATCTCAAAAACGGCTCCAACGATTTTGATAAAAAAAAATAAGTGTATTATTGTAGATATGATATACCTTTTAGTAAGAAAAAAAATCATAAAAAACATTTATTAACGGTACCTGCCATATAACGGTTTTTTTGATTTTTGGTTTTCTCATTAACCGCTCATTCGATTTCAATGAAATTTTTTGCACAAAAGCTTTGTTAGAATATAAATAATACTGCATACCAAAATTTTTGAAAAAATAAATTTTGGATTTTTAAAAAAAGATTCAAATTTTTTTTTGAAAATTCAATATTTCAAAAATGGGTTGATGAATTGTTTTGAAATTTCAGTTTTAAATGTATATTAATATATACTCAAAATTGGCATACCAAATTTTTTTTTTTTAAAATGTTAAAAAAATTTTATATATAAAAAGTTAATTTTTAAGAAAACGGCTCCAACGATTTTAAATTTTTTTTTTTCATATATTGATATTTTTTTAAGTAATCAAATGGCATACTTTTTTTGGCGCTCTAAGTTATTTATCAGGCTGTTTAAACAATTAAAAGAACGATTTAAATGCTTTTTTATACTTTTTCTACAATTACTTGAATATTTTTTAAAGTTCTTAGGTTCCACACAACTTGAACATAAGAGCAAGTACGTGCGATCCAGTCGTGCATTTTATTTTTTTTTTGCTGTGGCTCTTGGACTATTAGCAACGATTTAAAAATGATTGTAAATACGATTCATTATGCAATATTATAAATTTATATTTTATATAAACATAAGAAAATCCAGGGATGCTAATTTTATGAAATAAAAGGCAATCAATCCAAAATTATGTAAATATGCACATTTATTAAAATAAACCCTCCGTATAAATAAACGACGAAAAGCAGTGAGTTAGCACTAATATATTGTTTACTTTCAATTCTTGCTCATGAATGAGTATTTGTTTGTGAATTGTGACATGTGATGTCGTGTGGATAATTTCAATTTCACAAAATTTGTGTTTAATTTTGCGGAAATTTCTGAGCGTACTCTCATTCATACATTATTTAATTGAATATTTTAAATTAATACATAAGGATGCCAATAACAGAGTGAGCTAGTTGATTATTTTTGAATGCTTGTATAAATAATAAATGGATTTAATAACGAAGAACCAAAAAAAAATATAATTTGTATAAATTCAAAGGCAATGAATCTATCAGAGTGCAAGATACCAAGTTTTTTAAGGAGTAAATCATTAATTTTTCTCCGAAAACCCATTTGTACTCAAGTGCTAGTTGAGATTGAATTTTTGTCTCTAACATGAATCAAAATATACTTCTCTGATGGTCTTAAATGCGCTAAATTCAGATCTCGCTTTAAATTAGCTCTAGAATAGTGTTTCCCAACCACTTTTGTGCCCCCCAACATTATATAGATTTTTTTAACGTTCAAAAATTTGAAATGTTCACTAAAAAACTTTCAATTATAAATTTTCCAGATGATTTCAAAATTGTGTTGTTGACATATTAATGAGGGTAACGAAATCAATTATTGTTTTTGCTTTGACAAGAGATTTTTTCCTTGAAGTTGCTTATTAGATAATGTATCTAGTTTTTCGAAGATATCGACTAAATAACTCAAAAACTCCTTGGAATCGACTGTTGACAGATTTTTTCTTCCGGTTTGTCACTTAAGATGATCAAAAAGTTCCACAAATCTTTACAAACAGTTTCGAGAGCTATCTTCTGGTCCTCATGGTCTTCCGCATTTGTTTTTTACACAATAGGTGGACAAAACGTTCAAAATTAATTTGTCACAAAAGAAATTTTGAACAAGTCAAGACTGAGTCCGGAGTTTTTTTTTAATTAAATGAGTGTTAAAGTGAAAGCTTTTTCTTTCTTCCCATTCAATTGATTTAGAAATCCAAAATAGTTTTAGTGCATGTAACGACGACATCTTAATGTCAAACAATTTAACTTTTAACTTTCGCCTTAATGGCAACACTTACTTTTATTATTCTTAAGTTGATAACCTGAATAAAGCCATAAACTGATTTTGAATAAAGTTTCTACCTCAACGGACGTGTTTTTCATTATTTATTAGACGAAGTAGTTTCTTTCATAAAAGCCATCCATAATATCTTCCCATAAGATATTATATTTGTTACAGTGCATCAGAGCGTAAAATTCCCCACCCCTCCTTCAAAATCGAATTGCCCCCTTGGGTTCCACGTTGGGAAACACTGTGGTCTAGAACGTCATGTTAATGAGATATTCAAAAATAAAAATTTGAAAAAAAAACTTTTTTATGTAAAGGAGAGTGAGCATGTTTTCCAATGTTGTAACATTTTCTGACCTTTATCATTGGAACGGTCTCAAAGAGTGCTATTTTTATAGTATCGGCATGAGTATGTGTCTCGGGCAGGCATAGTGTTATAGCCCAACAGCTGTTGAATTGCGTTATAGCTCCTTTGACAGTTATTGCGCTATAAAACTTCCCCTGCACTGCACGAGAAACAGGCCTAGGCTTATGCAACAATAATTAGCACTCATTGAGACCTTACAATGGTATAGAACAACGGTTCCCAAACTTTTTGATTTGTGGAACCCTAACCAAGGGCAAAATATATTTTAGAACCCCAACACTTAACGATAGCCAAAAATGAAAGACAAAACATTTCGAAATATATTTACTTTTAGTTAAGATAGGTAACCCATCAAAGCTAGTGCTAGAACTTAACAGTATCATTGTTTGATTAATAAATTAAAAATAAAACGTTTCCATCCTTCACGGTCTGCAGCAGAGTTTTTTTAACTGTGGCCACGTTTTTCTCTGGGATTTTGCTTCTGCTAAGACAGTTGATCTCCATGTTGTTCTTGGTCTTCCAACCCGCCGTGAGCCCTGAGGGTTCCATTCAAAGGACTGCTTTGCAATTTCATCGTTTGGTTTCCTCAGTGTGTGACCAACCAATTGCCATTTACGCTTTCTTATGACGACACGTCTAACCGCTCTTGACGTGTCCTGTGCCATAATTCCTCATTTCATTTAATTTGTGGCCATCAGCGCATCTTTTGGATGTGACATAGACAGCGATTCACAAAAGCCTGCAGTTTTGTACCTATTGGATGTTAAAGTGATTACCTTTAAATAATTCATGCCAAGATTTTTGCGAATATCAGCTGCAGCTCTGACCTCCAACATGTTTCCTTGCCAAAATTTGCGTTTAAAACTGGAAAACATTAAACATTGTCCTCATGTATGTGCCCATGTAAAAAGACATTATTTTTGTCTCTTGTGAAGAATACTGTTGATGATTTTCCCTGGAAATCTGTAGCATTTTGTTGAATTTTGCAACGATTTCTGCAGGATTAGCTAATTTTATAATTTGTTGCTCATGTCATGCATAATACAATATATCTAAAAGGTTTGCTGATGAAGATATATTTTTCTCCAGTTGGAAAACTTTCAGCCCATCACGAAGATCAAATAACTTGGAAAAAGCTTTTTCTCAGCAAAACCATCGGATTTCAGAGTTAGATAGAAAAACAAATTAACTGGAGAGGACACCTTTCACGAAATTTACAAGTGCAATGGCTGCTGTAACTTCCATAATATTTTTCAACTAGACAAAAAAAAAACTTCTAGTTTTGACCAAAAGTTTGTTTGTTGTAGGTAAGGTAGAGCTCTGTAAACTCGAATAAGTAATAGACCGAGAGCCCACAGCAGATTTTGGGTGTGAGTGATAGCAAAAAAAGAAGTATAGGCGTCGAAAGCTTCATTAAAGGCGAATCAAAAAATCAAGGTCTTGCAGTCCACAACTGGGGTCTTTGCGAAAAAAAGAATATGAATGCAACTTCGAAGATAATCGTGTTGGCCGAAATTGGTTTTCACCCCTTCCTAGATAAGCTCTACCAGACCGTTTAAAAAATTCAAAATTCTAAGTGAAAAACGGTTTTTTTAAACAGTCTGGCAGGGCGAATTAAACACTCAAATGATCTCAGATTCCGTGATATGGGATCCGCGGAGCTTATATAGGGAATCGCCAATGCCAAATGAATCGAAAAAGTGAAAGCAATGCAGTGAATGTGAAAACGATTTATTTGATTCGATTTTTCACAGAACCAGAATCGGCCCCCAGAATTAAAATCGTAAAGGTAGAACTAGAATAGTCGGAAGCCAACTTAAGTGGTCGTACGAAACCGAGCGAAAACAAGAAATTTATATGACGCGCACATAATTGCGAAGTGGAACTTTTCGTTTAGTTTTCATTAACTTTTGCCGTTGGACGTGAGAGCGCTCAAAGACCGCTCTTTCGTAAGTGGGCGAATGCAAAATCAAAATGGTGGAAGCAAACTAACAAGAACTTGGCGCTTGGTGCATAGTTTTCAACTTTTTTTTCTGTTTGATGAATGAATGAGTGAAGTCAAATCGATTTTCTTTTAAAACAACTTCACTGTCCCCATACAAATTGTTTGAAAACCCCCCATACGTCCATTATTTTTTCTTAGAAAATAAAGCTTTAACTATACGTCCCATGTATCACTTTTGATACATAAATTTTTTTTCGTACCGAGTCTCCTACGTCCATGTATCAAATTTGATACATAAACAAAATTCGGCTTCACTGTCCCCATATAAAATGATTTAAAAACACCCCCACGTCCCGTACTTTTTTCCAGAATAAAGCATTATTAATAAGTAATATTCAACATAGAATGGGTTGGTAGCATAAATAATTGTTCATTGTTGTTAAAAAGACGGTTTAGTTTTGTGCTCATATTTGATACATGGACGTATGCTAACTTCATTTCATAGCTATACGTCCCAATGTATCAAATATGATACATAATAAAATATAACGATAACATAAAATAAACATAGAAAATATGATTTCTGGAAAATTCTCCTCTTTCCGAAGCAGAGGGTCAATTTCTGAAAAATTAACTTTAAGCTAATATTCCACTCTTCTTCTTCTGAGAAAAGTGGGAATCATTTTAAACTTGTCCAATTGTTCTTTAAATTTACTGCATTTCTTAAATAATTAAAAAAGGAAGAAAATCATACGAATTAAGTGGTAGATGAATCAGTGGCAGGGCTGTCGTTACACTTTTTCAGAAAGCAGTACTTTGAGGAAAAAAATGCAGTACAAGCAGTACGGCACTAAAATATATAATCGTTCATACATTTAAGTTTTCTATAAAATAAAAAGTTCATACAAGAATTATAGAACCATACACAGGCTCATTACCTACATGATTTAAGAGTACTGCAGTTTGGTGCCGTGTTGTCAGTTCCAATTTTAAAAAAGTGGTAAATAAATTTAAAAAAAAGTGTTGGAACCAGATTTTTAGAAATAAAAATCATGCTTTGTTTATTATTTCTGAATCTATTTTTCACTGATTAAACCTTAAAGTCTCAGTCGTATCTATAAACTTTATCTAACTTTACTAACTTTGTCTAACTTAGCCGTCCAACTAGAAAAAGTTATTAATAAACTTTATTTACTGCTGTCCTAAAGTTGTCTAACTGAGAAAATGGCATCGGTTATCTAAGATTTGTCTAACTTGACACTTTATTTAATAAAAAGAAGCATATTTGACTAGTCAACCATCTTCAAAAATCTTATATATAAGGCTGACTATGTTTAAATCAATATGCTCTGCTTTAAAAAGATTGTATAAACTTTTTTTGAATAAATGCGTAATATGTGGGAATAGAAGGTTTGTTCGTGTACTTTCTGGGCTAAATTTGGTAGTCTGTCAAATTTTGAGAAGTGGAGATGGAATTCTCTCAGAGAGAAGCAAGACTGTGCAAAAGTAGACGAACGCATAGAACCAATAATTTCTGCCACTTTTTAAACGTCAACAAAATGTAAACAAAAAACCTACCAAGAAAATAAGAAAACAAAGACACAGCATTAGAATTCCTACTTTAACTTTATATTCATGATTTAGTTTGATATTTTGCATTATTTTATTAGGTACATAGTATTAATTAATCCCAAACTCAATATTCCAGAAATGAAAAATAGAAATACACTTGAACGCTTCACGCAGCACAGCACTTACCATTTCTGCCCGAACAAATTTCTTAGCAGAATTTGGCAAAAATTGTCAGGAAGGGGAAATTTTTACTCTATCTCGTGCGTGTTCTCTTCTCCAAAAAGTACACATTTTTTGCGTACGTGAACAGCTTCGGGCTAAATTTGGTAGAATTGGGTAGATTTTGGCTGTTTTGTGTGAGTACACGAACAAACCTAATAAGTGAATTACCTACAGTTTTTTTTTTTAATTTAAAAATTATATTCATTTTGTTGAACATCTGAAAGAACAAACGTTAAAAAAGATAACAGCTTAAATAAGTTGAATTCATCCCTTGCAGTATATGAAAAATAAAAAATAGTGTCTTAATGGCTCCCAATTATAGGTCAATGATAGCTACAACTGGCTTCTAAAATTTCTCATCATTTTGTTCTTAATTTAAATTCCATAGAGTTATTTAATAAAATTTAAATCGCCCTCTTTCTAAGATGGTAGCCTTCCACTTACCCTGGGCACCACGCACCAAAAATACCTAGTTTTATAATGAAAACATGTAGTCAATGTCAAACACAAATAAATAGGTACTCGTAGTACGTACCTTCAAGAAATATTGCCTATAAATTAATGAAGTATTAATAAATTGTTTCAGTAAACTTGCTACACCAAAGTTCTTGCACGTTTTTCTTTAAATCTATTTATTGTATGAAAAAAATATGATAATCTTTTTTGTGTAGAATTACATAAGCTACAAATTTTAGCGTTTAAAAACCAATAGTTTTCCAGAAATTAACCAAAAACTCAGCTTTACATCCTTTCAACCCCAATAAAATTGTTTGCCCGAGCCAAATTTAGGGTGTTTTTGGGAAATGCTTCAGACGTCAAAAGAAAGCTCCACCAAAATTTAGCTTTGTCGGAATTTTGTCGAAGTAAAAGTAATTTCCTTTGGCTAGAGATCCATTAATAGAGTTTGATAATTTAGTTCTTGACAGATGGGTTAAAACTACATTTTGAAGTGAAGGGAATATTTTTGTTCCAAATGTCATCCAAAAGTCCTCAAACTACCTACCTTTTTTCGGAGCAGAAAATAAAATTTGAAAAATACCAGATTTCCGAGTTTTTACTTATGAAAAGTATGTTTACGGCAAGTAAAAAATCGGTTTCGAAGTTTTCAGGCGTTTAAAGGGTTTTCTGTGAAATTTTATTTGTTAGATATACATAATATTTAAAAATAGTCATCCTTACATGAAAGAGGCTTTACATTTTTGGAAAGGGTTATGATTTGAAAATGTTGTATGGAAAAATTCTCAAAAAAAAGCAGTACTTTGGTCGAATTAGCAGTACGGCAGTACGGAGTTTCAAAAAGCAGTACAAATACTTCAATTGCAGTACTTCGACAGCCCTGATCAGTGGTCAAATTTAATAGTCGACTTAAATTTAAGACTTCCATTACAAACAACCCTTCAAAATCAAGACCGTAAGATTACCTCTCGCATCGCGGCCACGAAAAAAGTCTGTCCAAATATTGGTATGGTGTAGACTGTAGAGAATAATCCTAGCTTTAATTTGATACACCATTGAAGTAACTTCTTTAGGTACATTTAGCGAAAAATGTGACCTGAAAAGTGCATTTCCTAACCATTGCGACCAGAAAAAGCTTCCCGGTTGGCTTCCAATATTTGTGTGGCCGAGATGAAAAAGGTATAATCTTACGATCGGACTAACAATAGATAGGCTACACGTAGTGCTACAAGGAATATTGGGGAGCAACTTCGGCCATTGAAAGTCTGAACAAGCCTTGGTCATATTTTGGTGAAATTGTATGAACCACTTTTAGATGAGGGGCAAATGATTAACGCTGATAATTATTATTAATAGTATAATAGTATTTGCAAATTACTTAATAAACCAGAAAACTGATTGATGTGGAACAAAAATCGAGTCAATCTTCCATTACACACAACAGAAGCAAAATTGAGGAGATCGGAAAGCATGGTCGTGTTCGTCAGAGAAAGTTTTTACCAGGATTTCTCCATCTGCAACTGCAATACGCTCATGCACACATTATTTCACAAAAATACTACGTCAGAATGGTAAACTTATCAGGAAGCGTTGCGTTTTGTCCTACAGCAATAATTTGAGAGAGACGGTCGTGAGGCCTCCAAAGAAAAGCAAGTCGATATAGAATGCAAACAATGCAACAAACCACGTGCTGTTATAAGAATCTTAAAGATTCACATCCCATTGTTTTACAATCATAGATTTATTTGAAAATATTGGTGTCATTACATTAACTACTTCTAAATAAAAAAAAAATAAAAAGCAGTAAAAAAAAGTGAACAAAATATTTTGTCCTTAACATTTTTCCAACTTTGTTTGCAGTTCTGTTAAGTTTCAGACGTTACCTACGCGTTTATATGAAAATGAAGTTCTTGGGCTATTTTTTTCATATGAAAAACCTGTTTTTAAAAACACCATATTTTTGTATCATTTTTGATACATGGACGTAGGAAACACGGAACAAAAATTAATTTATGTATCAAATGTGATACATGGGACGTATAGCTGGTATCTTTTTTTTTCTACGAAAAAACTAGGGACTTATAGATGTTTTCAAATCAATTCGTATGGGGACAGTAAAGCCGAATTCTAAAATTTTGTTTATGTATCAAATATGATACATGGGACGCTGGAAGCATAGGAAAAGAAATTTTGTTTGTATCAAATATGATACATGGGACAGTGAAGTTGTTAATTAATTTATATCACATTGAATTTGAGTGGTTTCGCAAAATAAATATTTGAAAGCCATATCACTCTGTGCTGTGAATAAATATGAGAAAAAATAAACAATTATTTATTTTCTTTTTCCATTTCCAACCACTTAAGTACATTATGGGCCACTTGTGAAATTGACGTTTCGGAAGCTACTTTTCGGTCGGTTTTGACATAAGCTTCCGACAGCTTCTGCCTATTCTAGTTCTACCTTAAAAACTGATGCCAAACTGAAGCGTTCATAGGTAGGCAGCTACCCGAAATAAAAACTTATCGAAAGTGAATTTGTGATGGATTTTTTGCGGAGGAATTTTTTCGCCAGCGGAGGAATTTTTTCGCCAGCAATGGGTAAATTGATCATAATTTTGTTTTCGTTCATTGTGCTTCCACGTTTGTGTCGGGCGACCATTTTGTTCGAGCGCTTGTGTTACAGATGCCTATTTTTTGCCATACGTCGTAATGAAAATGGATATTTACTCATCTTCAACGCGAGTCCCGGTACTCACACATTTTTTTTTTGATACCTATGTAGGTACTTAAAAAAATTATTTATGTTTTTACTTCAAGAAATTTGAGGAGCTCTGAAGATTGTTTCACAGAACCCCAAGGTTCCGCCGAAAACAATTTGCGAAATTTGCGGTATAGAAGGTTAGAAGGTGTTACAAGAGTTGCGACGGAACTTGTGTTCGGAGAGAGCTACCTAATGGGGTTTTACGGATACAGACAAAATTGTTGCAAACAAAATGTCGGACAAAAGTCTGTTGGAAATTTAACATAATTTCAACCGTGCTTTTATGTAATTTAATAAAAACCAATAATTTTCGAGTTATGCTATGTTTCCACCTAAGGTTTATCTCAGTTTAGATTAAATAAATCTTTTTGGTGTTTCCATCGCACAAAAAGATTTAAAAAAGATTAAATCTGACAAAACTTTCAAAAATGCAAATGGCGCTTCAATTTTTTTTATGAAGTGCGAAAGAGACAGGATGTTTTATTCGTGTCAAACAATGAAGAACTGAATCGAGTCTCGAATGAATCGTTCAGCACCATGTTAAAATAGGTAAGTTCGATTTGTAAAACTATTTGTCCTAGGAAGATTTAATAAGATTAATTTCTAATCTCCAAGATAAACGAAATATATTTGTATGGTAAATCTTCAAGATTTAAAGAAGATTTGAGGTTAATCTTATTAAATCTCAGATTAGCGTTAGGTGGAAATGTAGCATTATACGCACAAAGCCGCAAACAAAATTAATTCTTGTACCAAATATTTGCATGTTGCGTTCTGAAATTTTTGTCAAAAACTTCAGATTCTGATTCAGCAACCTTAAAAGCATAGAGTAGGGAAATAACCCACAATTTTCTCGCTAAAAGGCCCTTTTGAGCACAAATTGACTGGATTATTAGCATATTCTCGAATTAGGTAGTTTAAATCGAAGGTTAACAGTATCTTATAAGAATAACTAATATCTAATAATCGTGATATAGTGCAATTCTGAGGCCAGATTCGAATTCAAATTATCAAAGTTCTTCAGAAAAATATATTTTGGTTCATGTTAGAGACGAAAAGTCAAAATTTTTTAACATAGTGTAATTTATTAATTATGACTCTGAATGAACTTTGCACTTTGCTTAGCGAGATTTTGTCGTATTAAATCGACTGCTACAACATTTCTTAAAATCGATACATTTTTACGTCACTGATGACACTCCAAAAATTTTAAAAGCTTTTTTGGCACTTTTTACTTTTTATCATAACTTAACTCACGGCGCTCTCTGGTGACAGTCCAAAAATATTCAAAGTTATTTTTCGGAACTTTTTACTTTTTTCATCATAACTTTTTTATAACGGTAAATAAACAAAAAATAAAAATTGTGTGTAGAGATTTTTGTTTGACAACAACAGCTTTGATTGCCTTTAAATTTTTAAAATCGAACCATAATATATGATATTCAAATTGTCTGCAAAATTCAGGTTCATAATTAATTCGTGTTTTCGAGTGTATCTTTGGAAAAAGTAGAAATACGAAATATTCAACTTGTTGGTGAAGTAAGATTTATGTTAAAACAAGCAATGTATTAAAAATATCAATTTCAGCAATTTTGTAGTCCTACTTGTATTTATCCTACATGTACGAGTATTTATTCGAGAAAAATAAAGAGACTGACGAATTCAAACAAATTCAACAACATTTTTGTTCTCTCTTGCTTTAGATAATTAATGTTTATTTGGCAAGAAACTACCGTTATTGTTGGAGCTTAGCTCTATTTTTGGTTCAAAATAAAACTTAAACATTTATAACGGGGCAATGACCAAAGCCACTAAGTTTCAACCCAAATCAACCAAGGTGGTTAGGCTGTAGCCAAACGGACTAGAAGACAGACACAGCGATGTGTTTGTCTTCTAGTCCGTTTGAATTTTGAGTCGCACTTTTAAAATCTTCCTTAATTTTATTTAGACGTTTCTATTTCAGCATCGTGCTATAAAACCCAGAAGCCCAAGAGTTACATTGCTTACCATTTCTGGTAGTCTTATATCTACATATATGGAGGTGTCCATTTATTCTATTCGTTTTTTGTTCACTCAGAGTTTCTCAGTGCTGAAAGACTGGCCAATATGGTGTATACGTACTTTTTTGAGTTTTTAATCAAGTTACACTTTCCCTTATAAAGAATTATTGGTGCATATCATAGTAATGCTAATGCTACCTAAACATTGCTGCACAGTAGTATACACAAACAAAATTCAGAAGATACAAACCAAACAATAACTCTGCCCTACAAAAGAAAAAACGATCCTACTAACGATATCATTTTTTTTGGAAATCAGTTTTTCAATATTTAAATACCTTACAAAATTTCAGGCAGAACTTTATTTGTGTACCCAGTCTTTTTCTTCGACTAGCAGAAATCAAAATAAATTCATATTTTCAGGTGAAAATAGGGGAGAGCTTAGGAGGGAGGGGTATTCGCCGAGTAGTTCTTGCATGGCTTAGGCTTTGAGGAACAAATAAACAAACAAAGGAATACATTTTGTGGTTTACGCCTCGAATGTTTTGTTTTTGGTTTTACTGTACTTGTTTGGATTTCAAACATTCACATTCTTTTTATAAAATAACAACTCTTTTATGTGACCTTCTACTCGAATGAATTAAATTGTACACAACAAAATTGTTACTTCCCAAAACATCTTCCAAGAATGATTGCCAGAAAAGCTTCCCTTTAATTAGCTTTGAACTTGATAATACACATCCGTTTTCCAGTTCATTGATTTGTAATGTTTCCACTTCAGAACTTCCTTGTTTCAAAGAAAAAACAAAAACAAAACTCTTATCTTTTATTCACTTGCATTGTTTTGAAAATTAACTTCTCAATCAAACTAAGCCTTTTTTCCCCTTCAAAAGCAATCTTTTCCTCTGCAAATTGAAAAAAAAAATTGTAAATCTACAAAGATTCAATGAAATTCTCTTCCAAGGCCAAGTTTTCCTTCACTGGCTATCGTTCGGTGTCAATCAAATTTGGGGTAAAATAAAAATCTTCCTTCATCGATTTCTCACCCAATAGGGCCGAGAGTATCAGTATACCTTCCTATCTTTCATCATCGTTCTATAGTTAACATTTTACAAGTCTATACCACATCAATTTGTAGGAGAACTCATTCCTCAGGATATTATAGAGATACCGCCATTACGTTGATATCTTAAGAGCGGTCTATCTTTGATAAACCCCATCATAGCAGCAGCAAGTTGTTTGAGTTCTTGACCAACCGACTTTCATCTTCAATACGTTCATATATGTATTATATTGATTCGATATCAGGACTATCGAGATTATCCTTTATCCTCATTTGACATTTTGACCCAATCACCCTGAAACTGTGCGGTATCGTCTCTGGGTCATATTTTTGCTTCCATTTACAATTCTCTACAATCCCTCCTCTATTCCTTTACGTGTTGAATATCAATCAATCAGTGGTCCTCTACGTCGTTGACATCTTTTATAATTACAACTGAAGATGACAGAATGAAAAGGGTTCCTTTTTACCCCAACTGAGGCTTAGTCGCTGTCATAATGATGGTAAGTAGTAGCTAGAGAGGCGATATGGCCTTGATGATATAATGTAGTCTTCTCTCTACTCGTATACATTAATTATGAAACTGTACATAAGATACAGCAGACACCCATTATGATGTTTTAAGCAGCAAAATGGGAACGGGCGATGCAGTCCTGTCTGTCACCCTGGTAATTAAATCCTTTTTAGGGAATTGTTTTAAGGACTTAAATGATGTCGTCGCGTCGTCGTCCTCGTCACCATCGTAGTTATATTAAGGACGATAGTATTTCTGAGTAGATCCATTAGTTCATTGTTGATGTTGTTATGTTGCGTCCCATATATTCTTGGCGACCTATTTGTGCGTAAAAGATATAGAAAAATATATATTACAAATGAAAGCAACAACAACAACATAAAAAACCATTATGAATTATAGCAAAGCACGTTATGTGCTCCTTAGTTTATTGAGTTGAAAATGTTTTATGGTTTTATATGAAAAATGTGCGTATATGTCATTAATTTTAACTAAAGAGTAAACGATATAGCTCAATAAAGAACACCGAAATCGTTTGTCAGCACTGCTGTGTAAAGAGTGCACACAACCGTTACCTTATATATGTATTCTTACTTAGTAGGTACATTAAAAAGTACACATAGATCATGAACAGATTATCAGAAATAAATTGAACTTATTTATTTCTTTGTTGATTTATGATCTCAAGAGAAAATTACTTACCAAATGTTTAAAATAATGTTCTCCATTTGTATAAATTCAATACATGTACAAATCGAAGAAGTAGAATATGGCCTTATGTTGGGCTTTTGCACATATTTGTTTTTCAGAGAGAATTTTCTTCGTAAGGAAAAACCCAATGAAAGGGGAAAATCAGTTGATTTTGATAACAAATTGTCCTAAATCATTGTGGCGCGACAGCTTGTGGAGTACCAGGACATATTGATTTACGATTTTTTTCAGGAATGATAGGGCCCTTCAATATTCTACTGAATCCGAACTTCTAGAATCATAGTCACTTTTCACGACAAAAGATAAACACCAAAGATTTGTCATCTGCTAGCAAGAGGCAAACGCAGTGTTTTTTGGGTTTAGGTTGCAAAAGCAAGAATTTTAGAACCGATCTTAAAATTTCTTTGACTTATGCTTCAATGTCCTGAGGAACATATAATATTTTGCTTAAAATTATGTATAAGGTTGAAATGGTGCGGGGAAATAACTTCACTGGGAAATAACTTCACATGGGAAAAAACTTCACCACAAGTGGAAAATAATTTCACTTTTTTGAAGTGAAGTTATTTCCCACTGAAGCTGAGAGATAATTTCACTTTTTTGTGGGAATGAATTTCACTTTAATGTGCTTTTCTTTAAATCTAGATTCTTTAAATGCAAAAGAAACTTTGCACACACCCAGCCTCGCACCTACCCTAATATAGTGTGCCCAAGCAGGGAGTTGCATTCCTCACTGTTTATTCGCCGTAATGCTTTGCCTTACATAAATAAAGTGCTAGCACCCAGTATTATGGCGAATAAACAGTGAGTGCAACCCCCTGCTTGGGCACCTTATAGGACTTGGGATAGGTGAGAAGCTGGGTGTATGCAAAGTTGCTTTTGCATTTAAAGAATCTGGATTTAAAGAAACACAATTTTACATTTGTCTAATTTTTATAATAGGTGGGAAATAACTTCACACAATTTTCAGATGAAATTATTACTCAGCTTCAGTGGGAAATAACTTCACCAAAAAAGAATGAAATTATTTTCCACTAGAGGTGAAGTTAATTCCCATGTGGAGTTATTTCCCGTGAAGTTATTTGCCTGCACCTTTAAAATCAAAAAAATATAAAATTTTTTGGGTATTCGTGAGAGATTTTGTTTTTTAATTCAAAAATTCTTTTGTAGTTAGGTTAGGTAAAATTGCTAACGGTTCATGTTGTTTCCGTCAGATCTATGTAGATCCGTAGTGATTTCCTAGGAAGTTGTGTCCCACTTAATGTAAAAACCTGTTAGCATGTCAAGCCATTTAGAGGCATTGACGAAGTTCAGAAGGCTATTAGCTGAAGTTCTAGAAAGTTCTTCAAGTCGTCATAGAAATTACTCCCTAGGTGTTTCTTTCTTAAATGATAGAGTGCTGGACAGTAACAAAAGAAATGAGAGGTATCCTCATGTGCTTTTTCATTGCTGCACACTCTGCAAAGGTCATCGGTACTGAGCCCCATTTTCCTTTTGTGGATGTTTTTTGTTCATTTGCATAATTTTGTCCGTCCTCTGCTTGTAGAAATTTGGCCATAACTTTCTAGTTGTTCCACAAGTTTCGAGCAGGTTCCATTTCTCATTGTTTTTTTCTAATATTTTGTTACCAATATCCTGTTTCATGCTACAGGTCGGTTCTTTAATATATCGTTCGGCTCTTTCGTTTCCCTGTACATCACTGTGACCGGGAACCCAGCAGAGTCTAATGTTATGTTACATGCCAAGAACCCTTAGCTCTTTGCGACAGAAAGTTACAAGCTTCGAGTGCATCTCGGTGGTAGAGCGTGATATCAGCTCGTGGTATCGCCATCTTTGATATTTGCATAGCTGCTTTGGTCACTGCCAAGACCTCAGCTTGGAAGACGCTTTAAAAGTCCGGAAGTCTTAAGGAGCTCGCTTAACCCAGAGTTTCCGAGAAAATTCCTGCACCAATTCCAGTTTTCATCTTGGAACCATCAGTTAAGACAGTTATCGAAGATGCATTACTGAAGGGTTGGTTACTTTCCCACTCCTCTCTATTAAGAAAAGAGGTAGTGAAGGGTCTACTGAAGTTTAAATGGGGAGTTATGTAGTCTGTGCAAACATAAATTCCCACATATCTCTGAAGAATTTGAGTATGGTCCGTTGTGATTTGTTTCCAGCAGTTAGTCTGGCTTAGCTGCAAGGCACTGTATGCTGCCGATTCCTGCACGAATAGATCTAGGGGTCTCAGGTTGAATATCGCTTCCATTCCCGCTGTGGGAGTGGTTCTCAACGCCCCCGTTATACCTACGCATGCTAATCTTTGAACTTTTGTTAACGTTTTCAGGTTTGTTGCTTTCTCAGTCGCGTTCCACCAAACTAGATAACCGTAGGTTAGTATCAATCGTTCTAACTTTTTCCGTGTACATGGGTTAGGTCCCCAGGATTTTTCAAAAATCCTGTTGCAGGAATAGAATGCGACCGAAACTTTCTTTGCTGTTTCTTTAGTGTTGAGACTTCAGTTCAGTTTATTATCTAGTATCAGACCAAGGTATCTGACCTGATCCGAGATTTTGAGTGGAGTCCTTTCGATGGTCATTGTACTCAGAACATTGGTATTTTTCTTCTGTTAGTGAAGAGAACAATTCTTTTTTCAATCGATTGACCATTAGACCATAGTTCATTATCCAGGTGTAGACCTTTGACAAGGATACACCATTTGTTCACTAATAGTGGATGGGAAAGGGAATTTTCCTGTCGCAAGTATAGTACTAGGTCATCTACGTAGGCTACTTCTTTGACTCCACTATATTTTAATTTTACAAGAATTTCATTCATAACGTATCCAAAGAAGAGGAGTCTGAAAGGTTATTTTTGGGTTAGAGTTTTTAAAAAAAATTCTAGTTGTAGGGTGAATGGGATAGAAACAAAAATGTATCCGATTTAAATATATTTTAATTTTGTTAAGTTATATGCATATTAGAATGTGTTTATTGCTAAGTATCATCATATCTTCATAGCTTACATATACATAGATACATAGATACTTGAGGGATAGATATTTTTTCGAGGATTAAATATTTTAAGGTGAAATGGGGTACAAAATACAGTATCCGATTTTAAACACACTTTTCCTACATTGAAAGTTATATTAAGAGTGTAGGCTTCAAAATCACTAGCTTGATATTTTCAAATTGAAGCTTTTCCGATTCAAACAAATATTTTTATAAATCAACGTTTATATTTAGAGCTTGGCCATAGGGCTGGGTATTTTTCAAAACAAAGCTTCACAAAATGGGGAAGAAATACATCAAAATTGGGAACACGATTTCAAAAAATTTTATACTTGGAAAGGGCATTCTTAAAGGACAGCTTGAGGGGCAGTATTTTTCTAATTTTAGATATTTATAGGGTGAAATGGGGTAAGCAAAATATTCAATCCGACCTTAAACGTCCTTTTGTATTTGAATGGTTATAAGTAGAACTTTTGTATTTCAGGACCACTCACTGGCTTGATTTTTTCGTTTTTGCTGTTAAAAGGTTAAAGAGAGGTAAAAATAAAAAATAGTGGGTATATGTATCCAATTTTAAAATTAATAGTTGTCCTTCAACGAAGTTCTAATGGGTGGACGTATTGATGTCAGACTTTTATAATACACGCGTGGTTGCGTTGGCCTATAGAAAAGGGTGGGTAGAACCATACAATATCAAATCAAGCCAGCGGCAATGGAATTATAAATATTATGTTCGTCGGAATTTTTTTTTAATTTTTATTTCAAAAATGGGTATGTATTCTGGAGCTTGTAAAGAGATTAGAAAGACGAAATTTTTGTTCTGGAACATTTTCCAAATAGAAATTTGAGATCCCGCGGCCGTTTTTAGGTAAAAAATAGCAAAATTCGAAAAAATGGTCAGGAAAACCAATTACATTTGTGTCGATGAGTGCTAGAAATTACTTATTATGTTGTATTTTGGCTTTCTTTTCTCATTAGTATTGGCCGAACATAAATTTAAAAATGCTGTATAGTGTTAAGAAAGCAAGTTTCAACCAATTCAAGCATTCCATTTAGAAAAAATAATCGAAAACATCTAGAAAATCAATCTATTTTTCTGGGGAATTCAATGTAAAAAGTTATGTCATGATATTTTGACAAGCAGATTTTAATTCTACTTTCTTAGCAACAGGTTGCAAAAGCAACAAAAAAAATCAGTATAAGTTTCTGTGACCTCATATAATATTGGTTTTTCAGACCGCTTTTTTGAATTGAGGTTTTTTAACCTAAAACCAGCCGCAGGGTCTCAAAATTCGATTTTGCCAAGTGTCTCAGAACAAAAATTATTCTTTCTAAATCCTTAACAAGATCCGCAATACCCATTTTGAATATAAAAATTAAAAAAATTCCGACACCTCTTATAAATATAAATATAAATATAAATATAAATATAAATATAAATATAAATATAAATATAAATATAAATATAAATATAAATATAAATATAAATATAAATATAAATATAAATATAAATATAAATATAAATATAAATATAAATATAAATATAAATATAAATATAAATATAAATATAAATATAAATATAAATATAAATATAAATATAAATATAAATATAAATATAAATATAAATATAAATATAAATATAAATATAAATATAAATATAAATATAAATATAAATATAAATATAAATATAAATATAAATATAAATATAAATATAAATATAAATATAAATATAAATATAAATATAAATATAAATATAAATATAAATATAAATATAAATATAAATATAAATATAAATATAAATATAAATATAAATATAAATATAAATATAAATATAAATATAAATATAAATATAAATATAAATATAAATATAAATATAAATATAAATATAAATATAAATATAAATATAAATATAAATATAAATATAAATATAAATATAAATATAAATATAAATATAAATATAAATATAAATATAAATATAAATATAAATATAAATATAAATATAAATATAAATATAAATATAAATATAAATATAAATATAAATATAAATATAAATATAAATATAAATATAAATATAAATATAAATATAAATATAAATATAAATATAAATATAAATACATATAAATTTAAATAAAATGAACGGCTGGGTCACACGTACTTGCTCTTATGTTCAAGAGGCTGTGGGCTTTAGAATTATATAAAGTCATACGATGTTTCAACTAGTTAAAAAAAACTCTTGATAGTTTGAGATGAAAAAAGAACGTCATTTTTAGTTATTGGGTGATTATGATTGTATGGAAAAAAAAATCCTTGGAGTAGTTTAAAAAAAAATATTTTTTAAGTATCATATTCTTAAAACATTTTGCTATTCAGAGCTTAAGTATTTACTTATTTGCATATAAAAATATAGTTTCAAAAAAAAATTGTCAACCCCTTTTTGAGATATCGAATTTTCAAAAAACTTTTTTTTTAATAAGATCGCACTAATTTTGGCCTACGAAAAAAGTTAAATCAAAATCGTAGTAGCGCATTTGTGAGAAAAGATATTTTTTTTAACGATTTTTTATTTTTGTATGTTGTACCGTAAGTTTTTAATAAAAGCAATTTTGTTCTTAAAATATTTTAGAAAGTATTACAAAATTTCTTAAGTATCGAGTTTAAAAAATATCGGTCATATAGTTTTGAAAATATTTGATTTTCATAAAAAAAAATTTGAATCATTTTTGAAAAATCCAAAAAATATTTTTTGAAATTTTTGGTAACGAAAACTGTTGATATTTTTTAAAAGCTACTGAATAAAAAAAAATTTTGAAATCAATCATATTGATTTGAAAAAAATCGATAGTAAAGAAAATTAAAAAACCTGTGGGAAAAATCACCAGATACCACCATGTACCATGTTCGTCTTCCCTATCATCGTAATGACAAGTCTGATCAAAATCCTAACTTCATTTCTGCATAACATGTCATATAGTACCTTCATATGTATCACAAGTAAAAATGTAAGCGAAAACAAACAAAACGATAGCCAAAAAAATCATAATAACTGCCAGTGCAAGTCCAAAATTACAACAAAAATGCATCACAACGGAGCACAACGAGTGTCTTTTCCCACCTTTTCCTTTCCCCCTTCTTCTCACACAGTCGTGTTAGCTTAATAGCTGTTGCATTGTGTGTGGACTATGAAGCTCTCCACATAGTGTAGCGGAATTAGGCTATCGATTTCAGATGTATGGTTAATTGTCTTTTTTGGGTAACCAGGGGCGGATCAATGCAATTCTGTCACTAAGGCATAACACTAGTGATAGATTGTTATTGAAAAGTTCAAATTGGGATTCAAATTAGAGATTTAATTTAGATATTTGTCTGAATTGGTTTTGATCTAGTTTTGCATTTCCAAATGGCTGGTAAGTTTAGAGTCGATTTTTCCAACATTCGTGGGTTGAGAAAAAATTTCTGTGCCGTGTACGTTTATACTGTACAAAACAGGCCAGCTGTTTTGGCACTAAGTGAAACTCAGATAGGGGAAAATTCTGATGTTTCAGAATTTAATCTATTTGGGTATAGCTTAGTGCCATTATTCTTTTCCCATCATGGTCTTGCCGTCTACATAAGAAATGATGTTGCGTACCAACTCCAACCACAATATGGTTTGTGCTCAAACACAAATTTCAACTTCATGTGGTTAAAATTCTCGGTGAATAAGCGCATCATTCATACCTGCTTCATTTATCGGAGCCCAAATTTGGACAGAAATTCAACTTTTAACGAATTTGATTCTCTGTCCGACTCCATACAAAGAATTGTTGCCCATTATCCTCACACTGAAGTCGTCATTGCGGGTGATTTCAATGTACACAATTCTTCGTGGCTTCGCTTTTCTGGCCAGACAACACCCGAAGGAAGGTATGTTGAGGTCTTTGCTGAGTTAAACCAACTAACTCAGCTTGTTGACGAGCCAACTCGTATCCCTGACGTTGCAGGTCAATCCGTCAACACTTTAGACTTGTTTCTTACCTCTGACCCTGATAAATACACTATTAGTGTACTATCGCCTCTAGGCACATCGGACCATTGTGTCATATCTGCTAATTTCTCGTGCCAAATCAATCCAGTTAAAGAGATAACGCCTATGAGAACTGTTTGGCAATACGAGAAAGCCAACTGGGACGGTCTCAATAATTTCTTCAGGAACTTTAACTGGTCACTATGCTTCCTCGGTAGTGACGTTGACTCCAGCGCAGATATGATTACAAATTTAATTCTTCACGGTATGAGAAATTTTATTCCGAACAGGATAAAATCCATCAAACCGAAAGAGAATTCATGGTTCGATTCGAGCTGTAAAGAGGTTATCAGGGCTAGAGAAGTAAGTTTCCGAAGATACAAAGCCAACCCCACTGAGGAAAACCGGAATAAGTT
Source organism: Dasysyrphus tricinctus (assembly GCA_963921185.1). Taxonomy (NCBI): domain Eukaryota; kingdom Metazoa; phylum Arthropoda; class Insecta; order Diptera; family Syrphidae; genus Dasysyrphus; species Dasysyrphus tricinctus. Next base: position 254,781,105 of record OY992531.1, on the reverse strand, counting down.
CAAACAAGCTCGAAAGACCTGTAACGTTCATATTCGAAGAGCAAAATTTTTGCATGATCAGAAATTAAGGCAAAAAATACTACAATGTCCCAAAGGTAGTACAAATTTCTGGTCATTTGTAAAAAACGTACGTAATTCTACCTCGTCTTCGGTTCCAACGCTCGTCTTCAATGATACTCCTGCTGTCAGCTCACTAGAAAAAGCCAATTTGCTTGCAGCACAGTTTGCTGTTAATTCGACGCTGCCAGAGAGTGTCATGACTCCACCTGTACTTGAGAGCGGTAATGATTTTATGGGGCAAATCTTCTTTCGCACTCGTACAGTAGCTAGAGTTCTAAAAGATCTTGATGTACACAAATCCGCTGGCCCGGATAGTATCCCTCCAATTGTTCTGAAGAGGTGTTCTTCAACGCTGGCAAAGCCACTGCGTAAGCTTTTCCATCTGTCCTACTCTACTGGTCTCTTTCCGAGTGGATGGAAAACAGCATTTGTCCAGCCTGTCCCTAAAAAAGGTGAAACTTCGTCTCCCTCCAACTATCGACCAATTGCACTTACGTCCCTTCTTTCTAAGGTCATGGAAAAGCTGATTAATTATCAGCTTAAGAAATATCTTGAAGAACGGAAGCTTCTTAATGACCGGCAGTACGGCTTTCGTAGCAATAGGTCCACTGGTGATCTGATGGTATATCTCACCGAGCAGTGGAATAAATCTTTACATCGTTTTGGAGAAAGTAAGATTGTTGCACTTGATATTTCAAAAGCGTTTGATAGAGTTTGGCACCAAGCTCTCTTATCGAAAATGCGTGCATTTGGTTTCGATGAATCTCTTCTTCGTTGGATTAGAAGTTACCTTTCGGACCGTTCAATACTTGTTGTACTGGATGGTTTCAAGTCTGATATTCATAAAATAAATGCTGGTGTGCCCCAGGGCTCCGTTTTGTCTCCGACTCTCTTTCTCATTTTCATTAATGATCTCTTGTCTGAAACTTCTAATCCATTAAATTGTTTTGCTGATGACAGCACCCTCAGCTTTTCATATTCGTTTCTTGATTCACATCCTTATCCTTCGGATGTGGAACTTGAACGGCAGCGTATGATAAGCTCATTAAATTCTGATCTTGACAGCATTGTTCAGTGGGGAATAAGAAACCGTGTAGAATTTAATGCTTCAAAAACTCAATGCTGTTTGCTGTCTCTAAAGCAGAACCCACCCCCAATGCCACTATCCATGAGTGGCACTTGCATCGAGGAAACCAAACAGCTTTCAGTCCTGGGTATGTGCATCTCAGATCACCTTCTGTGGAATGAACACACATTCAATGTCGCCAAAAATGCTGCGAAGTGTTTAGGTTTTCTTCGAAGATGCAAGAAATTTTTCTCCCCTTCTGATCTGGCTGTAATCTACAAAGCCTTCATTCGTCCAAAGCTTGAATATAATTCTCATATTTGGGCAGGTGCTCCAATAACTCATTTAAGCCTTTTAGATAGAATCCAAAAAAGAGCTCTTAAAATGATAGGTGACTGTAATATAACTGAAACATTCGCATCTCTTGAACACCGTCGTAATGTTTCATGTCTCTCCTTATTCTATCGCTATTTTTATAAACAGTGTTCTAGTGAAATAGCCAGTTGCATTCCTCCCCTAAAACAATTCCACCGTAATACTCGCACTTCCAGGAATGCGCATCAGTGTACTCTTGAGCCCAATTTGGGACGTACTGTAAAGTACAGAGATTCTTATTTCAGCCGAACAACACGAATGTGGAATGCCTTACCCGGCTCTATTTTTCCCTTCCATTTTGATATTCAGAACTTCAAAACTAATGTGCATCGGTATCTCCTTTCAAATCCTTCCCTTTTTTCCTAACGCTCGCACTGTGTTCAATCATTTTAAGGGTAGTCACAACCCCTTTAGTGCGCGTAAAAAAAAAAAAAAAAAAAAAAAAAAAAAAAAAAAAAAAAATGTAGGTAGCTATCTCAAATTTAGGAATTTATTTGTTGTTGTTTCTGTGTACATTTTCCAGAAATTTAATCGAAGGTGAACCTACTTGCTGCCGATTTAAAATTATGTTTTCCCATTTATAATATATTTTATTGAAATCTGTTTCTAGCTTTTTGTATCATATTATGCAAAAAATTGTAATGTAAACAATTTATATTTGTTCTTAAAAATATTTATTATTATTTAAAAAATACAAGACTCTTTAAAAGTTTTTAAATTTAAATTTTACGTGAAAATACTTCGTGCATATATACATTTTGAAACTAAATCCTTTATTGACTCTAATAATACTTTTTTGAAGCACATTTTTTAATGAAATATGCATTATCAATCATGAATCTGAATATTCATATCCGTGAAGGACTAATGTCTTGGAAACGTGAGCTTTCCATCCTCTGAAATTCGAAGAAATCTGGTGCAAAAGCATCTAGAGACGATATAGCAGAGAATTTGTTTTTGTTTTATTTTCGACCTTTTCACTTGTGTTTTTGGAAATTTAATATTTCAAAAACAAGTTAATGAACTTTTCTTGGAAAATATATTTTTTTTTTGAAATACGATGAAGCAGAGCTAGGTATTACTTGTAATTTGTTACTCTATTGTATGCACACTGACCATTGTTATTCATGAAATAAAACTTTTTTTTACTTAACTACCTTCCACATTCTTCAAATATCAAAATCGTGATTCTTTAAAGTATCAAGTTAATAAAGTGAATGTATATCATGGCCCTGAATCCAAATCGGCCAAATTTCTATTTTCCCTGAGGATTCATGAATTTTTTCAATAAGATTTTAAAACACTTCAATTTTAAAATTGTCAAACATCTACAAATCAATCATGTCATATACCGGAAATCTTTTTGCTGCCAATTAAAAAGCGTCAATTCCCTTCAAACACTTGAAGTTGAGGATAATTCTTTTCAAAGTTAACTAACCTTGTGTCTTTTTCTGAACCTTTGTTATTTATTTGACAGAAAGTCTGAAATAGTTAATTAATAGCAACATGTGTAACTATCAAACTTATGTACTACAAAAGCCCCCTATACAGCTGCAGGATTGTAGTTTTTGGGATGTTTTATTAAATTATTCATTCACTGAGTAGGTATATTCATTTATAATTTATCGATATCCCATGTTGTTATGATAAGCAGTGTTAACCTTTAAGGATGACAAAAAAAAACAACAAAAACAATTTTTAAACGAAACAAGTTCTTTGGTCTTTAATCAATACACAATAACACACACACGCTATCAGTTTAGTCCCAAAGAGTGCTATTACTTTCGAAATGTTGTTCCTTAAACCAAAGATGGGGAATGCTCTATAGGAGTATCATACATAAATATGTCCCAAAATAAAACTTAACGAAGATTCTTCAGTTTTTACCTTATACACACATTTGGATTATGCAATCAATTTTTATGGAAAATCCTTTAGCAACATTTTCTTTCGCTAGCAACTTTTCGATATTCCAACTGCGCAAGGACTAAAAGCTGTGTGAAAACAGTCAGTCCTTTAAAATAATAAATGATGCAGCAAAATTCAACTGAAACCAGCGTGTAATAGGTCAGTGCATGATTTGATTTCTTTGGAAATAGCTCGAGTTGATAATATTTTTTGCAAGGTACCTACCTTGATTTTGTGTTTGATTTTATAGGAAAACATACCCAGGAACAAAAAAATAAGATTCCTTGAAATACAACAAAAACAAAAATCCATCAATGTTGGTCCAAGTAATCAATATCCGTTTTCTTTTGATATCAGATGAAATATTCGACATAATACAAATTCTGATATCTTGGTTCATTGAAGGTATGGGTATGGTTCTTTTGTTGATTTTGATTGTTTCTTCAGATAATAATGTGTAGGTACTACGTATGAAGGAAAAATTTATAAATGAATAAAGAACAATCTGGAAACCACGTGCGAATGGATATACAAAAAACAACTCATAAATGTTGACTGACAGCTGCAAATTATAAGTCATGAATCGAATATTAATGATTTATTTCAGTGGGGTTCATAATTTTTTTTTCTGCTGAAGGTTCATATAGCAGCGTGTTCTTTTTTTTCGTGTATTTTATGTCTGAAGATAATTACACGAAATTCTCTCTATGTACTGTTGCTTTGGGGAAAATAAAGGAAAACTGAAAATATAATGAAAGTTTGAACGAAAAATAAATATACCATGGTTATGGGGTTCAAAGGTTTATTGAACTCATTTCATTATTACATTTTGATTGAGTACTTATATTTACTAAGGATTTCATTTTTCTGCCAAAAGTGGAGGAATAGCATGATTTTGTTAGCCTTGACAAGGAACTTGAAATGAAATACGGAAGGAATTTTTTGTACAGATTAAATTTGATGGGATTGGAAATGTTCTGTTCATACCTGTCTTTCGTTTAATGATAGTAAATGAAAGTAAATTTCTGCGAATAAAAATATGTAGGTACACATACAATTTAAAGGAAAGTTATAAAATCCTCCAAAAAAGTCAAATCGTTATTTAATACATATTTAATTGCGAAAACAGAAATTATGTTAAAGTTGACTTATACAGTTTACTAACCGAAATTTAAAGTTTATTATTTAATTATTTGTTTTTACAAAAAAAACGCTTAATTGAAAGAAAATGGACCTTTGGCGTTTGAATATAATTTTTTTTTTTTTTTTTGATAATTGGAAACGGTTTTTTGCTTTTTATTCAGACATTGTTAGATTTATAAAATAATTATAATAGTTAATTTTCACAAGCGTAATATTGGATGGTTTTTACAATTCAATTTATTTTGACAGGAAATTGGTTGGGAAGTATTTTAAATATGGGATCATTTTTGTTTAAATTGTTAAGCTGACATGTCAGTAGGTCTTGGTAGATAAATGTTTTTTTTTTTTTTAAGTAGACTTAAGCCGTTTTTCCCTTGGACTCTTCAAGTATTTGTGTGTACCTAAAGGAGGTGCGAATATGGAATATATGATGGACATGATTGAAAAGTACTTTATAAAACTAAATCTAAGACGACAACTTGTTTATGATAGCCATTTATCGTCTCAGTGTCATCAGACCCAGAATTTAAATAGATTTTACCAAAATATATTTTTCAGTTTGAAATACTTTCAACTCCACCTCTATACAAATATTTTTAAAGCTAGTTTTCATTCTTAATTTTTTTAAATCCAAATATTTTTCAGATATTTTTGCGCGTAAGAATGCATGGATGCAAGGATGCATGTTCTATTTTCTCTGTACTAAAATTAAATGTTGTTTATTTTCTCGAAATGGTTTTTGAAACCGTGGAACTTACAACCTACACTGCCCTTTTCCCACCATTCGTATAAATGGTAACACTTCTCTATCTGCCAAACGTCAGCCGTGAGGCGTAATTTTAGAATCAGTATACTAACTTAAACGAGCTATGAGAATATTACTGATTATTGACTACGGTGTGCCGCACCACGCACCACCGAATTAAATTAATTATTATTTAATTTTGTTTCGTTTGCGAGTCTCAAAGCTAAATAAAATAAAATGCACGACTGGATCACACGTACTTGCTCTTATGTTCAAGTTGTGTGGGACTTAAGAACTTTAAAAAATATTCAAGTAATTATAGAAAAAGTATAAAAAGCATATTTAAATCGTTCTTTTAATTGGATTGACAGTCTGATGAATAACTTAGAGCTCAAAAAAAAGTATGCCAATTTATTACTTGAAAAATATGAATAAATGCAAAAAAAAAAATTTAAAATCGTTGGAGCCGTTTTCTTAAAAATTAATTTTTTATATATAAAATTTTTGTAACATTTTTCAAAAAAAATTTGGTATGCCAATTTTGGTATATACATTTAAAACTGAAATTTCAAAACAATTCATCAACCCATTTTTGAAATATTGAATTTTCAAAAAATTTTTTTTTTTAAATCCAAAATTTATTTTTTTCAAAAACTTTGGTATTATATATATTCTAACAAGACTTTTGTGCAAAAATTTTTATTGAAATCGGATGAGCGGCTAATGAGGAAACCAAAAATAAAAAAACGTTATATGGCAGGTAAATTACAAAATGCGTTCTATTAAAAGGTTTTTTAAAAAGAATTAAACTTTATTGATCTAAGTACGAAAATAATATAACAGGAGATAAGTTGAGGTTGACCGCTGGCTGCTACGTTCTTGTGATGACTCTATGATGACTCGATGATGACTCTATGATGACTGTATGAAAAGTATCTATTGTTGTGCGCTGTGGCGTCCTTTGTCAGCATTTTGTGATGGACTGTGGGTTTTTAAATGAAATGCCAATGTTATTCTTTCGTCTCTTATTACTGTTGCAGAAATATTCCAAATGATGGTTCTGCAATATTTGCTGCGGTGATCTTAATATGATCTTCTGGTTTTGTATTATCTTTGTGGGCTTCTTTGTGGGCTTTGTATGTAACTGGTACCGTTAATAAACGTTTTTGGTGATTTTTTTTCTTACTGGAAGGTACACCATATCTACAATAATACACTCATTTTTTTTAAATCAAAATTGTTGGAGCCGTTTTTGAGATAAATATGCTTTTGATTAACGGTTGTATGGCAAGTACCGTTATTTTTTCAGCTTAAAAAAAAAAATCAATTTCCCCTCTGGAGAGTTACATAAAAACCTTCAGTTCAAAATTTGAAGAAAATCGCTTCAGTGGTTTATGCTGTTGGTTGAGGTACGGACAGACAGACAGACATCAGACAGACAGACAGAATTGTGCTACCCAATTTTTTCGTGTTCTCTATCATCGTAACGTCATGTTTGATTGTTATCTCGAATTTTGTTTTTGCACGAATCCGAAACTTGCCCTATAGTACCTATATCGCAAGTAAAAAGACGCAGGGTGCCAGTAGCAGGGTGTCGAGACTCCAATTTAGACAAATCATTTAAAAAAGGCACAATCTCTCTCAATCCAAATTTTCTTTCCCCAGAATGTAGGCCAGTCGGCAGAGTCAAACAATTGTTTCATATTGCAAAAATATACCTTATGCAAAATTGTATGATTGTAAAAGATGCACCAGTAAATAATTCCAAGATAAATACATATCGTCGGCTTCTAGTGAAAAGCAGCTAACTCCACATTTTTTTTTTGATCACTATAGACCACTTCAAAAATAGCTAAAAAATACAAAAATCAATCAAATCTTTTCAATTGCACTGAATTTAGCAATAACGAGTGTTGAAAAATATTTAACGTAATTTAAGTTTTATTCAAATGATGCGAACACTTTTTTAAAATAATTTTTTGTAAAAAATGCAAAATAGGATTTAGCTACTTTTCACTCAAAGCCGACGATATGTCGGTGTAAGGAACGTCATTCTGCACAAAAAGTTGTTTGGATAATTCCTAACAGTCTTACATTTTATACTGAATGTTTCTTGTAGGATTTATGTGTACATTTAAGCAGTCCGCGGATCGTGCTGAATTCAAGCTCTCACATTTCTCTCTTAACTGCAATTCTAGCTCTAGTTTAATATGACATTTTTGTGAAGAATATCACATAAAAATAGTTGCTCCCTGAATACATATTTTACTCAACCATTTCAAAGAATTGTTTTTCAATATTTCAAGTAAATCTGATAAAATGTGTTTTTCTTCAATATTTTTCGTTTTCGATTTTCATTTTAACAAATTAGAGTCCACCTAAACCTCATGAATAAAATAAGCTGTAACATTTTAGCTCCAGAATATCTTGGTGATGTATGAATATTAAGAAGAAAAATTTAGTTGGAGTCGCGTACCGCTCGGCTAAAATACTAGTCAAAATTTTGGGGAGAATTTTGTATGGGAGCCAAATTTTACCGTGTTCCAATGATATTGGTTAAAACATGTTATTAATATTGGCTTAAGCAATAATTTACAGCCACGCTATTTTGTTTGAATGATCCTACCTTTTCTTATCATAAATATTTAATGAATATGTATTAATTTATTTAACTTTATTGATTTATTATTTTTAAGAAAGCCAACAGAGAAACTTAGATAAAAATTGCATCATTTTAAGGAAACGTATTAAACCGTCAAAATATTTTCGGATATAAATCTTTATTTTCAATTTTCAGGACACTGATTATAATAAACAATAAATGTTTGAATCGATTGCTCGAAAACATTTCATGCAGTTATTTTGTTTGCGTCGGAAGCACAGTTTTTAGAGTTATAGGTAAGCCCAAAAGATATCAACAGAAATTGTGTTGTTAATTTAAATGTTAATTTATTTTATTTTTAACGTAAAATCATCAAAAAATAGACATAAAATGTAAAACCAAAAATTATTTTTTCAAAATCAAGTAAGTGCAATAGACCAAATAATATTAATAATACCTCTTTGCTAATTTTAAATAAACATATGTATATACATGTCCAAAAAATTTTATTCGAATACCAGTATAATTGTATAATTGTTCTTAAAGCTTAATAAATTGAATCCCTGTGGAAGCTGGAAAATAACCAGGCGAAACGTCAAACGAAGGTTAAAATATGAATTAGTTGTTTTAATTAATTGCATCTACCTAAATGATCATAAAAGCCCAAACAACAATAAATTCAAAGTTATAATCCATATATGATCAAATAACATAAGAAGAGCTTATGTAAAAAGGTGACATTTGCTTTTGTGGTAAAATTCAATAGCATCCTCAATGATGAATTCTATCGATATCCTTAGCTTTCATTCATTCAGTTTAAAACAATAGCATGTTCTACTCAAAATTTCAACTGAAAAGGAATTTTAGAGGCAAACGGTAATATTTTTTTTCTATACAGATACCTATGTATATATACCTGGATTTCGTTTTTCAGTTTCTGAAAAAAAAATTATTAAATGAAAATATCAGGTGTTGTCCTAAAGCCCCTCAATTGCATTGAACATGTAAATTTGCTGAGCTAACCTCGTTTGTTTCGCCCAATGCTCTTCGGGCTTGAACAAAAACACAGCATTTTTTTCGAGTAGCTGGTTTTTTGGACCTATTCTTTAGGGGCTTAGACACCAAAGTTGACATTTAAATTGTTAAGCCCCAACATCGTATTTTCGTTCAGTTTCACAGCCAATATGCAAATTTACGGGCCCCATTCTCAGCTTTTTCCAAATCTCCAAGGGGTTTGGAAAAACACATTTTAGGCGTAAATTGGTTGCTCTGATTTTTCATCCCTCTTGTGGGGCTTGGAATGAATAGAGCCTACGTTTTTATATTCAAATTACTATCGTTTTTTCATCTAATTCCTTTGGGGGCTTAGAAAAACATACTTTCATCAATTTTTTCAGCCCCAACCTTGTTTTAATAAATACTACAGAAAAAAATACACACACAAATATTATATGTATGATTTTAGGGATCATTCTTTGTTTCATCAAGTGCTTTTAAAAATTTTAGGTTTGAAAACGAACCCAAAATTAAACCATCGTATTGTATTGTATTGTATTTTGCTACAAGATTAACAGCACGAATCAACTCTGGGGGAGGGCTTCAGCCCCTAAAGAACCCCCCCCCCCCTCTGGATTCGACACTACAGGGGGCCGCAACATTACTTCCTTTTTTTTGAAACGTTTTTGATATTTTTGAAAACGGTTGATCAGTTAAACTATTTCAGATAACTTATTTAAATGTCGTGTTAAATCAACGTCAGTTGCTGGTAAAATCTGTGTCATGCATGCATTGGAAATTTTTAACAATGCTTTAAATTAGTTATCCTGTAACTTTGAGATGAATATGTTGCTAATTCAACATGCGTCAATAATCAATGTCTTGTTAATTTTACATGAAAATCTAGATAAGTTAATGTGATTCAATGTTGAATTAACCCTGTATCCTGTATTTATTTATGTCATGAATCCATACTTCTGAGAACCGTCTCTAACGCTGTGAATCGCTCAAATTCATTTTACATTATTCTGAAATTGTAGAAATTTATTATATACCTATTTATTTTATTCTAAAAATACTTGTTTAGCTTACTTTTATTCACACATGGAGATAGCACGTAACTACTTACTCAGCTAATTCGTTGAAAATCATTTTATGCGGATGGCCTATGTGTGTTTTAACATTGGTATCAAGTTGAAATTAACTTGCAGGGTACTAATTTAACAAGAAGCCGGGTTAAATCCAATAGGTCAAAATTGTAAAATTAATCATATAAAACGTTCATTCGATCTGATTTGTGGTAAAATAGAAATTAATAACATACAGTGTTTAAAAAAAACACGATATTGTTAAAATTTACACTGTAGATTGTCAAATTGTTTGTTTAAGAATTAAGTGTTGAAATAACAGGACATCTCCTTAATTCAAGTTGAACAAGTTAAGAAAGGCAACAAGTAGATCTTGCACTAGATATAAGGTTAATAAAATCAGCTAAATTTCCGAAATTTGTGTAACAATATATGGGATAGTGCATCTTGTTAATTTAACAAGGCCCTGGTTAATTATTAACCTGACGTTTTTCTCTGAGAATACGAATATGTACGCATGAAGGATTCTATTCTTGCTCTTAAAACGTTATGCGCAATTTATCAAACAAAATTATATGTAAATTAAATTTTTTTTGATTTTTCGTTAATTTTAACTGCTAAAACTTTTTAATACAAATTTTTAAACCATCCTTTTCGATAGGAAATTTGATTATGAACAAAAAGTTGTATATGTTAAATTTTCTAATTTGGCTTAGTTTCCATGTTATACCAAACATATTGAAAAGTGACCAGTGTGACCATTCTCTCAGAAAAGCATAAGCGAATTTTGTAGCATTTTCGGCTTTAATTTTAATTGATTCAAAATTAAAAAAACCCTTGCACGTAACTGTCTTTATACCTAACATTTTCGGGTCTATCAAATAGCTTAATAAGCAAGTTTTTAGCTAACCATTTAAAAGAGAAATGAAAAACACAAAAACTCAAACTCAAACCAAAAAAATTCAATTTTGTGTTTTATACCTTCACAGTAGGTAAACATGTTTTTTTCCTTTCCTTTGCTTAAATTTATTAAGGTGTAGCTTTTGTTAGAAAAAAAGTGTGTGCCTCCAAAAAATATAATAAAAGATAAAACCTGTCTTGGAAAAATATGTCTTATGTAGCCGTTACTTATCTAAACATTAACTATGTCAACATATTAATTTCACAATGCCTACTAAAAGCTATCTAAAGATATATGACTATATATAGACATTCTGGACTTTTGCGAGTGCGTGTTGCTATTAAGGAACACAAATCACTGACAATCAACAATAAAATTAAAGTCCAACGCACTTTAACTAAAACCTAAAACCCCTTTATCCTCACACTCGTACACATTACGAACAAAAGAAAATTTCTTTCCTATTTTTTTTTTGTTATCAAGGACATTTGACACCGTGATGTTGTTTTGTGGACAAAAAAAAAATAGAACAACCAAAATGGAAAAATCCATTTTGTCAAAGATTTTCATCGTTAAATCGTGAAAAGTGATTTGTCACTGCCACATAAGGTTGAGAAGACTATACCTAACAAAGAAAAAATCAAAGCAAAACAAAACAAAATGTTCATGCGGACCAAAAGTGCGAATGGCGCCGAAGACAACAGCATGACAACACTATATCTACTGCCTGGCATTCAGAATTTAGGAGTAGCTTTTGTGTCCTGTTTCTCTGGTGTCCTAATCGTGTGTGTTTATTATTCTTTTCCTATCCAAACTGTTAGCATATTCTTCCTACGTGTTTGGCAATAAGCCTCCACATTTGGTAGACTTATTACATTCACTTGATGGCATATACATTTGTACATAAACTGATGAAACCGATTTTTGTTTAATGTTTTTTTTTTCTGGTAAGCTCAAGGATTTCTTTTATTTTAATGTAAAATAACTTTGTCATTTTTGTCATAATGAGTTGAAAAATAAAGGGAAGAAGGGGTGGAGATAATTAATTTGACAGAAAAGCTATCCGGATATTTATTTTAATTTATGTGTGTGGACAGTGAAAGACAAATTATAAATTATAAAAAAAACTTTTATATGCGTGTGAGTTTTGAAACCTGTCAGCTGTTGATAAGAAAAGCTTGATAACAAGAATTCTTCCACACTAAATCCAGGAGAGAAAAAAGCTTGATAGGCAAAAGTACATATACACTTTAGGGAAAAATTTATCTACTCTGTAATTAAATGACTGCCCCCATGGCATAGATTTCTGCACACATAATTTATGAACTGAGTAGGTACATGTACATGTTAAAATCTGATACTGGTTACTTACATTTATTGGATGTAATCAAGTGTTCAAGGAATTCTGTGTTAAAATATAAATATGTACTGATCACATAGGCACTGTACTCATTACAATCAATTTGTTTGTTGAAATCTGGTACTGGTTGCTTGCATTTATTGGCTGGAAGGTAGCATTCAAGGAATTCTGTGTTAAAACATAAATATGTAGTGATCACATACACACTGTAATCATTACAATGAAGTGAAATTAATTTGATAGTTGAAATCTGGTACTGGTAACATACATTTATTAGCTGTAATGTAGCGATCAAGGAATCCTGTGTTAAAACATGAAAAATGTAATGATCACATATACACTGTACTCACTACAATGAAGTGATATTAATTTGTTTTCAATGGAAATTGGTTCCTTAGGTTAAATGAATAGTAAACTGTAATGAGTACAAAGCCTTGCACTCCCAAAATATTTGTGAATCCTCTTCATTTTGATAGAACGTACCTAAATAAGTTTATTTTATTTGATAAAATTTGAATTATTTCCTTATTATATTTGAACCAGGAACCTTCCAGGCACTAAGAGAGCACGTAACTACTATATCAATTTGTAATACAGGATTCATGAGTTCTCGGTCAGAATAGCTGCGATCAATATATTTTCCATTAAGATAGCGGTGCTGGGTTTGCATTTACCATATATTTTACTGTAGCTGGTCAGTATGTATTGAGTACATACTGCCTGTAATCTGTACCTTTTTACACTGGTTAAAATTTTCTGTAACATGACAACACCAATATCAACTTAGTTCCATGTTGAAGGTATACATAAGTTGAATTGTAATCAGTACAAGTAAACTGTACTGATTACATAGTTCTCCTATTGCAATCCCATTCAAAGTTTAGCATATTACTTTCGTATGAAATCCAAATTCAATCCCATTCAATGTTTAGCATATTACTTTCGTATAAAAGTGTTTGTACTGAGAGCATAAACTAACTGCTAACTGCTGAGTGTAGAAAAGTACTACACAATCTAGAAAATAACCCAAAATGATATGAGATTAAGGAGTTTCTCAAGGGTGTGGCCGTATCTCTTTAGATACCTTTAATGGATTTACTCCTTAAGATTTATTAAAAATTGATTCAAAATTTCCAAAATAAGCTGATTAATGTTCAAAGATAACACATTTGTATCCTTTCAATAAAAATGTCCTTTTAAACTTAAATCAAGAATGATGCCAGTTCACAAAATAAACTTCCCACACAAGTAGTGGTATCCTTAAGAATATATATCAACCTGCTACTGCTTTGCTTATGAAATTTCATTCGGTTGTTCTTGTTCTTTTTGAAATCCCTTACCTTTATTATAAAAATTTCTATTTTCGACCATAATCCCTTTAAGCAGAAAAATCTACAAGGACTTAAAAGCTTAAGACATCTCCAAAGCAAACAAATTCCTAATCCCATCATTTCCTTATTCTATGACTGCTTTTGCTGCTATACTTACTCAAACCAAAATCGCAATTGTGTCATATACATATGCACCCACTATATGTAGGTTCGTAAAACCGATAGCTCTTACCCCAAATTATAACAGTTCAGACACCTACGCACCATTTTCTATGATATCAAATAGTAGCAAAATATTGATCAACAACTCATTGCAGCAAATAAGTAAAATAATAACACTTTGCTGCGGCGTTTTTTGTATTCCTTCAAGGAAAACAGAAAATCTGGAAAAATTCACAAGGGACAAATTTATTGAAATACTTTTCAAACCACCCAGACTCCCCACCCCCCTTAAATCACCCAATGAGGAAATTCAAGAACCCAAACAGGATTTGAAAAAAAAATAAATAATCCCAAATCAACGCTAAAGGCAACTCATCGATTTACCTGTGCGCTGAAAAAAAAAACTGAAATTATTATAAGGAAATGCTGGGGGTAGCGATTTAGAGGCAACGCACGGAGGCCACAAATACCTACTTCAATGAGCTTAGACAGACGAACGAGGATTTGAATATATTGCTTGACAAAAAAAAAAAATAATTTGGCTTCCTCCAATCATCCTTTATTCGGTTATTGATGGCTGGCAGGAAGACGTGTCGTCTACCTTTTGCTCCTACTCCCATTATACCGTTACTGTGACACCCATTTTCGGGTGACAATGATTTGTATCTCATATTTCATACCTAACCGTGTCGCTTGTCAAAGTCCCATTCGAGTCACAAAGTGTAAGGACATTAATAAATAAATCTTATTTATGAATAATTTCTGGCATTTAAGGGATGGCAAATATCTACAGGCGTTTTCGTTTGTTTCCTACCAAAAAGTACATAGGATGAATAAATAAAAAAATAAATATGTATGTAGGTAGGTACTCCTACTGACGAAAAAAAAAACAAATGATATATTGACAATATACACAATAAAACCCCCTAAATTCGACCCAATCCTTTTATATGTCAAAAGAACCTTGCTTGACGCTGAATCTGACGGTTAACTGAGCTGAGCTGGGTATCCCTCCCTATTTTTTGTTGGTTAGTATTTTATTCTTACTTTGGAGTTGCTCGCTCAATTATTATCTGAAAAGCTTTTAATCAATAAATCAGAGGCCGCAATATGAAAAAAAAAAACACAAGCACTAATAGTGAAATATTTCGGGTATGCCGATTGGACAAAAAAAAAAAAAAAACAGAAGCAGTGGGTGGTAGTATGTTTTTGAAAGGGAAATTGAATTCACTTGTATTTTATTTGTATTTCCTGTCGAGAATACAAAATTTGACAGTTGTTGGCTAGAGCCTTTCGCATTTGACAACCGCTTTTTAAATGTATTCTCCCTCGAAATGGCCATACAAAATAGAAGGATTGTCTTCAATTGAATTGAATTGAATTGAATTGAATTGAATTGAATTGAATTGAATTGAATTGAATTGAATTGAATTGAATTGAATTGAATTGAATTGAATTGAATTGAATTGAATTGAATTGAATTGAATTGAATTGAATTGAATTGAATTGAATTGAATTGAATTGAATTGAATTGAATTGAATTGAATTGAATTGAATTGAATTGAATTGAATTGAATTGAATTGAATTGAATTGAATTGAATTGAATTGAATTGAATTGAATTGAATTTGATTGAATTTGATTGAATTCAATTGAATTGAATTGAATTGAACTGTCGATATTATTTCGAACTAAACATTGATTGGAGAATAAAGTGACTTATCTTAAAAAACTTTGATGTTACACTAGCATGAAGAGCAACAAATACAACAAACCAAGCTTTATTTTCTTCTATTCTTTGCGGTTGGGCTACAGTCTGGTGGGACTCAACCAGTATGCTTCTACCAGTCAGCTCAATCTTTAGCTGGTTGTCTATAGTTTCGCAAGCCAAGTGGGTTGAATCAGCACTTTTTAAAATAGGTCATCTAATCGTCACAAGCGTATGCAAGGGAGAGGTGTGCTCCTTGAAAAAGTTGTAGATAATATAATTTGTACTATGTAATTCTTCCATACAAAACATTTTTCCACGCCCACTTTTTGGGGTAATTTGAGAAAAATTTAGTTTTGTCACTGATTAAATGAAATCAAAACGAATTACCCCATTGTGGAATTGTGGTTGCCCCACTTATTTTTGAGGGCGTTTTCGACTATTTTTTTCCAAAAAAGCTTCTTATGGCCTTTAGTCCTACAAATTGGCGTTTTGTCTGGCAATCTCAATTGGACTCATCAGTGATACTGATACCTAGAATAAAATGTGTAGAAAATGCCTCATCCTCTCAACCAAGCGTCTTCTGATCACATCAAACACACCTAAACCTGAACCCTTAGCTGTTACCATTTGACATTTCCGCTTTCAAGTACTCAGTCTGCTCAGTTATTTTAGGCTCAAATCTAAAAAAGAACATATTCGACGTTCTGACCGATCTGAGAAAAAAATACAAATTTTTGTTAGAATGTTCGAGATCTGCTGGGAACTAAAATAGAAAAACGCCTTTTGTAGCCTTTTCTGAATCACAACAATTTCTTTTTTAACACCTAGAAGCAATTTTCCAATGAAATTAAAAGAGATTTCAGTCGTGTGAAAAAGTTTTTCTTTCAAAATATCTCCAGTGATTTTATCGAAACATCAACGGGCTAGGATTCCCTATACATAAGAATATGTATCTACCTAAATACGAAGCGAAACAAACTTAGAGTAGTTTTGATCCTTTTTTGTTGTTGTCTGAATCAGATTAAGAACACACGTTGTTATCCACTTTTATACATCTCTTTATACCCTTTTTGTCGTCTTCAAATTATTTGGTGTAGGTATACGTAACATTAGACACTTAAATCATTTTGTCAGTTAAACAGGCAATAAAGGAGTCTAAAACAAATATATGTTCATAGACTTACTAAAGCCAATCATCCACCTACTTTAAATGTGATATCAGCAAAACGAAAAACAAAACAAATCGATTTTGAGCTTACAACACATTTATCGGCAATCCTCTTACCTCACCCGCTCTCCTATCTATTTAGATTCTTTGTCTAGGATTTTTATGCGTTTTTGTTTCGCTCTTAAATCTCTTAAGGGAGAACTGGTTGGTAGTGATTTGCCATTTAAACTACCTACAGCCCAACGAACAAAAGCAAAGCTTCTATTCTAATCCTCTATGTACGACACCCTCCCCCCAAGGTAAATACATCCACATTGTAGTTGGTGGGGTCTCTATACCTATAGTCAAATCAGACAAATATCTATCCAACCCCATCTCCAAACCTACTGAGAGCGGGAGCTCTATTTTTCAAAGGAAGGTTAGGAAGGTACAATTCAATGTTTTTTCTATGAATGTAAAATAAAAGATTGTGGAGGAAAGGGTGGCTAGGTGGAGGTAAAAGGGCCTAAAAGGGTGAACGAGACGATGACGACTACGTCGTAGACGACGTGATGTTAGATACCCCATAACCTCATCGTATTTTGCCGGGCTATCGACCCCAGGATTATTCGCGTGAACACAAAATCCGTAAATTCATCCAAACGTTACTCTTGTATCTATGCTTCCAATACACATTTGCGAATGATGGCTAAATTACATGATCAAAGGGAATGTAATTTTGTATTGAGCATTTTACCTATGCGTGTGCTATGGTTTGGAGAGCTCGCCTGATGGGTAGATGGGGGGATTTAGGAAAATCGAATCGATGAACCCTTTTTGTGAATTCATTGGGCTGTCAACATAAGGCGTTTGACTCAAAGTATATTCTAAGGCAGAAGGATTTAGTGGGGTGGGGGTGTGAGGTTTGTAATTTCTTACACATTTATAATGGTATTACATTTATTGTTTTTTTTGGAAGGGAAACATAAAGGAGGGGGATCCAGAATAAATAATAGTTCAGAATCGTTTGGTTTTATTTGAATTTATAAAAAGAAAATATCACAATGGTAAGGAGGTATGGCTCTGAGTGGGAAGTTCTAGAAAATAAAAGTATACAAAATTAATGACAAGGTAAAAGAGGCTGGCCTTGATTGTGATACCACATGAATCTAGAAATCTCATTCCTTACTCGTTAAACCACTTATAGCACCTGACGGAGCATACGAGGCTGTTAATGTCTCTGTTTGCCAGATCACTATAAGATCGTTATAGATGTAGTCTCCTAAGTGGAGTCTGCGTCTGTCTGTGGGAAAGAGCAGGGCATGTACAAAGCAGGTGAAGAAACGTTTCTTTCTCCTTCTTGTCCATACAACTTCTGCAAAAATAAAAAAAACAGTAAGAATGAAATCAAATTGAAAATCAAATTACCTAGTCCTTGCGGTCACAATCCGAAAGCAAAAGCCAAAACCATCACGTTGATCTGTGCCCATACTCCAATGGAAGAAAAAGATGACTCAACTAAGGAAGAAATCTACGATCTCCTGGAGAACACGTTTTGATAGATGCCCCAAGTACGACGTCAAGATTATTCTTGGCTGAAGTCGCCAAGATCGGAGAGGAGGGCATCTTTGGTTCGATAGTCGGAGGACACAGCTTGCATGACAACACTTTCGGCAACGGACTCAGGCTGATTGACTTTGCGGCGGGGCGTAATGCCCTCATAGTCAGTACTCGATTCTTACACCTCAATATACACAAAGGGTTTTACCTCGTGGCATGATGGTTAGTGCGTAGGACTGTCATGCTGAAGGTGTGGGTTCGGTTCCGAGCCGTGCCACCTAAAAATAGAAATGTTTTATCTGAGGTACTGCCTCTTGCGAGGAACTGACAAATCCTCCATTAGTATACTTGTCATGAAAAAGTTCTTCTCATTTAGCCGTTCGGAATCGGCAAAAAAACTGTAGGTCCCCTCCAATCCTGCTAACAACACGCATACAGGAATGGTTGAGAGTTGAAAGTCACTAGGCCCTGATGGTTCTTCACGAGGTACTGCGCCACCCAATTTATTTATTTTTTAAACACAAAGGAACCTGGTGGTCTCCTAATCAACGAACCGTCAACCAGATTGGTCACGTTGCGATAGACGCCAGACATGCTTCCTGTATCCTGGATGTCCGAACGTTCGGAGCTGCCAACATAGACTCAGATCACTACTTGGTAGTGGCTCAAGTACGAAAGCGGATATCCAGGGCACTACAACGACGAGCGGATGCTGTGAAAAGATTTAACGTCACGAAGTTAGAATTTCTATAGATCACCAGGACTTTTGCAGGCCACGTCTCTCTTAATTTCTCAGCAAGCCCGCCACCAGAGCCATCTGCAGATGACAAGTGGAAACACTGCTAAAATGCCATCAGGAGTGCCACCACCGATGTGCTGGGTTTCACTATGGCAACGAAACCCCTGGTTTGATGAAGAATGCAGGCTGGCGCATGCAGCAAAGAATGAGGCCTACCAATCAATGCTGCAGACTAAAACCAGAGCTGCTGAGAGAGTAGTCCGAGAGCTCTACGGGCAAAACGAAGGGAGGAACGCCGACTTCTCAGGAGGAAAAAGAGAGAGCCTGTGAAGTGAGCAGTCGAGTTTATTGAATACTGTAGCGGCAGGAGGGACGTTCGAAAGTTCTACCGAAGGGTGAGGCAATCTACCCAGGGCTACAAGGCTAGAACGGAAGCCTGCCGAGATGTGAGTGGGAATATGGTGGTAGACACACAGTCCGTGCTGAGGATCTGGAAATAACACTTTTCTAGACTGCTAAACGGCGAAGGTGGCCAAAATTCAGCTGTAAGACAGAACACTCCATTCAACTTGGACGATGATGATCAAAATGTCCGTCCATCCGACCTTAAAGAAGTGCGGTTAGCGATAGGCCAAAAGCTTAAAGCATTGTATATGAACATTGTATATACAAAGCTTAAAGTGTACAAGGCTGCTGGTGCGGATGGACTGCCAGGCGAGCTATTCAAAGCAGGGGGAGATGATTTGGTAGGGAGTATGAAAGAATGCCCGATGAGTGGAACCTCGGTATAGTGTGCCCCATCTGCAAGAAAGGAGATGCTCTGACCTGTGCCAACTACAGAGGTATAGGTTTCCTCAACGTTGCATACAAAATATTGTCATCTGTACTGTGTGATCGCTTAAAACCGTTTGTCAACAATCTGATTTGCCCCTATCAGTGTGGTCTTAGGCCCGGCAAATCAAACGTCGATCAAATGTTCACACTCCGACAGATTTTGGAAAAAGCCTAGGAGTTACATATCGATACACACCACCTTTATCTAATTTAAAATCGCATATGTTAGCGTAGATAGAGAAGAACTATACAGAACCATGTCGCATCTCGGCATTCCTGCCAAACTCGTCCGCTTGTGCAGGATGGCGATGGAAAATTCTCGCTGCTCCATTAAGGTTGGTAAGAACACCACCGAACCCTTTAATGTCGACAAAGGTTTGATGCAAGGCGATGCGTTATAATGCAATCTATTTAACATCGTTCTTGATGCAATTGTACGCAACTCGCAAGTCAACAACACAGGTACAATTTTTCAAAAGTCCGTTCAACTATTTGCTTATGCAGATGATATCGACATCATTGGGAGAACGAAGCGAGCTGTTACCGGCGCGCTTGCAAGTATTGAATCGGAGGTAGCAAAAATGAGTTTGGCTGTTAATGAGGACAAGACGAATTATATGCTATCGAGAAAGGAATCTCAACATCGACGTCTACCTGGTCAAAGAGCTGAAAACACAGCGGCTGAGATGACTGGGACACGTGGAGCGTATGGGTACCGTCGCACCAGCCTGACGAGTCTTCGAATCTACCCCTGATGGTCTGCGCAGCAGAGGAAGACCCCACCTTAGGTGGAGCACACAAGTGCAGAGCAAACTCAACCAACTTGGAGTGCGTAACTGGAGGCAGGTAGCTAGGGACTAAACTGGCTGGAGGGGCTTGTTGGGTGAGACCGTAGTCCACCCTGGACTATGAGTGCCATCTAAAGCAAAGTAAAGTAAAGCAAGCCCTTGCAGTCAGGGGACGATACTTTCACTTTCCATACCAACTGTATGATGGGTCAAAAATTTTTGTTTTTGTTATATACGGGGTATTTCTACTGGAATATCCAAACTTACCTAACAAGCTTTTACTAGCAAGGGCCTCATGAGAATTTGAAAAGTTTTCCTCAAATGGATTTCCTCTACGGGAAACTTTTTGAGGGCTTTCTTTATCTTGGCCATAACTTGACATATTTTCCAGGTGGAAATGAATGCCCGTCCATTGAGACTGTAAACTTTCATCAAACAACGTGTTTTTTTTCAATGAAGTGTTTCATTGGGTCAACGGGTTTCTCGTAAAGTCAATGAAAACCCGCTTGGAATAACAATCTAGCTTTTAAAGAGGCTCTAGAAAGTTCTACTTTGTACTTACAAGAGCTTAACAAGGGTAACTATTTAAATTCCCAAGGGCTTTGCCAGTTATTTATGCAATCTTATTTCTCAAACTGCAGTAAAAAAAAGAAGAAAACTGCCTGTTTGTGATTTGATCCTCGGATCTTCAGCTTACCAGTCGATTACGCTAACTGCTGGCCTTTTTTACATATTTAACCCCAAAATTTTGTGAAAGCAAGGGCATCACGAGTATTTGACAAGTTTTCGTCAACAGAAAACTTTTAAGGGTCTTGAAGAACTCAGTTAAATACTTAGGAAACTACCATATGTATCGTATCATTTTGGGCACTTGTTATAGACATTTTGAGTTGATATTCAAGAAATATTCTAAATTTTAAGCTAATCACTTTTTGTCTAACTTTTGTCCTACGACGAATCGAATTTTATGAAAGATGCATATTGAGGAATTAGCGTTAAAGTGTAAACACCAATTTCATCCATTCTCTGAAAAATTTGTGAGATCTTTAAACCTAGAATCGAATATACTACTATCTATGAGAATAAGGAAAAATCCCATCCGCTGTCTGTTCTATGTAAAAAAATTGCAAAATCATATTTTCTGAAAATCACTAAGCTGACATTGTTTTCTAAAGGTATGTTCCCATGCACTCACACACATCGCATGGTAGATTTTTTTTTATTTTTTCTCAAATAAAATGCAACATTATGACAATGCATAAAATTAATTTTAGTTTTCTGAGAATTTCAGGATTGTAAAAGATTCAAAAGGATTTCCCGCTGACGCTTTTTGCTTTACAGTGCACAGTTTCCCTCTGAAAATGTTGCATTCTATCTATAATTCTATGTATGTACCGTCTACAGAATATCGTCGCGGTTCTGTTGGCATTTGTGACAAAGAATAAAAAAAGCCATGGATGATGCATGTCTTTTGCGATTCTGAATATTTTATTTGTTCTGAATGGAGTCGTAAAAAACACGCGTTAGAAAATATGTTTATATGTGTGAAGAGGATCATTTGTGTTGTTTTGTGTTTGGCTCAGAGTAAGCACTTAAGAATTCTATTTACGTTTGTGCGTCATAAGAGGATTTTTCTTTATTAGGCTTTGTTGTTGTTTTTGCATGCTTTGCGCTTTTTAAGTCTTCACAGATTATGGGAATTATAGTTATTTTTTAATTTTTACATTTTAATAAGCCATAACAAATTATAAGGAAATAGAGAAATTATTTCTATAATGTAAAGCAGATTTTATCTGATGCATTTTTAAGTTGAGTTTGAGCTCGTTTTTGAAAATGAGTGGGTAACGTGTATATTAAGAAATATACAAAAAGTCAGAGAACGGGTTGGGATGACATGTTATGTACACTGCATGTCACTTTAGCCCAGGAAAATTAGACAAAAAAATGGCCAAACTTCGAAAAAATTGCGACAAAGCTGATTTTTGGTGGAGTGGCTATTATGACGTCTTTAAGAATTTCCTGAAAAGTACCCTAAATTTGGCCCGGGGCTAAATTTTTTAGGGGGGGGTGAAAGGGGTTGAAGTTCAGTTTTTTAGGAATTGCTCCTAAACTATCGGTTTTATTGAAAAAATGTGAAGGTAAAATGTTAACATACTTTTTTTCGTAGAACCAATAGTTTCAGAGAAAAACGTTCAAGAACTTCATGGTGCAGTGAGTTTAGTCCAAAGAATTTATAAAATTTTTGCTTATCGCTGGGCAAATTTTGTTTTGTGATTTATGTTTAAGTACAACTCCTTATTATAAAATCAATTTTTTGGGGTGGTAGGGGGAAAGGGAATGGCCGCCATCTTGAAAACAAGGTTGATTTTGTTTTTGTTTAATAACTCGTTGAAATTGCGTTTTTCAAAAAAATAACCAAAGGACAGATTTTAGACGGTTAAATTATCTAAAAAATGAGCCATTAAACAGCTCTGTATGATTATTAATCTCAAAGTTACAGCGGATCAAAGGTCACCTATGCCTCATATATGGTGGGGATGAAATGACGTTTTTTAAGGTTTTTCGCTTATTTGTGAACAATTAACAAAAATACCCAAATGTTAACTTTATTTTGTTTTTAAATATTTATTTTTTATGCTTAAAAATCACAAATTCGTGCGTATTATTTTTTTAGTTGCGAATACGATTTTTGGTCGCACTATTTTAAATCGCAAGTGTGAGCACAAACATCTGAGTGCGATTGTTTCATTTTAATTTCTACAATCGCATCGGCAAAAAATGGACCAAATATTCGACCTTTAACCGTCGCGATTTCTCAGTAGCGTTTGCGTTCATTCTAATTTAAATATATGTTTTCTATTTCTGGCGACTGAATAGCCACGCGATTGAAATTGCAAGTGTGGTTCTAGCCAATCTAAGCACTGAAAAACTTACCCTTTGAAGAAGCACATAGTTCCAAATATCATCCTATAAAAAGTTTACAGTGGATTTTCGTTGAAAAATTCATGTAAGTTGAACTGAACTTAACACAAATTGCGTATGACAAAGCCCTCACTATGTCACTGATGAGTTCAAGTGAGTAAGCCGAACGAAACGCCAATTTGTAGGACTAAAGGCCATAAAAAGCTATTTTGAATCAATAATTCAACAAGTCCAATCCTTAATGCTAAGTCTTCTACTTGGCTGATTTATTTCAGTAGTAGGTATATAGAATTTGTATTATATAACCTTCTTATATTTAATTAAAGTTCATTAAGAATCTAACTGCCACGGTACTGACATCCACGGTGCTAAAATTTAGGCGGCTTATGTAACCTAACTTCTATATGCTAATGAGAAAAATAATTTCCAGGAAAATTTTAGCTTATACCGTTTAAGGGAATACAAAATTCTGAGAATAAAAAAATATGATATATTATAACATGCTTAAAAAATACTACCACGGTACTGACAAATAAATTTGTGACACAATTATTTCTTCGAATGAAAACATGTCACTCATAAATTACAACAACTTACAAAAACTAAAATGATTGTTGTTAACTATACATAAATAGTATCTATTTTAGATATCCACTTTACAAACGTCTAAAAACTAAATCAAAATGGCGTTCTAGCACGAAATATTTTGAAATCAAAGCTGAAACAAAATCCTCTGACAACATTCATTTATGATTATTTTATTCATTTCGTCTAATTTTTTTTAAATTTTGTGGAGTAAGTAGTGCACTCAAACTTTTCTAAGTACAACATTTCCATTCAATGAAGTATTTCACTAGAAAATAGTAGGTAGATTTAATTGGAAAAACAAGGAACGGAAATGTCACGGTACTGACATTTTGTAGCACCAAAAATTGTTTTAAAAGTATTGTTTCAGGTGAGGTATAAAATTTTTAAATTACCAACCACAGAGTGCAAACATCCAGGACTTGAAAGATGTTCAACCCAATCATTGTGGAGCTGCAGTCCTTTTTTTTGTTTGTACTATAAACCCCCTATTTAAAAACGGAGCAATTTTTTAAGAACGTTAAGGAGGCATAGGGTTGACCCTTTGACCATTCCCGTATGCCGGACTCGCTCTTATAGGTAGATATTTTTTCTTGGCATACTAGCTAAAACTCTAAAAAGAACTCTGGGCTTTTCTCACCTCTCCTCTCGGGACCACTTGCACATTACTTCAGATGGGGGAGGGAGAGGGGGGGCTGCCCTTGCTTATAAAACGAGTTCTCTGCGTCTTCTTCTGGTTTTTTTAGTTTTTCAGGATGTGGATCAAGTATGCGCTGATTTGCTCCAGTGCTCCTCGTTCTCCAGAACCTTCTGAGCTACGTTCTCTAGGTTGAAGCTCCCCAATGATTCCCTTTTCTTCCGAGCTTTCATATACCCATATCTTTTACATTAAAATTTTGTCGATCCTATATAGGAAAGCGATGATTAAGCAGTGTCCGGTGAGAAACTGAGTGACATAATACTTCATATTACCGTGTTTCCAGTTATCAGTCCTCCAGCTTGTTAAATATTAATCTATCATTTGAAGAACAGTTTGGCCCAACTGAGTTTATGACTTAGAACTGTACACGAACACGTTTGTTTATTCTTTTAGTACGCTGGTGATGCAAAACGAAATTTGTTTGCGGTCTCCAAAAGAGCAAATATTGATAGAGACTATTTTCAATTGTTAAAAAAACAAGCGGAAAATAATCAGTGGAAGCCATCATGCTGTGCCACCTAAAAACAGAAATGTTTTATTCGAGGTACTGCCTCTTGCGAGGAACTGACAAATCCTCCAAGAGTATACTTGTCATGAAAAAGTGCTTCTCATTTAGCCGTTCGGACTCGGCAAAAAACTGTAGGTCCCCTCTATTCCTGCCCACAAACACGCACACAGGAGTGGTTGTGAGTTGTAAGTCACTAGGCCCTGGTTCTCCATGAGCTGTTGCGCCACCCAATTTATTTATTTATTTTATTTATCATGCTGTGCTGAAAAAAAAAAACAAACACGAAAGAACACAAATTTCGTTTTTCTACTTACAATAATATTGATGGTCATGGAAATAATTATGTGCAAAAAAAGATTCGAGACTTCTCCAAATAATCTGCTGCAATTATTACTCCTTTCATCGAAATGCGTATTGCAGGAAAAAAAGCAGAACGAAATTTTGGGTTTATGATTTAGTTGGTTCATTTTTTTATGGGATTTAATGAATAGTTTCGCATCAGAAGCATTACAAGACGTTGACGTTGACACCAAGGTAGGTAGGTAGGAGTGGCGGCCAGGCCACGAGCATTACTCTCGCTCGGTGACCCAATTAGCGCTGGAGTGCGCCGTTTTGATACTTGTGATTTTCTTGTGATTTAAGTTTGCACAAATTTTGGTGTTATGTACCTACCTACTAGTATTTTTATTCAAATTTTCTCGATTTGTTTAAAAATATTTGCACTACACTTTTGTGAGATGAACTGTTTTCCTCAATTTTTTTTCAATAATTTTCCTAGAAAAGGTAGATTTTAAATCTTTTAAGTTAAGCAAAAGATTTTCAAATGGATAATTCATAAGTTTCTGGAAAAAATTGCATTTAATTTTTATAGATGCGATGTAAGAATAAAAACAATGGTTTAATAAAACAAAAATGTAGTTAAAAACGATATTAAAAAATTTCCTACAAAAATATATGAAAAGATTCAACATCATAAGGAAATTGACAGCAAAAATCATAAGAAATTGTTCTACTTCAAACAACGCCTATAGCTGCAAAATTAAAAAAAAAATTCAATAAGGACCTACTTTCTCTTTTTATGCACCTATCTTCTTTTTTTTCAAAAATCTAATACCTACATATTCAAATTTCTAAAACAGTCTCCTGATTTTAGACACTTTTTTTTCTTAAATTTCTATTTTGGAATAATTAGCTAAAAAACCCTACTTTACTGCAGGGTCATATTCATAAATATTATAATATATGAGCCTATAATATGATTTTTACTTTTGTTCTACCACCCGCCCACTTAGCTATAGTAATTTTCGACTTCATGTTACCTACCTTAATTTTTTCATGCACTCAATTTTGCTTTGAAATTTAACTCTTCTTAAAGAACCCAGAGAAGTTTCACATACAAAAACTCAATCCCTCGAACAAATTTCCCATTTTGTTCATATTCTTCTTGCACGAATAGCAAAAGGCATCATACATACAACCACTCATACTTTGCCCACCCATCCATCCTATATCGAACACAAAGCACAAAAAACCTTTGCTTAATTTCGTTTGAAGTTCGAACCCACCACTACCATCAGAAACCATACCGACCAAACACCAAACAAACAAAATTTGAGTATATTGACTTGAGCAAATCTCACCACACTTGCTTGAATTCGTTCACAGGTAATTTGAACGAATAGGTCGGTAGTATTTTGGTTATACTTTTTTTGTTGTCTGTATGCTTTTAGTGGTTACATTTCGTTCACAATTCATGTGAACGAGTTGAAGGTTAAAAATGAGTAGGAATTTTGGTGTCGCAGTAGCAGGTTTTTTTGTTTGTTTGTATTTAAACTGCGTGCACAAAAGGGTTGCACGAGTTGGAAAATTGGAATTTTGAGTGCGAAATTGGCTCAAACTAGTAGAAAAGCAAAAGAATTTTGTGGGTGGTTAGGTTAATTTAATAAACTTTTATCATAATAATTTTATTTGAAAGCTAATCGTGCATGAACAAATTGAACAATAGGACGCCTCGCCACTGATATCTCGTGACTTGTGGATTAAAGTGGATTAGATTAAGGGTTTGTGGGCTTTGCAACAAAAAGAAACCGTTGACACCAAAGTGACTTTATTCTGAAGCTCGCTATATGCATTTGGACCTACCTCCGTCCAGTTTGGAAGAAAAGGATTCTATTTCAAGAGTTGAAAAGAAATTGAGAAAAGACTAAGAAAAGGAGTTGTCAGGAGGGTAAGCTTGATGCTAAAACCGACCCACACAAAAAATGCCATTAATTTCCTCGTATATTTCAGTCATTAATATGTAAATATCGTGTTTAGTGGCGAATGATGTATAAAAATAAAAAATGGTCAGAATATGCCAATTTGTAAGTCGTGTTTATTAGTTCCCAGCACTTTCCTGAATAGTCAACTCTGCGTTCTGCCTTAAATCAAATTTGCAAACCTTTGAAGTAGGTATACCTTCTTAAATTAATGATCTAATAAAGAAAAAGGATGAACAATGACCAATTCTATCCTTTTATTAATTACTCACTCAATAGCTATAAGAAATTTACATTCCATTAAGCATCAGAGCATGCAATAAATAAAAATAAAAAAAAGAAGAAATCATGCAACCTAATTACTTCATAAGATCAGCACGTTTAGTTGTAATAACCACAACACAAAAAACAATAAAAAAAATAGGTATTTCATGTTGAAACATTCATATATTCAAATCACATCTTCCATTTAAATAAAGCTTCAGCTTTAAATATACACATATCTGCTGACATATAGATTGCAATTTCTTTTGCTGGTTTTTGCACCACGAACTTAGATTATTTATTAGCCTCAACCTGTAACATGTAACCGACAAGAAAAACAAAAAAAAAACAGACAAAAGCAGAACGAAGCAAATCCGAATCCCTCAGATTTTGCAAACAGAATAACTAACTATATCTCCTTCATAGTGTCCTTTCTCTTATCCCACAGAGAACAAAATGAGGAAGAATGTAAAAAAAAAAAAAAAAAATAGAACAAAATCCCAATCCGAATCGCCGACATTAATTTCCTTTCCACTTTTTCTTTTTCTATTTTTTTTTTGTTTTATTTTTTTTTTCAACTATACACGCCTCGTAAGCACTTCCTTAAGCGACGAGGAGCGTTTTATTTTCCTTGACTTTATATTTTGTTTCCTCAGGACCGTCATTTAACGTCCATATCTCGCCCTCAGACGCCAATCTCAACTTAAAAAAAAAGAACGTGATGTGAATCCTTTATCCAGAAAGTTAAGACATACACAAGATAGAAAACAAAAAAAAAAAAAAATAAAAGAAGAGGAAGTCCTCTTCCATCTTTTTTTCAAAGCTTGCAGCTAACTACCCATTTTTCTGGTTGGATAAATTTATTATACTTTGCAATGATTCATCATTTTTTTCGTTGTATATTTTTGACCTTGGACTTTATTGCTGTATCTTTGAAGATATCATTATATTCAAGAGCTACTGGGGTTCTTGATTTGAATAAAATATTGGTTGAGGAAAATAAATTGATTACATATTTAACCTTTTACATCCCTCCTCTGTGTATACGGTCTCCTTATTATCCCACCCGTGTCATCGTCGTCGTCGCGTCAAGAATTATATGAAACAAATTCCTGGAAAAATTGCGTCTTTTGTCTGTTGGCGCAGTAAAATTTACCTTTTTTATAATTTTTCTTTTTGCTGTCACAGCTTGTTATCCTTAAAATAGGATTAAACTCATAAATACCTGACGTGTATTTTTTCTGATTATATCTCTATTTTTTTCTTTTATTCCTTTGTTTGGCTTTGATGTGCTTTGTGCACCCGGTTGTAGATTCCTTCGTACTTACATCATTAAAGCTTACAACGTGCAAGAAGAATGACGAAGGATAACGAAAGAACAAGAGCGAATTTATCTGGCTTGCTTCGCGCAGGAGGGGCACTCCGAGTAAATAGATTCCTATTTTTTTGTGACGGGTCCAAATGTCACTTCTGCTTAAAGGAAGATTGTCACAGAAGTTTGAGTGGTGTAAGACAGGGTTGTATACTGTCGCCAATACTATTCCTGTTGGAGGAATTCAGTGGAATCTGCAATCATACCTCAAGCATCTGGACTCTGCGGACGACAGCGACGTATGCTTACTCTCTCATAGGGTCATGGATCTCTATCAAATGACAACAAAGATAGTGAGAGAAGCTGAAAGGATCAGCCTTGGAGCTTCATCATCTACCCAAGTAAATTATATTTAGACAATAATCAATAAAGATGATAGATAGTTTTCCATATCTTGGGAGTATTGTCTCTACTGATCGCTCGACCGAACTAGATATAATAAGCCGAATTGGGAAAGCAAAGTCTGCGTTCAGGATGCTGTCCAAAATATGGAGAAACAACTCTATAAACCTAAAGACCAAGCTGCGACTTTTCCGATCCAATATTGAATCCGTGTTTCTTTGTGGGTACAAGACTTGGAAAGTAACACCCGCTGTTACTTTCCAAGTACAGCAAACGGCAAGAAGATCGAGATGTACTTGGAAAAGAACGGTTTAAGAGGAATCATAACAGCTGGAGAAGAGTTCGAAAGAGCTCAGGCAAATAATCAGAAACCGTACACGATGGCACGTAGGAGTAGTGGATGCCCTATGCTCCGCAAGGTCATCTTCACTGACGCAACAGCTCCGGAAACCTAAATCGTTCCAAGGTAGAACAACAGGCTAAGTAGCTGCTTGTTTATCTCTAACGACTGATTTGATTTAAAACTTATGTACATAAATATACCGAAATTACGTTATCTACAAGCTGTCATAAAAGTACGTATTATTTAGAAAAAGACTATACTTAACAGTCGGTGCCCAATATCTGGAAAAAGCACTATTTTAGTTTTTTGTTTAAGAAAAGCCAACAGCCCGCTATTCGAATAATTCACTTAATTTGTCAAAATTTCCACCAACTTGACCAACAAGAAATGCTGATAGCAATATCAGAACACGAGCAGAGCATCATTCTCATATCAAGCTTTTAAACGCATGGTATCCACATGGTATCCGCGTGATAATCGCATAGTATCACATGGTATACACATGGTATCCGCATGGTAACCGCATCTTATCTATTTGGCATCCGAATGGTATCCGCATGGTATCCGCATAGTATCCACATGGTATCTGCATGATATTCGTATGGTATCCAAATGGTACCAGTTGATATCCACATGGTGTCCGTATTGTATCCGCATGGTATCTTCATGGTATCCGCATGACATCCAAATGTTAGTCCATGGTATATGTATGGCATCCGCAAGATAGCCGCAAGGTATACACATGGTATGCGTATGGTATCCGCATAAGATCCACATGGTACTCGCATTGAATCCACATGGTTCCACTTAGTATCCACATGGTATACGCATAGTATCCGTATGGTATCTGCATGGTATGCGCATAGTATCCACGTGGTATTAGCATTGAATCCGCATGCTACCAGTTAGTATCCACATGGTATACGCATCGCATGGTATCCGTATGGTATCTGCATGGTATCCGCATGACATCCACATGGTAGCCCATGGTATCTGCATGGAATCCGCATTGTATCCGCAAGATAGCTGCAAGGTATAAACATGGTATGCGTATGGTATCCGCATAAGATCCACATGGTACTCGCATTGAATCCACATGGTACCACTTAGTATCCACATGGTATACGCATGGTATCCGTATGGTATCTGCATGGTATGCGCATAGTATCCACGTGGTATTAGCATTGAATCCGCATGCTATCAGTTAGTATCCACACGGTATACGCATCGCATGGTATCCATATGGTATCTGCATGGTATCCGCATGACATCCACATGGTAGCCCATGGTATCTGCATGGAATCCGCATTGTATCCGCAAGATAGCTGCAAGGTATATACATGGTATGCGTATGGTATCCGCATAGTATCCGCATAGTATCCACGTGATATTCGCATTGAATACGCATGCTACCAGTTAGTATCCACATGGTATACGCATAGTATCCGCATGACATCCACATGGTAGCCCATGGTACCTGCATGGCATCCGCATTGTATCCGCAAGGTAGCCGCATGGTATATACATGGTATGCGTATGGTATCCGCATGGTATCCGCATTGTATGCACATGGTATCCGCATTGAATCCGCATGGTACCAGCTTGTAACCACATGGTATACGCATGGTGTCCGCATGGTATCTGCATGATATCCGCATGACATCTACATGGTTGCCCATGGTACCTGCATGGCATTCGAATTGTATCCGCAAGGTATCCCCATGGTAAACGCATGGTTAGTAATGAAAATAATGTCATACAAGTGCTCTCCTCTTAGATACCTTCTTCTTTACAAATTAACTAAAACGATGTAGATATACAGCGATTTCAATTCCTGCCAAGGTGCTAGAAACGTAGAAAACCTTCGAGTAGCTCTCAAGCTACTTTCAAGAGCAGAATTCCTAAGAAGATCTTGGAATGTTCTCATAAGTACCCACATACATAGATATATTCATTAAGAACAGTAAAATGATTTTGATGAAATGCACTTTCAACAGTGACTGTAGGGCAGACAACATCTGAAAATGGTTAACAGAAATGGCTTAAACGGACCTTGCTATACACAATCACTCTTTACAGCAAGTGTCTACCTACAATTATATATACTCGGATATAAAATATAATAACACAAAGGACAACGCGAGAACGACACAGACGATGAATGAAATGAAAATAAATAAATAACGAAGGTATGTCACGTCATAAGTTGCGTCGTTCTCTATAAATCGTGGACTTTCCACGGTTTTTGTGTTGAGCTGGCTGCTGTACAAGTGTTCCCTGACAGGATTTCGCTATGGATACCTTTGGCTTGGCTCTATGTAGAGATATACATATATGGTACATGCTAAGGACTAGGAATATGAATTGTTGCCACAACGTTTCTTCTACGGTATCCGTGTGTGGTTTCGGTTTGGCGTTTTGTGTATTCTTGTATCCAAGAGTGTGTCTTGCTCTTTCCTTTCTCACCACGAATTTAGCTTGCACTCGCATGAGCCACTTAAACGACGATTGACGGAATGTTCTCTAACAATACGGAAAACGGATCTACCAATATATATACTCCAACGATTGCGGATTGCGGAACGGGCAATGGTAAAGTATAGAAAGTGCAAAGCTTCGTGCTAAAGAGATGTGGAATGGCAGGTAAATGTAGATGAAAGGATGCTGAAAATGAAAACCCTTACTGGGGATTTACCATTTTGTTGTAACGCTTTATTTTTCATTTTTCCTCTAGTGGTGGTAGGTACTCCGCTTATGTCTCTTTTGGAAAGATGCAAGATTAGAATGGGGAAAACGCTGCAAGCAAACAAGCATAACACACGTGTAGAAAGAATCTTTAATATTTTAAGGGTTCAATTTACAACGAGAATTACTTCCATTGTCCTTTGATTTGTTTGCCAGTTTTATTATTCTATCCCGTTTATATTCGTGTAAATGGAGTGTTTATAATAAATGAGAGGAATAAAGATGGGTATCCACCCCTATAGGAAAAAAAATATTTGTTTTTTGTTTGTCTGGCTTTTTTGAGCGATATTTATTTTCGTTTGGGTTATTTCTAAAGGGAAATATAATTTTCAATTCTGTTTGAAGGGATTCAAAATGAAAAGTCGATTTTGTAGAAAGGAGCGAATTTATTGTTTAGAGGTCAACTTTGTTATTTAAATTTATATAAAAACCTGAATAATTCCAACTCAAGCTTTTGGCACAGCAAGATGCTCTGAAGGCAAAATCCTGAAAAGAGCTTTTTCGATATAAGAACCTGAAGCCGTGTCGCAAAATGATACATACCTACACAAAATTTAAGCAAAAAGATTAAAAGTAGAATAGATTTAACGCCCCATCTGATGATGGTCGAAAACCCTGTGCACTAGCATCCAACGTAAAGTCAAGATGGTAACTTTTTTTTAAATTGAATAATTTTGAATGAACAACAACAACTTGTGTGTGTTACCACCAAGTTTATAGGCTGGAGTTATAGCTATTTCACGAGAGCCACCTCGATCATCAGACTCCTTTAGTGGTGCTTAGTCTGGTTATGCTCGTATTAATTGAAAAACTCTTTGCCGTCATATGGGAGCGAACCATGAACTGTCGCTAGTCGCTGTTGCAATTGATAAACAACGAAACCTGCATTGGGATAGAGCTAACCATGTGGCTTCAGTGGTGCGATGTGTAGTGCATCGGCCTCTGAATCGCAAGGTTCATGGTTCGCTCCCATATGACGGCAAAGAGTTTTTCAATTAATACGAGCATAACCAGACTAAGCACCACTAAAGGAGTCTGATGATCGAGGTGGCTCTCGTGAAATAGCTATAACTCCAGCCTATAAAACTTGGTGGTAACACACACAAGTTGTTGTTGTTCATTCAAAATTATTATACGATCCCAAGCACTCTGTCTAGGCAAACGAATCCAATCGAGCTCATTTTCCTATAAATATCTGAATTTGAGACTTTACTATAAAACACAAATTTTTTACTTATTTATAGATAAATATTGCCCAGGGCACAATTAAGCCCAATATGCTCATTCATACAAAATTACATTTAAATACACTGAACGAAATTTTTGTTTCGGAAGTTACTATAAAAAGAAATATTGCATTATTTGGCAACTTGAGGTTGGGCAAGTGATTTTTTATGAATGAAAATAGTCAGTCAGTAAATTTACAAACCAAATCTTACCCAATCCCCAACTTTCTCGATTTTAATTTGAGCGTACTGGACGACTTTTTTGCTCTTTTAATTGTAGCTATAAAATTAAATGTTAAAATTTATTTTAAATAAGGTGGGATGTATTTTTTGACGAATTTTTCGACTAGGAAAGTTCCTATAAGAAAACAACTCAATCCAATCAGCCCCATCCTTCTTCTTTGAGAGTATTGTACGTCTTCTTGATATACGTGCTGTAAGAACCGCCATTTTCGATTTTCAAAAAAAGATCGTGCTGTAATTTGCCCAGCTTATGCTACCATGTATCGCATTTTAAAACAACATCTTACTAAGGGTATAGTTTTAAGAGAGTACCTATTTTTGTTTTAACTCAAAAAGGTTCAAATAAGAGCTAGCGTTTCAAGCTTCAATCTTGCCGAACGGATGCCTTAAGCATTTTTTTTGCACCTTCTACCACTTGATCTGCACATTAAATATCTAGTATCCTTCAGTGCTTTAAGACTCAAAGAATCAAATTGTTGGGTCGATAAACCTTATGGTCGCAGCACTACCACAAACTTGATTCCCACTGACATTTTTTCAACTCCCACTGATTACCGCGCTCCTACAATGAACCTCAGTTAAGATTTAAAAGTTTTATTCCCATCCAGAAAGTACTGGCATGACGGCGCCGTGACGAGAGATTTCAACACAACTATTTATACTGATGGCTCAAAGATGGAGTGCGTTGTTGGTTCAGGAATCTTCTCTGAGTCTTTATAAACCTCTCTAGGTCATTTCGGCTACCCAATTTTGCTAGTGTATTGTAACGAAGTGTTACACTTTTCACTTCCCCAGCCACACCAAGCGTTCAACAATTAATCACCGATCCGTCATCGTCCATTTATTAATACACCCACCACCAGCAACATCAGCTATCAGTACCCGACATCACCATTAAACCGACATAGACCAGTTATCAGCCATCAACATCAACTACCAGCACCCTATATCTGCATAACATATGTACGCCCGCCACCACCCATCGAATGATCGACAACCATAGCAAACAGAATACCATTGTATACACTCTGACAAGCAACAACAACTGTACACTGCATTCAGTCCTGCCGACGCCATACGATTTTACATTTGACCTCCTTACAATTTACACTGTCTTGTGTCACAAAATTCATAAAGAGGAGGTTCAAATTTCCGAAAAACTTGAAACTTGTTACCTCGAATTAATTTCCAATTATTAATTAATAATTTCGACTTTAAGGAGAGTTAAGTTTCCAGCTGTTCATCGTTTATAGCAACTTTAATAAGCTTAGGTCCTTTACTTGGTGCACCCGTGTATCATTTAAAGAAAACCTTTTTGGCATCCGCCGTTAAAAACCCGTTGTGCTCCCTTGGACTAGCTGTGGGCTTGAATCAGATTCCTACCGTTGTTCTCCCTGCTTGCTCTTTGAAGTTGGCTCAGGGCTATACCCGCTGTTCTCCCTTGGACTATCCTTGGGCTGGAATCAGATTCCTACCGTTGTTCTCCCTGCTTGCTCTTCGGAATTGGTTCAGGGCTATACCCGCTGTTCTCCCTTGGACTAGCCTTGGGCTGGAATCAGATTCCTACCGTTTAATCCCCGGTTCGCTTCTTCTAAGTGGATTTTGTAGGCAGAGTCTACTCCTGTAGCTCTACAAAACCGAGCCATGATTTATATGAAATACCGTGTTCATAAGACAAACCGAAATTTTAAGATTTATATGGAATACCGTGTTAGTTATCTTAAGACAAAAAGAACCAAAATTGTAGTATTGTAAACCTCTTCTTCTTATTAATAAAGATAAAATATTATAATGCTAGTGTTAAACCCGAGTTCTTTCCTTCTTAACCCGAGTTTTATCTGCTTTTCATCGGGAAAACCCTGGACTACGACGAGCCTACCTCAGCCTCGAATAAAAAGCATCACAGTATTTCAAGCTCAATTACTGGGAATTAGGGAGGCGTGCAAGATACTTAAAGTATATCCAAACCAAAATTGTAATACAGCCATCCTTACAGATAATCATCAAAGCCGAGATGAGCTCGCAAGCCTAAATATCACTCTTCTCAGGGTTCCTTTAGCATTGAGAGAAATTAACGGGTAGATGAACTAGCCAGGCAAGGATCAGCCCTTAACATCTCACTCGCGAAAAGAGTCAACATTCCCCTTAAAGTTGTGAAGGGCAATAATATTGTCAATTTTCCTTAGTGACTCCAATCGTAAGTGGAACAGCTTAACCAAATGCAAAATATCCAGAAGAATCTGGCCCACCTTTAATAAATCCCAATCAATTGATCTGGTAGAATTGAAGACGCAGGCAAGACATAGCCATCAGGGTCGTAGCAACCTGTACTGGACACTGGCAATAGGAGAACATGTGGCGAATAATACTCACTGTCGTAGCTGCTGAGACCAGTAGGAAAAGGAAACAGTCCTTCATTTTTCTTTTTCTTTTAAATATCCTGCTCTAGCCAGAATGAGAGCACAATCGTTTGGAGTGGCATTTTTTGATGACCTAAACGAACTTTCCAAAATGAAGATCAAAGACTTAATCACTTTTCTTCATGCGACGTAATGGATCTGAGAAGAAAAGCTTTTACTTTAGCATCGTGTTAACTCCAGACCCAAGGACTTTGGGCAATCGGAATCGGTTTCTGCAGGGTTTCATGATGCTCAATGACAATGATGATCATACGGCTAGATTGATCGCACTTCAGTGCTACTCTGCTATCTGCCGAGCTCTGCAAAATGTAGCTGTCTCAGGTGAGATTCGATCCAATCGAGTGAGTGTCCTATGGAACACCTCCTGTCGTTTGTGCTGGCTCACAATGTACCTCTCAACCATACCCCACAGCCGCCCTATTTCGAACCAAGGAACACTTATCTGGTTTGTTGGGAAAGATGCCTCTTGTCGTGTGGAGTGAGCAGACGGAGGCCCAGGATGAAATCTCACATCCAATCACGTAACGGGACGACCCCCTGAGGGAATAAGCTCCTTAGAGGATAGACCCGTAAATCCTCACTTTAATCCGCTCTCATCCTCAGGTTAAACGACTTATCTAGTTCTGAATGAGTGTTATGCTCAGGCCACAATTTCTACCTACCTACCCTACCTTTTTTTTTGTAAGTTAATGCTATTTTTAATTTGCAAAAAAAATGTGCTGTATTGTGCTCAGCTTGTGTGCTGCCTTGAGCCGCAAATATTTCAATAAATCGCAAATTTTACGAACATATTTTTTCGAAATTGCGACATTTCTTAAAAACGAATATTGTGCTGTTTTGTGCTCAGTTTTTGCTGCATTATGCCAAAGAGATAAGAAGCTTCGCATATTTAGGTACATCTTTTACTGCCCAGAAACATTATTTTGCGAAGCGTGAAGTTAACATTACGCATGAATTTTTGTTTGGAAATTTTGTTAAAATGAAAGTTGTGCTGTTTTATGCTAAAGAAATAAAAAAGAATCGCATATTTGCAACTTTTACGGCCAAAAACAATTTTGCGAAGCGATGAAGTTAGCACCACCGTTTCTAATTTACGAAAAAAAAATGTTGCTGTATTCTGCTTAACTTGTGCTGCCTAAGTTGTAAATATTTTAAAAAAAATCACAAATTTACAAATTTTAATGATGAATTTTTTTTATTTTGCAATTTTGTGATGATGTGAAAGTTGTGCTATTTTTTGCTAAATTTGTGCTGCAATATGTAGAAGAGATGAACAAGAAAATTGCATATCTGCTAAAACACCATTTTTTGAAGCGCGCCATCACCGAAGTAAGCATCGCTATTTTCAATTTTCAAAAAAAATTGTGCTGTACTATGCTCAACTTGTGTCGCCTTGTACCGTTATTATTAAGAAAGAACCCGCAAATTTTACGAAGGAATTTTTTTTGAAATCTTGCAATTTTGAAATAATTGAAAGTAATGCTGATTTGTGCTCAGTTTATGCTGCCATATACCGAAGAGATAAGAAAATCGAGTATTTGTAACTATTACGACCAAAAAATAATTTTGCGAAGCGTGAAATTAGCACCGCCATTTTCGATTTTCAAAAAAATAGTTGTGCTGTATTGTGCTTAATTTATGCTACCATGTGCCGAATTAAAAAAAGACGTACTAACTTCACGCTTCGAAAAATTATTTTTCGACTGTAAAAGTTGCAAATAATCCATTTTTTATATCTTTGGCATATGGCAGCACAAACTGAGCACAAATCAGCACAACTTTCATTTTTACAAAATTTCAAAAATGTTCATCCGTAAAATTAGCACATTTGGATTTTTTTTAAAATATTTTCTGCACAAGTTGAGCAAAATACAGCACATTTTTTTGTTTGTATTTGAAAATAGTGGTGCTTACTTAATATGAAAGCCCTTTAAAGACAATACCCTTATAAAAATTTTGTTTACGGCACATGGGAGCACAAATTGGGCACATTACAGCATGTACAAACTTTTCTTGAAAATTGAAAATGGCGGTGCATACTGCACACATGCCTTTTTGTTTTTTTTTTTCTAAATTGTTGCTATAAAAAAGAAATATTGAAGATTCTTTGTTGAGGGTGGACAAAAAATTCTTTGCATTTGACAGATATGACCACTCGTTGGACAAACGAAACAAATTGTTCCCATGCTCTAAAGCTTTCATTTGCTGGTGCTGGATCAGTTTTTGTGTTTTTTTTTTTGTTAGTTGATTGTTCTTTACCACTCTCATGGAAACTATGTACATACCAACACATGTATGTAGGTATATCGGTATATGTATTTTCAAGTTAAACAGCATTTTTTTTAAATATGGTTTTAAAAATGATTTATAAATTTCGACATAAATTCATTTTCAGTTTGTAGGTATGGTTTTGTTTAACATGGTTTTTTCGATTATAATGCTGAGCGTTTACAAAGTGATAAAACATTGGTAGTAATACAATATGGTAGATACGTATACCTATACTCCATTTTCCACAATCCACATTGAAGCAGTTGCGCGTGTTTAAAACATGTGTAAGCATTTCCAATGTTTACTTTTCAAATGATGCTGTCAGCGAAATAACAAAAACAATAAAAAAAACAACACAGAGACCCCATCCCAGCTGCTGAATCAATGTGTGACGACAAAAAGGAGGCACCTTTCTGTATGCAAAGGTATGAGGGGGTTAACACAGCAGCAGCTCAAAAAAAAATACGATTTTCCATTTTTCTCGTTAAGTTCTCAAATATTTGCACAATCAATTTTCCATATTTTTCTTGTTCGTTTCTCTCTTTGTTCAACATCATCCCCTTTTACCACCGTCTCCACCTTCACCCTCTGCTCTAAAAAAAACCATACCTACCTATATACATATGGCTGTGCTTGCTCTATATCTGTATTTGGGTGGTACTGGTGCTCTTGGGTTCTGTGTGGATGTAGGTATGTATGTGTATGCCTGGCTCTTACTGTTTTGTAATTCTTGAATATTTTATGGTAATTCGCAATTATTATTTCCAACTCGTACGCGCTCGGGAATAACAGAACAAAACGTTAAATGTCCTGAATGATGCAATCGTTAACTAGCAAGTCCTTCAACATCACCCCCATGTGTGTGTGTCTCTTTCCATCGTATCCTGCATTCACCCCCACCACACCACCGCCACCAGTCGAAATGTCCTTGCACTGCGATGTACCTATACATTATCCTGCCGCTGACAAATGTTTGCACAATTCCAAGGACACATTTGTAGGTACCTTCCTCCAATATATTTAGTTACATTTTGATTTTATATTATTTCTGTTCAAATTGTTGCACGCCACTCGATGGCTCGATGGCAAATCAAAAATTTATTTTGAACACACAAAAAGCAGGGAGATGGTAAGGTTGGGAGAATCCTTGCTGCCACAGCCGCATAATTTTGATTAGCCCTCGCGTTTCGCGTTTGATTGAAAACCTATATACCTAACTATGTATAACTGGAGTGGGTACCCAGGACCCAGACCCACAGACGAAAAAAAAAAAAAATAAATAGGGGAGTAATGTAAAGCGTACGGTTTCACACTGAGAAATGTCTTCAATTACATTTCCCTTGATTAAGGAACTTAGTTTGCGGAATATTTATTTATTTTCGGATTGAATCCTTTGTGCAGCTGTCGTTGTACCGATATAGTTTGTTGAGTACAGAAAATGGCGTGTTTATTCACCTACTTCCACTTAACTGTTATTTTTTTGATACTAAATCGAGTTGCTTAGGGGT
The DNA here is from genome assembly GCA_963921185.1 of Dasysyrphus tricinctus. Classification (NCBI taxonomy): domain Eukaryota; kingdom Metazoa; phylum Arthropoda; class Insecta; order Diptera; family Syrphidae; genus Dasysyrphus; species Dasysyrphus tricinctus. Next base: position 254,740,883 of record OY992531.1, on the reverse strand, counting down.
ATAAATGTGTGTGTGTGTGTATGCCCTTTAAATGAATTTGAAGACATAAATATCCTTCAGGAAACGTTATTAATTGGCCATTCCCCAAAGTGCGGTCTAGGTTTTGGTTGTGCGCATTCTTTTGGTTTTATATATTTTTTTTGTGTGTGCTAGCTATTTCTAACTAAACTAGCAAACATAGCAAGAGCTGCTGAGTTTTGGGAGTGGTAAATCAAATTGAGTGAAAGACTGATTTATGGTATTCTTGAAAGAGGTAGAAATATTGAATTAGAGAGTTGTTCTATGCATATACATACATATATCTATACCTACCTACCTATAGTCGTGATATTTTTTTTCATGAATTTTCTATTAACTGAGAACGACAGGAAACCGTGAATAATGAACACAAAAGTGGTTTCAGTCATTGATTTGCGACAAACTTCAGCAGGGTTCCTTGTAATTTGTATTTTCTATTTGGGTTTTTTTTCCTTTAGAGAATTTTCTCCTAATCCTAAGGTTGGTAGTACACCTCAATAACCCATAAACTATAGTTAAACTTTTCTTTGGAAGATCAATGAACTTTCCAAACAATTCGAAACAAAAAGAAAATACAATAATCCTCAGGGCCATACCTATCTGTACATAAATGTTTTCTTAGCCTAGGTAAAGGTCCTTTTTTATCGATAAAAGTTTCACCTGGTTTTGAACTACCTGCCTACTTGATTTATTAAATTATGTTTTAATAAAAGTAACAAATTGCCATTTTTCCATTCGGTTGGGTAAAACACAAAATTTTAATTTTTTAGTTTCAATACATTTGTTATTGAAAAATATGACCCAAATAGTTTTTTAAATTGTGGAAAATTCTTAGGTTATTAGCTACATGAATAGTAAATGGTTTTTCAGTAAGTGCAGGTCGATGATGAAACGTAATATAACAAGCTTTGTGGGGGGATATAAACAAAAAATGTATTTTAAAGACCAAGTTTGCCATTATGGAATATGGCGTCGTTCAAGTAGAAAAAATTCTTATTACTGGTAAGTACTTTCTAAATAACTTTTCTATTTATTTTCGATTTTCTTGAAAATGATAAGTAGCTATGACTGATTTAAATATATATTTTATATGCAGAAGCTTCTAAGAATACAAAAAAAAAAAAAAAATTAAAATTGTGTATCTAACAAAATTTTCCAAAAACTATTTTTTGGAATTCAACAAAAATACCTATTTCAGATTTTTTTTCTGAAAACTTAATATTTTGAAAATAACACGGTCGATTGTTTTGAAACTTAATAAATTATTTATTTTTGGAATATTTTAAGAAATCATTTTACTTTTATGCAAAAATAATTATAGTTACCTTCCATACAAATGTAAAAAAAAAAAAACTGAAGGAAAATCTTATTTTTCTCAAAATCGGCTCCAACGATTTTGATAAAATAAATGCGATTTATTACAAACTTTTTAGAAACTAACGCACCAAGCTATTAATGGTACCTTGAAGCGGTTCCAAATAACGGTTTTACTTGCGATATATACATAGGTACTATGTGGCAAGTTATTCAATCTTTAGAAAAATCGAACTCGAGATTTCGATCAGACTACTTGTCATTACGATGAAAGACAAGACGAAAAAAAGCGGGTTTCAAAATTTTGTCCGCCTGTCTGTTTGTTCGGCTACAGCTTAAGCGGCTAGTATGATTTTCTTAAAACTTGGTTCATAGTGGTTTTTAGTGATTCTGTGAACCATTTTTTTTTTCAGTTTTGGTTTTTGGCCAAAAATAACGGTAGATACCTGAAATAAAATATTTTTAAGCAATTTTACAAAAATCTTAATTTTATCAAAAAATGCTACACAACCTTTTTAAAAAATTCATCATTTCTTCAAGTAAATGTTACCTTGAGATAAGAACCCGTTTTTCAAAAATGTTTTTTTTAAAGGTTCTTCCTAAACAACCATTTTTTTTATTTTCGATCTCCTTCTAAACGACATTTCTGGTCTTAATCAATTTTTTTATACAGAAGCTTCTCAAAAATGTAAATAGTTTTTTTTTTATCAACATCTCAAAATATATTATTTGAATTTAAAAAAAACGTGTATTTTTAACACTTTATAGAATATTTTAAAAATTATAGGTTTTACCTCCCACACAAATCTTAAAAAATCGTTAGGGAAAATAAATATATTTTTTCTAAAAAACGGCTACCATGTTTATAAAACTATGCTAAAATTTGTGCTATATTCTAATAAATATTATTAAAATTTACATTTAGCAACTATAAATAAAACTTTTTTTTTTAAAGGAGTGCCTCAAGGCTCAGTCCTTGAACCCATTCCGTTTTCAATTTATGTAAATTCCTTTTTTTTTCTCTACCTTCAAGAAGAAAACCTATTGGGTTTGCAGATGACACCGCTTGCGTATATTCGGCCCCATCCTATCTCAATTTGGTAGCGGATGTTAACCATGACCTTGAAATACTGAGATAGGTCCTGCTTTTAAATTCATAGACTTGTACTAAGTGATAAAACTAAAAACTTAAATTAAGTGTGTTAAGGTTTGAGACAATAGAGTGACCAAGTCCATGCTAACGAATAAAAGGATACCTCCAAAGTCCTCATGAAAAGCTGAAGAACAAAAAGAAAAACTTGTTTCGAGAACCACTAGGGGTGCAGTACCTACTGATGTACCAAAGCGTTTAAGCCTGCTGTTTCGAGTCCCTCCAGGGATCAGTACCTGCTGATGTTCCTGAGCGCTTTAGCCTGCTTTTTTGAGTGCCTCCATGGGCACAGTACTGGCTGATGTACCAGAGCGTTTTAGCCTCCTGCTTTGAGTGCCTTTAAGGGCGCAGTACCTGGTGATGTACCACAAGGTCTTAGCCTGCTGTTTTGAGGGCCACCAGGGGTGTAGTATCTGCTGATGTGCCAGAGTGCTTAAGTCTGCTGATTTAAGTGCCTCAAGGGGTGCGGGATCTACTGGGCTGATGTACCTGTGCCTTTTAGCCTGCTGTTTTGGTTGCCACCAGGGCGCAGTACCTGCTAGCTGATGTACCAGAGCATTTTAGGCTGCTGTTTTGGGTGTCTCCAAAGGCACAGTACTGGCTTATGTACAACAGCATTTTTGCCTGCTGTTTTGAGTGCCTTTAGGGGCACAGTACCTGCTGATTTACCAGAGCGTTTAAGCTTGCTGTTTTGAGAACCACTTGGGGCACAGTACCTTCTGGGGTACCAGCGTGTTTAAGCCTGCTGTTTTGTGTGTCTCAGTGAAGAATTGTAGCGTAGGACAAGCCAAGAGCGGCGGGACGTTGACATAAGAAAGCGTAAATAGCAATGAATTGCACACACTGAGGAAACCAAATCGATGAAATTGCAAAGCAGTCCTTTGAATGGAATCCTCAGGAAGACCAAGAACAACATGGAAATCAACAGCTCTGGTAGATGTAGACTCCCAGAGATAGACGTGGCCAAAGTTAAAATATCTAGCTGCAGACCGGGAATGATGGAAATGATTTGTTGGCACCCTATCCCCAATCGGGGTTACAGGATTTGATGATCATTTTTCTTTTTAATTAGCTTCTTTTCACATTAAAAAAGCACACATGATATACAAAACAAATACTTATGCAATTTTATTCACTTTACCCTGAGACCACACAAGCGAGTAAGTTATACATAGAAACTTTTCCTACTCTTCGTCAACTGGCTTGCCAGTTGAGAACTGAGTTATTTGACAATTAATGAATGTACCCAACTTGCTACCGATAGTGAGTGTACTCCAGTGGCCTAGCAAGCTCTTTGAGAGCTTGAAGGGTCTGTGGTTTCCTAACAAGGGCACAGCCTTATGTTTAAGATTTTTTTTCATGCAATTAAAAGTATAACATTCGAAGTAGGTACAAGTCTTTTTAAAAACGTATTGATGAGTTCGATAATCCTTTTGTTTTTAATCAGTTTTAGGTTGGAAATGGTTCTTTAAGGTGTTTCTGTTATAAGGGGAAGCGTCAAAAACCTGTAGCATTCAATGATAACTTCCGGAAAACTAGAAGCAAAACTAGTAAATTTAATCAGCAATTCTCAATTTTGGATTTTTAACAAGTTTTTAAAGTAAATAATTGCTCGTAGAGATCAAATGATATATCTTTTTTATATTATCAACCAGTTTACCAGCTTCTTTTTTTTTATTTTATCGTTTAAAAACGACGACAGATTACCTGGTTCGAAGATCTAAGACTTGAAATATATAAATCATATATCATAAGGGCTCTGAAATCTTTGTTCAGTTTTAATACCAAAATATCAAAGCAGAAATAAAACGCATTCACTTAAAGGTTTCTACTATCCTTAGTCTGAAATTATCTCATTTTCTGATAACTCATCAAAAAAGCGCTTAGTTATTGTTCTTCTTTTATATTTGAAAACAGGTGTCATTCCCTAAATTTTTAATACATTTTTTGACTCTATAATCAAACCAATGAATGAATTTTGATTTCTTGTGTCTTTAATTTCGTTGGAAAGGTCGCAAAGTAAAATCCTTGCTCTTTGAAAGTCATTACGTCCATTCTAAAAAAAAGGCTGTCAAAACTGTGTTTATTATTTCAATTAAGGAAGACAAAAATGAGACTTACACAGTAAAATCGTGATCTCTTAAATGTTTATTATATTTTTACTATAACGAATAAATCGATATTATCAACATACCTTATACAAGATCACCATACTACCAATGAAAAATTTCGAGGGCCCCTCTAACTCGGGGGCCCCGTATCATTAATACGGCTGATACCGCGGTAGCTACGCTGCTGGTGTACTCTACTCGCTTTTGGGACCTCGGGGTTAAACCGAGCTGTCAAATGAGTGGGTGTGTTCAGAAAAAAAGATGGTAGAAATATATTTAAGGCCATGAAGGTCAAACAAGAGAGATGCAGATAATTTCCAGTAAGTGTTGAAAAAGTTTTGTTATCATCTTGTGATGTCAAAAAATGTAAATAGCTAAGAAAGCCCAAAAAACAACAAATTGCAAGTTTTCTTTTTCAAAAAGATACCAAGCATTTTTTTTAAGACAAAAAAAAAAAAAGACGTTTGATCAGCCTCGTTATAACTTTTACCATTATGACCCCCTGTAAAATACATAATTAATACAAAACTTTTCTAAAGGTTTTAATTTTAGCCCTGTTTTGTTCATTCCGACTAAGTTATTTGTCAGTGATTTCACCTGAACTTAAGCTTCATTAAAAGTAAAGTTAAATTATGAATATTTTGAATATACATATACTCAATCAATTTTTTAACTAACAACAATTTTTTTTTAGTTTTGCTTATTATTCTTCAATAACACTATGCTCTCAATATTTTTATGTTGTGTTATTTCTCTGATTTTTTAATAGGTTATAACACAAAATAACCTATGTATATTCGTTTGATTTGTATAGACACATCAAGTAAAAAAATAAATTGCAATTGAACTCCATTAAAATTCAAATTAAGATTTATTTAACAGAAAATACACCTATACAATATATCCCCTCGCTGATTTAAAAGATTTTTTGTTTTTATAAAAAACTTGTTAATACCTTCCAATTTTTGTTTATTTAAATTCATGAAAATGTTACAGTTCTACAAAAAAATATGTATTTGTGTATAGATATTTTGTAAAAAAAAATAATCCAATTCTATAAATAAACAGCAATGCAAATTAATATCGAATTTCATTAATTTAATTTCATTTTTCATGTTATATTTAATTTGGTATTGATAAGTACCTTACTCGTTAAATATTAATTTTCAGAGAATTAGATATTGTATTTTTTAAATTAATAATTTAAAGACATACTCGTACATGTTTATATACGAGGTGTTGACCATTTAATTGACTGATCTTCTTGATGCAAGAATAACGTGTTTATGTTAATTAAAGCACATTTTCCAAAAAATTGGTGAGTGTGTAATTTAATTTTTTTTTAACATTGAAAATGTTTATAGGGTCGTTTTGAGTAAATTATGGTGTTACTAAAATGAATAAAGTGAACAAGTGTGTATATGAGATGAACGATGGCGTATAAGGGGGATAAGATCAAATTTTTGGTGGTGTTACTAAAATGAATAAATTGAACAATGGTAATATGAGATGAACGCTGGCGTATATGGGGGATAAGATCGAATTTTTGGTGGTGTTACCATTCATTTTGGAATGAACAAATATGTATAGAAGATGATTGCAGGCGGATAGGGAGGGTACGGTTGAATTTTTGGTTGGTGTTTCTAAAATGAACAATATAAGTTTTAACTATACATATTACTATAATTATAAAATGCAAGAGCTAGTGCAGTCAGCACTCAGCAGTGCATTGTGCTTCTAAAACTAAATCTAAGCGTTGGAAATTTTTTGAAAATGTTTATGATAGGAAAATAATGTAGAGGTGCAATATGACGTTTTTTAAAATATGGTTTTATGTGAAATGGTCATACAAAAAAAGAAAACAAATGAGAAGTGCCAGAGTAATATTTTTTTTTGTTAATCGATGGTTAAGTTTAATATAACAATTTTGTACATATATTTTGCAATTCCAAAAAATCTACAAATTGAGATATTATTGGTTGTAAGTTCAAAGTTCTAAAAAAGATGGCTCACAAATGCTACACATCAGAGTTAAGGCTGATTGTACTAAATTGTATAGTTTAAGAAAGATAATAAAAAACAAATTGTTTCGTTTCAGGAAATTTTGATACCTAGTATTTTTTTATATTTTATATATTTTATATAATTTTTGTTGATCGATTTTTCGCAGTTATTATTTTTTATCTTTTAAATGGTTGCATTTAAAAATCTCAAATTCATACCGGAGATAGATTATATAGATTCACATATAACATGTAAAATTTGATTTTTTTAATCGTACCTAAGCCGAGATAATAACATATTTCTGTTCATTTACATATCACCTACTAACTCTTTAATCTGTGCACCTAGACAATTAGTTTTTGTTTTATTAGCAGCTTGAATAATTGACAATTATTTTGATATATCATACGTTGCTGTACGTTCTATATAAGCTTCACAAATCGAAAATACAATTAATTAAAAAGTGGTACTAAATCTTTAACCAATATTCCTAAAATTCATCGTCGTCGATTTGCAAGTTTTTGTGCGGACAAACAGCCCAAATAAACAGAGCACAAAAATATAGTCCCATAGTTCATTGAAGATTTCTTTCTATCTCTGCCAGGGTTGCAAAAGTCGATAAGATTGTACTTTTTTCGATACACTCCACTTTGCTAAAGTACTCCACTTTTGCATTCAACGAAAAAGATAAAGTAAATTAAAAAGAAAATCATCTGACCTCACAAAATGTATACTGTGAACCGAGGCTGACATCCATATAACAGAAGAAATAAAAATGATTAAAACAGTTTGTTCGAGAAAATGGCATCTACAAAATACCGGTTTCAACAATCTCGCAATTAAAAATCGAAAACATTAAATTTATAAAATTTTAATCTCGCAAAATCGAAGGGTATTGCAACAAATTCCTACAGTTTTGTTATAAAAGTTTCGCATATGTAAGTATGTATGTACCTTATATGTTAATTAACATAAACAGCTAAGTTGTTTTTTAATTATTTGGATATAGAAATATTACATACGTTCATACAACAGCAAATGTGGACAAAATATTATCAAATCAAATCAAAAAGTACAATTCGATACACTTTCCTTTTATATTTTGATACATTGCTGAAACACGATTTCATCCCTGATATCTGGCTAGTAGTTTATTATAAGAGACTGTTCATTTCAGTGTTCAGTGTTCAGTCTGTCTTCAGTTGCAAGGATGCCTTGGAGTTGGGAGGTTTGTTTGCGCTGCTTGCCGGTAAATATTTTTTTTATTAATAGTATAGAATGCGATGTGCGTGAAAGGTAAGTAGGATAGAATGCATGTGGGATGTTTAGTTTTCAGGTAGGTTCGTTAGGATATTTGTTGGGGGTTTTTTGTTTGTTTATTATTTTACTTTTGTGTTTTGTTTAGCTATGATTAGATGGATTAACGAAGAAAATGAAAAATATGAAATAAGAATACCTATAAGTGGGAATACAAATATAGGTCAATAAAATCACAAAACTAAAACATAAAAAAGTTATAATTTTTTAACTTCCCATTGGAAGTTATTGTAAATGGTCCGATTTGTCAAAATAAAAATTTTAACATATCTTCACGTTTCGCTCCCTAGAATCGGATTCCATTTTTGTAGAGAGATGTCTGTGTGTGTTCGTACGTTCCTTCGCTTTTTTTGTTCACCGTATCTCAAGGACGAATTAAGATATCGACTTCGGATGGATTTTATTGTATACACAGTAGTTTCATTACAAGCAGAAAGGACCTTTCAATAAATTCAAGAAGCAGTTCAAATTTCCTTAGTCTCAGATATCTCGAGAACAAATCGACTTCAGGTTAATTTTATTCTACGCAAATTGACGTAATAAGGAATTGATTAAAATATAGAAGTATATCAACTTATAGTTTTTTTTTTAATAAAAAAATGTAGATGAAAATTGTTGAAAAAAGTTGTTTGGCTCGAATATCTTGACAACAAACAATGATATTGGCTTCGAGGTTATTTTATTTTATAAGCTAGTTTATAGATACAAATTGATAAAATTTTAAAAAATATTGAATTAATAGTTTTTTTTTAAGCGAAAAACTGCAAGCAATTCTACACACTAGTTATTAAAAAATTGGTTTTTGCCTCAAAAATCTTGAGAACAGATAATGACATGACATCGGGTTAATTTAAGTCCACACACTAGCTTAGAATTGATAATTGATAGGATTTATAAAAAAATTCAACAAAAAGTTTTTTTTTAAGTGAAAAAGAACTACAAGATAGGTACTTCACCAAAAATTGTGGAAAATATTTTTTCATCTCAAATATTTTGAGAACAAACAATGATATTGACTTCAGGCTAATTTTATTCTTTAAATGAGTTTATAATAAATGATTGATAAAATTTGTAAAAATATTCAACAAATAATTATTTTTATCGAAAAAACTACAAGAAACTTAACAAAATTGTAGAAAATTTTTGTTCGTCCCAAATATCTTGAGAACAAACAATGATATTAGCTTTTGGGTATTTTTTTTCTATAAATAAGGATTTGTAAAAATATCCCATAACCAGTTTTTTAAGCAAAAAAACTACAAAAAACCTTACCAAAAAATGTTGAATTGTTTTTAGTCTCGAATATTTTAGGAACAAATAATCATATTGGTTTCGGGCTTCTATATATGTATGTACTAGATTATAATTGACAATCGGTAGGTTTTGTATAATAATTCAATAAACTGTTTTTTTTTTAATGCAAAAAAAAAAAATACAAAAACTATACCAAAAATTGTTGAATACAAAAAAATAACATTGGACCTCTAGCTTCCGGGGCACCACAAATTGGAAGTTACTAGTGTGGGTCACAACCAGCCTCTTTTTGAAAATGCAATAAAGGACCGTATTGCAAGAGTCTCTTCAAAACAGACTGGTTGATTAGACTAAAAGTCGATTTATCGTTATTGCTAATTTGTATTAGTAAATATTTTCCTATTTGATAGAAATTTTAAGTCCATCAAGAATTTTTGGTTGACTTTTGTCTTGCCGAATTTTTTCGAAAAGACTCGTAATAAACCCCAAAATTAAAAAAAAAACTACAAAGGGCATAAGAAAAATAGAATTTTTCTGACACGTACCAAACAGCAGCGTTGAAAATTCGTTTGTAGGCATATATTTGAGGGAAAATCAAATATAGGTTAGCGTTGCCTACCACAATTAAACAGTTATACGAGTTAGGAAAAATCTATTCAAATACAGACCGAAATAAACAAGCAATAGGTGTAGAAATTTTTAATTTTTGTTTGGTGCTACCACAAAGCTAAATCAAAAAGAAAAAAGTAAGGTACCGCACGAAGTAAATGAAAAATATAAGATTAGAAGACAAGCGGGAAAATAATTTATGTGGGTCAATAAAATAACAAAAAGAAAACACCTCTTTTGTATATTTGAAAATGAAACAAAATAAAAAAAACTACAGTGGGAATAAGAGAAGACAAATTTTGGGGAGAGGTAACAACTACCAACATTAAATATTTGTTTTTTGGAAAATATAATTTTATTTAGTGTTACAAAAAACGTGATTTTGGAAAACGAAAAACGAATACAGGACGAAATAGGAAAAAAAAGTAGTTATACATATGCTAACATCACTTTGCGCTTAGGGAAGAATCAAAATTTGGTTGAAGATAAAACGGAGGGAAAATTAAATGTATGTATTAAGCAATTAAGAGCTCCGATTTTTGTTGGATTAACGGCTTAAAAATTATCCTTCCTTAATAATTTTTAAAGCTGAAGAAAAAAAAACAATTTGGTGTAACTAAGCGCAAGTAAAGATGGAAGTGCGAATAAAGTTTGTTTAACAAATTTTTAGTTTTCTTAGTTCAATATAATGTTTGGATTGGTCTTCATAAAAAAGATGAACTAAATTGATATGTATGTATAAATTGGTAAAGATAAAATTTAAAAGAGAAAAAAGATTGTATAAATTATAAAGATTAAGGATTTATCTAGCATTAGCAAGTCATTTTCAATGTCCCCATCGTTACTCAAGGAGTGAAATCTGTAAATTTTGTGTTACTTTTGGTTTTCTGTTAATCCGAAAATTATATAAAACAAATATTTCCAGTATTAATTTGATGTTTTATTAAAATCACATTATGTATACAATTCATAGATAGATACCTAGTTAACCGTTAAACCTTGTGGCAAAAAATTATTTCAAATAAATTCACAAAACTTTTCAAATACAGTAGACGCTCGATTTAGTGAATCTCGAAATAGTGAACTATACGCAATAATGAACACACAAAATTTTATATAAAAAAGTATTTTGTATACAAATGTCACGCAAGTATTTTACATATCGTGAGAGCTCTGAGAAATTGTTTCTGTTTTTTGTTCAAGTCTGAGTTAAGGCCTTAATTAATGCTTAATTAAAATTAAAAAACATTCACATCGAATGAGATGTGCATTTTGAATCAAAATCATCTTTAGAAAGCCTTAAAAAACGCCCGCTCGAAAATGTGAACAATCTCGAAACAATGAACAAGCCTGGGGTTTATTACTTCATTATATCGAGCGTCTACTGTAAGTTAAGGTTCTATTCAAAATTCAATCGATATTTGCCGAAGCTGCATGTCATAAACCATAATCCTTTTAAACTTGGTAAAGAAAAACATCAAGTATATAATATGTACCATACAAATGCATAAATAGAATCTCACAACAAGCCTCTCTATATAAACTAATGAAAAACGAAAAACCTCCTTTGCTGGTCAGACACATGGCTTATGATGGGAAAAATAACATCTTTGGGAATTTGTTTCCCCAAAGCATTCATAAATCAATTTTTCTTTCCATATTTTCCACATATACACATCTATATATGAAATATATAAATACATAATCTATTCTACCCTTGTCAACCTTTGGAAGAAATCTTTAATTTCGATAGCAATTCCCTTCATGCTCTACAAGCCAAATATACACGCATATACTCGTATGTCCACACATATATTGAAAAAAAGGACCTCTTTATTGTTTCAGTTTTGTAAGCACAAACAATTTGTCTTGTCCATAGATTCTTCGCATTCATAAATCAAACATAATGAACATCATACCATCGGTTTTTGGAAAAAGCTTATGCCAAAACGAGAGGGATCTTTAGGTATCCTTTGAAAAAAATACCTTCAAGCATGACATGGAAACATAACGTTCTATTTTTTGTTCTCTTTTCTGATGGTATTGGCAACTTTATATTATATAGCTGTAGGAAATTAACAATGACAGGACATCTGCAATTCATGGTCAATGATTGAATTCTAATGATGAAATGCCACTCATCCGCACTCAATAATAAATTATATTTGCATTTGGTAAGGTAATCCATCTAAGAACAAGAACTAGAACAACATCAACAACAGCAGAGGCCTTTAAGTCTTTCCCAAATAAAATATTTTCATATCCTTCTTAATACTCCACACTTGGATCTGATATATTTATGTATCTAAGCAATATTATCCTATATACATGTATAGATGTACTGATGTACCGTACATACCTTACCTAATCTATCTACGTGGCTAACAAAATATCTCTATACCTACACAATTTCAAAGAAGATTTAACTTCTTCTGCCTACCAAATCCGTAGATTATAAGACGATCATTAAATAAAAGCTTAATCATCTTGGTAAGTATAACGTAGGTAGATACAGCCTGAAAAACACTCAAAATAAATTGAATGTAGGCTTTCAGAGGATACAAAATTCAACATGTAGAGATAAAATACCTGCTGGCCTTGAAGTTTAACTGATATGAAGAGCAAACAGGTTAGCGTATAAGGCAAAAGATTTGTTGATGGCTAATAATATTTGCTGTAAAAAGAAATAGACTATGATGTAAAAATAGTAAGCAAAAAATAAGAACAAGCTAATGTTAAATGAGGAAGAAGAGAAAAAACCGATTTTGAGTCTTCTTTTCAGTAGGCAAAAGTATATTGGTTTTTATAAAGTCAAAAGAATACAATTGAGGAGCTTAGGTTATCCTTGACATTTTCAATGTTTTAATTTTTCTTCAGAAATTGAGAGTAACGAAATTTAAATTTACACAAGACCCGTTGGGTTTAATGAGGTAACTAATATTTTATTCTCAATTCACTGCTCAAGCAAAAAAATAAACAAACAAATCGTTCCTATACTCCAATTCCTTTCAAAAATTGTATACTGTGGCGTATGCGTACTTTAATAATCAAACTTTTAAGTATGAGAATTGCTGGAAAAAGAAGATCTATAACCAATCTTTAGTGATGAGATTTGATTTCAAATTGATCAAAAACATATACAGGGTATCCGGTAAAAATAGATAAGCCTGAAATGTTTAAAAGCAGACTTTACAACCGTTCTTAAAACTGATAGAAAAAAGATCTCTCCCCAGCTGAACAAAATATGTGTATTTTTTTGTTCAGTATTTTTGTATTTGCCTTACTTTACCTTTCTGAATTCCACGAGCAACCTACAAGTTAATGAAATCGCATCGTTTTTCTTAAAAGCAATATTTAATGTTATGTAGTACCTCGTTGCAAAATGGTTAGTGCGTTAGACTTTCATGCCGAAGGTGTGGATTCGCCCTTGCGAAGAACTGACAAATCCACCAGCAGTATCTGTTGTCGTGAATAAGTGCTTCTCATCTAGCCATTTGGACTCGGCAAAAAATTGCGGGTCTCCTCCATTCCTGCCAACAACACGCACACAGGAATGGTGGAGAGTTGTAAGTCAATAGGCCCTGGTTTTCCTCGAGCTGTTGCGTCGCCAAATTTATTTGTTTATTTATCTATTCAAAAGATGTAATATCTAATAGACTAAGAGTAAGAGCCCACAGAAGATTTTGGGTGTGATTGATAGCAAAAAAAGAAGTATAGGCGTCGAAAGCTTCATTAAAGACTATTCAAAAAATCAAAGTCTTGCAGTCCACAACTGGGGCCTTTAAGAGAAACAGTGCATCGAAAAAAAAAATATGAATGCAACTAGGAGGATGACCGTGTTAGCCGAAATTGGTTTTCACTCCACCATAGATAAGCTCCGCAGATACCATATCACGGAATCTGAGATCATTTGAGTCAGCAGTAGACTGCTTAAAAAAACCTAGCCTTTAATGAAGCTTTCGACGCCTATACTTCTTTTCTTACTATCACTCACACCCAAAATCTGCTGTGGGCTCTCGGTCTAAAGCTTTAAAATGAATAAATAAATAATAAATCTCTAAATACTTAAACCTTTAAAAGGCATCATGCCCACTATTTTTCATTGATTTCTAGATTTTCAAAGAACCTAAGATAGCCCAATTGAGGACAATGCTATAAATTAGAATAATTTGGCTTGAATTGCATACATTGAGCTTTCTTTTCGGCAAACCAATCTATAAATGTCACCAAAATTCGTGCTATACGCAGCTTTATTTTCAATGGCTTTGATCACGAGGCCAGATAGATTTTCCTGGCTCATTATTGAATGTAAGTAAGTTTTGATCATTGAGCACAATAACATGTCATGTCGTCGGTAAGGTTCAGTATATCAATACGACTTTCACATTTGAACTATAGGGTCTGACAATTATTGTAAGCAATTGGGCACAATAAATCTTAAGGTCGCAGTGCACATATACCCTTAACTAATTCATAACGACTCCTGAACGAAAAAGTGCCATCTCCTGGACTACACCTGACTCAAACCAATCTACGGAGAGCTTTCGTGAGCTTTTAGAACTTTGGTGCTAAATATCAAATTAAAAGCTTAAAAAAGGGAAATTATGGGAAATTTCCTCTACAGAAAGCTCTAGAAGCAGATACCAGAACATTCAAGCAATATCCAGAGCTTGTCAAACAATTATAAAAGGCACATAATTGATCGGCAGCGAATAAAGTGTGTTTTTAATCGTGAATGAATAAAGTTGGTTGTAATCAGGGCTGCCAGTTTGGGGGTTTTCCCCCCAGATTCAGGGTTTTTTTCTTCGTTGGGGGGAAATCTGGGGTGACGAAATGTCTGGGGGGAAATCTGGGGGTATTATTTTTAAGGTTAAAAATTTAAAAATTGTATGACTGCTTAATTTTCTTCATTTTAAAAATAACGTCGTATAGGAATTGAAACAGCTGATATTTAGAGTTTTGTTATGTTGGTAATATTTGAGGAAACCGTGTGTGCAAAAGTGGTGTAACCCATATTTTGGACAAATTGATAATTTTGTCTCAAAAATCATCAAAGCCAAAATTCTAAATTCTTTATATCTAAGCTTTCCCAAAAAGTGACTTATCCTTCTTGAATATCACATTAAAGACTGTGGTCGATTAAAAATGAAAAATATGCTTAAAAATAGTGGGTTACACTTCTTTTCCACTCACGGCCTCATTTGTGATTGAGATATTCTTTACATTCTGGATCGCAGAATCTTACGCTGAAAAATGTCGCTAGTGAAGACGACTGCAAAAATGAAGATGACGAGTGTAGATATTATTTTAGGTTTTTTTAAATTAATTTTGTTTATGTAGCTAGCTGCATATTTTCATATTTGTTATAATTTTTTTATTTCATCAGAAATATAATATAATGATGTGGAAATCTGGGGGGTTTCTAAATTTTTCTGGGGGGACAACTTTTTTTCATCTGGCAACACTGGTTGTAATAAAAGTTATAAATAAAGTTGGTGAAATAATTTCAGTGGTGAATAGTAAATTGCTTTGTAGTAAGTAAAGTAATTTTGTGAAATAAATAAGAGTGGAGATTTTAAATAAAGTGATTAAGTTTTATTAAAGAGCATACAAAAATATTACCATACAATATCCTAAGAGCTTTACTTGTAAAAGCTTCTTGACGTCTTGTTCAAATATATATTGCAAACAGGTCGAACGCACTTGTCTTTTTGCTGATTTCTGTTAAAAGTATTTTAAATACGGAAAGTTCCTGGTAAGATTTCATTTCATTTCATTTCATTTCATTTCATTTCATTTCATTTCATTTCATTTCACTTCATTTCATTTCATTTCATTTCATTTCATTTCATTTCATTTCATTTCATTTCATTTCATTTCATTTCATTTCATTTCATTTCATTTCATTTCATTTCATTTCATTTCATTTCATTTCATTTCATTTCATTTCATTTCATTGCATTTCATTTCATTTCATTTCATTTCACTTCATTTCATTTCATTTCATTTTATTTCATTTCATTTCATTTTATCTTATTTCATTTCATTTCATTTCATTTCATTTCATTTCATTTCATTTCATTTCATTTCATTTCATTTCATTTCATTTCATTTCATTTCATTTCATTTCATTTCATTTCATTTCATTTCATTTCATTTCATTTCATTTCATTTCATTTCATTTCATTTCATTTCATTTCATTTCATTTCATTTCATTTCATTTCATTTCATTTCATTTCATTTCATTTCATTTCATTTCATTTCATTTCATTTCATTGTGATAGGATCTTGTGATAGGATCTTGATAAATAAAGGGTGTTTTTTTAGAGGTAGGTATATAACTTTGAAATGGAATAAAACAAAGATGATTTTTTTAAATTAACATGAGATTTATTTTATTCAAAAGAAAATCCTAATTTAAATTTGATTTCTGGAATATGAACGGCACGGCTGGCTCGGACGTAGTCTAATCTGGAGGTCCAATTTTCGATTAATTTTTCCAACATTTGTGGCCATATATCGACAATAACGTGGCGAATGTTGTTCTCCAAGTGGTCTATCGTTTTGGCCTTATCGGCGAAGACTATAGCTACTTCACATATCCCCACAGAAAATGGCCAACCGGCGTTAAATCACACGATGTTAGAGGCCAATTCACGGGTCCGTAACGTGAAACTATGCTGTTACCAAACGTTTCCTTCAATGCTTCAATAAATCAATTGTGCCATGAGTTGTGTGACATGTTGAAACCACAGCTCCTGCAAATTATGGTTGCTCAATTGATGAACGAAAAAGTCAGTTACCATGGTTTTATAGCGCTCACTATTGACTGTAACGTTCTGGCCAGCATCGTTTTTAAGGAAGTACGGACCAATTATTCCACCAACCCATACAGCATACTAAACAGTCAGTTTTTGTGGATGTAACGGTGTCTCAACATACAATTGAGGATTATCATCACTCCAAATACGGCAGTTTTGTTTATTGACGTATGCATTCAACCAAAACTGAGCTTCATCGCTAAACAAAATTTGCTTATGAAAATTGTGATCAACGGTAATCTTGTCTTTGGCCTTGTTTTGCACAGTTTGGAAGTGTTATTCAGGCGGCAGTCTATTCATGTTGAAATGCCAAACCAAACTTAAAATACAAATTTGACAGTTGAAAAAGTAGATGCCAGTTAAAAAAATGTTGCCAACTTAAAGTTGTATACCTCTAAAAAAAATACCCTTTATTGAAAATGTAATATTATCCGTGGCGGTCGTGAAGAAACAGGTAACTCAAACTTTAAAAAATAATAGAAGGTCGGGGTCTATGTTTAACATCATTCACAAAATCTAACTTATATCAAAACAAGTATTCATTATGTATTGTCAAATATTTTTGGAAGTATTAGATGAAGGTAAAATTTTGTAAAATATTGTTAAATATTTATTTTAGAATTTTAAAAGAAATACAAATTGACTGCAGGTATCTTGACTTACCTGGTTCTTCACGACAGCCATTGAAACAGATGTAATTTATTTTATAAATTCAATGAAGACAGCTCCACTTTTTTCACCCGGCCACATGTCAAATATATGTAGAATTGTACATACATACAATACCTAGTTTAAGTACTTAGAAATCTAAACAAAAGGACCTAAGCTCTCGTCTATTTCCAGTTATTTTTAGTACACATAGGTACATATGTACACACACATAAAAATAGAGCTTTACAATTATTTTTTCATTTAAAAAATAATAGTAAAAACCGCAATTCATAAATCCATTATATCTGTAAGTATTTTTCTATTGACTTAGTTAATCGAACGCTAAATATATACAAATCCATTCATCTCAATATAGACAAATAAATAAATACTAATAATAATAATATGAACCGCAAAAAAATAATATTAATAAAATGTCTGTATAAGCCCACAAACATATACATATTATGTATTGCATACAAACCATAAAGTAAATAAAAAAAGAAAAAAAAATAGTTTAATCCAACTATAGAGCAATATATGTCGATATACGAGGGGCAGCAATTTGCGTTAATCTAACTTTTATAATCGATTTTTCATAGAAAATGCACTTATTTGGTTTACTAAAGCTATACAACAGTACCTATAGAGCTCAGTATTTTAGCGATGATGGTACGAGTGTATGGTGTTTTTGTTGTTGCCTTAGCATTTGATTGCAGGATACTTTAAACGGATGCGGATACGGCCTGGTAAAACAGGAAGTACAGCTGTTGATGTCGACATGAACAAGAACATGAACAGACCTTGGCAAACACTAATTTTCTCTTTTCCTCTTGGTTTTATGCTTTTTATTTGTTTTCGTATTGTTGGTCGTCGTTGGTCGTTCGTTGTGATCCATTTAGTGTCCTTCAATTTTAATAGACAGAATTTTGTGTGTGTATTTTTTGTTTGTATGGCTGTAGATAAACATTACTATATAGAGTGATACTAAATAAATGAGGTGAAGAGTTTTGTTGGAAGTAATTTACCATAAATGTGATTTAGAATAAAATTGGAACTTTTAAATATATTTTTTGAAAGGTATTGTGATAGATGCAGCTAGAGTGTGATATACTTACATACACATATATGTTTCTTTTTTAATTAAAGTTTATATCCTTGAACTTTTAACACAATTTGAAAACCAAACTTATGGCGGCTAATTTTCTTATAAAAATAAATGAAGATAGATTTATCATTCAAATGACATTCAATATTCAGAAGAACTAAAAAAATAAAATGCAAATTAATTTAATTTCTCTTGGGAAAAGAATAATGTCAGAGAAGATTATTATTTCACGTTTTCATGTGGCATATATTATGAGTGAAGTTTGAAAAGACAGTAAAAACATTTTGGACCTTCTATCAATAAAACAAAAATATTTTTTAGTAACTTCTTGTGGCGACTTTTATTATTTCATAATACATACAAAAATTAATAACTTACATATTTTCAATTACAGTTAATTTTATTTCTATTATTATTTACTTGTATCCTTCCCAAATTCAAAACTTTATACTTTGCAATTTTCTATTCTTCATTTTTAAATAATATTTTTTTTTTTTTTTTTACACTTCAGATTTTATGTTGTAGAGAGCTTAGATCAAGCTACAACCTACAAACAAAGGCTCATCATAAGTGCATGTGTTAGTGGTTAGTAAAATAGTAAAATAATGCTAACCAACACATGCTTACAAACAAAAAGTATACAAAACTAAACTAAATTACAAAAATAAAAACAATACCTAAAATACAAAATTTAACAATAATAAAAACATTTAAAGTATCTTAAAGAGAAGATAAGACAGTCAAGATCGTGGAGCACTGGTTCGAAACAATGTTTTCAATCCCATTTTACATACGTTAAAATCAACCGAGGAAGCGTTTAAATTAAAAAGCTTACACATACGGCTTAGAGGTTCATGTATTCCGTAATTAGTTCGATGAAAATCGACGTGCAAAAGTTCAAATCTTCGCAGGTGGTGGGATCCTGCGCGGTAATCTATGCCAATATAGGCTAACAAGTCAGGGGCATCAATTTGGCCATTTATAAGTTGATGAAGAAATATTAAGTCATTATTAACCCGCCTTTGATATAAAGTTTGGACCTGCAGTAGCTGGATCCGATGTTCATATGGTGGGAGGTTATATGGATCAGCCCAAGGGAGACCCTTCAGAGCGAATCGAATGAATTTATGTTGTATTGATTCAATACGACTTTTATGAGTTTCATAGAATGGAGACCAAACTTGAGAGGCATACTCAAGATGAGGTCGAACATAACAGTTATATAGAGACAGAGTAACATACGGATCGTTAAATTCTTTTGCCCAACGTTTTATAAATCCAAGCATAGAGCTCGCTTTTTTAACAATAAAATTTATGTGTTCTGTGAATTCTAAATTAGAGCTAAACTGAACACCCAAATCCTTGAAGCTAAATACACGGCACAGTTTGTGCTGGGAAATAGAATAATTAAATGCGCTTGCTACTCGTTTTCTTGATAAAGTAATTGTTTGGCACTTAACAGGGTTTAGGGAAAAACCGTTTTTATCACACCATAAAGTAAAGCTGTCAATATCAGCCTGCAAGAGACTGTGGTCATGGTCAGCACTTATTGTTTTGAAAATCTTCATATCATCCGCAAATATAAGAATTTCACTAGAACGAATGCATGACACAACATCATTTATAGCGAGAATGAATAGAAAAGGGCCCAGATGACTTCCCTGAGGTACACCCGAGTGAGCGTTAAATGGGTTTGAAAGAGAGTGTCGAAATTTCACCTGGTACGATCTATTTTCAAGGTACGATTTTATCCAACATATAAAAAAAGGTGGAAAGCCGAAAGCTTTAAGTTTGAATAAAATGATATTATGACTAAGTTGATCAAATGCTTTAGAAAAGTCAGTGTAAATGCAGTCAACTTCACTACCGTTCTCTAAAGCATTCGTGCATTTGTGTAAGAAAGTAAGAAGATTTGTTACTGTTGATCTTCTTTGCATAAATCCATGCTGTTTTTCGCATATTAAATTTTTACTATGAAATGCCAAGCTTTCACAAATAACTTTTTCAAAGAGCTTCGGTATACAAGACAGTTTTGATATTGGCCTATAGTTCTTTATATCGTTCCTATCACCCTTCTTGAAAACTGGGGTTAAAAATGATTTTTTCCATAAGCAAGGAAACTTCCCTGATTTTATAGAAAGCTCAAATAAGGATTGAAGGGGCTGAACTAATATATGTCTACACCTTTTTAATACTATTGGGGGAATTCCATCAGGACCAGACGAGTAATCATCATTTAAAGATGAGAGATATTCTAAAACAGTGTTCAGGTGCACAGGCATATTATTACAATTCGTTTGGGAATAAATATGTAAATTTTTAAAATAATTTTCGTCAACAACGACGGGCGTATCAACGAAGGAATCACAAAAATTATTCGCAAATGCGTTGCAAATATCTCTATTATTAAGTAACGAACAGTTTTTGTATACGAAATTCGCCGGATAACCGTCCGAATTCTTCTTTGAGTTGACAAATTTCCAAAATGACTTAGGATCTTCTTTTAAAAAGCTTCTCATTTCATTTACGTAATTAGTATAAAGCATCCTTGAAAGAACTTTGAATTCTTCAAAAAGCGCAATATAAGAACCATGATCAATTTGTGAATTAGTTTTTAAGTAAGTTTTCCATGCCCTATTTCTCTTGTTACGGAGTGATCTGAGCTCTTTCGTATACCATGCATGGCAAACGTTCGAGTTTTTTGATATTTTTAAGGGTAAAGAAGCATTCATATAGTTATAAAAGATTGAATAAAAAATAGAAATTGCTTCATCAATATTAGTACATGCTGATATTTTACCAATATCAGAATTAACCAATTTTTCAGAGAGCAATTGATAATTAGCCTTTTTAAAGTCAAATATATATGAGCAATCATAAGAATTACTATTTACTGTGAGATGACTACTCAAGTCAAGGAAAATATCCAGGGGAGGATGGTAATTATCTATATTAGTAATCCCAGAACTAGATTTTCGAACAAGAGTACTAATAGCGTCCGAGGAAAATACTAAATCGAGAATTCGATTTTTAGAATTTTTAATACAGCTTATTTGCTGTAAGTCAGTAGTGCTAATTTTATCAAGTAAAAACAGGTCTGATTGTGCAGAAGTTAAAGAAGCTTCTTGGCATGATTCATCTTCAGAAGGGACCCAATCTATAAACGGTAGATTGAAATCACCTAGAAGTAAAATATTGCTGTTAGAGCAACATAAGTCCATTACAAAATCTATAGCCATAGAAAGTTCATTAAAAACTGCGTCAGAGCTTTTAGGGGGTATGTATGCATTTAAAATATAAATATATTTTGACTGTAAAGTTATTTTTATACAGATTAATTCGATGGACAACTGAAAAGGAAAAGAAACAAAAGAAGATACAAAATTATTACGCACAGCAATCAAAACACCACCTCCCATTTCTTTTGGCTTATCAACATGACGATCTTTTCTGTAAACTAAAAACTCTTGACAAAAGAGTTCCGTGTCCAAGAAACATGGATTAAGCCAAGTTTCTGTCAAAACAAATATGTCATGTGGAAACGCTTGAGAGTTGATATAAATATCAGCAGTTTTGCTGCGAAGCCCTCTTACATTTTGATAAAAGAGGGTAATTCTATCTAGTTTTTTGATGGTGTAACATTTGGTAAGGATTGTCTAAGTATGTTCTTTCTTTTGATAGTAAATTCCTTAACAAGAACTTCACTAGGCCAGTTACTCCTATCGCAAATTGAATCAAAGTACGAAGACTGCGTTACTATTTTAAAAGATGAAACGAACTATTTGCCTTACTTATTTTGGTGCATTTAATGGAAGTACTGTTAGGTATACAATTTTTAGACACTAGATGAGATATAATAGCATTAGGAATAATATCAGGTTCTCTTATATAAATCACAGTTGTATTTGTTTATCAGAAAATTAATTTAATTGTAATATGATCTTATTCATTTTCATTCAGTTTTCAGTTGTCATATTAATAACTTCGATTTCTTTTAAACAAAAATAAAATTTGTATGATTTTGTAATTTGGTTAATATAACTATTTTTGTATTGACTATTAGCACTAAGCTTTCAGTCATCCTACATCACAAAACCTTTATTGGTGACCCCGAAAAGAAGTCAATCTGAAATATGTAACTCCATTTCACTCTCACCATATCGTGGGAATAATCCCGGGAAATCAAAACTCTGTAAAGGTCAACCAACCTGGAAATAACAACATAGACTAAGTCCAAAACCGAAACAAAGTCCATCATGTTGCAATAAATAAATAAAAATAAATTGGGTGGCGCAACAGCTCGTGAAGAACGAGGGCCTAGTAACTTACAACTCTCAACCATTGATGTGTGCGTGTTGTTGGCAGAAATGGAGGGGACCTACAGTTTTTTGGATCACCGCAGGCTTTCAAAATTGGTCAAAGAAATCAAACTAGGAGAAGTTAAATCTTCGAAAGCTCGAAAGGTTACCAAAAAACAATCGTGCAGTAGTCTCGGTATCTGAATATGAGCTCGACAAGCGGGCTTTGATTGCAAATACGATGCTCGAAGTGATGGATCGGAATTATATTTTCTAAGTGATTAAACGTTTTCCCCCTTCAACATCAGCATCCATAACTTCAGAGATCATGAATTTGAAGATCGAAAGTGCTGTTCATTCACAATGAACTGAAAACAAATTTTTCAAGACGAAATTATCAATCCTGAAGCCAATCTAAATCAAGCTTAAGGCCAGACAAGAGACAAACAACATTCATTTTGAAAGTATCATCATTGACTTGGTTCCTCAGCTAGAAAATATGTTGAGCCGTGCCAATTCAACAAGAAAGTTGGTTTTAATCATAATTTCCACTCCGCTTAAGATGGTACACAATGTGGATTCCTGCACATCCAACCGTCTTTTCACTCACGACAAATCTAAAAACCTGCAATACCTCATCGATACTGGCGTTAATTTATCTATCTTACCAGTATCTGCAAATCGTAGTGTCAAGAAAGCTGATTCATATAGACTGTTCGCTGATGCAAACGGGGACACCTATCAAGACCTTTGGCACGAATGTTACCATACATAATTTTGGATTTCGTAGACGATTCGATTGGGAGCTCATTGAAAGATCATTGGCGCAGACTTTCTGTCACGATTTTGAGTTTTTGTTGATATGAAGAATAAGAAGGTACCTAATTGACAAAAAAAACTCGCTCACCGTCAACTGCATTTCAAAGGCGACAAACTACAACCCAATCAGTATAATCGCTGACATTTTCAACTAATTCAAAGATGTTCAGATAGGCTAGGATCCCGCCATAGGACGACCTACCCTCATAAAGGCACCCGATGAGCGCTATACTGTTTTGTAGGCAGTGTCTTAAAACACAATTTGCGCATGGGTTGCCTGTCGAAAAGTGGTCAAAGCATAGGGTTGCCAAGCAATTAATCTCAATTTTCAAAAGAAAGATTTATTTAAAAATTTAAACTACGTGATTTTTTGAACTTCGAAATTTCAGTAGGGTAAATGAGGGTAAACAAAGAGAAAAGTCTAGAATCAATTTTCCAAACGAAAAATGATAGAAAGTTTTTATCTTTGAAAAACCTCGAAAATTGAGAGTAATTGCTTGGCAACCCTATGCCTTGACCACTTTTTGACAGGCAACCCATGCGCAAATTGTTTTTAAGGACTCTGCCTACAAATCTGTATGCCTCCCATCTGGTACCTTTATGAGGGTAGGTCGTCCTATGGCGGAATATCCTACTACCAAGCGTCTAGTTTTCGACATCAGCACACTAAAGACTACAACGGAACAACATTAAATAATTACAAATTTTCAGGTTGTGTTTGCAAAAGCACGAAGATTGAATCCTGGACGCCTCAAAATAGCAAAGAAGGAAATTGACTATACTTGAAGCTTGAAGCTGCTATCTGATGTTGTCCAAGTAAAAGCAGTTGGGCTTCACCTTTGCATTTAATTGCTAATAACAATGGTGAATTGTGACAATTTTTTGTATTATAGATCTTGTTAAAGCCTCCAATCCAGTTCCGATTGCACCTGAAGATCGTCAAAGCACTGCAATCATAACACCTTTTGGTCTCTTCGAGTTTGACGTTTTGATAATTGGTATTCGTTATGCTTCGCACACTTTCCAACGCTTAATGGATAACATCTTCAACGGTCTCATTACTGACTGACTTTTTAGGCACAATATTCTTGTACATATAAGAACTTGGCACTTTCTTAACCTTTAAGTTTTTGTTGTGATTTCACTTCTTTTTGCAAAGATATATTTTGCCACGTGAAAATCAAGCCCCACCGCTCTACAAAGTTAAATAGTTAATTCTACGACAACCAAAAGTGCTCCATATAAATAATAGCAAATCTGAGAAAGTGGGTGGATGCCACGCCCCCTGAGTAAAAAAATTGCAGATTTTCGATTTTTAACTTTGTATGCACCACAAGGCCTACCGTTGTGCGAAATTTCAAGTTTCTAAGATGTCGGGAAGTGCTTCATAATTTTGATGATCTGTCAGTGTGTCATTCAGTGAGTCAGTCAGTTACGGTTTTTGTGATTTTTGAAGTCCTATATCTCGGAAATTACTAATGCTAAAAAATTGAAATTTGGTGAGCCACCTGTGTTTGATCAGTTTAACAATTGCTGCGAATTTGAAGTTTCTGACTTTATTGATAGTGAAATTAGAGAAGGGTTGAATATCGCCTGAGTTTGTTCCTGTAAAATGTGTGTAGTGCCGCGAACTTGGCTGGACACTACTGTGCCCTTTGATATTATAAGAGTAACAAAGATATTAAAAGGATTTTAACAAAATTTCAAAGAAAGAGATATGGCTTTTAGGAATTGTTACTAATTTTATTGAAAAAATGTACCCCTTGCTGTTACAAGCTGTCAAAAATTGCAATCAAAGGGCTTGGTAGTGCCAAGCGAAGTTCGCGGTTTGAAATTTTATGTATCTGACATTCTTATGGTGACAAATTAAGAGTTTTAAGTCACGAAGAGCCGTTTGTTGAAACGTAACTTAAATATTTATGTTCAATTTAAGCACATGTGTTCAACTTTCTCCTCATCGTAAACTGTCACACAAGCACTTATGTTGAACTTAAATATAAAAGTTTTGTTTCAACAAATGGGCCTTAACCCTACTCTTCTGTGAGCTGTCACGCTACCAAATCCATTTAATTTTAGTTTTTCCATTTCTACATAAGGAATAGAAAAACATGCAATTTCCGTGAAATAGTAACAGAGTTTCAATGTTCACTGAAGTGAAACTGATGAGACAGTTGCTTAGGCATCATAAAAAATTTGAAAAATTCGACTGCACTACACTTTATATTTCTTCACAACTTTTCCATTCAACATTGATTTAATAAAAAAAAAAATCATCAGTCGTTTTATTTACATCGAAACCAAGTAGAGAAGTAAAATATATTTTTCAAATCGATAATAAATGCAATTATCCACAAATCCAACCACACAGTTCATGGTCGCAAACCTTATAATACCTACCCACCCTCTTTTACATCATCACAGCAAGTCGAATTGTCTCTATTTGAAATTATAATGTGGGTTTTACAAAACCCAGTTCGACCACTTCGGAATTTTTCGATTAACAAAGATTAATAACCAAAAATGAGGATTAAAACTATAAAATTGCACAAATCCAAAGTCACTTGAAAACTATACAGAAAACCACAATATCGACAGAACCCCAGTCATTTCACTTTAGTCAGTCAGATTGCAGTTCAACTTCCTAAAATGAGTTTTTGGAATTTTGACCAAAATGTAAAAACAAAGGGTAATAGGTAGAGGTACCTTACTACAACCGTCATGTGCTGATGCTGTCTTTGAAAAACAAACAAATCAGAAATATTGGCTAAAACAATAATTGATAAACCACAAATACAATATTGCAATTCAAGTCAACAATAAAAAAAAATAAAAAAAAATAAAATAAAACATGAAACAACATTTCTATGACAGCAGAGTTGTTGCTTTTTTAAACGCACTGAAGTCTGTTACCTGCATTTGGGTGAAAGTGGTATTGACATTTGGATATGTCAATGTTTGGTATAATTAAAAGTTGTTGATAGTTTTTCGTTTATATTCAGAAAAATAAAATACACTACTGATGGATCGCATGATTTTGCTTTTGTAGTTCAAGGCTTTAATGCGGCTAAGCATTGAAGATGTACTGTAAATGGTTAACGAATATAATGAAAGTGACATTTAAAAAAAAGGTATTGAACAAATTTTTGTTTGTTGTTAAATTTTGTTAACAATGATTAAAAATTGAAACAAAATTCTCGAAGCCTTAAACGAGCTACACTCATAAAAGAAAAACTCTCTTATAAGAAAGGCTTTTCTGGGATTTACAAGCTTTCTTATATCTAGTTTCTTTCGTTTACGGAAACAACCCAACATTTTGGCAGTTTCTTCAAAACACGGCAAACGCCTATTTTCGTTATGTGAATTTTGGGCAAAAATAGAGTTTTTTCTAGGAACTTTTATGTACTGTAAGAAAAGAATTATGTAAATCAAAATTTTGTTGAAGCTGTTTTCGAGAAAATTGGAAAACACCCATGGGATTTTTATCAGTTAAAGTTGAAACATGAGCTGAAAAAAAATAGTTAAAGCTACACATTTTTTTCATGAAACCAATACTTGCCCAATAGGACAAGTAAAAAATATCAATTAGTTCAAAATTCAAGAACAAACAATATGTAATTATGTACATATTTGTTTTATTATTATAATTAATTTAATTAGTTTGTTTTAGCAGGATTTTGGTGGGTAACCACACTGAAAAGTTATAATTCATTCAATGACAGCTTCCTGTCAGCATAACAACCACTTTAATTTAATATTAAAACAATCACCGCACTGAATAGCAATATCAATGTCAAGAAATAATGATTCGCAGTAATTAATCTTGAAAAAGAAAGATTTTTTCAAACCGGGTCACGGGGGGTCAAAATTTCTTGTAATGTGCCAGGACTGTGTAAAGTTACATAAATTTTCATTTTTGGTTTTGAGTGAACATTTTATCAGCATAGACGTTTAATGGTTATTTTTGATTTTGTGTAGTGACAAATTTGAGGTTATGGAGTATTTTTGTTTAAAAATATACAATGTGACAATTTTTGAACTTTGTATTGTTCGGAGGAAAGATGTGTTTTTTATGTGGAGTAATTTAATATTTTATAGTTTTAAGGAATGTGTTAATGATTAAATTAGCTAATCTTCGAAAGGTATTGGATTTCCTATGCATACATATTTGTGCATACAAAAAATGCGATGTGAGTGGATGAGTTTGAAATTTTACCTCTTTCATATCTGCCAAATGTATCGAGCTGCGGGCATTGGAACTTCGAGGAATGAAGTTATGTATGTAGTTTCTGGCTGTAGCATGGTGTTTTTATAGCGTCTTGAATTCCTTCTGGATCATCATAACACCCTTAAGCTACATTTCCACCTAACGCTAATCTGATATTTAATAAGATTTACATAAAATCTACTTAAAATCTCGAAGATTTGCAATACAAATATAGGTGTTTTGTAAATCTTGAAGATTAGAAATTAATCATGTTAAATCTTCCTTCGGACAGATAGTTTTACAAATCAAACTAACCTTATTCTTAAATAGTGCTGAACGATTCATTCGAGACTAGACCAGTTCTTCATTGTTTAACACGAATAAAACATTCTGTCTCACTTGCACTCCATAAGATCCTTGTCTTTAGCTGAAACAAGAAAATTTGGCCAATGGCCTTCCCAGTTAAAAGCGGTTTTCGAAAACGTCATTTGCCTCAAAAATGCATTTGTAGAATGTTCTCAAACGCAAAAGTCTTCTATTTGAAAACGCAAATACAAGTTTTACTGCGTAAGCGTTGTGTTGGATAATGTATGTAGTTTGCTAAAGTCACATGTTCGACAACATCATCTGCGGTGCAATTTTGCATTCGAGTTGACTTTAAAAATATCGAGAAACGTGTTGACAGACAAATAAAACGATTGCATACTTGACGATTGCAATAATCGCGTCAAAAAATACCGATAAATTGAAGAAAAAAAAAACATGGCGTTGACTTGACGTTTTCAAAACCGGCAAAGATAACAACCATCCTTAGGTGTAGAAGTTCCACCCGACTTTTCTTTGGCAGTGACTGCAATTCGTTTTCTGGTTTCTTTCCAATTCAAATTCCAATATCGGATTCTTACTGTTCGCTAGTTTAATAGTACGGAAGTTGGTGAATTGCATCCACGAAAGTGACAATCCTCAATATTCCCATTAGAAGTGTACCCTACTCTAAGGCTCAGCTGGGGAGAGGTGAGATACATCGGTTGTTTCATCAAAAAGTATTAGGTACATAATTTCTTGAAATGGAAAATTCGGAAAATGGAAACATCTAGTCTTTGGCTGCCACAAGATTAAATTGTATAAACGAGGAACGAAGAATTATCGTTTGGTTAAATTTTAATAAATTCATATTTATGCTTCGGTCAGAATCAAAAGGCCTTCAACAGCTGCCTGTCTCTTTGTGGTTTGAGTTCAAATCGCCTCCATAAGCAATAATATATTCCAAAAAATTGAGCATGCAATTCAGTTATTGTACGCTTTTTTCGAAGATTTTAAAACCAATTAGGCCAAGTTTTTCAGTGCGAGATCGTCTTAGTCTCGGGGTTTAACCTAAGCTAACTCCAGAAACGAATTTTTCAGTCAATTGAACTCCAAGTTAACTTACCAAATTTAGCCAGTAAGGTAACTCAGGGACGTTTTGGCACCATCTCGATTTGGATAGTGAAAGCTATTGACAGTGCGATATCCATTGTGGTGGGTTAGAAGGGTGATATCCATAGTGTCGCACATCGATTACAATAGATTTTTGACTGAAAGATAAAGTCAAACCTCAACTGAAAAACTGATCCTGAATTAACTCAGGGCTAATTTATTTTCAGGATTAATTTACTCTGATTTAACTCAGACTTTTGTAGGTATGGTTTCGGTATCGTCAAAATCGAAAAATTTCGTAATCGGTTTCGGTCTCGTATAAGCCAGCCTCATCTCGTTATCGGTATCGGTATCGGTATCGGTATCGGTACTTTACTTTAAAAAATCGTATAAAAGAATCTATAGCTGACCAATTATTGAAACTAGCTGACCTTTGATATAGATCTTTGGGCCTTTCAGATGGTATTACATTTTTGTAAATTTCCCATAAATGAGGTGCCAAAAATCGCTATGACCTTGATATTTTGAAAAATTTATTTAAAAAAATCTATACCTGACAAATTACTGAAACAAGCTGACCTTTTATATAGATCTAGAGATCTTTCAGATGGTACACTTTTTTGGCAAATTTCCCTAAAATGAGGTGCCAAAAATCATTTTCAACTTGAAACTTTTTTTTAAATTCATTAAATATTCATAAAAAAAATCTATGGCTGACCAATTACTAAAAATGGCAGATTTTTTGCAACCGTGAAGAGGCCTTTCAAATTGCATACTTTTTTTTTAATGACCCAAATGATGTGCCAAAAGTTTTTTTTTGTGACTTCAAAAATTCATAGAAAAAAATCTATGGCTGACCAATTACTGAAAATAGGTGACCTTTTATTACGATCTAGAAAGCTTTCGGATGGTATACATTTTTGGCAAATTTCCTTCAAAGGAGGTGCCAAAAATTGCGCGTGACCTTGAGAAAGTTTAAGCCTTGATTAAAAGTTATCTAGGGCTGACCAATTTCTGGAACCAGTTGACCAGTTTTTTTTATCAAATTTCCCTCATATGAGGTGCCAAAGGTTCAGAGCCGAAAACTATTGGTATTTTTAAGACTACTGTTTGACAACTGTTTTATTGTCCATTCGAATGGGTTGTTGATTTTGCCTGGGGAATACCAGGCTATTCGGGTTCGATGGTTTTTCGTATAACTGGTTTTCAGATCCTCTAGTTGCAAATCCCAAAAGAATTTTTCTTCCTATGGACTATAACCCTACCTTAAAATATATGTATGTGCGAGATAACTAATCAGAACTTTTCTCATTGAATTCCTACCCTTTGTGTTTGGTTAAATTGTTACACAAATTTTTGGAACCGTTTTCGGGAAAAAAAGCATGGCAGTATGTGGATTTTTACTTAAGGTACTTCGCTTTGCCAAAAAGACCCGAATTTTAGAATTTTATCCAAGTTCTTGGTTTCAGAGAAATAAAGTATGAACAAATTGGGCCTTCCAGTGATACTTTTCACTAAAATCATTTTCTAAACCTTCTACTTACTTACTTATCCGGCTCCCGATCCATGAAGGGTCTCTGCCTGAGATATTGCGGTCTTCCATCGGTTGCGGTCCCTCGCACGCTCCCTCCAGTCGTCGAGACCAAGCGCTCTTGCGTCTGTGACCGCCTGGTCCCTATAGCGGAGGTTCGGTCTTCCTGGTCGTCTCGAACCTGCGGGCTGGGATTCGAAGATTTTCTTGGCTGGAGCGTTGTTGTCCATTCGCTCGATGTGGCCGAGCCAATGTAGTCGACGTGTTTTGGCTCTTTGGACTACATCCACATCTTGGTACAGCTCGTACAGTTCACGATTGAATCTTCTCCTCCAATCGCCCTCTTCGCATATAGGACCAAATATCCGCCGTAGAATTTTTCGCTCGAAAGTGCCCAGGATCAATTCCCCTTTTTTACTTATCGTCCAGCACTCGGCACCGTAGAGTAGAACTGGTAAAATTAGAGTTTTGTATAGCGTGCACTTTGTCTTTCGAGAAAGGAGTTTTGAACCCATTTGTTTGGCCAAACCGAAGTAGCAGCGGTTCGCTAGGGTAATTCTTCGTCGGATTTCCACTAAAGTGTCGTTCGTGGGATTGATGTTTGTTCCGAGGTAGGTGAACTCCTTGACTACCTCGAAATTACTGCTACCAACAGTGACGTTTTGTCCTAGGCGATGGACAGATGAGGCTTTGTTTGTTGATAGCATGTACTTTGTTTTGTCCTCATTCACTTCAAGACCAACGCGTTTCGCCTGTTCATCAATAGCTGTGAATGCTTCAAGTACAGCTCTCTTGGAACGGCCGATGATGTCGATGTCGTCCGCATAACCAAGCAGTTGAGAAGACCTGTTAAAGATAGTGCCGTCCATGTTAACACCACTCTTGCGCACTATCTGCTCCAGGACTAGGTTGAAGAAATCACATGATAGCGCATCTCCTTGTCTGAACCCTGTACACGTCTGGAATAACTCGGATGAGCTGTTACCCATTTGCACGTTGCACCGCGTATTTTGTAACGTCATGCGGCATAGCTGGATCAGTTTTTTTGGGATCCCGAGTTCCGACATCGCCAATAGAAGCTCTTGGCGACTTATGCTATCATATGCGGCTTTGAAGTCGATGAATAGGTGGTGGGTCTCGACTTGAAATTCGTTGGTCTTTTCCAGGATTTGCCTCAATGTGAAGATTTGGTCTATCGTTGATCTGCCTGGCCTGAAGCCACACTGGTACGTGCCGATCATAGTGTTGCAGAAAGGTTTTAGACGCTCACATAGTACGTTGGATAGGATCTTGTAGGCAACATTAAGCAGGGATATGCCTCTGTAGTTCTTGCAGGACATAGGATCGCCTTTTTTGTAGATTGGGCATATGGAGCTATTTGACCAGTCGTCGGGCATACTTTCCTCCTCCCAAACTTGGTTGATGAGCTGGTGCATGCACCCTACCAGAACATCTCCTCCATACTTGAAGAGTTCCGCTGGTAGGCCATCCGAGCCGGCGGATTTGTTGTTCTTAAGCTTGTGGATGGCTTTCTTAACCTCTTCAGTACTGGGTGCTGGGACTGGATCTTCATTGACTGGTCTAATGCTTCTTTGTTCCCCTGTCGCCTCCTCTACATAATGCCCATTAAGCAGCTGCTGGAAATGCTGCTTAAACACGTCTACAATTCCCTGTGCTTCGGTGACTAGGTTCCCTTCACTGTTTCGAAGAGCTTGCGTGCCAGTCCTATAACCAGATGCCAGTTGCTTGGCTGTTTTGTAGAACCGGCGGGTGTTGGTGGCGGTGCTGGACTCTTCGAGATACTTGAGCTGAGAGGCTGCGGATGCTCTTTTCTTTCTACGCAGGGTTTTTTTCTCTTTCCTTCTCTTTTCACGGTACTCCTCTCTTGCTGCTCTTGTTTTCCTTTGCAGCATTTGCATTCGTGCATTTTCCGTCTCCTGCTTCAATAGCGCGCATTCATCATCATACCACGGGTTCTTTTTTCTGGGTGGTTGATAGCCTATGGTGGTCTCGGCTGTCTCTTTAATAATGTCGCGATACTGGTTCCACTGGTTGTTGACGCTTGTGGCTGGGTGTACGGCAGAGAGTTTCCCGGTCAATTGCTCACTGTAGTCTCTGGCTTTCTCAGATGTGCTAAGGCATGCGATGTTGAACTTCTTTCTTTGGGCGGTCTTCGTTTTCTTTTCGTTGGACAGTCGGGCTCTGAACTTTGTCACAACAAGAAAGTGGTCAGAGTCCACGTTTGCACCTCGGAAAGTTCGCACGTCCAAGATGTTCGATGCGTACCTTGCGCCAATTAGCACGTGGTCGATTTGGTTGGCCGTTCGACCATCTGGAGATCGCCAGGTTGCTGTGTGTATCCTTCGCCTGGGGAACCTAGTGCTACTTATCACCGTATTACGAGCTGCAGCAAAGTCGATTAGTCGGAAGCCGTTGTCTGTTGTCGTTTCGTGGAGGCTGTGCTTTCCAACTAATCCGCCAAAGATGTTTTCCTTTCCGACTTTAGCATTGAAGTCTCCGAGCACGACTTTGACATCGTACTCCGGACAGGCTCCGTAGGCTCCGTCCAGAAGGTCGTAAAACTCCTCCTTGTTAGACTCCTCAGCTTCATCGGTAGGGGCGTGTGCACATATTAGGCTGATGTTTTGGAAGGTAGCTTTGATGCGGATCACAGCCAGGCGATCGCTTATCGGCTTAAAATCGATGACTTTTGATCTGAGTCGATTTCCCACGACGAATCCGCATCCTAGCATGTGCAGTCTTTGGTGACAGCTGTAATAAATGTCGCAATCTTTTCTTTTCGTTATACCTGATCCTATCCATCGTATCTCCTGGATCGCGGTAATGTCTGCCTTGTACCGCGAGAGGACAGATTCAAGTTTTTGAGTAGCACCTGGTGTGTAGAGTGTCCTTACATTCCAGGTGCATACTCGTAGATCATAGTCCATTTTCGTTCCGGGTCTGGTTGCCATTTGAGGGGGGTCGTTATCCGAGGCTTCTTGCGTCTCTCTCATAACAATTGGCTTTTTTACTGTGGCCGGGTCGTTAGCCCAACGCACTAACCTCCAATCTGTAGGGCCATGGGTTTAATGTTGCAATTCTTTCCTTGATCAACATTCGCACTTACAAGTTTAGCAAGTCCTGGCATAAAGCCAAGACCAGTATCCGGCGGCTACCAACTTGGAGGTATTGTAAGCACTTGATGTGTAGGAAAAGATACAGCTCGAGGCCCCCAGTTCCTACAACATCCAACCACCATCTAAACCTTCGCTTTGCTAAAAAAGAAAAACAATTGTGAAATTTTCATCCAAATGGTTAGATTCATTCACATGAATTGATTGTTTGTAATAATTAATAATAAAATTATTCTAAAAATCATTTTTTCTGTAGATACCAAACGATACTACCGAGATTCTCGGTGTATTTCTGTCCTAAAAATACGGTATCGTTTCGGATGCTTTGGAGCTGGAATCGTCTCGGTATCGTTTGGGTTTTTGAGACCGCTACCAAACGATACCGAGACTTTTCTGGTATCGTGGCTTCTAGGAGTGACCATTAGCATACCCATGAGCCCAGTTTTGGACGCACCGTTAAGAACAGAGGCTCTCTCTTCTCTTTTAAACCACACGAATGTTTCACTGCTCTATTGTTCCCTTTGATCGTAATATTAAAAAATTTAAAGCAAATTTGCATCAATATTCTTCCTTAATCCTTTCCTATTTTCCTAAAATTCACCCTCTTGTTTTCCTTTGCAGCATTTGCATTCGTGCATTTTCCGTCTCCTGCTTCAATAGCGCGCATTCATCATCATACCACGGGTTCTTTTTTCTGGGTGGTTGATAGCCTATGGTGGTCTCGGCTGTCTCTTTAATAATGTCGCGATACTGGTTCCACTGGTTGTTGACGCTTGTGGCTGGGTGTACGGCAGAGAGTTTCCCGGTCAATTGCTCACTGTAGTCTCTGGCTTTCTCAGATGTGCTAAGGCATGCGATGTTGAACTTCTTTCTTTGGGCGGTCTTCGTTTTCTTTTCGTTGGACAGTCGGGCTCTGAACTTTGTCACAACAAGAAAGTGGTCAGAGTCCACGTTTGCACCTCGGAAAGTTCGCACGTCCAAGATGTTCGATGCGTACCTTGCGCCAATTAGCACGTGGTCGATTTGGTTGGCCGTTCGACCATCTGGAGATCGCCAGGTTGCTGTGTGTATCCTTCGCCTGGGGAACCTAGTGCTACTTATCACCGTATTACGAGCTGCAGCAAAGTCGATTAGTCGGAAGCCGTTGTCTGTTGTCGTTTCGTGGAGGCTGTGCTTTCCAACTAATCCGCCAAAGATGTTTTCCTTTCCGACTTTAGCATTGAAGTCTCCGAGCACGACTTTGACATCGTACTCCGGACAGGCTCCGTAGGCTCCGTCCAGAAGGTCGTAAAACTCCTCCTTGTTAGACTCCTCAGCTTCATCGGTAGGGGCGTGTGCACATATTAGGCTGATGTTTTGGAAGGTAGCTTTGATGCGGATCACAGCCAGGCGATCGCTTATCGGCTTAAAATCGATGACTTTTGATCTGAGTCGATTTCCCACGACGAATCCGCATCCTAGCATGTGCAGTCTTTGGTGACAGCTGTAATAAATGTCGCAATCTTTTCTTTTCGTTATACCTGATCCTATCCATCGTATCTCCTGGATCGCGGTAATGTCTGCCTTGTACCGCGAGAGGACAGATTCAAGTTTTTGAGTAGCACCTGGTGTGTAGAGTGTCCTTACATTCCAGGTGCATACTCGTAGATCATAGTCCATTTTCGTTCCGGGTCTGGTTGCCATTTGAGGGGGGTCGTTATCCGAGGCTTCTTGCGTCTCTCTCATAACAATTGGCTTTTTTACTGTGGCCGGGTCGTTAGCCCAACGCACTAACCTCCAATCTGTAGGGCCATGGGTTTAATGTTGCAATTCTTTCCTTGATCAACATTCGCACTTACAAGTTTAGCAAGTCCTGGCATAAAGCCAAGACCAGTATCCGGCGGCTACCAACTTGGAGGTATTGTAAGCACTTGATGTGTAGGAAAAGATACAGCTCGAGGCCCCCAGTTCCTACAACATCCAACCACCATCTAAACCTTCGCTTTGCTAAAAAAGAAAAACAATTGTGAAATTTTCATCCAAATGGTTAGATTCATTCACATGAATTGATTGTTTGTAATAATTAATAATAAAATTATTCTAAAAATCATTTTTTCTGTAGATACCAAACGATACTACCGAGATTCTCGGTGTATTTCTGTCCTAAAAATACGGTATCGTTTCGGATGCTTTGGAGCTGGAATCGTCTCGGTATCGTTTGGGTTTTTGAGACCGCTACCAAACGATACCGAGACTTTTCTGGTATCGTGGCTTCTAGGAGTGACCATTAGCATACCCATGAGCCCAGTTTTGGACGCACCGTTAAGAACAGAGGCTCTCTCTTCTCTTTTAAACCACACGAATGTTTCACTGCTCTATTGTTCCCTTTGATCGTAATATTAAAAAATTTAAAGCAAATTTGCATCAATATTCTTCCTTAATCCTTTCCTATTTTCCTAAAATTCACCCTCTCTGTTATACAAATCTTAAGGGTATTAAAAGCTAGTAGAAAAAAAAAATACATTATTTAATTTTTTAATTCTCTATAAATTAATTCCAAAAATGAAAATCTCCAGCTTTTAAGATCTTATTTTACAAGAAAGAATTCCTTTTATGACCTCATAAATGCCCAAACAAATTCCTAACAATTTTTCCACAAATTTACATCTTCGACAAGAAACTAACCCTAAAAGTTTAAAATTTATTTATACGCTGTCATTAGTTCTAGCTTCCGTTGAAGCAAGTTAACGCCCTCTCTACCACCATCATCGTAAATTTACTCATTCCCTAGTCGACACTGACTGATAAGTGAAAGAATGAAATTGATATTTACTCATATCTCTTCTTTCCTATCGGTCTGTAAAGCAATCGCAAAAAAAAAAACTTTTTCTCGCTCAAAAAAAAGAGCAAATAAAACAAACGAAAATGTGTTCGATGTCAAAATAAAAAATATCCTTTTTCACTTCGTACATCTATAGATACGCAATTTTCTCAAAACCCCAACAGCAACAACTGTGCAAAACGACAACGAATTGAAAAGTTTTTTTTTGTTCCGAAACAAAAAATATACCTTCACACTGCTGGTCCAAATGGGCTCATTCAACAAAACAACCCTTTTCGCATTCGCCAATTCGTTGAGGGTGGAGGGAAACAAAATACTCCCTGGCATCGCACCTCCCCCTCACTTTTAACACACATTAGAAATGAAAAATGAAAAGCCAGAGAGAAGGTAAGGGAACTTCTTGAACTGTGTTTTTTTTTCGATGTCCTACTGCGATATTAGGGATATATTTGTCAGTTGTTACTATAGGTTGGAGTTAACTATGCGAACGGAATTGGTTTTTAGACACTGACTTTGGGTGGATGGGAGATCTACTAACGGAGTGATGAACGAACGAACATCGGGTATTCTGTTGAAATACTTGGGTGTTTTTCAATGACACAAGCAAACACGAAAAATGGACGTCATTTTTGAAAAGAAAACAAAAAAATGAAAACATAAGCACTCGTCGTCAGATGATGGTGATGGAATGGGGAGTTGAGAAGAGGGACTTTTTTGGGTTTTGATTGCCAGACAGTGATAAAGGAAAACATGAGAAGGGTTCATTTGCACTGTTATAGTTAAGCCACTGTTAAATTGTGTTCAATTTAAGGATGATTTGCAAAAAAAGATGGCTAGGTATTATAGATACATAGATATTGATGATGGGGAGTGTATCTTCTTAAACCCATCAAGCTATCATAAAATTGAAAATTATGACTTCTCAGGAAAAAAAAGAGAGAGCACGAGAAGAGGGAGGTTGAGTCTAATGAGGCCAGAACGAAAGCCTGTCGAGATGAGAAGGAGGACAGGGTAGTAGATTCGGATTGGGTACGATATGTCGACTTTTAAAATATCGACTCCATAAGATCGACTTTTAAAATCTCGACAGAAAAAATCTCGACTGGTTAAAAGACCGACAGATCAAAATATAGACACAAATTTGACCGACTTTTTAAAATGTCGATTTTTCAAAATGTCGATTCTCAAAATGTCGACAGTGATCGAGATTTTATGAATCGAGATTTCAACAGTCGACATTTTAAAAGTCGACATTTTGAAAGTCGACATTTTGATCAGATCATAGTTTAGGGAATGATGTTTACAAGCGCGCGCTTGTAAACATCATTCCCTAAACTATGATCTGATCATTATTATCTAATATCGCATTGTCATAGTTCAATAAATTTGTTGCCTATATATTTTGACGCCTTAATTGCCCATTATTCAGGGTCTGTAATGTGTTTTAATATTAATACAATAATAAAACATCCAGAAAATGAGGCAGTCAAAAGTTCGTAATAAAAGGTATAATTTAGTTAGGCAACAAAAATGCGTTCTATTGAACTTTCTTGAAGCTAAACAAAAGGTAATATAAAATTAATAACTACCTAAATAAGTTATTTATTATAAGAATCAAATAAGAACTTGTGCCTTAAACATAGTCTCAAATTTTTCACAGCATCACAAAACAGTTGTTCCTGTTAAAAAATCAGAAAGAATTTTTGATTTTTGAGCTTATAGTTATTCCGTGCAAACATTTAAGGCAGAGCTTTGTTCTTTAGGTTACTTTCAAATGACCGACAGACAAAATATCGACAAGTCAAAATGTCGACTGGTTAAAATGTCGATTTATATTTTATATCGACTTTTCTGTATGGGAAGAATTCCGACAAGTCGATATTTTTCTCGACTTCTATCAGGGCAGTCGACTTTTTGTCAAATCGACATTTCAAACTGTCGACATTTTAGTAAGTCGGTAAAAACAAAGTCGGTATTTTAACTTTCAAAAGAGTCGATAAAAGTCGACATTTTAACCAGTCGACATTTTTTTTGTCGGTCATTCGTACGTAACCCGTAGATTCACTACACAGTTTGTGCACAGGATATGGAATGCAAACTTTTCTAGATTGCTAAACAACGAAGATAGTGAACATCCCGCAGCGTGGCAAAGCATTCCATTCAACTTGGACGATGATGGCCATTATTTCCTTCCACCCGACCTTGATGAAGTGCGGTTAGCGAATTCCAAACTTAAACCGTACAAGACTGCTGGAGCGAATGAACTCCCAGGACTATTGGACTATTCAAAAGCAGCCAGCGGGAGATGACTTTAGTAAGGAGCATACACCAACCCATCTACAAAATTTGGTCGGATGAAAGTACGCCCAACGAATGGAACCTTGGCATAGTGCGCCAAGAAAAGAGACCTGTTCCAACTAGAGTAATAGGTTTCCTTAACATCGCGTACAAAACCTTGTTGACGTGTCATTACCTAAAACCTTTTGTCAACGATCTGATAGGCCCCTATCAGTGGGGTTTTGGCCAGGCAAGTCAACCGTCACGTCGATCAAATGTTCATACTCCAACAGATTTTTGAAGAAAGACCTAGGAACTCCAAATCGAAACGCAGTCACACCATCTCTTAACTTACTTACTTATCCGGCTCCCGATCAATGAAGGGTCCCTGACTGAGATATTGCGGTCTTCCATCGGTTGCGGTGCCTCACACGCTCCCTCCAGTCGTCAAGACCAAGTGCTCTTGCGTCTGTAATCGCCTGTTCCCCATAGCGGAGGTTCGGTCTTCCTGGTTGTCTCAAACCTGGGGGCTGGGATTCGAAGATTTTCTTGGCTCGATATGGCCGAGCCAGTGTAGTCGACGTGTTTTGGCTCTTTAGACTACATCCACATCTTGGTAAAGCTCGTACAGTTCACGATTAAATCTTCTCCTCCAATCGCCCTCCTCGCATATAGGACCAAATATTCACACCATTTCTTTATCGATTCCAAAGTCGCATGTGATTGCAGATATACAGATGAATTCTACAAAGCTAGTTCTTATATCCGCATCCCTCTTAACTCGTGCGTTTGTGCAGAAAGACGATGGAAGAATCTCGCTGCTCAGTCAAAGTTGGTATAAGAACACCACTGAACCGTTTGATGTTGAGAAAGGTCTAAGGCAAGGAACTGCGAAAGTTTCAAGGAATTTGTCTACCCTGGGGTCCATTATTATTTCACAAAATAACATCAGTGCAGCGATCAAACGGAGAATTATTCTTGTCAATCAAAGGCATTTTAGTCTTAAGGCCCTCTCTCATAGAACCGAGGAGACTTTTAGACCGTAATCATCCTTGTCCTGCAGCATGGCGCATAAGCATGGACCCTGAAAGAATCGGATGCAAATTTGCTTGGATGCTTGGAGAAGAAGATTCTTCGAGGGATTTATGGTCATGTACGTATATATCGAAGGAGTCTGCAGAAGAAGATTCAACGACCCTATACTGACAGCGACACGTGGAGATGACTGAAAGTCACCAGCCCGATGAATCTTCGAATCCAACCCTGATAGTGTAAGAAGCAGAGAAAAACCCCCGAACAGGTGGCACACACAAGTGGTAAACGACCTCAACCAACTTGCTGTGCGTAACTTGAGGCGACTAGCTAGGAACAGAGCTGGCTGGGGAGAATTGTTGGTTGAGGCCGTAGTTCATCCTTAGCTGTGAGTGCCAACAAAAGTTAG
The DNA here is from genome assembly GCA_963921185.1 of Dasysyrphus tricinctus. Taxonomy (NCBI): domain Eukaryota; kingdom Metazoa; phylum Arthropoda; class Insecta; order Diptera; family Syrphidae; genus Dasysyrphus; species Dasysyrphus tricinctus. The sequence goes on along the minus strand of OY992531.1, from coordinate 254,700,584 downwards.
TAAGGAAGTAAGTAAGTTGCATCCTGCGAGTAAGTAGGAAATGGCTCAAGAGTATTTCTTGTTTTGAAAAATTGCCTCTCATCCTAGCCGTTTGAGTTCGGCTGAAAATTGTAGATCCCTTAAATTCCTTGCCGTAAAACCACTCGAACATGTTTTAACGATAAATACATGCATTTAACTTTAATATTTCCTTGAAATAAAAGCCATTTCGAGACAAATATACTCTATTACTTCTTATTCACATGAAATTAATTCTTAATTAAAGGATTCAAAATTGAAATCATGTTCTTTCTCTTTGGACGAAATGTATGTACGTAGGGGTAGGTATGAAACAGGACAACGTTTTATTCTATCAACACGTGTGGTGATGTTATCGAGAGATGACGACGACGATTGAATTTCTTTCACTTAATTGAAATCGAAATGCTATTACATCTGTTCACCGCCTTATGACAGAAATTTTCCTTTATTTGATGTTAATCTGTGATTAAGCTGTCTATGTCTAGTCGCGTCGGAATTTGGATTTGTCTGGGTTCGTGATTGCGACACTGAGAAAATTAAAACAAAATTGAGTTCTATTAGTATTTTCTTTTCTCATAGATTCTAAAAGAAGGATACCTTCCACGTCTGTGGCTAAGATAAAGACAAAAAAGAAAAGAAATTCCAAAATATCTCTGAATTTTTATAGGTTTTCCTGTGTCTATAGAATCTCTTTTGAAACCAACTTTAAATGGAATCAAATTAAGACAACATCAAGCTTTGCCAGCTCTCTCTCTCTCTCTCTCTCTGTCTCTGGCATGTACTGGTGGTACTTGACTTTAAAGTTCACAATCGTTTTTCTTATACCTATGCAAACATCCTGGAAAATAGGCTTTTAAAAATCAACTTCAGATATACTCGTATAAACTCTGGAAAAGGACTGTGGAGGAGTCTTACAACAAAATAAAAAAAAACCCATTATGTAAACAAACATGAGGACCAAAATAGTTGCCAAAACCTCACCTCTACTTTTCGTTTATAAACATCAACCACCAACCATCGCATCGATTCAAGAGCCAACCAACCACCCACATGTCAATTGGGCTTATGTTTCTTACCCGCAAAGTAGGTGAACTATTAAAAAGGACGAAGTTTTTTCGTTTTGTGTGTCATGCTTGAGTCAGCGTGTCGTAGCATTAAAAATGCTAATTTAAATGGATTCTCTCCTCCGCATATACATATATTCTTCCAAGTAACGGTGTGGTAGAAGCAGTAGGTAGGTCGTAGGTTTGGTCGTTGGTAGAGGTAGGTATATGTATGTTTTTGAGGAACGCCTAAAAGGGTTTGTTTTGCTGTTGCTTGATAGAACATAAGCGGACAACCCACTTTAGGTTGAATGGCAATGCCCGTTTTTAAAACTACAATAACACAAAGCTGCCGGAGAACGAGAGAGTTTTTTTTTGTGAAGCACTTATACTCGGGTGAACCTCGTTCTTGAGCTGAAAAATATTTGTAGTTAAAAGTGGGTTTGGGTAGAAGAAGAGAGATTTTTGCCAAGAAGGAAGCTTTGTAGTTACCTACAGTTATGTAGGATAAGGGTCTTTGATCTCATCAGGCGAAAATTGTTAAGAGGACCTGAGAATCAGCGGATAAGAAACATATATTCATACATATGGAAGAAAGATTTATAAAGGTTTCTTGAATTTTAATGGCAGAACCTAATTAAAATTCAATTGAATGCAGTATAGTTTTTAAACTCAAAAAATATTTTTAATTTGTGGGATCGGGTCATTATTCGGTATTCTAAAATTCTGTATATGAATCAAAAATTCTCTATGAACATAACTCTGTATTTCATTATTCTGTCTTTCCATTATTCTGTAGGTGTTCGAAATTCTGTAAGCCCAAACTTCTAAATTAAAATTCTGTAATAATTTTTTGCAGGTTTTTTTTAGTCCCCGTTTAACATCTTTTATTCAATTAACAAAAAATATAAAGTATTGTAAAGAAAAACGTTCAATATTATTGTATACCAAACAATTTCCCTTAATGTAAAATGGCGCCCAACGAAATTATTATCTAGCCTTCTTATGATCTTCCTTAGTGATTCGGCAAGATAAAAGGCTCTTTAATTTTAATCATTTCAAATATATATTCCAACTGGGATAAGAGTGCTATTGCTAAGGTGGATGGAGATGCGTATTTATATTATTTTCGATTTAAGCTTTAAGACGTCAATTAGAAAGCAAATTTCAAACTCTTAACTATACAGACAGTCCCTAGAAATTGAAAAGAAAATACGAAGAAAACGTTTATTAAATATTAAAAAAAAAAAAAAATAGTAATGATATGTCTTTCTGTACGTACGCACTTGCCAAAACTATGAATTTGTACATATGAATAGAGTGTAAAGTTATATTTAAATTCATTTAAAAAAATTCCACTAACATTAGTAGAAATTCGTAGTTTTGGGAAATACTACATGAACAGAAAAAATATCAGTCTATTCACATGAATAAATTGGTTTCTTCATAAGTCTTTAAATTCATTTAGATATGTCACTGAAAAATCTTTTTCTTGGCCTAAGAAATTTAAAAAGGGCAAAATAAAGTCCTGAAAAAGGCAAAAAAAGACATTTATTAAATAAAAGGATATAGGATTTTGTTTGCACAACTGTTAACTTCTTCAAAACTTTGGTTGCAATCGGCCCTTCACTTTAACCAAATTTTCGTTGTGATCCCTGAAATTGAGAACACTTGCCCAATTGATATTCCTTGATGAAAATAATAGTTTTGTTCAAGAGAGTTTTTGGCAAAAATTGTCTGTCTGGAAAATTTTGATGAACTTTTGATTTTGTGTGACATCTGATCTTTGTCAACCTGGCATTAAATAGACGCAATTTCTGCCCAATTAAATTTATGGACAGAATTTTTCAGGAAGAGGAAACACATATTTTACTTTCTGGTGAGCACTTTCTTCAGCCCAAAGCATCCCAATTTTTAAAGTGTGGAACTAGACAAAAATTGGTGACAGATAATAACATTGGCCGTTTTTGTTAACCTTTGGGACAAAGCAAATGTTAGTTAATAGATAATAAAATAAAATGCACGACCGGGTTGCACGTACCTGCTCTTATATGTATACCAGACACTGCAGGTTAAAGAAAATTCTGTACATAAACATTGAAATTATGAGAGAAAAATGGGCTCCGCGAAATTAGGCCCCAGGAAATTAGGCCCAAAAAAAAAATTAAATAAGGCCCCAAAAAAATGCATACAAAACAACAACAATGAAAATTCTTGAATTTTGGGGTGTTATTTCATTTTTTGGAGCCTTATATGTTCTAGGTAAACTTGATTGCATATTTGTACATCATTAGATTCCCTGAAAAATGTCTGGCACATGGTTAAATGCGTTATGACATAGTTGGCATAACTGCAATTTTAGTTAAAAAGTTTCTCACGATCAGACGTAAATGCAATTATGTGAGTAGCAGTTTTCCGTTATATTGCAAACTATTATTTATCGCATTTATTTATAGCATTTATCGGTGAGTAGAAATAAAACGCCTTAAGTTGAATTTAAGATGAAAATCTATAGCTGCTATTCAACAAAAAAATTTAAATGGCATTCGGTTCTCCTGTTTACTATACTCTGTCAAACAAAAATTGTCAGTACAAAGCTTATGGGCGAGTTTTTTTCAAAACAGGGATACCTGTGTATACTGTCACGATAATAAAATGTCTCACTAATAAGCTTTTTTCTAAACAGTGGTGCCTGTGTATAATGTCACGACACTAAAACTTCTTACTAAAATTTCTCACGTACTGACGTATCAGGTTGATCGATTATTTTTAACTGTTTTTAGTATAGTATTTACATTTTATCTCATATCATTTGAAACTTTAACAAATTCTTGTAATTTTACAAAAATAAAAATATCAAAACCGTTATAAAACACAGAAATAACGCCTATAGAAGGAGGACACAAAACTAAAAACTTCTCTCCTGTAAAATATTGAAAAAGCAGATACGTCAGTTCGTGAGAAGAGGGACGATAAATAAAATTCTTAAAACATTTTTAAGGACGAATTTTGGTAAGCAAATCTAAAGTATTATGTGCAGATAAAACAAAATTTCAAAAAAATAGTCAACCCATTAAAAGATAATTTTCCGACGTTTCAATCGTGGTTAGTCCGAAAAACATCTTTTATTTTATTTACAATGTCTCAGAACCACGATAATAGTCTTAAATCTAAAATAGTCTACCCGTTTTTGAGGTACCGAATTTTCAAAAAAAAACAATTGGAAGTTTTTTAAACATTCAAAAACTTTTTTTTTTGAAAATTTTGATATACAATATTATCTAATTTATCTGAAATTTGTATATAAAAAAAATTATCTAAATGTGTTTAGCCAATAATGAGAAAATTCAAAATAAAAAAAACCTTCTATGACAGGTACTATTTATAGTTGCTAAGTGCAAAATTTTATAATTTTTGGTAGTAGATCGTACTAATTTTAGTACATGGAAAAAGTAAAATCAAAATCGTAGGAGTCGTTTTTGAGAAAAAAAATATTTTTTTTTGCGGTTTTTAAAGTTTGTATAGAAGTTACCGTTATTTTTTCATAAATGTAATTTTTTTCTGAAAATATTTTAGAGTGTACTAAGAAACTCTTAAATACCGATTCTTTGAAAAAAATCGATCGTTTTCGAAATATTTGATTTTCAAACAAATATTTTAAAACAATTTTTAAAAATCCAAAAAATATTTTTTGTTTTAAAATTGCACGCAACGATTCTTATATTTCTTAAGAAGCTTTTGTATAGAAAAAGTTAATGAAATCAGCCAAACCGTTTTGATGAAAATCGAAAATTTAGAAAATGGTAGGTACCATTAATAATCAGTTTTTGAAAAATGGTTTTCCACCCAAAGGAAGCCTTTAGTAAATTTAATTTACTGAATTTTTGTCAAGAAAAGTTGTGGAGCCGTTTTTGTATGTATACATATTTGGAATCAGGAATTTTAAAGAACTATATACCTTCTTCTCAGTTCTGTAAATGTTTAAAGAAAAATTGTTTTGATAATGAACATGAAATGCGCACTTTTAATTCAATATCAAAACAAGTTTTCTTTTATCATTTACAGAATTTTTAAAGCTAGAATTGTGAAATACAGAATTATGTATTTAATGAATTTTGAAGTACAGAATTTTGTTTTTTTTAGAATTTAAGAAAACAGAATTTTCGACTAACAGAATTTTAAAATATAGAATTTAGTAATCCGTATTTCAGGAAGGTATTAATGTAGTCTTTAAATAGGGTTTTTGAAAAGTTATCAATATATAAAGCCCTGGAAATTTTGATTTAAAAACGATTTAAGAACGCATTTTTTCTATTCCGGTTGTTGCAGTTCGCCAAATAGTGGGTGTAACCCCGTGTACTGCTAACTTTGAAGTTGGCATAACAGTCCTTTTCTCAGCAACGGAGGTACTTCCAAATTTGCATTGAAAAACTGAGTTCATATTTTAGAATCCCAATTTGAAAAAATAAACGTAAAATTAATTTTGTTCTGTTAACTTCACTGTGAAGTGAAAAATTAATTCATTTGATTTTATTTTTTCAAATTTTTACTTCAAAGTTAACTTTTTCTTGAAATGCAAATTAAACTGCAAATTTTAAGCTGGCTCCGTTCCTGAGAAAAGGATTTCACAGCGAAGTTAACAGTGCAAAATAAATATTTGTATTCTTTTGCCAACTTTCGACTTCAAAATTAGATTAGTTTTTTCTTGAAGTGCACACAAAACTGCAAATTTGGAGCCTTGATACAATTTTCTAGCTAGCTCAGTTGCTGCAAAAATGACTGTTATGCTAACTTCACAAAGTAAGGTCAGGTTTAACCCCGAGACTTGGGTGGTCTCGCACTGAAGAATGGCCATAAGAATCTTCTGTTCTTCAAAATAGTCTCTACGCTCAGAGAAAAAGGCAGGATAGTTAACCAATTTCTGGTCAATTATACCTGATTTTCAGGTTGTTATTTTTCAACTCGATTTTATTGTTGTGATAAATTAACGATGGTTGCAGGTAAAATCTTCTTGACACCTTGTTAATTTAACACTGCCACAAAGTAGAAATCCTGTAAACTTTGCCTGCAAATATAGTTAATTTAACATGACTCAATATTCTATGTATGTCCTGTAAAATTCAACATGAAAATTTGGTTAATTTAACATGAAAATCTATAGTGAATTTAAAAGGTTTCAATGTTGAATCAACCCTGTATCTATGTCATGAATATATACGTCTAAGACCCGTCTCTTACGCTGCTCAACGCATTAAGCATTATTCTGAAAGTACATAGAAATTTATTATATATTTATTTTAATTTAAAAATCATTTGTGATACTTACTTCAGTTTTGAACTGGGAACCTTTCACACACGGAGATAGTACTCATCCACTGGGCCAGCTCCCTACGCAAAACAATGGTGCCAAATATCGCAATACCTAAGTTGAAACTCATTGGATGGCTTGTGTGTGTGTTTTAACACTAGTGTCATGTTTAAATGAACTGGCAGAGTGCTTCTTTAACAGGAGGACTGGTTAAATTCAAATCGTTTTACTTGAATGGTCTGTGTGTGTGCGTTTCAATACTGGTGTCACGTTGAAATGAACTGACAGAGTGCTTTTTCAACATGAGGCTAGGTAAAGTACAAAAGGTAAACATTGTAAAAAGAACCACATTAAACGTTAATTCAACCTGATACTTGGTAACACCGAAATTCATAACATAAAGTGTTAAAAAAAAACACGGCCTGGGTTGAAATTAACACTATATTTTTGTTTAATTTTCTTATTTACATGAATTTTGTGTTAAAATAATAGGGAATCTTCTTAAATCAACTTGAATATGGTAGGAAAGTCCACCAGGTAGATTTTACACTGAATATAAGGTTACTAAAATCATGAACATTTCTGAAATATCTTTAACTTTATCTGAGATTGTGCACCTCGTGAATTTAACAAGGCCCAGGTTATTTATTTACCTGACGTTCTTCTCTGAAAGGGCCAGTTTTTCAGTGCGAGATTATCCTAGTCTTAGGGTTAAATCTGAGTTAGCACAAGAAAAGTGTTTTTTATTGAATTTAAATCCTAAGTTAAATCTGAGTTAGCTCTCCTAATTTGGTGAATTAACTCATGGACCTAATTGAGGGCCTTTTCCGTTGTGGCGTCAACTCAGTTCGGATAATGAAAAATATTGAAATCTGTAGACTGTGCAGTTTCCGTTGGGTGTCATATCAATTTTGATAGTAAAAGGCTTTAAAGGAATATCAAAAGTGTTACACATCCATTTCAATAGACTTTTGACAGAATCAAATAAACAAAAAACCATGTTGTAGGCGAATTAGCTATCTCTTTTGAGCTGGATAGCTAGGGTGACAGCTAATCACAAAAAAAACATGATGTACATCAGAAGGATGCTTCTGGGAAGGATCATGGCATTCCATATTTAGGAATAGGCATGGGTCACCTTTGTTTGGCAAAATTCATTTGGCATTTTATTTTTTCGCCTTGGTCGTTAAATATTTCTTTTAATTCCAAATTTTTGATTGGCAATTTACGTTTTCTTTTTTATTCATAATGTTTTTAAATCATTTTGCAATCCATATTTGGCGTTTTTACCTTTCGCTTCTATTTAAAATTATTTTCAACCATTTCGCAAAATTCATTTGGCAATTTGTCGTTTCACTTTTGTTTGATAGATTGTTTGCTATTTGACCAAGTGTTTTTTTGTCAATTAACGTTTCGCCGTTTTATTACTTCGCAAAATATCGCCTTGCCGTCCTATTATTTCGCTGATAGATCGTTTCGTCGTTTAGTTGTTTTGATCGTTTGACCATTCATTAGCATCGTATTTTTTAGATTTACCGTTTTTTTCTCTGTATACAGTTGTTTAATTCATTCTGCTAGTTAAGGTGTATTACTTTAGTTGTTTGTTGATTTTTGATGTAATCACTGTGTCAGGTTGTTAAGTTCACTTTGTTTTTTGCTTAGTTTTTATAATGGAAAATGTTGGCAAAACCTTTGAGACATTTGAGTCCAATAGAGGGAAAGATAAACTGAGTATTGCCGGATATTCTTTCGATTTTGAAACACAAAATCAAAATAGTTATCTTGTTTGGCGTTGTGAGCTTCGAAAAATAGCACGAGTAAATACAGTTAAAAATAGTGATGAAACTCATTCAATAGTATTTTTAAAAGGGGAACATGACCACGAACCATGTGCGGTTAGAAAACACGTGGCATATACAATGTCTGATCTCAAGAATTCTGCGAAAACCTCTGCCGATAAAAATAGAACTAGAAATAGTTTTTTGTTGTTTAGCGCGAAATTTTAAGGCATGTAACTTAATGGAAGCCAAAAAATCGCAAAACAATTGAGTGCCGAATTAAAAAAAAGCTAAACAACAAAATGCCAAATAAAAAGAAGCAAAACAGCAAAATGCCAAATGAAAAAAGGCAAAAGAACAAAATGCCACATAAAAAATGGCCTTTTTTCAAAAAGCCTATATAATATTAAACTAAATGAAAATTGCGAAATGAAAAATGCGAAATAAGGATAAAGCAAATCGTTTAAAAAACAAAACATAAATTGCCGAACGTGAAATGCGAAATATTCTTAATGCTAAATAAATAAAATGCGAAACAAAAATCCGCGAAGTGAACCCCCGCGAAACGTCAATTCGCCAAACAATTCTGGCAAAACATACCATACCCATAGGCACCCCAAATGTGAGATACAGTAGACGCTCGATTTAGTGACTCTCGAAATAGTGAACTATCCACAATAGTGAACACACAAAATTTAATATAAAAACGTATTTTTAATAAAAATTTCGCGCAAGCATTTTATATAGCTTGAAAACTCTGAGAAATTGCTTCTGTTTTTTGTTTAAACCTGAGTGAAAGCCTTGTTTAATGCTTAATTAAAATTAAAAACATTCACATCGAACGAAATATGCATTTTGGATCAAATTTGTCTTTAAAAAGCCTTAGGAAACACCCGCTCGAAAAAGTGAATAATCTCGAAACAGTGAAAGGGCCTGGTTTTTATTACTTCACTATATCGAGCGTCTACTGTATACGAATATCCCATATATGGGATGTACGAAAATTCCACATTTATATCCGAAAACCGAAAAGAACCCATATTGGAAAATACATATGTTCAAGGTATAAAATATTTTTTCACTAAAAATAATTAATTTAACTTTTAACAAAATAATAATAATTGATGTTGATTCCAAATAATAGATCAAATTTTCACGTTTGGGTTTCGATTTTTTGCTTCCATGGGTAGATATTGTAACCTTAAAAAGGGTTTATTAGAACCGAAAAAAAATATGCACAAAGGAGCTTAAGAATTTGAGTATACTAAAACCGCCTTTTCCGTCCACCAGTTGCCTACTCCGCAAATTTATTTAATTTTTATTTTAATGAAATTTTAAGCGAATGATATTTCTAAACAAAATACACTGTAATTGATATTCATAAAATTGAACCTTGGACTGGAAAACCTTATCTAAGTAATTGCAATTTAAATTTTAATTAAAACTACTTTTGTTTTAAATTAAAAAGAAATTTAGTTGTTGTTCTCATAATTTTCTTTAAGTCCAAATCATTATTGTTGCTTTGGAAAAATCTTACAGTTGGTCGTAGAAAACAAAAAGAAAGAAACTCCTTTGTATCTTCTTCATTTTCATTTTCATTCTTCTTCGACTTTTTTTTCTTCTTCAGAATCCTTCTGCATGACATTTTCAAGAATAACAATTTGCAAATTGCATTGTATATCTATGCAAGTGATGTATATATGTATTTTGTCTGAAGGAGTTTTTCTTCTTTTTCTTCACAACAACAACACTGTCTATCATAAATACTGAAAAAAGCTTAGATACACTTTGTCATTCTGTCGTCACACTTAAAAGTGTAATTTATAAATTTTATTGTGTCGCCTCATGTTGTGATTGAGTTCGTAACAAAAATTGGACAGCTCCATTTTGCGAAATCCTATGGCCACGTTCTAGTATTTTTTTTTTTCTTCTCCTAATAGCACAGCACAAGCACAAGATGTCTCGACTCGCACACTTGAGAGTTGGTATAACAACATCATCGAAGAGGGAGCACGTAAAATATCAGATTCTTCATAATATGTCACCAATTTCTATGTGTGTTTCACTGTCAGATGAGTTTGAAGTATTTTTTTTTTTTTTGTAAAGAACCAACTGCTGCCATATTAAGAAAACGAGGCAATATTTTTTCTTCAAATTCACATTTTATACTCAGACATATTGGCTGTCTATTAAATGAAAAGCTTCTCTCTATAGCAGATGTCAGTATACATACGTCACATTTATGTGTTATATATATTTTGTATCTAAAGATCTATCTTGGTGAACAAAATAAATTAAGGACGAAGCTTGTTGAGGTCCAAATCTACCCTATAGACGGTAGCGCTGACAATCATTGGAACATTCATTCCCCAATTTAACATAAAAAAAAAACAAACTTTAGGCACTTTAAGGTTAAATTATAAAAAGTTTCAGAATTAATTTTGCAAGTGATATTTTCAATGCAACATTTAAATTTTCATTTATTTTGTAAAATTATTGTTTAATTTAAAATTAACCTCCATTTCCATATTTATTATTCGAAATATTTTCAGTAATTTAACAAAAAAAAAAAACATTAAAAATAATCTTCATTATGTGCAGAACAATGCATCATGGTTATCGCATTTTAAGTGTCACAGCATCATTAACTATAACTCATTTAACCTTAACACCTGTAAAAATAATACCTATGAGTATATGCGTACCTATAAACAATCATGCTCAACAAGTTTGAACATGATTAAAAATCCCTACAGTTCAGAAGAAAAAATTATTAATAAAAACACAATTATTTTGTAGTAAATATTAAATAAATAAAATTGAAATTCATATTTTACTTTTCCATTTAAGCTTTTTCCATTTCAGATTAACAAACAAGTTGTAATTCTGATTTCGACCGCAGGATCAAGCTTCACGATGATGATGATGCAATACTTCCCTCATTTATGGGATACACCAAATAAACTTTTTAATTCTAGAGCCAAACAAAAATTGTCGTCCATCATTTTGCGCTGTCCAATTTTCAATTTTTCAGTCAATACTTTTCGATAATCGCTTGCACTCCAGAGTCAAAGTTGCCAGCTGTATATGGGGTGGGATGGGATGATGATGGAATGAGCAGGATCTGCCGTCAGCTATAACTCTACGTAAAAATAAGGAAATAAAAAAGAAGCTCATGGATAACATGATTGATGATGTAAATATGCCAGGATACGCGTATCGTCGAACATGAATGAATACGTCCATGACCGAGTTTACTATGACATTAACTGAGGTTTGTACATACATTCGAGTAAGCATAGAAAAATTATCCTCTCGAGGGAATTCAGATTCCTGGTACGAAAGAAGGTCCTGATTTTTTTTGTTCTCTCTCTGATCGGGAAAAAAAAATTACAAAAGAAACTCCTCGCGTAGAACTTCATTTTTAATTCATTGCGGATGAGTTAAGTGAGATTGACAGGCTACCGTAATGGATTGGCCAGGATGTTGACTTTCCTTCGTCTTCTCCGCAATTGAATGCGCCTTCTCTTAGCAAATGCATCAGCTATTCATTCTTCAGCCTCCTCACTCTGTGCTAGTCAAACACTGCACTCCACCGTTGGCGTCGTCGTTGTCGTCATCGTCCTATTCGAGGAGCAGTGCTTCCTGCTTGATGCCTGACGTTGCTGCAGCATCAATGATATGAAAACGCTCTTGGTCAAGGCGAACATAAAAACTCCTATTTTTCCGCCATCGAAAGACTTTTTCGCCCATTTTCTTTTTTTTTTATTTGCAGAAACCTACTTTATCACCCACCCCCTGGCAGTGTCTCTGCAGGATTTTGATGTCAGAAATGAAATTGGATTTTATTTTAACAACTACAAGGATGTCGAGTGGATCATTGCTGATATATTTGATGTATGCGTACTTGATGCCATTCACATGGCTCAGCCAACAAGGACGACCGATAGGACAACACAGCAGCAGCATGCTTGCTTATACCATGGCAGAGTTGTAGAGAGACACAACAGGCTGAATGGCTGCTGCCTTTGCTAGAATGGCTGATGGTTGGCACCCAAGTAAGCCTCCCATCTACGATGACATTTATTAGTGGATGAGCGAAAACGGATTGACAGGATGATTAATCTTCGGCGGGTTATAATATTCTATTTGATGTGATTTAATATTATTTTTTCCTCCTTATTTTTATTTTTTTTTTTTGTAAAAAGGATTTCCGGTTTTTGCTATGTTGGCCTAGGCTTAGAAAGGGACGTGCCTTTTTTTATTTGTTTTTTTTTTTTGAGTAGGACGTGTATTTTGTGTGTTTGTATGTGAGGATTCTTTGTTTTTTTTGGTTTGACATAAAGGTATCAATAAATCCTGATGAAATAATGAAGACACTGAATAAAGAAGAATATTTAAGTCTTCAATAAAGTTTACATAATCTTTTTCCATACAAAGATCTTTTTTTTTAAAGAAATTGATTTGATTCTTATCGTTAATATTTCAATGATTGTTGAGTTGATATTGAATTTGGCTTTTCAAAGCTTAAATGTAAAAAATTCATTGGTATAGATGTAGCTAAAGCTGTAGCTAGATCAGTGTGACAGTGTCAGAATAAGGATTAAAAATTGCTGCTGTGTGAGAGCCTCCATTGGCAATTCGTTGTTTTTGCCACCTAAGGTGGTGTCAAATTTTGATGCCCCCAATTCAAATCCCCAAAGACCACAACTCCAAAAACTATATAAATATAATAATTCTAAAAAACTTTCTGGGATACAAAATTTATTATTTTCACTAAAACTAATCAATAAAGGTAACCAATAAAAGTAACCAAAAAGTAACCAGTAAAAGTAACTAAAAAGTAACCAATAAAAGTAACCAATAACAGTAACAAATAAAAATTACCAATAAAAGCAACAAAAATATTTTTTTTGTAGATCTTTCCATTCTCTAAAAAAAAATCTTAAGAAAACACTTTTTTCCTAAAAGTGACTAGTTTGTGTACGAATTTTCATCAGTAATTAATACTGAACTTCTTGAGTTTCCTGGAGTATCAGTTCCTCAAATAGCTAACTTAAGTTTTTGAGGATGGAAATTGGCCAGTTTGTATTTAGAGACCAAGTTTCTGGGGTGTTCTTTCGGAATTGTCACGATTAGCCCATTTTTCCGTTTTAGGGTGAAATATTTATTTATTGTTGGTACAGTTTTTGAAGATGATGATTTCGAACATAAGATCTGTTTGAAAGCCTCTTAGCTGCTGTTTATCTCTGCTTTCCTTTTGTGAGGCTCAGTTTTGTCTTATGTCCTGGGCTGCTTTTGGTTATTTGGTGTATTCGACAAGGCCAGTTGCAGACACTTCAATGGCTTTTTTCAGAGCTTTATAGGTTCCTGTTTTAGGGTTGATGCACTATGATATCTCCTACGTGCGTCGCTTTGAAGCCTGTCTACATACATACAGTCTTCCCCATAGTTGATTTCGGTAATATTCTGCTGGCTCTGTTGATAGGAAAATGATTTATTGGAACTTGATTGTTATTTCAGCTTCATGATTGGAGTGGCATTTTGCTATCGAACAGGTGTGGTTTCTGATCTGTAGAAAAATTTGAATACAATTAGTTGAAGAAAGAAAAAAGTCAAATGAAGATGATATCCTAGAAGTGGTAGGTATACATAAATTAAGGTAGCATTATAAAAAAAGTAACATAAATACTGGCATTGTAGGCCCATTGGGATATTTATGAGGGTTTCATTGATATATGTCACAGGAGAAGCCTACGTCTGACATGAAATAAAAATCATTTATAATATTAGGTCTGGGTTCGATTCCCAGCCGTGCCACCTAAAAACATAAATGTTTTATTCGAGGTACTGCCTCTTGCGAGGAACTGACAAATCCTCCAAGAGTATACTTGTCATGAAAAAGTGCTTCTCATTTAGCCGTTCGGACTCTGCAAAAAACTGTAGGTCCCCTCCATTCATGTCCAACAAACACGCACACAGGAATGGTTGTGAGTTGTAAGTCACTAGGCCCTGGTTCTCCTCGAGCTGTTGCGCCACCCAATTTATTTTTTTTTTTTGACAGAACTTTGTGCTAAATTCGTAGAAATTTGTAGTTTTGGGAGGTACGCGAACAGATATAATACTTCTTGTAGCCCAGAAAAATTAGACCAAAAATGGCAAAACTACGAAAAAATTCCGACAATGCTGAATTTTGGTGGAGAGCTTTTCTTTGAAGTCTTAAGCATTCCCTGAAAAATTCCTTAACTTTGGGCTGGGGGGGGAATTTTTTAGGGTGAATTGGACCCGACGGGGTTGCATCTTGCAGTGGTGGAAAGGCTGGCATTTGAGTCTTCAGCTGACCAGCTGTGGAATCGATTTCTCAGGTTTAATATTCTAAGCTAACTAAGAGGAACCCAAACGTTAAAATATGGATAAGACAAACAAAAGACTCAGAAAACTTGTGGAGATATACACTACAATGGAAATAACTCAGGAGTCAGGAAGAAGCTGATGACATTAGAGACTGCTATTCCGTTGCCGGCTCTGATATCTCACGGTTAGTGCGGAGTAATTACCACAACTGTAAAAGAGTAAGTGAACGACTTGGCACAAGGAGTTGGGAAGAACTTACGGAACTGGAACGCAACCGCTTGCATAACGCACATGTCCTTCTACAGGAAGAGTCTGTAATGGAGGTTGGGCCTCTTGCCTTAACACCGGCGAAGGCTACTCTGTATAGAAGAAACAAACGTAAGCACGCTGATGGGACCACCCAAGCTCCCTTTTGGTAAATCCTAGGCAAGGAAAGGGCGGAATCATCGGCTGTGCATGAAAACACTAGTATGACAAGACTCATGAGCCAACTCCTGGTCCATCTAAAACATCAACCAGTTATTGCACGGTGCAAATCACTGAAATGGGCTTGGCAGATGGGGAGGTAGTTCCGGGAGTGGATGAGTTGGAGGAATCGCACTTGGGTTGCATTTGGGGCCACAACTCTAAATGCAGTCTGGATGCGTCTACCAGGCAATTGCGAACCGACCGATTACTCAACAATGGACACCGAGAAGACAGTTATAGAGGTTCCAGGTGATCGTCGCAAGTCCAAAATGACAGGTCTCCTGGACGATATTCAAGTACGCTGAGAGGTTCATCTGGCGGCTAGGTAAGAAAAATCCTGAATCCTTTACGACAAAGGAAAGATAGTTCTGTAAAGATGTACTCAGAGACTATTGACCGTGGCAGTTAGCACGGGTACGGACAAACGTACTGAGGTCGAGTCGTACACTGCTCAAGGGAAGGCAAAGAAGGGATCTCCTGCCTCCTACTGGCTCTCACCCAACTGCGGGTACGTCCAACCAAGGTAAGCACGACAAAATCCTGCCTCCGCCTAGCTCTCACCCAACTATGGATTCGTCCAATCAAGCTCGACATGACGACACTCCACGTCACGAACGGATAGTACAGACAGACTGTATCATAACAAGCTGAACTGGAGTACTGCTCAAAGGAACGTGAATGGAAAGGATGAACTCAACCAACCGCAAGCTTCAAAAAACGACATTTCGTCACCCAGCCATTCCCTCACCGGGAAACAAAAAGAAGAAAGTTAAATTCTCTCGGGTGACCATGGAGGGCCAACAATTGCTTCCTTGCTTCCCACTGTACTTTGGCTGCTTACGCCTACCTTTAAGTAGAGTTATATTTCATCTCCATTTACTAGAAAGCACAATAAAAATATATGAAAATGAAGAAATAAAACAAAAATTGAACGGTTTAATTGCAAACACCTTTTAGGGAAAAGTGATGACTCTAGCTAAGCGCAAAATAAAAACTAGGGCCAAACAAGAGAACAAAAGTGGAACAAAACTACCCGATTCAGACCAGAGAAAACCTATCCCAAGGAAAAAAGAGTGGCACGCAAAATTACTGTAAATCATTCACCCCAGAGCTCGATAAAGGCAATTCATATCTACTCCAACAACAGCGTTCCATTTCAAGGTGGTATGCAGGTGATTTTTTCTTCTTCCATATTCACGACCAAATCAAACTTCCAAACAAAAAAAGAATCACCTCATTCTGCGTAATGTTACCAGAGGTTGAGATGGAAAATTCAAGGAAACCCATTCCTTTCAGCCAACCATTATCAGCAATAAGTCACAGAGATTACGACTTTTATGAGACGGGAATTCAAAAGGAGTCAAGAGTGATTGAATTTTTCTCTTCTTCTATTGAATTTTATAGTTCAAAGTTCATTTTTAACCCTTCTTCCCAAGAAAATTATAAACATTTTTATTTATGGTCAGAATTTTCTGCGACTTACAAAGCAAGAATTTTTAAATTTCAATCAATGTTATGATTATTTCAATATTAAATTGCTTTTGAACTCTAAGATTATTTGTGGTAAAGTAATTAAATTTCTGTCCTTTAAAGTCCAAGGACATCATGATTTTTTCTAAACTATATTATACCTATAGGCTGTGTCTGTCTGGTAAGTTTTATTTTTGATTTATTTTCTTCGAAAATAATCATTAACTTCTCAATAGTCCTTGAACTTATTCTTATAGAATGTCTTGTCGTAGCTGCGAGAAACTCTGTTTAATATCATTATTTCCTGTGAATTTGATTGAGGATTTTGTAATTCAATTAGTAAATGCTATTAACTTGGATTAAATTGTCATTATTTGAAGAAAGAAGGAGTGTAATCAAATTTTAGAGATTACTTCGTGGATTAATAATAATGTCTTAGGTGATTTAATTTTATCAATCAGTTAGACGTCATTTTGGCACTGCAACACCCACGCCGGCAGACCCTTAATGCAAATATTATAAATTAAACTTAAATAAATAGTTTTGGCACGATTGAAGTCAAAATTATGACTCTTTCCAGAATTCTTATTTGAAAATTATAATTTTTAAAATAAAGATCAAACTCATGGGGCCCTGAGTAATAGATCCGAGTCTAGCCTAAAGTCGACTTTAACAATGACATCCGTAGAAATAAAACACAAATGTCACCACTAAATGCTCAGAAGCATCTCAAGCTAAGTTTAAAATGATCTAATCTAACCATTTAGAAATTAAATTTGTGTTTTATTTCTACGGATATTTTTGCTAAAGTCGACTTTAGCTAGATTCAGATCTAGTACTCAGGGCCAGGGAATTCTTAAAGAAATGGGAATAATCCCAAATAAATCAGATTTTGTAATAAATTGTTTATGTTTTCAGGCTATTTTTAAATATCCATCGATCTTTTTTGCTTCTTGCATTATTTTTTCCTTTATTTCAATGTAAATAAATATTAAAAAAAAAGTAAATTAATCCTTAACACAAAAGAAAATTCTTCATCTAATCTGGTCATGGTCACAATTTGAAGACTAAATTTCCTCATTTATTTTTGACTTTAATAATGCTCTCTATGTCATCTCCATAATATTCCACTATTTTGCTCGACATTATTTTTTTTTTTCAAAATATTAATTAGAATAATGAGAATCAACCATGAGACAATATTCTAACTATTTCTTCGCACTGAAATAGAAATTCAACTTCAACTGTGCAACTCTCCTCGTCTGAACCTATGTATATTTTGTTGCCATATGATGAAACAAACAAGACCGCACATTTTCTATGCATACAGAGGGACAAATTTTATTTTTGCAACCAGCACAAAAACCTCTTTAATGCACCAGCTGCTTGTCAACTTCAAGAAAATTGTTGCTGATTGTGGCATCCCCCGTTAGAGGAATTAATTTTCAAGGGTACCCAAGGTTGAACGTCATCAGCATCCAGCATTCCTATATGTCCTCGAACTATTATGTGAGTTGGGTTATATGGTTGTCGGGTGTAATCTCAGCTGCTGCGCAACTGCTTCATGCCACGTCCTGCTGATGCTGCTCCTCTAGTCCTGTTCTGCAACATAACAACGACTCGCTGGTGCAACACTTTGTGTGTTATTTGGTACTAAGTAGGGTAATGGTAACCGCAAGTGTATGTAAGCTGAAGCTGAAGCTAGTACTTATCTCTTGCTTCCCTGGAAGTAAAACAATGCACTGATTGTCTAGATGCCTTCGAGGCTTTTTATTCATCTGTCCTCCACTCCTCTCTGTTTAATTTGTCTAGAATTGGATTCATATGTGTGTGTCGTCGTGGCTGTCTACTGCCTGACTGTAAAGTTGGTTTAGGTGACTTTATTTTCAGGGCTGTTGTTTTTTTTGTATGAAGAAAAACAATGTGAGGCCCAAACTATATTTTTGAACGAAAAACCTTGTAATGACCTTTTAGGAATGACCTAGCAGGACTCTGTCAAGTTGTTACACATATCCAATCACTCTTCTGACCGGAAACTTTTCTTTAGTCCTTTTTTAAACATTAATCAAAAACTAAATATAAATTGTTTTTAAAATCTTCGAGAATTGTCATGATCTTACCTTACTAGGATCCTCACAAGGAGACACCCGGTGCCTTGAGGCATCTAAGAATTACAAATACAGCCCTGCTGGGTGCGTCTTTGCTTTCATTTTTGAAACACAATAGAACCTTGTAAGTGAACACAATATTGTTTCCTTGTTTATGCACGACTGCATTTTCTTAATCCTTTTTGGTATACTGTGGCGTATGAGTGTTATTTTTTTTTAATTTTTTTTTTAGCTTTTCTTCATATGACTGGTGGTAAAGATTTTTCTATTGTTTGAAACAGCATAAGACAACAACAACAGACAAAAAATAAAATATAAAAAGACATTTGTGTAGCATAGTTAGTTTTGTATGCGTGTGTTTGCATCTTGTAAACCGAATGGAACAAGGTCACAGATGGCAACTACCTTCAAGGCGAACTTGTAACACTGAGTGATGAGATGAAAATGGAGTAGAAATAGTGTTTTTGTGTCTTCTGCATTCTGTTAGAGGCAGAATTTTTTGTTGTGTATTGTGGTTTTGCGTGTGCATGACGAATGAAGTTGGGTAGATATATGTTGTTGTTGGTCATATTTATATGTTTGCTGCATTAAGTATGATGTAAATTATGGTTTAAGGAAGAAGTTAGTGTAGAATATTTGACTTAAATGGTATGTAGGTATATGAAACATTCTTTCAGCAGGATGTGGCGTAATAAATGAATAAAACATAATTTAATAAATATAAATTTAGTTTTATCTTCATAAATGCAAATTTTCGATAAATATGTTTAATTTTTTTGGTTTTCGACTTTCTGAAAAGGGTTGAACTGCAATGAACTTCTTCCAGTTAATTCCATAGAATTTTTTTAAAATTGGAGGGGCTTCAGATTCCGACTATTATTATTATATTATTAAAAAAAATATATTAAAAAGTTACCACCTGTGATCTGAAAAGGTATTAACAAAAGAGTCTCCTAAACTCTTCACCGTTAAAGCAGGTCAGTATGAATTTTTTTTGCAATTTAAGGACTTCAAAATTTGGACCTAGTCGATTTTTGGTATGCAAAAAACTGCAAATTTGAAGCTGTAAGTCCCTGAAAGTTTCTAGAATGATTGGTCGATTTCTATTAGATTCACAATGTGATCAGTTAACTTCACTATGAAGTTAGCAGGTGGGTAGGAATTTTTTTCAAGTTAAGGACTTCGAAATTTTAACCTAACCAATTCTTGAAATGCAAAAAATGTAAATTTGGAATCATTCTAAAAATTTCTAGCATGCTTTGTTGCTGAGATACACAATGTGATCTTCTAATTTCACTTTAAAGTTAACAGCTCAGTACGAAATTTTTTTTCGAATTAAGGACTTCAAAATTGGGATACAGACAGTTTTTGAAATGCGAAAAATCTGCAAATTTTGAACCTTACTATAAGTTTCTAACATACTCAGTAACGAGACTTCACTGTGTAAGCAGGTCACTCGATTGTACCTTTACTTGGTGAGCTGCAAAATCAGGAATAGAAATGCAGAAAATGCAAAAAATGTGCAAATTCCTGTTAAGGTCTCATTTGCCTAGGTGAAAGTTGTCTGCTTACTTCACAGACGTACTGTTAATGACAGTATAACATCCAGTACATGTCCTCCCACCCAACGTGAATTTCCGAGCTCGGAAAGGTAAAAGTATGGGAGCTACCTCTGTTACAAACCGTTTAGTTATTTTCAAAAACAGACTCAACTCGTTTATTTCCATGACGGTCGTGAAGAACCAGGGGCTTATAACACAGAACATAAAGTGCTTATTGAACTAGTGAAATTCAACAACTTTTTAAAATTTGTGCAACACGGAACAAAAAGCTTTGGAGAACTTTAAAAATTGTTTTTTTTTTCAACAATTGGGGAATTTCATTTGAGTTAACAAAATAGCAAATAAGCTTGTTGAATAGTTGATCAACCGACGATTGTGGACTTGTTCTAAGTCAACAAGTTAGAAATAAACACTTGCAGTCCTGTACGAATTAATTGTTGGACTGGTTAAACAAGTCGAGAGAAATTTTTTCAGTTGACAATTGTTACGGTTTTTATTGACTTACAGATATGATTTTTACTTGTTGAACAAACATAGTTGAACAAGCAATTGTTGACTAGTTGACTTGTTGTTCTGTGCCAAAGGCCCCAGGTAACTCGAGATACCTGAAGTGTTAACAATATTTAATGAAATTTTATCGGAGTTTCTTATGTTTGGACACAAAATAAGTGTTTTTCTTTTAGTGAAAATACAAGTTCTGGACTTACCTTGGTTTTGGTTTGCAGACAGACTTACAGACATCACACTTTTAGGCCATTAACCCCAGACTATTGAATGATGCCAGCGTCAATTTTTTCCTTTTTCGGGAAAACTATCAGATTATATGAAGCAAGTTGAGAGTTCTTCAGATTGATCTGGATTACTCTCAGTGCGTTAAAAGTTATCTTTGATCTCGACATTATTGTGTTCCCCTATGTCAGGGTCTACTTGACTTGGCACAATTACTTTAGTACTCTTGACGTCAAATCATAATTCAAAGTAGTCCTTCTCTAGTGCCCTTCAGCTCTGTTCACTGATCTATCAATATTAGAATAACTGCTGTTGCTGTAGGTCTCACAAATAGACCACGAGAAAGGTCAGTGCCGAAAGATATGATAAAGGGGAAGGCATTTCTGCCAAGTCATCAAAATGAACTCTTTTTATTGACTGTCTTACCACCAGCCTTCCATTTCTTCAGAAAAGATTATGGAAGCAACTCATTCTATCAGTAATAATAAGGTGCCCTATTTCTATGATTAAAAATCGCATTGCTAAGGTTTGGACTATCGAGAAATAAAGGCAAAGAGCAAGATTGAAAATTTGAGTGATCATTGCTACCCGGCATCCACGAGGAGGTTCTGATAAAAGACTCTTTGCCGTTATGCCTCGAAAGCAAGCTTAATTGATCGTAGCATTCCCATCGAAGAAATCCATCCACTATTGTGGATGGTTAGGTTAGGTTAATGGGCTGACAGTTGGTTTTGTTACCGTCACACTTAGATCAATGTTGATCCGTTGTGGTACCCTAGGGATTGTGAACCCCCATCCACTATTGTGGGTACAAGGGAGTCTTTTGAAGGACATTTGAAGTCTGCTGCTACCAGTTACGCATATTTTGTTTATTGATGAATCCATTAAACTGAACTTCATTGCTGAAAATACTTTTCGATGAAATTCAGGATCATCTTCGAACATTTGGAGAGTTCAATCGGAGAAGTTTTGGTGCATAGCACAAAAGGTCATAAAATGTGCCAAACTTCATTAATATTCATAAAGTTTTGGCGTGTGGGAAATAATTTTGGTCGCCAAAATTCAACAAACGAACTACTGTGCCATGGTCCTTGCAAAGTTTCAAGGCTGTTGTGTTTTCATTTTTTTGCTTAACCAGCACATTTACTTCAAAACATATTACTACTGTTTAAAAATACCAGTATGATCCATCAAGTGGATAAGTAAATTAATTTTATAACTTAAACGTTTTTAAAATGTAAACTTTTGAAAGTGCCTACTCCAAAAAAACTTAAAAACAAAATAGTTTAACACAAAAATATTTGAAATTCAACTTAAAAAAATAAACTGTTTCAAAAATGTTTTCGTGTGGTGGAATTTCGTAAAAATAAAGGAAACTCTACACTGCACAACACTGGTTTTATTCTATAACTCCATGGATATACCTTACCTATCCATTCAAATAAATGTAGAATAAAAGGGAGTTAGTACACATACATATGTTTGAATTTTGCATTGCCATGGCCATATACAAATTAAATTCTGTGGCCGCAACATTTATACAAAACATCCTTTTTTCAACTCGTCTACGTTATAAGAACAAAAGAATGAAATATTTTCCAATTTTACTAGAAAATCCTCCAATTGTTGCCTCCATTGTACATACATACATAGGTTTTTCAAAAAGGACTAAACATTACATTTTTAAACGCACCATCTAACCATTTTTCAACAAAACTAGGTACAAAAACCATTGTGTATCCTTTTTCCTTCTTCGAAAATTTAAATTAGAAACATATGTGTGGGTATACCTATATTATGTGAATGATGAGTTGTTTTGGAAACCTATATGTGTGTGTGTTGGTGTGATTTTGTTTTATTCCCTTGAGGAGTTCAAGTATAAACTTTAGCCAAAACACAACAAAAAAAAAAAAACCAAAAACAAATAAAAAACAAATCTAAATAACGACAAATTCACTATACGAATTTGGTCCTTTACTTTGAGCTCCACAAAATGCATATACCTATGTACAGACCTACGAACGAGTACGAGTACTTTGCTTTCCTTAAACAAAACAAGGCAACCAACATGTATGGTAAAGTATGAGTGCCTGTTATCTTTTGTTTCTTTATTTATTTATTTTTTTTGTTTTACTTTTATTTTTTTTTTTACATGGCATCGTCCTTTTTATCTTTTGATTCATTCATTTAGAGACTCGTCGTCTTCATGTCGCTGGCAATGTACTTGCTTATGCCTCTGTTGTCCTTATACTTTCTTTATTATAATTTCATATACATATGTACTAATAAGAGCATGTGTGAGTATGTAATTTAAGCTTACAACGACACGCTACAGGACCATACTGTCAAATTGAGTGAACGAGTTGTGGGTGTTGTTGGCGAAGGATGAGCAGCAGCGACGCGACGACGGAGGAAGCTCCTGTCTGCAGTAAGTGAAATTTCAAGCCAAATACAATTTTTGTAAAGGATATGAGAATACATATTTTAAATTATGATTTCAGCAAAATTGAAAACTCAATTTTTACTTTTCTTATTTAAGGGTCCCGTATTGGTTTAATGAAAATTTAAGGTAAGGACATTTTGCCAAAAAGTAAGAACATTTGGTCAGAAAACTGGATCCCATGTGTTTTTTAGCGAGGACCTTTTCTTATGACTGGAATTAATTCCTTACAAATTAAGGATAAAATTTAGCTTGGGAGTCATTTCTGTAATCCAGTTGCTTGGTCCCAATTTTTAAAAATTGCGCACAGTCAGGAATCCGAAATACCTGCACTTTTTGTGGGGAGGACCTTGTTGTTATATTTGTAATTTAATTTTGACATGCTAAAGAAGAAATTTAGCTTGCGAGAGATTGTTGAAACCCTGTTGAAAATAGTAAATTAAAAAACCTCGTAAATTGATTGGAAAATTTCCGGGATCAAAATACGGATTTATGTCTAAAAAGAAAGGTTTTGAGTTGGCTCACTTTCAGGTAAAATTTCAGTGTTGCACCGTTTCGAAAGCGTACTTCTTATATCAAAGGGGGGAATTTCCCTGTTTCGTAAGTTTTGAATATTTTGAACACGATTAAACTTGCAACGTTTGGTATCTGGAGTTCTTTCCGCAACTTCTCTCACGTTATAAATATTAAATACTACCAAAAAAGTGGAAGTTCCACCCTTTGGCATCAACAAAAAGTTTAATTTTAAGTTTAAGTTTAAGTTTAAGTTTAAGTTTAAGTTTAAGTTTAAGTTTAAGTTTAAGTTTAAGTTTAAGTTTAAGTTTAAGTTTAAGTTTAAGTTTAAGTTTAAGTTTAAGTTTAAGTTTAAGTTTAAGTTTAAGTTTAAGTTTAAGTTTAAGTTTAAGTTTAAGTTTAAGTTTAAGTTTAAGTTTAAGTTTAAGTTTAAGTTTAAGTTTAAGTTTAAGTTTAAGTTTAAGTTTAAGTTTAAGTTTAAGTTTAAGTTTAAGTTTAAGTTTAAGTTTAAGTTTAAGTTTAAGTTTAAGTTTAAGTTTAAGTTTAAGTTTAAGTTTAAGTTTAAGTTTAAGTTTAAGTTTAAGTTTAAGTTTAAGTTTAAGTTTAAGTTTAAGTTTAAGTTTAAGTTTAAGTTTAAGTTTAAGTTTAAGTTTAAGTTTAAGTTTAAGTTTAAGTTTAAGTTTAAGTTTAAGTTTAAGTTTAAGTTTAAGTTTAAGTTTAAGTTTAAGTTTAAGTTTAAGTTTAAGTTTAAGTTTAAGTTTAAGTTTAAGTTTAAGTTTAAGTTTAAGTTTAAGTTTAAGTTTAAGTTTAAGTTTAAGTTTAAGTTTAAGTTTAAGTTTAAGTTTAAGTTTAAGTTTAAGTTTAAGTTTAAGTTAAGTTTAAGTTTAAGTTTAAGTTTAAGTTTAAGTTTAAGTTTAAGTTTAAGTTTAAGTTTAAGTTTAAGTTTAAGTTTAAGTTTAAGTTTAAATTTAAGTTTAAGTTTAAGTTTAAGTTTAAGTTTAAGTTTAAGTTTAAGTTTGAGTTTAAGTTTAAGTTTAAGTTTTATTACTTGGCATCTGGAGGCGTTCCCGCAACTTGCTTTTTTCATGTTCAAAATATTAAAAATTACGAAAATAGTGGAGCTCCCGCGCTATGATATAAAAAGTATGTACCCGAAAAGTGGCAATACTGACATTTAACTCAATGGTGCATCTACTTAACACTTATCTTTTAAAACTTCAACCGTTACTTTCAGGACATGTTTGACCCAGAGGCATTACCGCACCTTTTTTCACGTTAAAAACTACAAAAAAGGGGAAGTCCCACATTTTGGCATAAAAGAAGTATGTTCCTGAACAGCGGCAACATTTATATTTTAACCGAAAATATAAATATTTTTCAAAATATAATTTTTTATTTTTTGACATGCGTTTGGAATCTAGATGCGTTTCCGCAACTTTCTTCATTTTTTAAAATATTAAAAATTATCAAAAAAGTGGAGGTTCCACCCGTTGTGACATAAAAAAGTATGTTCCCGAAAAGTGGAAACACTGAAATTTCTCCCGAAGGTGCGCCTACTCAAAGTCTTTCTTAGAAGATGCAAATCGTTATTTTGATCATGGAACTTTTCCAATTAACGAGCTTTTTTTGTTTACCATTTTCCACACATTGGGCGCCATTTTTTAAAATGGCGTTCAAGCTACGGGATCACATAAATGAATCTCAAGCTAAATTTCATCCTTAACACGTAAGGGATTAATTCAGTCATAAAAACGGATCCCCGAGAAAAACGCACAGAACGTTTTAAAAAAGGATTAAAAAAAAGAATTAAAATGTCTCTTCCTTTACTTTAAAGTTCTGTGATTTCTGTACATTCATGAGTGAATTTTAGTCCAAAGATCTCTCCAAGTTCATATAAAAAATGAATTGACAGAAGTTGGGAATTAAAATCGCTGAAATTCAAAGTAAAGGTAAAGGCTTCAAAATTATGAAAATTATTAAAAAATGCTGGGTTTATATTAATTAAAGATATAGGATTACACTATTTTTTCAAAACCCTTGGAATGTAGGGGCTATTCCACCATATTTGTGCCTTTTTTTATTAAAAATTGTGAAATTGATTGAAGAGCTTTAGATTGCCCATTTCATGCAACCCCACCTTGCTACTTACTTAAGGAACTTTAGATGGCGCTCACAGTCCAGGGTGGACTACGGCCTCAACCAACAAGCCCCTCGAGCCACCCTAGTATAAGCTAGCTGCCTTCAGTTACGCACTCCAAGTTGGTTGAGTTCGTTCTCCACTTGTGTGCGCCACCTAAGGTGGGGTGTTCCACTGCTGCGTTGGGTTGGTCCGTCGGTGTCTATACGATACACGTGTCCCAGCCATCTCAGCCGCTGTATGATTTTTGACCAGGTTGAATTTGCTGTAAAGCCCATAAAGCTCGTTGTTAAATCTTCTCCTTCATATACTCCATCGATGTAGACTGGACCGAAGAGCACCCGAAGAATTTTTCTTTCAAAACACCCAAGCAGATTATCATCCGTTTTTGACAAAGTCCTTCGATTCAATACTTGCAAACGCGCTAGTTACAGCTCGCTTTGTTCCAATGATGTCAGTATCATCTGAATAAGCAAGTAGTTGAACAGACTTTTGAAAAATTGTACCTCTGTTGTTGATGTTCAATAGGTTGCATGATAATGCGTCACCTTGCCTCAAACCGTGTTCTTACCATCTTTGATGTACCAGCGATTTCATGCAACCTATTCGCGCTTACAACTATATTATTCTTATCCTGGTATGTCCTGTGTGTCTTTTGATTTTCTTCGCCCAAGAATGTTGCTTATTGTTAGTAGAGAATAGCCTCGTACCATACACATATTTCGTTCTTTTTCTCTGCGATAATTTTTGATTATCGTATGATGGCGAGGACGGGAGTACAAGGACATTTTATCCTGTTTTCGTTTATTGTTTATGCTACGTGCGCTCTCCCAATTTCATATTGCTGCTACTCCTTTGTTGCTCCAGCCAGCCACTGGATGCTCTGATTCTATATTCTATTGTCGTAAGATTTTATGATAATTTTGGGTTTTTTTGTGAGAATCAGGTGAATATTGTATAGGTACACCCCCTCAATCAAAATAAAAGAAAACAAAAATAAATTTTTAAGGAACACAAGGATATTCTTGGATGTTTTTAACAAAGTCAGCTTGCAACAATAGATCTCGAAAGCCAGAATGGAAAATTGGGACGGGATGGGTATTGGTTTAATTTGTTAATTGTCCTTCGTAATTCATTCAAAATGTCAAAATTTTTACCTACCCAGTAGAACCTCTGTCAATATAAGTAGAAATATTAAAACAACAAGAGAATATTTTGTCTGTAAGCACCATAGTCCTTTTGCGTTTACTTTTATATCAGTGATTGTTGAAAAAAAAAATCATTCATTTGACATAAAATCGTTATTTTTATTCAACTCAACATTTATTTCAAATGAATTCCATTCATTTTTATACAATGAACCGGAATTGATTTAAACATTTACTTACATTTCATCTATAACTGTATAACTGTATATATATAAAGGTGGCATAGATACTAAATCTCATAAAAAATGAATGTGCTGACGAACCATTAAATGAAAACGTCAGGTGAGTGAGTGGAGTTAAGGCTGTTGGTGATGCGGTGATGGTTGAAGTTGGTGGCTGGAAGGACATGTCATACGCATAAATTGCTGTCTGTGACTATCGAACGGAAATTCGTTCAAGCAGCGAGCGAACCACTCGAGTTCTCAAGCGAAACACCTGCTTCGCATCATGTGAAACCACCTCCTTGTGTGTTTTTGTATTTCATTTTTTTTTCTTTTTACCATCAAGGACTTGATATTTAGAGCGGATAAATGTGTGCTCTGCGTGTGGATGGTGGCATGAAATCGGATAAGACGACATTCTGCGTAGGTTCATACATACATATATAAAGGCATCTCTATATATCTGTACCGAATACCTGCAAAAAAAATAAAAAATACTACTTGAACTCCTGGGGCACTAGAACGAACATCAGTAAGGCTTGTAATTTGCGACAAAAACTTTTCAAGGTTCAATTTGATTGGGAGGAAATTAAGGCTCACCCAAACCAAATGTGTGTGTGTGAGTTAAAAAGTTTAAGGACTTTATGGAGTATTTCAATATTTCAAAAGATATCTACCATATGACATTGTATACTTTTACCTTTGCTTACATTAAATCTTGATTTGTTAATAGTAATTTGAAAAAAAAAAATAATAATAATTTTTTTCTTCGAAAAGGATCTTGATGTTGAAAACCCAGAGAGTTTCAAGTGGATACATAGGTTTTGTATGTATAAATCTATATATTTTCTAAGAGTTTTGAAGAATTATTATTATTATCATGTATAGATATGAACTTTCGGAAATTATATTTTCATTTTTGACACTGATATGTTAAGTAGGTACCTTAGCACCTACTTCATGTTTTTGTACTTTTTCCATAAACAAAACTTTTCAGACATTTTCAAATTCATTTTGAAGTAAAATGGGCTGTTAACAGAAAATTTATAATTAATTTTATTTAGCCTTGTTGGAATTGAAAATAAATGTTTTATATTTTGTACCTAGGTACTTAGAAGTTTGAAAAAATCAACGAAAATCTTTTGGAAGTCTAGGTAATTTTATAGTTAGCGGTGGGGCTCAATTTTAATTTAATTTGAACTCAAGGAAGATTTTTTTTGAAATAGTCGAAACACAAAACACATTTTTTCGCAAATTTCAAAGTTTTTTGTATTATGGAATTTGTGAGTGGACTTCAGTTTCCGCAACCTTTTGTTTATTACTATAACTCCAACCCTCTCCAACGCAACGGTGGGTGGGTCCCTTGTTCATTCTTGCTGGCTTATTCTGGAATTTTTAATTTGGCTGTAAGTTGTTGGAATTTAGATTATGAAGGCTTTTGCAATAAGGGATGTTCGATGGTGACATGGAATAAAACAAGCTATTGGTGAGGTATTAGCAAAATTCTTTGTTTATTTGAAAGGACCATGAATGCCAATATATGGATTATGTCATCGTTCAAATGTCCACCAAGGCCTAACACTGTGACACGGATCCGATTAGTCAAATTTTCCTTGACTCTGCCAAATAGATCCAGCTGAATTCAAGCAATAGCCAGAAGTATATTTTCGTTGAAGATATCAGCCAATTCCATGTTATTGTCATAGATCTCTGCCTCAGCTTCTCCTGCAAACTCTTATTGGCAGTGGTGATCCCAGCGGCTAATATCATTCTCAATGAATTTTAAAGCTAAAATCATCAATGAATTCACTTGCCAAATCATAAGAGAAACGACATGCAATGATTTAGTAGGTAAAGAGTAATGAAAAGTTTCCTCAGCTTTGACTCCTTATTTCGTTACCTAATAGGGAAAATTATGTGATGAAAAAACTGTGGAAAAGTAATGTACAAGTTCATCAGTTCATTGTTTGAATCCACTCATCTGCTTTGAAAAGTGTTCATACCGAGGACAAAAAAATAACAAATGTGAGTGAAATTAATGGTGAATTGTTATTGATGATTTCAATGATGAATAGTAATGCACAGAGTTGTTTTTGATTTTTTTTTCAACCATGAATTCTCATCTTGTTGAATATAGTTCACAGTGGCTTTCTGTACAAATATCCATGTAAGACGAACTGAACTCAATAGAAATTGCGTCAATAACTTTTGATTTGAAATGGGAACTGCTTTTTGGTTTGTTTTCATCTTAAAGAAAAGGGTACATTATCGGTGTTAATAATCTCACTGAACGATTAAACAAGTAATAATTGAATATGAAGAAAATTTGAAAAGAAATTCTTCTGTTTAAGTGGAGTGACCGAATATATAATTCAAAGTTAAAAGTTCAAGTGAGCTCAACTCCATGATTGCGTTTCGCCCAGGTACGATAGTTGGGCTCATCAGTTAGATGACTATCGTACCCTTCTAAGACGCAATGGAGTTGAGTTGAGCTCACTTGAACTTTTAACTTTGAATTATATATTCGGTCACTCCACTTAAACAGAAGAATTTCTTTTCAAATTTTCTTCATATTCAATTATTATAAAAAGCCTGAGCGCGGGCATTTGAAATTCTAAGTGTCTGAATTTAACCAAATTCCCTTAGAATAATAAAATTCATAGTATCTTAATGCTGTGATTTTAATATTAGTCGGTAAACATCGATTCAAAATTGCGTCTTAGAAGGGTACGATAGTCATCTAACTGATGAGCCCAACTATCGTACCTGGGCGAAACGCAATCATGGAGTTGAGCTCACTTGAACTTTTAACTTTGGATTAAACAAGTATTCCTTGTTTGTAGCTTCCATTTCTTGAGGAAAAAACTGGGGATTCCTCGATGAGTTTTTGAAAATTTTCCACTGCGATTTACTTAAAAATACAAATGGGAGGATTTAAGTGATGAATAGGTGACTACCCACTCATCTTTGTGATTTCACAATTGAATTTTCGTTACATTTTTTATCGAAAAAATTGAACTGGTGAATTATCCAAATACAGTTATGTAGTGAATTCAAATATTATGCCATCACCCAGTTTTTCATCACCTGGGTCGGTGAATAAACAACTTCCAATGAAGTATTGATTTCGTTAGTGAATTTTCATCGAGGAAGTGGCTTGTGCTTCCCACCAATGCGACATGCCCATGTTAAATTCATCAAAGGAATAGGCTGAAAAGTGGCAGCTGCAGCTTCCATTCCTCTAGAACCTCTAGAAAAAAGCAGTTTTTTTCTAAATGATTTTTTAATTTTTGCCGGCAACAAAAAAATTTAACTAAAACCATGGAAAATTAATTATAAAAAAGCACTAAAATAATTTTTTTTATTGTGAAATGGTTAAGAGTTAAAAAAAAATCTTCTTTACGTTTAAAAATAGTCGTATGCCGGTTTTGAGTATTAGTTTACATTTTAAACTGAAATTTAAAAATAAGTCATCAACTCGTTTTTTAAATATTGAATTAAAAAAAAAAAAAATTGCCTCTTGGTACATAAGTTATAGTGATCTACATCGTGACTTTTCCAACTGAAATGATTACATAAGTGGTTAAAAAACACGCTGTGTTACACATCTAGTGACTGCAGAGTCATAAAACTCCGAAATGGAGATTGTTTTAAATGTACGAGACAATGTTCAAAAACTAGGAACCACGCCTCATAAGATGATGGTCTTAAAGCTATGGGAGTGTATTATAACCTTAGACTTCCCCCAATGTGATTTATAAACTAAGAAAGAAAAATCATTTGTACAACGTGTTCTTGTTTCTTATTCAATACACTGTGTAACAAAATTTAATTTTGGTTTCTTAAATGAATTAAAATATATTTTTCTGATAGTTTTTGATTCACTGAGTTCGAATCTGGTCTCAGAATTGCTCTAGCACGTCACGTTTTTGAGATTACCTCAATTTTCAAAAACGTTTTTACTTAAATTTTAGAATAAATTTAGATTGAGTTATCTCAAAAACTTGACGTGCAGAGAAATTTTAAAACCAGATTCGAGTTCAGCGCATCAAAAAAGTATATTTTGGTATATGTAGCAGAAACGAAATAAAATTAAAATTTAAGAAACCAAAATTTCTCCATGATTTTGAAACGAGAATCTTTTAACACTGTGCCAAAATTAATTTTTTTTTAAATTACTTTTTTCAAAAACACTACTTTTCATAACATTGTACTCGCTTAATACGAAAATAACAACCAAAATTTTCTTCCAAAGTTATGGCATTGTTACAAACCTGTTCTTTTTCTAAATAATCGTTATGACGTCATTACTTACAAATGGCTCCGTGAAATTAGTCCCCAATGAAAAATGGCCCCAAACAGAAAATGAAAAACACCCCAAAAATGGGGCCAAATTTCATTATGAAAAAATGCCCCATTTCAAAAGTGAATTTTCACCCCAGAGAGAATGAAAATACGCCCCAAAAGTTGAATGAGAGAGTCCCAAAAACTGAGAGAAGATTATGATACGAAAAATGTCCCCAAAAGAATGGGGACATTTTTCATTATGAATTTGGGCTCCAATTTGAGTGTTAAATGAATTGAAAAATGACCCTAAAATCATGAAAAAACCCCAATGTCAAAATGAAAAAAGGCCCCAAAATTAATTGTTAAAACAACATTTTGAAGAAATAAATGCATTTAATATTCAAACATAAACTTGTATTGCATTCTCTATGAGTTGTTTACAATAACGACAATTGTAGGTTGCCTTCGGATTCACTCTTGATTTTTAGTTTAGAGTTGCACTCACGAAGAATTTTATTCATTCACGAATTTTGTCAACAACTATTCTTTTTTATAAATTTAGAAAATAAAATTATTCGTCCTCTAATTTTTTAGAAAATAAATTAAATTTATAAAAAAGAATACATAGTTGAAAAAATTTGCACGAATTTTGTCAACTATTCTTTTTATAAATTTAGGAAATGAAATTCTTAGTCCTTTAATTTTTTGTTCCAGAATATACAAAAGACGACTATTTTTTTTTCCACAAATAACTTCACAATTTCTTTTTTTTTTCGTTATTGTCAACTCACTTCACTTCAAAGACGCGTACTGACTGATTTGTTGTGGTTCGGCAAAAGTTGTTCAAAACATTTCTTCTGGTCTATGAAGCTGTTTTAACCGTAAGCATTACTGATGATACATTGATAGAGCCTATTGTAAACTCTATTCTACTTAAAAATAAGGCAAATGAAAATATGCCCCAAAAAATAATTTGTTTGGGGTGATTATTCATTCTGTTATTTGGGGCGATTTACTAATGCAAAACTTTTCCTCAGTTCAATAATGCAATAAGGCCCCAAAAAATGAAAAATTGCCTCAATTTAAGAAATAAACAGTTATAAAATGTTGTTTTTGTAATACATATTGCATTTTGGGGCCTTTTGTTATCTTTTTTTTGGAGACTTTTTGCATTTTAATTTTATTTCTCTGAGCACATTTTGGAGTAATTTTTCATAGTGAAGTCTGTCCCCAAAATGAAAATGAAAAATGGCCCCAAAATGCGATAAAAGTCCCCAATATGGTCAAGACTTTGTTGTTTTTGTTTTCTATATAAAATTTTGGGGCTATTTTTCCTTGGAGACTAATTTCACGGAGCCCTTACAAACGTGACAGGCTAGATACCCACATTATTCGGTAATTATATTCTCAATTAAACCTAGCTTAATTTATTCATGTTAGAAAAACTTTGTCACACACTGTTATTTTTTATGGCACCTGGCACGTAAATTTGATACAAATTTTCAAGCTCTCAATTTGTAAATTTTCACCTGCCAGATCATCTCGGTATCGTTAAGATCGAAAAATTTCATTTTCGTTTCGATATCGGTCTCGTATAACTAGGTCTCGTTTTAGTCTCGTTTTCGTCTGGTTTCGGTTTCATTTTAGTCACATTTTCATTTAAAAGCAAAGGAAAACTAAATGCACGAAATCAGTTCTATGGATGGTTCTGGTTAATAAAATAATGGGTTTTGGCAAAACTGTTACAACAATCATCGGAGCTAATTTCAGTAGGCGGATTTAACTAAAATCACTACTTTAGCCCATCCTCTAGCTTAATAGAACCAACTCTGAAAAGAAAATACTAAGTGGAATACAATTTCCTACGGTATTAAAACGGATCTACACAAATCTTAGTGTGACAGTAACAAGATCAACTGTAAGCCTTTCTACCTAACCTTAACTTACTCCGAAAATGTATTTTAAGTTGTTGGAGACGCTACCGAGAAATTAAGCATAAGAAAAATGGGCATGACATTGAGCTGTATCTTCTAAAATCCCAAAAATTTTTTATTGGCTCAGTATCGTTTCGGTATAGTTTCGGATGCCTTGGAGCTGGTATCGTCTTGGTCTCGTTTTAATTTCCGAACCCGATACCAAACAAAACCCGGAATATTCCGGTATCGTTAAGGTAGAAGTGGGATGTCCACGAGAAAAACCGATCCATATAGAGCCTAGACCATTAGTTGGGCCTTCGTGATACCGCATGTATCAAGGAAGTTATGTCCCTCCACGTAAAAGAAGATATTTTCATTGAAATAGCGAGAGTAAGGAATTATTATTTGTTCGTCCCAACAACTTCTTCTACCAAAATCGTATTTTAACCTGTTGCGCATACATTTTATCCAATTCTGTAAAATTTTTGTTAATTAATTTTTGTTGTCAGGAACAAGGAGAAGTCATCGGGCCCATTCAAGGATCTGTTCATAGGATGACGCACATACTCGATGTTTTGTTCATACTTATGCTTAAAGTTGAACCTATCTGATGGTATGTCATGCAAGATAACGATCAAGTTACACCTGGCAATACTGGGGGTTGCCAAGGCTGGAAATATACAGCCTTATTCATAAACGCATTATAGCCAGAATATAGCGCTATGCACTCGCTATATTGCCACCGAACGCGAAAACCTTATTCATAAAACTTATACAACGTAGAATAGGCTCATTATAAGCTAAACGCGTTTGGAGGTTGAATAGTGGCAATATAAGAATATATTAGTATCGGAATGTCACTAATATACTCACAGAAGTGAAATATTCAGATATGTATGCCTACACACACATACATAACCTATTCTTCCCAATAAAAACTGAGCAAAAGGCATAATGAAATAAAACAACAAAACAGTTTTTATCTCAAACATTTTTATTTAAATATGCACATAATGCGTACCTACTATTAACAATAACAATGAGAACTGTATTATAAAAAAAACTAAAAATAATCCAAACGGAACGGAGCTGTGGCGGCCGCCGCACAGTGCGTCGATTGTATGGAGATGGTGGACAAAAATCAATTTTCCAAAACTAAGTTGACTTTGCAAAAAAATTTGTTGTAAATGTAATAAAAAAGAAATTTTCTAAAATCTAATGAAATTTTAACGCCCCCTGCCACGCCCACTTTTGAAAATGGTTTATATCTTAAGAATGGTTAGCACGATTTGAATAAAATTTAGCGAATTTGACTTTCTATGTGAGTTCAAAAACAAAAAAAACAGTGTGGACCCTATCCGCCCACTGCCACGCCCACTTTTTTAAATTGTTTACTTCTAATAATAGTCTAGTCAACGAAGGAAAAATAAATGCAATAAATCATGCTCTCTGGGTTATTATTAAATGTGGTAGGGGTGACCCCCAGGTATAACATACTAAAAGTCCCCAGCCCAGGGCCGCGAGCTATAGCCAGGAGGAGGGCTTAAAGGTCCCCTTTTGTAATTTTTCGGGAATACTTTGAAAACTAAGCGTTTGAGTGGAAAAGTGTACACTACAAAATGAAAGAATAATAAATTTCCTACAAAAAAGATCTGCTTCATATTTTCGGTAGGAGCAAGGTTAAGAAGGATACGGGGAGTAAACAAATTCAAGAAATTGAAAAACAATGATATCGTCTTACAACATCTATGGTTTTTGATCAATTAAACCAGAAATAACCGGAAATGATTTTTCATTTTTTGTTTTACACTATAAAGTAGTAAATTGTCTTCTTTCATTCAATCTTCAAATACCTCACAAATACATGATTTTAAGATAATATTTTTTAGATAAATTCTGACAACACAAATAAATAAGACCAAAAAATAGAAATTTGTGCACAAAAATGAACAATTCTAATTTAAAAATCAAAAATCGGATCTATTTTCAAAATCTTCAATGGTAGAATTTAGCTCTTCAGTAGAGTTAGATTCTAAAAGCTCACAAGCTCTACGTTTTTTGGTTTTCTGAGATAAATCAGAAAATGCTTTTAGCGGTCTTCCACGGCTAGTACTTAGTTTTTCACAAGATATTGCATTTTCTAGAAAATTGAGAATGCTTTTTGGAAGAATAAAAGGAGTTTTTAACCAGACTCCGTGGCGTCTCGCAAAAAGAGCGTGGTTTCGTGTACATGCTTTCCACCTACGTTCCAAACTGTCAAAAAGTCTCATTTTTTCCGCCAAATCACTCTTAGTTGTACCAGGACATTTTTTTTATTTTCAATTCATTTAATACAAATTGAATAACACCTTCTATTTTAGAGTTTTTATCGAAAGAAATCCATTTTTCGAAATTTTTTTCATTTTTAATGGTTTGACCTTGTCCTACAAAAAGCCAAATATTTTGAAGGTTAGCAAGAAGTAGCAAGAAAAGTTAACATTTTCTTAGAGCACAATAACAACAGAACATAATGGCATAAAAGATTTTGCTGCCATTTGCTAACATTTTTTTTAAAGCTTAAGTCTCTAAAATTTATAAGCCTTAAAAAAGAGCATTTTTTCAAAAAATCACCAAAATTCACATAAACAAGAAAAAAACAAAACAACAACTTATACAAGTACTCAATGTATCCATTTTCAATATTTAAATAAGAAAAATTATAAAAGCAAAATATTTTTCTCACACGAACTTAACTTGTTCGCACAATATTTCAACCTTTAATTACACTGCAGCTTTAATTACCTCAATTTCTAACGAAAGTCCCGCTATTCCCCTAAGAAGAGAAAAACAAAAAACAAAACAAAAACAAATTTAAGTACTCCAAGATGTTCCAGAACAGGTTTATAGCTTAAAACAAAGAAATTGCATTTTTATTTTTTTTATTTTTGTCCACAAGTCAACGCACTGTGCGCCGGCGGCGCAGCAGGAAAAATGGGGGTTGATTTGTTCTTTTTCTTTTAATAAAAATTCACTGAGTAAACGAAATATTAAATAGCTTAGTTTTATTGAAATATTTATTAAATATTACTAAAAACAACACAAGGAAACTTCAAAATTATAATTATTAACACAGAAATTGAAAAGACCCGAACCGAACCGACAGCATTATTCTTTTATTGATTTTTCACGAACAGCTGTTGTTTTCTTAGAGATGTGCAAGTAAAATGTAATAGATTTTCCCTTTTTGGTACTTTATTTGACACAAGCGTTGTATAACTATAATGGGTAGGAAAATGTTTTATGAATAAGAATTTGTGTAACTTTGAATAGTGGCCTTATACAGTGTATAACTATTCATCTGTTTAGTGGAATCTAATGAATAAGGCTGATAATGAACAACGTCTGTAATTGATACTGAAAAAAAGTAAAAATTGTGTATGTAACCAGACTGTTGAAAAGGACTTCACATTTTCCATGAGCTATACTAAAAAATCGATTTTTTTCCCTTGGGAATTTCGTATACTAACTTTTCTTCCAAAAATTGGAAGAAAATCATAACCCATTTAATAATTATAGGTACTTCAAAAACTATTAAAATACTGAACAAAAATTGGAATTCTTCCTCTGTGGAGCCACATAAAATGCTCTGACAAACAGATGCCCAGAGTATTTTTAATAAATAATTTAGCTATAATTGTTTTTTTTTTTCCACGGGACAATTTGTTTTATACGGAACCTTTTTTAAATTGTCAAGTGCCATCTTTTGTTGAAAATCCGCTTAAAATTAAGGGCAATTAAGTTTTTATGCTGACCAATCATTTATGTAAGTCCCTAGAACTCTTTAAGAACACTCTGAAATGGCAATTATATAGGTACAGTCAATATCTAAGCTAAGAACAATGCTCTCCCTTTCTATAGACAATAAAACCCTCTTCGACAGCCCCTTTTTCGATTGGTACTATTCTGTGCATAGTACATAAACTAAAATAACCCCACAGAGCTTTTTATTTCATTCTGTGATCTCATTAATTTAATGTTAAATTGACAAAGTTCTGTTTGGTAATGAATCCAAATTAGTACACAGTTTCAAGAAGAGCATTTGTTATTACGCAACTTATACTGATAGTCCTTAGACTATATTTGAACAACACTTCAGTATTCTCTCTCAAATCCCCTCAACAGCCCCAATAACCGAACCCGAACCCAAAGAATCAAGTTTGATGTGGATGCGGAAAGTATACCCTCTCCATCAGGGTTAATTATGCGGCAGGGTTCCGTTTGCCTTTAATGATTATATTGTTGCGCTTTGAACGTGATTAGCACGGAATGTAAATTCAGGACATCGTTCCTGGGCTGACATTTGCAATCCACCTCCTCGCGGTACTTATTTCCTTCGTTCCATTGTTTTGGGCGAAGCTCTATATCCCCCTCATTTCGAGACCAAAGAGAATTAAATTGTAGACTGTTCTTTAAGTAACCTTTCGTGTTTGTAATTATTTCGTTGTAATTTCCCTGTCAAGCCCTCCGATATTGTTACAACGGGAACAGGCGATGCGGCATGGTGGGCTGAACACCCTATAGCAGAAAGCACTTCCTTGCAAGGATTTTCTCAAAGATTTTAACGATAAGTCACGCTTGTGTGAACCTGCGGCAAAGAAGATGTGGTAGAGGGGCGGCAGAGTGGTCGAAGACCCTCTTATTGGTGTTTCTTTTTTGTATACAAAGGAACTTTCCAGTTGTCCTTTTTTTGTATTTTTTTTTTTTTCTTTAGGATATACTTCTGTGCTCCAGATATGACAATGACGATTTGTTTTCTACATTTGTATCTGGTCGGCAATGGACAGTTTTCCCTTCTGATTTGTGAACTTAGATTGATCCTGCGTGTTTTCCCAAAGGCATCTTCACAAGTGATGTAGAAACAAATCCACTAGGATAACTATGACGAGCTTAAGATGGCAGTGAGGCCAGGAAGAAGAACAAAAAAAGAAATTTAAATAAATGTTTGAATCAAAAAAACTCACAAGAACCACGTCTTCGTTGTCGTAATTGTCCTAGTCGTGTAATAAAATGAAAATGAGGCGGGATGGCAAGGGGAGAAAATAGCAGAGAACAGAAAATAAAAAGAACGACACTTGGAAAAAGATGAATAATTAGGAGACGAATTTAAGTGGCAAATTTTATTTGCACGGACATTTTTTCTTCTTTCTGGTCCTTGTCGTCCTTTTTTTATTATTTTTTTTTTAAATGTGAAAGAAAGATTTTTTCTCATTGTCAACTTCGTAAGCCAATGTCGGTTGGTCGGTAGGGGATTGGATATAGTAGAAGCGACAAGCAAGTACCGCAGAGTTGAGAGTGCCTCTTGCTATTAAACTTTTTCAAAAAAAATAATATTAAAAAAAAAACGGAAGGACTTCGAGGTAATAAAACGGTGGCAATAAAACAATCCTTGAGTTCGGCTACCAAAAAGGAATAAGATAAATCTATCGCAATAATTTATGTTTATTTACTTTTGTAATTTATGACCCCTAGAGGGCAGGCATAATAACACAGTGCGCTACACAAACTTTGATGACGTCCCAAACCAAACCGAAACGAACTGGCCAGTAATACATACCTACAATATAGTTGGCGAGATATAAAGAGTATAAGTAGGCCAACGGATCGTTTTTGTAAGCACTTAAGGGGAATTGAGGTAATGAAATAAAAATGGTAATGTTTCAATATTTTTCAAAAGTTGTTAATGGAATAAGTGGCTGAGGCTGCGGTTGTGATGGGAGTTTAAGTAATAAGCTACAAAGATTTGGGTATAAATGCGGTACTCGCTCAAATGCTGTGATTCCTGTTTTGTTGTTGTTTTGTTTTATACTTTCTTTTTGTCGTCTGTGAAATTATTTCTTCGATGTTATTGATGCCAGTCCATTATTCGTAGAAAATAAATCTCAACTTACTTTCAATATCTTCGTTACGAGTGGGCATAAGGACACGATTTTAGTGGGTATTTGTATTTATTTACCGATTTCGCAAACAACAACAACTGGTTGAGGTATTTACTCTTCTCAATATAGGGGTGATGATTACGAGAGGCTTGTCATCGACTTTGAGAGTGGTGATAGTCATAAATTTGATACAGTGTTAGCGTGCACTCTTTGAGGAAAAACCGGAAGGTGATTTATTGAAACAGGAAACTCTCAAAGTTTGACAAATAGTTTACTTACAGAAATGAAGGGTTTGACATTGGCGTTGAGAAAAAGCCAACTTTAGAACTTCTTTCTATTCCTCTTTTTATGATGACCATTTTTTTTGACAATAAGAAGAAGAACTTTGAAGTTAAAAAGAACAAGTAACAAATTCCTAGGATTTTGTTAGATTGCCAATAAAACAAATATATGGCAGGGACGCGTTACTTTTTGGTTGTACAATAATGAAACAAACAAAGCTTATGTACCTTTCGGAAGTTTTGAGAAAATCGATCCGGGCGCTTAGGCTTTAGCCGAACAGCAGACAGAATTATGAGACCCACTTTTTTTGTCTTCTCTACCATTTACTTTCGATAAGTTTTTTATTTCCACGAAAAAAAATTTTGTAATCAATTTTTTGCAATTTTACTTCTAGATAACGCAAGGGGGGCAGGGAGGGGCGCATAGTTATAGTTTTTGCACAAAATAGGAGTTGATTTATGAACATTTTGATGCTTTTGATTTCAAGGTTGCTTTGGAGGATGAAGTGCTTAGCATTTTTAAAACCCTTAAATCCAAGGCTACTGGAAAGACGGTATACCTCTTTGATTTATTAAATTAATTTTTCTTTATGTTACTAACCCACTTACTTACCCACACAACGCAACGTTAGCATTACACCTGTACCTTAAAAGTCTAGGCCCGAAGAACCATCTAACAATCGACATTAGCCTCTTTAAATTAAATAAAATAAATTGGGTGGCGCAACAGCTCATGGAGAACCAGGGCCTAGTGACTTACAACTCACAACCATTCCTGTGTGCGTGTTTGTTGGCAGGAATGGAGGGGACCTACAGTTTTTTGCCGAGTCCGAACGGCTAAATGAGAAGCACTTTTTCATGACAAGTATACTCTTGGAGGATTTGTCAGTTCCTCGCAAGAGGCAGTACCTCGAATTAAACATTTCTGTTTTAAGGTGGCACGGCTGGGAAATTAGCCTCTTTCCTATCTTGTAACTGGTCTTGGAGAAGATTTCGCGAAGCAAAGTAGTAGAGTATCTTAACACAAAGAGTCTGCTATCTCCAAATCAGTCAGGGTTCAGATCAAAATACTCTTTTTCCACAGCAACTGCCCTACACATTGGAGGTTGATGCGTTGGGTTAATGACCCGACCACAGTAAAAACAAATTATTATGAGAGAGGTGCGTGAAGCCTCGGATAACGACCTCCCTCAAATGGCAACTGACTACCGACCCGGAATGAAAATGGACTATGACCAACGAGTATTCACCTGGAATGTAAGGACACTATACGCCAGATGCTACTAAAAACTTGAATCTGTCCTCTTGCGGTACAAGGCAGATATTACCGCGATCCAGGAGATACGATGGATAGGATCAGGACTAACGAAAAGAAAAGATTGCGATATTTATTGCAGTTGCGGATTCGTCATGGGAAATCGACTCAGATTTAGCGATCGCCTGGCTGTGATCTGCATCAAATAAATAAATAAATTGGGTGGAGCAACAGCTCGTGGAGAACCAGGGCCTAGTGACTTACAACTCTCAACCATTCCTGTGTGCGTGTTGTTGGCAGGAATGGAGTGATCCGCATCAAAGCTACCTTTCAAAACATCAGCCTAATATGTGCACACGCCCCTACCGATCTTACAAGGGGGAGTCTTATGACCTCCTGGAAGGAGAATGTCCAGAGTATGATGTAAAGTCGTGCTTGGAGACTTCAATGCTTCAATTTCAATTTTTTCAATTTCAATTTATTTAAAAACCATTGTACAAGTAAGACGTAGTCTTTTATAGAACTTAACAATACGGATAATTATAGCAATGTATTAAACTAAAAACTAATCTAAAATAAAATATTTACATATAATTTTATTAGTATTATTATTTACATAATATTTTATATATATATGTTTTTTTTTTTTTTTTGTTTTTTCTTCATCTAATTTATATGTTTATTTTACTGTTTAATTATTTAATTAATTATTTAACCTGTTTAAATTTATATTTTAAGGTTTTGAAATTTTAAATTTACTTTTTTAGCGAAAATAAGAAAAGATTGCCATTTTAAAGTTTGCTTCACCAATTATTCTTTTAATAGTAGGAGGAAGAGAGTTCCATAGCCTGGTTGCATGGACAATGAAGAGCCGTGAAGAATTCAAGTAGTTGAAAGTCGGTGCTAAGAGATTGATAGTTCTAAGAGATTGGGCAAATTGAAATTTATCATAAATGTATAGCGGTGCTTTATTTTGTATAATTTTATGCAATAATATACAGCATCTAGCATCAAGATACTGCTGTAGTGAGCATCCAAGGACCAGTTGATGGTAATGTGAGATGTGTTGGTGTCTTCGGAGACCATACACGTATCTTATCATGTCGTTAAAAGCCACAAGGACTTTATGTTGAGAATGTCAGGCTTACAATAAACCACATTAGCATAGTCGATTAAAGGCACTAGTAAGGTTTTTATAAGTCTTAGTTTTGTATTAACTGGAGTAATGGCTGAAAATGGCCAAAGTCTACGTAGTCCAGAGTAGATTCTTCCGACTATGAGATTTACGTGATTTTCGGCTGAAAGTGACCGATTGATTTTAAAACCAAGACTGGTAACACATTCCACAAACTGAAGCTGGAGTTGGGAGAGCAAAACTGGGGGCAAGAGAGAGGTGTCAATGTGCTGTTTGGATATTGCAATAAGTTGAGACTTTACCGGGTTTAATGTTAGTCCATTTTAATGGACCAGTTGGAAAAAGCCATAAGATCTTCATTCATCCTACATATAAGATCTTCCTGTAGACCAATCGGCCGGGACAAGTAAATCTGTACATCATCTGCATATAGATGCAGCGATACATTTGAGCAAACATAAGGGAGGTCATTTATAAATATGCAAAATAATAAAGGCCCTAAAATAGAACCTTGTGGTACACCCATATGCAGATTCAAATATTGTGATTCTACTTGAGCAATCTTGACCTTTTGGCAGCGATTGTACAGATAACTCTTGACCAGACGCACAGCTCTATCATGAAAGCCAAAATAAAACTTAAGTTTTTGGCAAAGAATTTCATGGTTTACTCTGTCAAAAGCCTTTGAGAAATCCAGCAGACAGAGAATAGTTACATGGTTCAAATCATATTCACACCTTATATCATCAAGGACTTTGATCATCGCAGTTTGGCAACTATGATTTGCTCGGAAACCAGACTGAAATGGCGACAGTAAATTAAACCTTTTAAGGTAATTCGATATTTGTGCGGCTA
This sequence comes from Dasysyrphus tricinctus, assembly GCA_963921185.1. Classification (NCBI taxonomy): domain Eukaryota; kingdom Metazoa; phylum Arthropoda; class Insecta; order Diptera; family Syrphidae; genus Dasysyrphus; species Dasysyrphus tricinctus. The sequence goes on along the minus strand of OY992531.1, from coordinate 254,657,640 downwards.
GAATTTTCTCAAAGACTTTTGACAGGCAAGGAAGAATACTTATTGGACGGAAATCAGAGCATGAAGAAGGATTACACTTTTTTGCTACAGGAATTACCTTAGCTATTTTCCAGCTTTCTGGGAAAGAAGAGGACGCAATGCAAAAATTTATTAATTGCGTCAGGACGCTCAAGACATGTGTATAATAATCATTTTTATAAAACAAATAGGCACCCCATCCTCACCAAGAGCATCAGACTTAAAAGACCGAATGCTCTCCATAACTTCGGATTCTGAGACAGAATCGAACTCAAACACTATGGATGGATCACAGATGATTCGATCGTTAGGCACAAAATCCAGACTTTGGATGTCTCTCAATGTAAAAGTCATATTTAGTTCATTTGGATCAGGAAAATTATGAACAATCTCCTTTTCACCAATTCCGATTGAACGAAGATTGCTCCACAACTTGCGAGACGACTGCTTGGTATCCAGCTTTGACATATAAAATCGTTTTTTTGGCTCTGCGAATGGCAAATGTTGCATAATTTCTTGCACGGGTAAATAAGTCCCAATTGATATTAGTAGGGTTTAGCTTCCATTTCAAATAAGATTTTCTTCTATTTTTGATTGAACTTTGAACATCAGAGGTAAAACCAGGGACAATTTTTGCTTCGAACTGACACCGTTTTAAGAGGAACATGTTTTTCAAATAGTTCAATAACCAATGATTGAAAATAATCAACTTTTTCGGTAGAATTTGCGAAGTTTTGACATAAATGCCAAGGGAACTCATTAGCATCAGCTTGCAGCGCAAAGTTATCAACTGATTTAAAATCTCTGAATTGAAATGTCGACGGAGTTGGCACACGTGAGAAGTCAATGTTGTAGGTGCAGAAAATGAGATCATGGTCAGATAAACCATCTAAAGATAATTGGTCTTGTAGGAAAACATTCGAAAGATCAGAGACAATCATAAGATCAAGAAGGCTAGGAGTTGAGTTAGGAGAAAAGCGAGTGGCATAACTGTTAGAGACATGAAGTCCATTTGCTGCAATTGCATCTCTTAATTGGTTGGCCCGAGTATCCGAAAGCAAAAGATCTGCATTAAAATCCCCACAGATAATAATATGTTCATAGGTGGCAGAGAATTGTTGTAGAGCTGAAAATAAGGGATCAGGGGAGATACTTCTATTAGGATTATAACCCACACCTATGACACTCTTTGTATTGCCATCGCCTACCTCTAGAATAAGAAACTCTATGCCGCCACTCTCTGATTTACAAAGAATCTTACTATTAAGTGATGTATTGCAATAAATTGCTACCCCACCACCTATTGTATCGGTAACTCTATCATTTCGAAATAAATTATAGTTTTTAATATCATACACACCACTCGAAATATCTGGTCTAAACCATGTCTCAGTGATGCAAATAATATCTACCCCTGATGAGTCAAAAACATACTTCAAAAAATCCAATTTATGTAAATTAAGGCTACGAGCATTAATGCAACACACCTTGAAACCTTCACGGGCACTTGATAGTATTTTTAAAACAGATTTTACTGATATACCATCCATGTCATCAAGAATGGGACCCACCACCCACTATTTATTAAAAACAAAAGGTAAAATAGGCAAAAGCAATACAAATAAATTAGAAAAAAAAATAAAGAAAACAAAAATTTAACAGGCTTTACAGCAAAAAAGCAAATAAAAAAAAAAAAGAAAACAAAAATTGTATGTTATCTTATAACTATGTATATAAAGTACCTAAATAAGATTAAATAGTTACATGGTAATCCGCTCCTGGTGACATTCAAAATTGCGGTGTCGGGTGTGGGTGAGTGTCTGCTATAGCTGATAGCATACTGCTTAAGTTGGAAAATATAACATCTTTGGCGGATTAGTTGGAAAGCACAGCCTCCACGAAACGACAGCTACAGACAACGGCTTCCGACTAATTGACTTGCTGCAGCTCATAATACGGTGATAAGAAGCACTAGGTTCCCCAGGTGAAAGATATACACACAGCAACCTGGCGATCTCCAGATGGTCGAACCGCCAACCAAATCGACAACGTGCTGATTGGCGCAAGGTACGCATCGAACATCTTGGACGTGCGAACTTTTCGAGGTGTAAAAGTGGACTCTGACCACTTTCTTGTTGTGACAAAGTTCAGAGCCCGACTGTGCAACGAAAAGAAAACGAAGACCACCCAAAGGAAGAAATTCAACGTTGAATGCCTTAGCATATCTGAGGAAGCCAGAGACTACAGTGAGCAATTGACCGGGAAGCTCTCTGCCGTAAGCCCAGCCACAAGCATCAACAACCAGTGGAACCAGTATCACGACATCATTAAGGAGAAAGCCGACACTACCATAGGCTATCAACCACCCAGAAAAAAGAACAGAGAAGCAAACCTAGTCACCGAAGCTCAGGGAATTGAAGACGTGTTTAAACAGTATTTCCAGTAACTGCTTAGTGAGCATTATGTAGAGGAGGCGACAGGGAAAAAAGAAAGCATGAGACCAGTCAATGAAGATCCAGTCCCAGCGCCCAGTACTGAAGAGGTTTAGAAAGCCATCCACAAGCTTGAACAACATATTCCGCCGGCTCGGATGGCTTACCTGCGGAACTGCGTTATGGAGGAGATGTCCTGGTAGGGTGCATGCACCCGCTCATCAACTAAGTGTGGTAGGAGGAAAGTAATGCCCGATGACTGGTCAAATAGCTCCATATTCCCAATCTACAAAAAAGGTGATCCTATGTCCTGCAAGAACTACATCAGAAGCATATCCCTACTCAATGTTGCCTACAAGATCCTATCCAACGTGCAATGTGAGCGTCTAAAACCTTTCTGCAATATTATGATCGGCACGCATCAGTGTGGCTTCAGGCCAGGCAGATCAACGATAGACCAAATCTTCACATTGAAGCAAATCCTAGAAAAGACCAACGAATTTGAAGTCGAGACCCACCACCTATTCATCGACTACAAAGTCGCATATGATAGCATAAGTCGCCAAGAGCTTCTATTGGCGATGTCGGAACTCGGGATCCCGCTATGCCGCATGACGTTACAAAATACGCGGTTGCAACGTGCAAGTGGGTAAAAGCTCATCCGAGTTATTCCAGACGTGTACAGGGTTCAGACAAGGAGATGCGCTATCATGTGATTTCTTCAACCTAGTCCTGGAGCAGATAGTGCGCAAGAGTGGTGTTAACATGGAAGGCACTATCTTTAACAGGTCTTCTCAACTGCTTGGTTATGCGGACGACATCGACATCATCGGCCGTTCCAAGAGAGCTGTACTTGAAGCATTCACAGCTATTGATGAACAGGCGAAACGCGTTGGTCTTGAAGTGAATGAGGACAAAACAAAGTATATGCTATCAACAAACAAAGCCTCATCTGTCCATCGTCTAGGACAAAACGACACTGTTGGTAGCAGTAAGTTCGAGGTAGTCAAGGAGTTCACCTACCTCGAAACAAAACATCAATTCCACGAACGACACCTTAGAGGAAATCCGTCGAAGAATTACCCTAGCAAACCGCTGCTACTGCTACAATTGGGTTCAAAACTCCTCTCTCGAAAGACAAAGTGCACGCTATACAAAACGCTAAATTTACCACTTCTACTCAACGGCGCCGAGTACTGGACGATAGGTAAAAAAGGAGAATTGACACTGGGCACTTTCGAGAGAAAAATTTTTCGGCGGATATTTGGTCCTATATGCGAAGAGGGCGATTAGAGGAAAAGATTCAATCGTGAACTGTACGAGCTGTACCAAGATTTGAATATAGTCCAAAGAGCCAAAACACGTCGACTATACTGGCTCCGGCAACATCGAGCGAATGGACAACAGCGCTCCAGCCAAGAAAATCTTCGAATCCCAGGTGCGAGGGACCGCAACCGATGGAAGACCGCAATATCTCAGGTAGAGACCCTTCATGGATCGGGAGCCGGATAAGTAAGTAAAGTAAGTTCCTAGCCTAAAGCAAAATGAGAATGAGTTTCCATGAACCATATTTCCCTTTACCCTTTGATACCTTTCATACTACCTACATACTTTCTTACAGTTGACCTTCTCAAGTCAGACACAATTTATTAGATCTCCGTGTTGGCAGGACGCTCATCTATTATAGTCGTAGTGATTCCTAGCCACAAAACTAATTTATATGCCACTTCTCTAACCCAGTTAACAGAATAGAAATAGGTTTTTAATATGTCCCACTTAGGGGTTTGACCACCATTTAAACCACCATCAATACCACAAAGTTAACCTATAACAACATTCCGGTAGTGTTGATGGTGGTGGTGGTGGAGGTGATGATGATAATAGCCATCCTGTTTCAATCTGCCGCTCAACTGAAATTTTCAGCTCAATCCCAATGTCCTTTTAAACTCATTTACCTTATTCCCCAAAGGAATTTTTATAGATAATTTCCTCATCCTTCACTATTCCTATCTCTTCCTTTTTACACAAGAAAATAACCGTATACATGGATTGCCGTTGAAAAAAATTCAATTAAGAAAAGCCATCACCCGAAGAAGAGTGTCCTTGTGGGTAGATAGTAATAAATTATCACCCATAGAACCAAGATTTTAAGTCTCACAAAAAAAAAAAAAAAAAACAATTAAAGAGAGAGTGAGTGTCGAATTTTATAGGAAAAGATCCTGGAAAAAACAACTTCCTAAATCAATCTCACAAAATATTGGAAACATATATTTATATCCTCAGTGGAGTATTTAAAATAGCACAATACACCCACTTTAAGGAACTGAACTCTCTCTCTCTGTCGAAAAAGAAGTGAATCTTTTCAAAAACTCTCCAAAGATAAAATGTTTATGGAAGTGTGTGTGTGTGTGTGTGTGTCTGTGCACAGCATGGAGATGAAATTGAGATATATTAAGCAACATTTATGGGAGTTTAGCATGAATTAAGTTTTATAGCATTAGAAATAAGAGTTACCACTTTGTTTTTTTTTTGCTTTTTATCAAAAGACTTTTTTGGGTGCGTTGTGGGTTGGCAAAAATCGTTCATAGCTCACCATAATTGATTGCTGTATGGCTTCAATTAAGTCTCATTTTATTTTATCGAATAAAATAATTCTTAGAAGAAATAAAATACTTTTGACAGCGAAAAACTTTTTGAAACAATGGTATTTGCACTATTAACTTCCTTTTCAAGCCGTTTGATAACTCTTAAGACTACATACGAGGAATACAATAATATATAATTCACTTTTTTCGTACTATGCCTTCACCTATGCCTTATTTTATTCGTCTCCCTTTAGACACTAAAAAAATTCCTTACTTAGTTTGTTTCAAGTGGGAACACTTTTTTTCAAAAATGATTTGCATAATACTCAAAGTCCTTGAAAGATGGTTGCTAGTTTTGTTATATGCACTTTCAACTCGACCGTGCCTCACTACCTCTAGACAAAGAAAATAATTCTTCGGCTTTAGAATACTATAGGATCAGCTGCACTTCGCTGTACTATGGTCGGAGAATCCTGAC